>CM077012.1:64555831-65769165 GCA_039090855.1 Macrothele yani
GACATGCAAATAATTCAATTATCACGCTTTGGCGCGCATATGACGCAAGCAGGGAGGGGTCATAGAGCTGTGCCTGACTGGCTACATATGGTCCGTTGCACATGCTTGCCATTCTGCCTCATGCTGTTGTGTTGGTTGCATTCTTTGCAAGCGACATATGCCTCGGCAAAAAGTTCAGAAGCAATTTGAGCAGTTGGAGGAGTTTAAGAGAGGCCACATCATCTGGCTCCTGGAAGTGGGATGGTCTTATCGTTGTATTGCGCGCCATACTGGTCACGGGGATATCACCATAGCATGCTGTTGGCAGCAGTAGATAGAACAAGGTATGCAACAGCGACTGGAAGGGTCTGGGAGACCTAGACGAACCATAGAGAGAGAGGACTGACGGGTTGTCCAACATGCGCAGAGTGACCCAACAGCCACGATTGTGGATATTCAGTGAGCAGTGGTGCCTTCCATGCATCGTCCGATTAGTGCCAGCACCATTGGCAGATGGCTGCATGACGTAGGACTACACTGACTGTTATGACGACTGCCCTTAACAACAGTGTGTCATCGCCAAAAACTGCAATGGTGGTGTGCCAGACTGTCATAGAGCCATGCAGAATGGCAGCGGCTGATCTTCATTGACGAGTCCTGCTTTTGTCTTGGAGGAGACGACCACCTAACCCATGTGTGGAGGCATCGTGGTCAGTGCCAAGATGAACGGTTTGTTGGTGAGTGTCACACGTCCGGAAGGCATGGTGCGGGCTGCGATTGCCTACGATGCCAGATAACCTTTGGTGTTATAGTCACTTTGATAGCCCAACATTACGTTAATAAGGTCCTGCAACCAGTGGCCCAACCATTTCTAAACGCTCATTCCAGAGAACTGTGCAATTTACTAACAAGACAGCGCTCGTCTGCATACTGCTGCTGTCTCGCGAGCTTTCCTTCAAGGCACTGTCACTCTGCCATGGCCAACTGCATTGCCAGACTTATCGCCGATTGAAAATGTGTGTAATGCTATTGGAGGTGCTATCCACACTGCACAATCTACAGGAACTACATGAGAAGATTCAAGCTGCATGGGATGGCTTATTGCAGGACACCATTAGGAACCTGTACAACTCCATGCCGAGACATCTGGCATGCTGTGTGAGCAAACATGGCGGCCTGACACCATACTGAGAGACACTACTTATTGGTGTGTAGCTCAATAAATATTGCCCATATCAGTCTCAATGTTTAATCATTTATTGTTCCTGGTTAATTTTAATTATGACAGTGTTCTTGGTAACCTTTACCTTCCTCCAGAATAGCATTGCAATCCGACACGTCCCTTCTGGGTGGAACTATTTTTTTGCCGATGAGTGTAATTGCAATTTGTCTGAATGAGGATATGTTGTTCACCATCAGAATCTTTTTGTCTCCCTATTTTGTATGCAACAGTCTATTAAAACAGTAATATAATCAAACAAAACAGTTGCTTGTCCAAACCTTTCCTTTGTTCAGATTGAAACAAGGAAAGGTTTTCTAGAAAGTATGTATGGTTTATGAAATATTAGCTGAAGTTGCATGCAGATGAAAGCATCAGATATTAAATAAATAAATAAAATTCTTAAGGAATACCTCTTTGGAAATCCATTGAAAAGACACAAACTCATTGCTTTCTTGGCCAGCTGATTTTTGTTTACAATGAAAGTTGAAGAATATATTTCTGTTTGATTCTCTTCTTTAAATTCTATTGAATTTTAAATGCATTTTAGAATATCAAAAATAATTGTAATGCTATAGATCTGGTAATATCTATAGCATTACAATTATTTTTAATATTCTAAGATGCATTTAAAATTCAATTCTGATTTTAAAAGACTGAGGACAGTACAGAAATTATATAGTTTTAGTAAAATTTTCTCTAACTTATTCAAATTTTATAAGAGTTTCCATGGGTATTAAGAGGAAAAAAGATTTTTTAAATATCTCAGATTTTTGAATGAGACCATCATTCGTTGTCAAGAGTAATTCCAGAGAACTGGTGACTGTGTGGGATGGATCTGCCAACCTGCATGATCTGCAGATCATGATTTTTTTCCAAGTTGTACTCGGAAAAGTTTCTCTCCTTTACCTAATGCATCACTGCTATTAATTTATAATTATGGCAGTGCTAGTAGTGTGTGTGTAGCCATTGCCAAAGCAACTAAATCAGAATAACACAAGAAAAATTGCACTTCAAAATTTGAGCAATGAAGAGTCGTTTGCCGCTCCTGTGGCACAGTGGTCTAAGTGCTGGTTTCTGACCATTTGTCCCAGAGTGTGCAGGATCGAATCCCAGTGAAGCATAGATGTTGTGTTTGTCTTACATCACTGTCTCTTTCCCTTCCCTGGAACCAGTGGCCTTAAATTAGAGATGGGCGACTTGCTTATAGACTATGGGGTTGCTCAAGGTGATCGTTAAACCTCAAAACAAAAACAAAAAAACTCCCGCAAGAGTTGTATGTATACTCTTGCATATATTTTGATGGAATCATGTTGTTTAATGCTATTGACATTTCTAGAATGTTCTTAAATGTTCTGTTGTGTTCCATTGAGCATATTTACATGTAATTACTTTAACTTTTTGGATAATTCACTGAAATTCACAGCACAACTACAACAGGAAGGAAAGCTGAATTATCTGGACTTGACTGTAATTATGAGTAGGGAAAAATAATTATAAAAATCTCTAAGAAATGTGCAAACACTAATAAAATTTTGGAACATAAGTCCTTCTATTCTTTTTGTATAAAAAACAAATGTTAACAAACATTTCTTAGAAAAACAACTCAGTCAAGATAAAAAAGCATACCCAAAAGGAAGAGTTAAAAGTTACATTAGCTAAACATAAATTACTCAGCTTGGTAATTAAAAAAGTTTTTAAAAACCCGAAGAGAGAAAGCAAAGACTGCAAAGAAAATTATTCTTAACAATAGGAATTTTTAGTAAGAACTGTTTGAAGGTCTTCAGAAAATTGGAAAAAAAAATCCATATATGTTCTTGCTTCAGGCTAAATCCAAGGTTTAAAAAATTCTCCTTGATATTAAATAAAAAGAAAAAAAATACTACAGTAAGGTGTTATCTACACAGTGGACTTACCACGTAAAAATTTATCCATTGGATAAACTGGAAGACAAAGGCCCAAATAGCTGAAAATAAGGCAGCTTTTAAAAGTATGTCAAATAAAACTGGGTTTGTTAGACATATCCAAAGTATCAGCCACAAGATTAATTGGAACTCTATTAATATTATAACATATCAGCCTCATGCTGTAAAGAGAAAATTACAGAAAGGACAGGAAATTGACAGTAGGAACAGTGTTAAAATTAATGACCACAAGGGTTGGGCATTTCAACTTGAGTGACAACAGCTACTTTGTCGGTGTAGTCCTGATGATGAGCTAGCATATCACAGAAAAATATGACAATTTTAGTAGTAAGAAACCTTGGTAACACCCATTTTTAAACATTTAACTTCTAAATAACCTTAACGAAGAGGTAACAATGATTACAACTATTTCTCTTAGATAAAATTTTCTGTTTTGGAATGTTTTAGAAATGCCTGTGGACATTGAAGTGTTCTTTCTTTGGTGTGTTAAGGGCACAAAGGTAGACATTCTGGAATACTGAAGAAATGATGTTCTTGAATGTTCTGTTTGGAATATCTTGGTAATGTCTTTTAGATATTAGAATAATTTTTCTTTGGTGTACTAAGGACACTTAAAAGAAAGCATTTGTCAATGGTATAAAAATTACTAGAGTGATCTTAAATGTTCTATTATGAAAATACACAACAGTTGGTGAATTTACATGTTTGTGATGAGGTGCACATTTCCAGTAATAATTCAGTGTTTCATTATCATGGTTAGGCTTATTAAATTGTAGGTGTGTTCTCTCAGATGTTTACTTACACATGCTCTGTGTTTCAGAGGTACTATATTTAAAAAAAAATGAACCTTTTTAACAAATCTGGAGTGTCTTTATTCCTTTTTGATTTGTACAGTAATATATCAATAGAATTATTTTGATCAGAAACTTTTTAAGTTAAACAGTATCACACACATGTTGGTAAAGCTGCATACATCTTTCAAGTAAATATAAGAAGCTATTTATATATCTGTAATCTAGCCTTAAAGAAGTTCCAAACTCACATTTTTTTATTGTCTTGACACATTAGTTCATATATCGTGGCTCATATTTGACCACATTTTAAGTTGTTTCTGTTTGTGCCATTTTGGAAATATTCTATTTAAGAAAATCTGTGGTTTTTCTAACTTGTGATATATCTCAATTTATTTCATGGGATTTAAAATATGCAAAACAAAAGTGGAATGTGTTTAAATCTGCATATACTAATATGTACTTGTTATAAATTTTAGAATTTCCTTGCTGTAAATAAACATTTTCAAAAAGTCAGGGGTGTTATGTTCTGCAATGGCCAGAGAGTTTGACTTTAAAAAGCTGTTAGTAGAAATACAGTGAACAAAACTAAAAAAATTACTGGGTTCTGTTCTTTCATAAGTGACATTCCCAGGGCTTGACAAATATGTTCCATACATATGAGCTAGCTCCCAAAATTTCGGAGCCAGGTGAAACAAAGTCAAATTTCAGAGTATAATGCATGGAAGTAATGTATAGTGGTAATGCTGGAATGAAAAGTGATAAATTATGTTTTTTATAATTCTTTTCTTTTTGTCCAAACCACTTATTGCAAAATAACGTTCAAGTTTGCTCCATAATTTTCTTTTCTCATTTTTTTGCTCTCAAAAAATTAAAATTTTACATTTTGATTTTATTAAAACACAATTTGTAGAAGATAAATTTTGTACATGTTAATTCAAAATGCTGTATTTTCCCTCATATAAACTGCAGACCATAAAATGCAGAAAAAAAAAAAAGGATTCCTTCCTAAGACCTGTGGAAATGGCATATAATCCACAAGCTGTGAAAATTGAAAAAAAAAAAAAAAATCGATGCTAATTCGTGGCAGCGTATAAGTCTTAGATCATGAAATCCTGATCCTTCGTATAATCCTCGGCGGTGTATAATTCGTAAATAGTGAAATTTTAAGCCAAGGATTTTTCTTTATGTAATTGAAATCCCGCCAAGGATTATCCTTTGTATAACCCTAATCAGCATTTCTTTAGACCATGAAATTCAGAAAGAAAAACTGAACACTGTGTAATCCGCACCTGTCATTGTTCATCTTAAGCCATAATTTCCGACCAAAATGCTGCGATTCACAGGATGGCCAACACAGAAGTCCAGAGAATTGAGAAAAAAACCCGATTGTTTTATTGATGCAGACTTTTCACAGCATGGTCTTCCACGAGCGCAAATAGTACTGCATTCGTTGCATCATTGTTTCTGTCACGATGCTTATAAGTAAAAAATCTATATATGTATTCTTTCAATCTCTTTGTGGTCCTCGGTCTCCATATTGCAAAGCAGTATTTGCTTTGTGGTCCTCTGTCTCCATATTGTTATTGTTTCTGTTACCACATTTTCTGTACTTTTTCAATAACATCATCTATCCCAACAATTACCATGTAGATTTTTTACAATGCTGCAGAAACTTTTTTTTTCACTGGTGTATTATCCACAGAACCTAAACTTATAACTTTTTAACAGATAATTCAAGGATTATTGAACAGAAATTACGATATTTACTGAAAATTACGAAATCTAAAGTAAAAAAGTTGGGCGTCAGGGCCAGATTTCTAGGCACCCTGGCACCCGGAATTTGTCAAGTCATGGCCATTCCCCTTGCTAAATTTCATGAAATTCTAATGCAGCTGTGCATGGCCCAGTTGAATTGTGATTTGGAAAAATTCTATATTAACTTTATACATTAGAGCTGCTATCTGGAAAAATATGAAGAGGATTCAAGTAACAAGATGACATCAGTATGAGGGATAGAGCTGATACTGTGGCAGCCGCCCCGGTGGCGCAGTGGTCTAAGGCGTTGGCCTCTGATCATTCGTCCGTAAGGGGTCTGGGTTCGAATCCCGGTCAGGCATGGATGTTGTGTTTGTCTTACGGCACTGGCTCCCTCCCTTCCCTGGAACCAGTGACCCTAAATTAGGGACAGGCGAAGTGCTTATAGCCCATTGAGTTGCTCACGGTGGTCGTTAAACCTCCAATCAAAAAAAAAAAAAAAGATACTGTGGCAAATGACACTTGTTTGCTTTGACTACAGTAATTTATCTTTACAGAATACACAAAATGTTTGTTGATTGTTGTGATTAAAAAAGACTGCATTTCAATATGGAGATTCTTCTGGCAAAACTATGCAATTTAATTACTTTTTCTTTAATTTTCTGTGAGAAGAGAAAAAATGGGGAAATTTTTGTTGGAATATTTGTGCAATCATGTAAAATGACACTCAAGAGAAGTAATTTTATTGCATTGGAATCTAAGTTAAAATGCTGTAATGCAAAAATCCTATGTTTTCTGATTTTGAAAAGTAGATTTATTGCTTTTACTGATAGAGTTTACATGTCTAACTAAAATCATTACAAATTTGCATCCATAATTACCCAATTTTTTAATGTTTTCATGGGACCGTATAGCTTTAATGAATTTACTGAACATTGTATAGTTGTCCAATTCCATTAAATGCAGTTCAGTGAACAATGCAAAAGAAGTAGTAAATGAACTACTAATAAAAGCTTATGAATGCTAAAGTGGGAATTTTCTAAATTCAGTATTTTTTTTTTTTTAGGTAAAAAATGCATCAGTTTGACAGACTTGTTCAGACACTCCTTTTCAAACTTATGTATTTTAAAAAATAGCAGAAATTTGTGTGCCTAGGAACCATCTAGATTCACTGTTCTGCATTTTAGCAGCAGGGTTATGAAATTTAATAAAATCTATGATTTTTAATACTTTATTGAAAATGTTGACTAGTTCCCTGACTTGTTTTATCTTAATAAATTTCTGTATTATCATGCATTATATGAAGATTAGATGAGAATGAACGTTTTTATTCTTGTTAGGGTTTCTTTTAGTTTCAGGGCTGTGCTTTGGCATTTTCTGTACCCCATAACCCTTTCAGTCTAAGTTATATGCATTCAAATAATTAATTATTGTTTCTAACATCATAGCTAGGCATCATTGTGGAACTTGTAATGTGCTTATGTAAGATTTTTTGTTTATTTTGCTGTCTTGAATCACAGCTGAAAAAAAAAAAATGTCTGTGCTATTTTTTGCTTATTTGTACTCATTGCAGTATGGTATTACTTCTAATTGCTAAATTGTAGGTCAGAAGATGAGATTGATCATGAGAGCTACACTACTGATGATGAAGATGATGAAGAAACTGCAATAAACAGAAGTAGTGAATCAAAACAGAATGTTGTGGTATGAGCATTTAAAACAATTTTCAGTGGCACATATTATATGAGATTTATTTTACCCATGATATGCATTATTTCTTTGCCAATGTGGTTATACCCACACCAGCGTTCAGACATTTTGTACTCCATTTAAATTTCCTTCCCTTGTTTTAGATTACCACTTTTATTCTGTTTTAAATTTTTCCCCAGGATATGTGTTAGGTGTTCATGATTTCATGAAACTGCCATGGTTGTGTGGATTGAAGCTGAGATTAGTAAAATGCACCAGGATAGAATCTTGTTAATTTTCATGAGCTTACTGTAAGAAGTAGGAAAACTATGAGCTCACTGCTATTGTCAAGGTTTCCTAGACACAATTTTTATTATTCAATCTTGAGATTTTAGAATAGGTTATTGTTCACCACGAATATCTGGAATTGATTAGTGTCCTACGTGTGCAAAAAAAACTGTGAATCTTTTAACACTGTTGTGCTGCTTAGGGAAGTGTCTGTATTCTTGGAATGTGGTAGTAGATTCCTGGGAAGAAAAATCAGAACAGTGGGGGCAATGATTATTTATTGGTATATTTTAGGGAGTTTGCAGGAGTATGACTATACATTAAAGCCTGTAAAAGACCTTAGAATCATAGAATCTATTTACTGAGAAACATCTATGTTTCTTGAATTTTTCATTTCTTTTTTATTTTAGTAAAGAAATAACTGAGAATTTTCTGGAGAGTTACATAGTTTTTTTTAATGTGAAAAGGTTGTGAACAATGCTCTAAATATCTGCACTTTCATTTTACCTTCTGACCCATTTTCCATAGATTTGCATGGAATCAAATTCTTGGCCAGTCATGTGGGGAGCACTTTCCCTGAGCTCAATCTGATCTTATAACAGACTGCTGTCTGATACTGACGACACTCAGCCAACATTTGTCCACAATTCAATGAACTAATCGACCAATGTGCTGCTGCAGTACATTATTTGATGGTTGACCTGTGATCAAATACTCAGTGTCATCGAAATATATCTTAATTCAACGATTTTCAACTATTGCATTTTATCAGTGATGTATTATTGTTTCTTCATAGACAAACTACTGTTTAAGCTGCACCGGGTGAGCTGGTTCTTCTAGTTGATTGAGGACTAATGTCGTCTGTTGTTCAAATTAACCTTTGTATGTATTTGTTGTTTGTTTTGGTGCTGTTTAGCCAAATATGGCCTTTGTGCTAGGATTTCTCTAACAAACAAACTGCTGTTTATCCAGCTGTTGACCTCAGCTTTCATTTGCTAGTAGATTACTATTCATTCTGTTGTATATCCTGATTCATTTATTGCCTAGTGATATATCCTGTCATGTATTGGGTGTGTGCATAAGTTCTACCTGTTTTTGTAGGCTACAAAGAAAGGAGGAGAACACAAGTAATGTACCTAGAATTTCACATAATTGCTATCATTATGTATGACCTCTTGCCATCTGTCAATGAGTAAGTGAATCCCACGCCAGGAAAACTGTGTTTTAGAGTCAAAAAAGTAATGTGATGCCGTTTTCACATTGTCCACATCATCGAAGGTTTAGAGAGTAAAGACGTTCTGTAATGATCGAAAAAGGTGGTAGACTGTACGTGCCAGGTTAGGGGAATATCCTGGGTGAGGTAACACTTCCCAACCAAAGTCCAGTAATTTTTGCCTGGTGATTAAAGCAGTATTATGATGAAGGATCATGCCTTAGCGATTGACAAGTGCTGGCCGCTTTGATGTCAGTTGTTCTCTGAATCTGTCCAACTGTTGGCAGTAGACGTCGGCATTTATCGTTTGGTTAGGTGCCAACACCTCCCAGTGGATTATTCCCTGGACATCCCATCAAACACTCAACAAAACCTTTTTGGGATGCAGTCCTCCTGTTGAGGTCGATGGAGCAGGCTCTGCACCTGGGCACACAGTCCATTGACACTTTATATTACGGTACAGTATCCATTTCTCATTACCCATTATGATTCATCCCAAAAATGGTTCATTTCTGTGATGAGAAAGCAAAGAAACACAAGTATGAATTCTCTCCTCTCGTTGCTTTGCAGAAAGCTGGTGCGGAACCCAGTTATTGAACTTGGTGATGAACCCAAGTGCACGCATCCGTCTTTCGACTGTTGTTCTGTGTACCGACAATGTTTCCACTTATTCCTGAACTGTTGGATGTGGGTCATTTGTTATGTCTTGGTCCACATCCTCGTCAGAAACCACAGGTGGACGTCCAGGACATGGTTGATTTTAACAGCTCCTGTCTTCACCCCGGAATTTCTGAAACCAACGGCGACATGTGCTATCACTAACTGCATCCTCCCCATACACTTGACAGATGTTGCGGCAAGTTACGGCTGCAGTACTGTCTTTATCGAACTCTTATAGTAAACAATGTCTAATGTGCTCCTTATTGCATGCCATGTTACACTGTCCGTGAATTCTGTTACAAAACTTACTCGGACAAACCTAGTCCCTCTATATGCTCTACTGCTCCATGCTTTATTGGCCGAAAATTCATCATTGCAGCATCGTCTGTGACATAACTACTCCGATCACAATTTGCATCTATTACAAAAATGGGCAGCACTTTTGCACACACCCAATAACATTTAATTAGCACCTTAAGCCTACCAGTTGTCTTGAGGTTTTTGTTTGGTCACTTGTTGTTTCTATATAACCGTTATAGGCACATATATTCTTTGGTTGAACACATTTTTATCATTCTTTGGCTGATGCTTACTAATCCTTGCAACATAGCCCCCTCTTCCTAACTAATCAATCAACTTACTAATTGTACTGTTTATTTCCCTAGCACCACTTAGTATGGAAAAAATAGTGTTGGTTCTGGAAATGAGAGTTTGCTGGTTTAGTTCATGGTGGTGCAGCTATGCATATATGTTGTGTTTCTGATTGATTCATTCATAAGTGAAAGTATGGTTAGTTCTTTTTGAAATTATTCTGAAATGCAGTTCTTCCCTTCCATGATTATTTAAATCCATTGACTGGGACTGAGGAGAATGAGATGTGTGATAATTGATTCTAGATCACTAAAGAAGTATGTTGAATTTCAAGTTGTATGAATACCTAGCTTTTTCTTTCTTTTTTTTTTTTTTTTTTTTTTTTTTTTTAGTTCGCAGTTTGAATGCATGTAAAGTAGTAATTGATTCTGATAACCTACCATACTAAAAGTTTTCCTGAAGATGAGGCCATTCTTTCCTGAAAAGTAAAGTCAGAAACATGTTTCACTGCTTAACACCAGTGATGGAGAAAAATTCATAAACTTATGGACTAAGTGAAAGCCCTGTGTAACAGTATACAAAGATGATTTAAAAGTTCAGTTGCTGTTAAATAAATTTATTTATAATAGGTGTTAAAGAAAATTTATTAAATCTGAAAAGTCTATACACTTTTCACAATATATAAATTGTGTTGCTGTCATTACTTTTCTTGTCAAGACTTTTTACTTCCATCTGATAGAAAAATCCAGCTTTGTTTGGCCTAGGTGTGACAATAGTTCTTTTTTTTTTTAATTTTTAGTATGCATGTGTTTTTCCATTTCTGTTTAAAGAGCAAATAATTTTTTTATTGGCTAAATCTTATTGTTGCATAGTGAAATGATAGAATATTGCAAAAATATAACTAACTCATTTAATATTGCAAGTTTTTATTATTTTTACAGTAAAATCTCTAAATATTTTGTAGTAGGTAATGGAAGTAAATTTAAATGTTCTGATTAAAAAAAGAAAGAAAATAATTAGTTGTGTTCTCAGATATTCATGTACAGGGCCAGAAAAATTTCAGAATTGTAACATGCCCAGTCAGACATGTCCAAAAAAATACATGCCCAAACCAAAATGTTACATGCCCCCCCCCCCCCGGGTATTATTCTAAACATTTCAGAAACAACATACTTTTGTTGCATTTCATAAATTGTTCCCCAGAAATGAAATTTGAACTTAACTATATTTTACCGCATTTCATAAATTGTTGCACCCAGCAGTGAAACATGAACTCTGCTATGGGTCATCCCATGCCAAATCAGCACAAAAAAGCAAAATTTTTGACCTGAACCCTTTTGTTTTCGTGAAACTTAATGAAGTTGCAGGTTTTATAAAGAAACAAATCAGTTCAAAATTTTGGCTTCCTACATACAATTCTTCTTATAGTTATAGGACTTTGAAATTTACAAAAAAAAAGGCATTTTTGTGTCTACCATGCCTATCACATATGACAATAACTGTAGACCTAATTGGTCAACAGAGTTCATATTAGGCCTGTTTGAAAGCGTATTACATGAGCTTTCTTTTGAGATATAACACAATCATATTATGAGCAATCTAGTTTTTTGACCCTTAATCTTTCAAAACATGCCCATTAGTTTTATTAAATAAAGTGGAGGGAGCCTCTGAGTAGTGAGAAAATTGACAGGGAAATAAAAAAAATTACTTTTTCTAACTTTTTGTCCTGTAAAGAGCTAAATTTTTTACATGCCCGATTGGTCATATAGTGAAAAAAATAAAATAAAAAAGGAATACATGTTGGGCAATATCATTTTCGAACCCTGTTCGTGTAGGCAGGCAAAACCAACAGCCTTGGGCATACTTTTCTGTATGTGAAAGGGAAAGAATATTTGAAGAACTACTTCTAAAGGTAGAGATAGCGTGTCTGTAGACAAACTAAGGGGAGAATACTAGGCAGAAAAAGGAAAGCATTCTTCCATTATTCATTACTAAATAAATTTTTCCAATCTAATGCCTAGATAATCAGATATGCGAGGTGTGTAAAAAAATTACCAGGACTATAGTTATTATGCTGAGTGAGTGCCACTGGAGTTCTATTTATAGATATGATGTTGGCAGTGTTGCTGATTGTCATGTTTGGTCTTCACTTGCTGCCATTCTCACCTATTACTCTGTTAATGTTGTGTTTCAATAGTTTGGCAGATTTTATAATGGCTGATGTGAATGAGCAGCTAATATGCATGAAGTTTTGTCTAAAACTTAGAAAAACTGCCTTGGAAACATCTAATATGCTGCTAACAGCATTTGGAGATGTAGCTGTAAGCTGTTTGAAAACTTTTGGAAGGTTTAAGAGATTTAAAGGTTGAACAATTGAATGAAGATAACCCTTGTTTTGGACACTCATCAACTTCAAAAACAGATGATTCCATCACCCACGTGAATGAAGTAATCAGAAGTGATTGGTGATTGACTATTAGGGAAGTACAGTAAAACTTCCAAATAGCGGACATCAAAAGGGAAAGAAAAACTGTCCATATTTAGAAGTGTCCACTATTAGGAAAATCTTGCTTTATGACAGCATGCTATGTTTATAACATAAAAGCAGTTTAAAAGATAAGTAAATATAAGTACGTAAATGCAATACATAGAGCAAACTTGTACTAACCTTTATTTAAAAATGTCCATCAAAACTAAGAAGCAAATAATCAAGTATTGTTGTTTATCAATAACGTTCTTGTTCAATTTTGCTTTCTAAATGAATTTCTAGCCAGCCGCCTGAAGCTTTGAATTCTGTGAATTCTAATTCATTTGCGATTTTGAAAGCCTTTTGACGAATTAAAGTCCCTGATAAAGTAACATTGTTGCCTCTAACTCGGCAAAACCATTCATAGGTAAGAGTGTCCACAGCTAAACCATCAGTTTTAGGGGAAGCTCTCTTAATTTTCTGGTTGCCATTACAATCTTGCCAAGACTTCAAGATTTCACTCACTTGCATTTTTCCAATGCTCAGTTTATCTTCTTAAATGCACACACTTAATCTTTCCCTTTCACTCAGCTCCACTATTTCAACTTTTTCTTTTAGACTCAAGCACTTATGTTTGTGCGACATTTTAAAATTGATGTTTGAGAAATCTTTGCTTCACAGCTCGCTTGATGAGGAAAACCTATATGATTATTGCAAGCAAATGTGATTTCTAGTAATCTGGACTTGAACTTGATCTCTGTGCACTGACCTTGACTTTGACCTTAATGAACAACAAAAGGTAAGGAGTCCCTTCCACCAACACCTGAATTGTGTTTGCATGTGTTTCAATCCGATTACCGTTCCTGAATTAGCCGACCCTGAGCGCTGGTCCCCGTTTCTGAGGTCTCGCCCCATTGGGAGCACCTGAAGAGCTAGAAGACAGTTTCTCTTGGTCAGATGTACGTATGCAAAGAGAGGGTCAGACTGTCTGGTGAGCATGAATGCTAATCCTTTTTTCCAGCGATTTCGGCCACTTACCCGGGGTACATAGTAGCACTTAGCACCTTAAAATTTACTAGGCCTCGGGAACAAAACTGTTAAGATAGAGAATGAGGAAGGGTAAAATAACAAAAAAGAAAAATTTTGCGAGTTTGAGCGAATCACACCCCTAGGAATTCCTAGAATCGAAAGCAAATTGTCTGTTATATTGTACTTTAAGTGTGTCCACGTCCATTATTTAGAATGTCCGCTATTAAGAAGTGAATGCCCCATAAGATGTCATGCATTTCTGCCGGGGAATTAAAAATTGTCCATTATAGAGAGATGTTCGCCATTAAGAATTGTCCGTTAATGGAAGTTTCACTGTATCTAGTGAAACTGGCATCTCAAGTGGACCATGTTATGCGATTTTTGTCACAGTATTTGGAGATGAGTAACAGCAAAGTTTGTGCTTAGGTTTCTTACACATGATCAAAGGGAGCACCATGTTGCAGCAATGGACCCATACTTTATAGGAAATATTACTATAGGTGACAAATCTTGGGTGTATGGCTATAGCTTTCAAATAAAATATGAATCATTCTAATAAAAGACATACATCACTCCTTGACCCCCCAAAAGTCCTGTAAATGAAATCAAATGTGAAGATGTTGTTGACTGCTTTCTTTTATGTTAAACGTGAGGCACATTTTGAATTTGCTCCGATTTTGCTGAATATGAGCTAGACTTGTGCATTTTGAATTCTCTGATTTTGCAGACTATGAGCCAGATTACAAAGAGGTTTTGAAAAGACTACTAAGCGAAAAATTACAATTGTTGCAGGTGTCTACAACAATGGAAATCTCATCCTGGCTGTTACATCAAGATAATGCAACTGCTTATTCAGTGCTGTTGATGTTGAGCAAGCACGTAATCTCAGTGATACCACTTCTTTTTGTTTCCCAAATTAAAAAAAATGTCTCAAGGGATGAAGATTTGGCAGTGTAAGACAGCAAGGGTAGAATGCAGTTATAGATGCAAGTGTTTGTGTGTGTGTGTGTGTGGGGGGGGGGGGGCTGCAATCCCAGATGAACCCCCTTCCTGACAGTAATAGTAAATCTTGGAGAACTAAAGGTCTTTTTGAGGGGATTAGCCCTCCCAATTCCCATCCATCTGCCACCTATGGTAGACATCACAATTGAGAATACGACCTGGTAGTTGAACACGGTCCCAAAATGTTTCCAAACGTGTTTTATGAAGTAAAAGAAAGTACTGGGACCATGATTTTTGTACTATTATTGTCAGATATGCATACTTATTGACAGAGATACATTCAACTAGCATGTAAGTGTTTTGTATTTTTAAATATAGTCTTCATACTTTTTTAACACACCTTGTATTCACAAACAGACAAAAAACTTGTCCCTGTTTTCTCTATTTTGTAGTGGTTTTAAAACTGTGTTTATTAGAACATAAGGAAACTCAGTATTTTGTTTGTTTTAATAAATATTTTTTTTAATTGTGTACTTGAGTTTGGCTAAATGTTTATTAATTTGCATGTAAATAACAATTGTCTTTTCCCATAGGTGGACATGAGTTGTTGACATGGTACCAGTATGACACAGAACAAATTGTCAATTTGATTAAGAAACAAGCTTTAAATTGCCGATGTTTGGAACTTGCAATCTCACTCATGGTGAACATGAGATCTTAATTTTCCATACCAAACTTCATTGGCTGTTCAATAAAAAGTTACTGATGCAATGATTTTAAATGAGACAAGAAATGCCAATTATTTGTTCTAATTGAAAAAGAAACCCCTGTCATTAGATTAATATTTCTCAAATATTACTTGGCATAATATTTGTCATATCTCAGTCATATTGTTTATAAGTTAAATGAACTCAACCTGTCAGTTCAAGGTTACAGTGAAACTGCTCTTTGTTATGGGCAACATGCCATCAAGAAAATTGAAACTTAAAGCTTGAATTCACCAAGTGAAATAAAATAAATTCAGGGTGAACGTCTAACAGGAATGGGTATTGCTGTAGCAAAATTTAATTACACACAATTTTTCAGTGGAGCATCTCACATTTTCACTAAATTCATTTAAAAATTATTTTTCTCAGAAGAGCAGAGACAATTTGGTTTAAAAGATAATTAATAAAAAAAGAAAGACATTTGATTAAAATCTAAGTCTGAAAAGGAGTTCCATAGCTAAAAAAGTTTGAAAAACATTGCTTTATCAAATTCATGAAAAAATTCATTGAACGAGACTTCTGCGTGTGTAGATACTATGCCCTTAGACAACAGACAAATATTTTGCACATACCTTCCCATATCAAAACAACAGTAAAAAGGAAGAAAAATGGTGATGCTTGACAAAGTATTTTTACATTAGTCTAGCTTTCTTCCAGTTTTTTTTTTCAAGACTTTGTGTAATGTTATTCAGTTTTCTTTATTTACTTGCATACATGTAAAATACCTTCATCAAACTGTACACATCATTTATATCTTATTAATTTCTTTCCAAAGACATTTGTATGTGAAGCCCTTTTTGATTTTTCTGGGGAAGTTCAAGGAGATCTACCTTTTCGACTAGGTGAAATGCTTACAGTTATTGCAATGAGGTATGAAATGTTTGTGTCCTTAAAACACAAGTTCACTTTTTCAAGTACTTCTAATATTGGATTTCTTTAGTAAAAATCCGCTATTGAAATTTAATTTTTTGGCGTGCATTAATGCAATTGCATTTTTGGACTTACCGTTAATTTGGCGAAGATTCCAAGTTGAACACTTCCAGCACGTGGATTCTGGTTTTTCCCCGTATTTCCGTTATGTAGATGCGGCATGGGGTTTTTTTCATTCAGTTGCTGGTCCACTTCAGTTTTTTCACCCGAGTACTTTCGGTAACACTCCGTTACCGTCATCTAGGGGATGTTTGTTCTGACCAGCACGGACCGTGTCAGTAGAGCTTTTGGTAAAAAATTGGCAGAAAAAAGAAGAAAAAACTGCACTTATTCAATATTGTCTGGCTAACCAAAAATATCCTAAATTTGAAAATATAAAAATCATAAAAAGCTGTAAATCCGAAAAACATCTCAGAATAGCAGAGTCGGTAATGATAGAAAAAAATAGAGCAAAAGTTTGTAACCATAATGACCCTAATATTTTAAGAAACAGTTGGAGGAATTTAATTAAAATTGAGCAAAAAAATGGAAAATTTTGAAAAATGATATCAGTGACCAACAAGAGATGGCGCCACAACGCCCAAGAGGAAGCGATAGCCGCTAACAGATGCAGCCCGCGAGAACCACCCAAAAGCTCTACTGACACGGTCCGTGCTGGTCGGAGCAAACATCCCCCAGATGACGGTAACGGAGTGTTACCGAAAGTACTCGGGTAAGAAAACGTATAGAAGTATATGTGGAAGCAGCAAAGGAAAAAATTCATTTAGTAACGAGGCCAATTAAAAACCAACGGATGAAAAACTGAAGTGGACCAGCAACTGAATGAAAAAAACCCCATGCCGCATCTACATAACGGAAATACGGGGAAAAAACAGGATCCACGTGCTGGAAGTGTTCAACTTGGAATCTTCGCCAAATTAACGGAAAGTCCAAAAATGCAACAAGTTCACTTGTTTTAGTCATGTTGTACTAAATTTGATCCCTTTTATTCTCATTTGCAGTTTTCATTCTATGTCATAAATATTTTGCATGATGGAAAACGTAGCACCAAAAACTGATTCATACTGTTGCTTTTAGATGATGCTAAATATATCAGCATGCTGTAATTTTGATTGTGTCTGGTTCTATATATGCTGCTTCAAAAGTTGATCTTAATGTGCTAATGCATTTTTTTCTTCCTTTTTTATCCAGTACCCAACATAACGACAACTGAATAGCAGTATGTCTGTAGCTTTCACTTTTCTTTTCTGCAGAACCTAAAAAGTGAAGCATGCAGTGCCTGAATTCTCTCCCCCCCTCTCTCTCTCTCTCTCAAAACATCATTAGAAAAAAGTACTTTATGGATTATAGTAATGTCTCATGTACAACTGAACTCATAGAAAAACACTGAGTATGGCAATGAAATTCACTAATCATGTCTTTCAGAAAATAACACAGAAATTCAGTAATTGTTTTTTTTATCAAGAGCAGTATGATGCAATGTCTGTGATAGGTCTATAGTATGATTCATCCAGTGATGGTGAATGGTCCGATCCTGATTCATCCAAAGATACGATTTGTTAAATGGTGTGATTGGTGTAACACTCATTCACCCAGTGGTACAATTGATCCAATACCTATTTTTCCAACACCCATTGGTCCAAAAGACTTGTCTAAAACTACCAATAGTCCAAAGATAATAAAATGATGTTACTTTCCATATATACTGGCATAATGTTTCAGATAAAGAAATTTTGTTTTGTTTTGTTTTTATCTTGCTTTCTTTTCAAGGAAGAAAGTGTACAATTAATGATCTATCTACTTGGAGGTCAGGTGTATATTGAGCTTACTTGGTATCCATGCTTCAAAATGTCCAATTTGAAAAATCCGTAATAGTATGGGGTGTGTTTAGCTGGACTTCACTAAGACCCCTGGTACATCTACAAATGTCTGTGACTGGCCAACACTATGTGAGCATCCTTTCTGACGAGGTACACCCGTTCATGTCTTGCATTCATGCTGATGGGTTGGGCCTGTTCCAACAGGACAATGCACCTCCACACAATTGTCGGGATTCCACATTATGGTTAGAGGAGCATTCACCTGAGTTTGGGGTGTTACCCAAGGTACTTAGAAAGAGGAGAGGTAGGTCCATCATAACGGCGTCGTCTTCCCGCTTCTCTTTGCTGCGCTGTGATGTCACGGTGGCCATAAGCAAAGCTGTAACACGCACGGAGCCATACCTAAAAAGTGTCGTGTGCTCTGTGAATTTTCAATCGAAATAACAGAACTAGTTTTGAGTAAATAATTTTTGAGTAAAAATTGTACAATCATCCAACTGTTTTTCAAAATAGAGTAAAAAAATATATACTGGGAAAAAACGGGAATATGACATGAATACTGTTCGATGCTTTTTTGCTGAATATATATATATATATATATACTTAAGAGCAAAACTGAAGACTAAGGAAAAACTTTAGAATTTAAAACGAAGGTTGCAAAAAAACGGTACATCAACGTCCACGAATATCGCTAATCTATTCCTGTTCTTTAAGGAATATAAATTCATTAAAAATCACCCCACCTGCTCAGATAACTACCTTTACACTTTTAGATATATTGATGATCTGCTGTGTATCAATAATTCAGAAGTTATAGAGAGTGATTTTGATAATATCTATCCAAGCTCTCTTAACTTATGTAAAACCAACCACAGTAATCAGGAACTTGAGTTCCTAGACTTAAGCATTAAGCTCAACAGAGGTAACCCATCTATTAGCCTCTTTGATAAAAGAGTTAATTTTCCTTTCAAAGTAATTAAATATCTACACTGGAATAATAACATTTCAACCAAAGTAATTGAGAATGTACTAATTTCTCAGGTCCTAAGAATTTCAAGAATTTGCAGCAACAATTTGTACTTCAATTACCACATTAATATACTATTAGAAAGTTTTCTAGAGAACAGAAATTCCTTCTTCTTTCATCAAAAGAACTTTAAGAAAAATTATTCTGAATAATAGAGTAAGGTTGGCAGATCTGCTTTAATTTTCTACACAGTTAATAATATGATTCTGACCAATCAAAGCCGTAAGGAAGTTGGCTAGAGGATGCCTATTAACTACCTAAAGGAACCTTAGTGCTATGGATATGACGGTCCTATTAAAACAAAAAATTAAATAATATAAACAAAATCACAAAAAAAAGCTTAAAAATCTGTTTATAAAAGAAAATAAAAACAAATAAAAAAGAAAACTAGTTATTCATCACTAGGGTAGCTATACTAAAAATAGTAAAACCAACATTAAAATTAATAAGATTCTGATTAATCTATAGAAGCTCACTAAGGTGATTTAATACATGCAAAGATTATTGAATAAACTGCTTGTGTATTTTATAATATTTCTCATGTATTCTGGAGAGTTAATTCTGCTCTTTCTGATCATACAGATCCACAGTCTTAAGTTTATATATATATATATATTTTCTCTGGTTAAAATCTCCGCGCGTTGTTTTCTTGCTGTATGAGGAGGCCATCAGCCCCACCCTCACTGCCCCCAGCGTCTAGGGAGTGGCGGAAGAGGTCAGCCATGTTCTTCTCTTATGAGGAGAAAAGTTTTTGTCACACAAGAGGTAAGCTCTCTTCCTTGTTTTTGGGTTCTAGGTTTTATAAGTTCAATGTTTGTACTTATTCTCTGTCGTTTTTTAGCTTTTCAGCTTTTAGGCATTGGTTTGTCTGTTAACATTTTTGCGGGTTTTAACTCTTTCTTTTCTTTGTAACTTTGAGCGTCTTTTGGGGTACCTAGGAACAGAAGATGGCTAAGCTTGTTCCTTTTCTATGTGCTGTCTCTGCGCTGTTTTTTCAAAGTAGTTAAGTTCTTAATAACTAATTAATTATGCACTTAAAGCACTGCTGAAATACTTTGTACATATTGCAACTAACTGTTTAAGGTATATAACTTTCACAAAGTTTTCTTTAGTTAATTATTATCTTTAACTTATTCTCGTTTTCGTGCTGTCATAAGTTGTAGAGTAGGGGTTTTAGACTCAAGTTTTCTTTCAAAAATCTGTTCGTTAAAAATTAACATTTCCTTTTTTAATTGCAATGTAAAATTTGGATTTCTTTTGCATTGATTTTCAGGTTTAAATTCTCTCTCAAACGAACTTGGAATTTCGTTATGGCTGAAAATCATTTCTAATTATTATGTCACTCTCACAGCTTGAGTTCTCTTTAATCTTCTTCTCTCTGTTTAATAGTAACAGATGAAGAGCATGGGTCGGGCCATGAAGGTTAATGGATGCAAGCGAAATTGTTAACTAATGCTAGGTCATGCAACTCTACGGAGGACATGACTTATATATATATGTTTTAAACTATTTTAGGTGGGAATGTTACTTGCATCTATGGCCTTGCAGAAACCCATTTCCAACTAGGTCTTTGTAGAAGTGAGAAAATGCAGAGTTTTTGCTGGTCCTTGATAAAGCCAAGGCTCAGTATTCTCGACACCTTCTACATTCAGTTGTTTTATTTTATTTTTTTGTCTTTTCTCCTTTTACTCACACAGGTAGATACATAACCTTTTCTATGTTGTACTAGGTGTGAGTCAAAATTATATTTGCATTTTTTTGCTTAGGTATCTTCTTTATAGAATATATATATATACACACACACATACACTGCCGGACAATTGCTAAGGACGGATGACAATAGCAACGATAGCAACCATAAAATGGAAGGCAGGAAAATGTGGAAATTAGCATAAGTGCAGGATACAGTAAGACGTGTTGTGCGTATGCAAATTTTGGATTGCCGAACTTGTTCGTGATGTCATAGCGCTGATAAGAGATATAAAGGATTTGACGCGTATTGACCGTTGTTGTTCAAACGCAAAGTTGAAAGGGAAAGAATCAATTGACGAACTTCCAATTTTCAGTATGTCTTCCCGACATCACCTAGATGATTTTACGCGTGGCCGTATTATTGGCAAGATTGAAGAAGGGCGAAAAATAACAGATGTTGCCAGGGAGTTCGACGTCAGCCACAATGTTGTTTCAAGGCTTTGGAAATCATTTCAAACAAATGGAAAGTGTAGCAAACGTCACGGGGCAGGTCGTGTTCACAGTACGACACCTGCAGAAGATGGGTACATAGTGCTATCAACAAAACGACACCGGCGCAGCACAGCTAGTGAGGTAGCAAATCAGTTTATGGCTGCTACTGGCAAGCGGATCTCCCGAAAAACTGTCGCCAGACGTTTGCATGAAGGAGGACTATACGCCCGCCGTCCTGTTGTGTGCATCCCATTGTCCAGACGTCACCGTACCGCCCGTTTGCAGTGGTGCCATCAACATCGCAATTGGACTGATAACGACTGGTCTGCTGTCCTCTTCTCAGATGAGAGTAGATACAGTCTATCGTCTGACTGTCGACGGCAACTGATCTGGCGTGATAGTGGTACTGCATATTGTCCAGCAAACATACAGGAAAGGGACCGATATCCGACATGTAGTGTCATGGTATGGGCTGGCATCATGATCAATGGCCGTACGTCCCTCTATGTGCTTCCAACTGGGACTATGACTGGCCAACGATACATTAATGATGTTCTGCTACCTTATGTTCGCATGTTCCGTGGTGCTGTCGGTGATAGATTCATTTTCATGGACGACAACGCAACATGTCATCGAACAGCCGCTGTCCAGGAGTGTCTTGAGAGCGAGGATATTCAACGCCTCGTACGGCCAGCACGTTCTCCAGATCTGAATCCCATTGAAAATGTGTGGGATGCTTTGGGGAGGAGTCTTGCTGGTCGCCAATGCCCTCCAATAAATAAGGACACCCTCATCCGTGCACTGACAGAGGAATGGGATAAATTACCTCAACAGCTGCTTGATAATGTTGTGCAAAGCATGACACGACGTGTGGAATCTTGCATCGCCCTCCATGGTGGCCATATCCCGTATTGACATCTTACGCCGTAACGCCTGTGGACGGTAATTGCATTTTGTTCACGTTTACATATTCTGCACAAAATGGCCTGTTTGTCCCTTGAACACACTCCAAAGCCTTCTGGATTTCAGAGCACAATAAATTGTCTTTCTTGTCATGTCCTGGCATTCTGACATTCTTTTATTTCACTTGGCATCCAACCACACTTACTTTTTTATGCGCTATATAGCCGTTTATGATCCGTCCTTAGCAATTGTCCAGCAGTGTATATATATGTATATATATATATATATATGTCCAGCAGTGTATATCATCATCATCATCATTGTCAACCATTACCAATCCACTGCTGGATGAAGGTCTCCCCAAGTTTCCTCCACAACGGTCTGTCTTGTGCCAGTCTCCTCCATGTCACCCCTGCATACTTTCGAATTTCATCCACCCATCTCCCACGTGGTCTTCTTCTGGGTCTTTTCCTGTCCCTTGGAATCCAATCTAAAATTTCGGCTGTCCATCGATGATCTGTCCTTCTGGCAGTATGTCCAGCCCATTGCCATTTCAGGGATTTAACTCTAATCATGATGTCTTCCACTCTTGTCATTTTTCGGATCCACGAGTTCCTCTTCTTATCTCTCCTGGTTACACCAAGCATGCACCTCTCCATGCGACTTTGAGTTGTCTGCAGCCTTTGTATGTCTCTTTTAGTTAAGGTCCACGTCTCTGCACCATACGTAAGCACTGGAAGGATGCATTGATCAAACACTTTTCTTTTAAGACATAATGGCATATTGCTCTTGAAAATTATGCTGTTTCTTCCAAAAGCTCTCCAGGCAAGTTTTGTACGCCGATTAATTTCTTCATCAATGTGACCCTCACTTGATATCTGCTGTCCAAGATAAACGTACGTGTCTGTTATCTCCAGCTTTTCTCCATCAATCGATAAATCTTCATTTCTTGTAAAAGCATTGAACATCACTTTTGTCTTCTGAAAGTTCATTTTTAATCCCACTTCTTTACTCTTGTCAGCAAGTTCCTGGATCATACTCTGCAGCTCTGATGGGGTAGTTGCAAAAATGACTATGTCATCAGCAAAACGAAGGTGGGTTAGATAATCTCCATTAATCTTTATCCCCTTGTTTTCCCAGCTCAGCGACTGAAAAACACCCTCCAATGTGGCATTAAAGAGCTTCGGAGATATGGTGTCACCTTGTCTCACTCCCTTTCCAATTTTTACGTGTGTTGTATTTTCAAACAGCCTAATCTTTGCACTTGCATTTTCATAGATGTTATTAATAATATTAATGTATGCATCTTCAATACCGCAGGTTTTCAGAGCCATTGTAACTGCTGATGGTTTCACCGAATCAAAGGCTTTTTCATAATCGATAAAAGCCATGCACAATGGAAGTTCATATTCCCTCGCTCTTTCAATTAGTTCTCTCAGCACGTGGATATGATCTATTGTGCTGTAGCCACTCCTGAATCCAGCTTGTTCTCTCGGTTGAGCCATGTCCAGTGTTACCTTCAAGCGGTGTGAAAGAACTTTAGTGAAGATTTTATAAACTACTGATAGGAGGCTGATAGGTCTGTAGTTTCCGAGATCCTCAATGTCACCTTTCTTATGTAGCAGGATCATTGTAGCGGTGTTCCAATCCTCAGGAATCTTTCCTTCATTAAGGCATCGAGTGAAAATTTGGGCGAGTACTGTTTCGATTTCTCCACTTGCTTCTTGTATGATGTCTACAGTAATTCCATCTTCTCCTGGAGCTTTTCCCCGCTTCATGTTCTTGATTGCATGTGCAACTTCTGCTGG
This sequence comes from Macrothele yani, assembly GCA_039090855.1. NCBI lineage: Eukaryota > Metazoa > Arthropoda > Arachnida > Araneae > Macrothelidae > Macrothele > Macrothele yani. Next base: position 64,579,822 of record CM077012.1, read on the forward strand.
AAGGACTGGAGGAACTTTGGTACTGGTATCTTTCATGATGTCTGGAGTGCATGTATCATCCCTTTCATATAATTTGGAGTAGAAATCTTTCACTCTTGTCAAAATTTCGCCTCTATTTCTTGTTACAGAACCATCTTCTTTTCTCAGTGCCATAATCTGTTTTCTTCCCTTACTGAGATGTCCCTTTGCTATCTTTAGGCTTTGGTTGTTTTCAATTGCTTTCCTCACCAGTTCACAGTTGAATTTCCTTACGTCTTCAGTGATTCTTTTTCTTACTGTCTTGCATAGCTCTATATATTCCACTTTGGAAGTCACATCTTCTTTAGTTGTCTTCATCTCTCTTCTTTTTTGCATCAACATTTTGGTTTTTCCTGATAATTTGTTCACATGCAACTTGTTCTTAGACCCAGCTAATTTTGTTGCTGTTTCCATAAGAGCTTTGGTTACTTTTCTGTTAACTTCAGAGATGTCCACTTCTTCCGATGTTAGGCCTTCTAAAGCAGAGAACCTGTTCTTCAGTTCTAACTTGAAGGTATTATGGTGTTTTTTAAGGTTGGTTATGTCAATAGATTTTGTTTGTCTTATGAGCTTGCCACGTTCAAGTTTAGTGTTGAGGTGCATCTTACATCTCACCAATCTATGGTCACTACCTGTGTTGAACTTGTTTAGCACACTGCAGTCTTCTATGACGAATTTTTTGTTACACATAATAAAATCAATTTCACTTGTCGTCCCATTTGGATGTCTCCATGTCCATTTCCTGTGTGGCTTTTTCTTGAAGAAGGAGTTCAAGATGAAAAACCCTTCTGCCTCTGCAAACTCAACGAGAGTATTTCCACGCTGGTTTCTGTTGCCATGACCGAATTTACCTACTGAAGTTTCATTCTGTTGCCGTTGCCCTATTTTTGCATTGAAATCTCCCATAATTATTTTCAAGTGCTGCTTACCTTTATTATTTAGATGACAAATTTCCTCATAAAATTCTTCAATTTCTTCTTCAGGATGACTTGTGGTGGGTGCATAAGTTTGAATAATCTGAGCCTGGTATCTTTTCGAGAGTTGGATAACAAGTCGTGCAGCTCTGTCAGAGGAACTTTCAACTTCTACAACTTTATCCTTGAGTTTCTTGTTTATTATAAATCCAACACCACTAGTTCTGCCAGTATCTGTCCCACGATAGTAGAAGAGATGTCCACTTTTCAGTTCGATGAGATCTTCTCCTTTTCTCCTTACCTCACTTAGCCCCACGATGTCCCACTTGATCCTTTGTAGTTCCTCTTCCAATTCAAGAAGCCTTGAATCAGAAGATAGGGAGCAATTGTCCAGCAGTGTATATATATGTATATATATATATATATGTCCAGCAGTGTATATATATGTATATATATATATATATACACTGCTGGACAATTGCTAAGGACAGATCATAAACGGCTATATAGCGCATAAAAAAGTAAGTGTGGTTGGATGCCAAGTGAAATAAAATGTCAGAATGTATATATATATATACAAGGAGTGTTCAAATGAAAAGGTACGAAACGACACTGTGGGTATAAATGAAGACTTTATTCAAAGTATACACCATAGGCCGCAGCACAACGATCCCATTGATTAACGAGCCGAAGGATTCCTTGTTCCCAGAATTCCTGTGGCCGTGACGAGACCCAGGCCTGCACAGCGTCCTTGAGTTCGTCGTCCGAGTGGAAGCGCTTCCCTTTCAGATGTTTTTTCAGGGGACCAAACACATGGAATTCGCAGGGCGACATGTCCAGGCTGTAGGGCGGATGGTCAAGCTGCTCCCACTGGAACTTGGCCAGTTCCGCGTGTGTGACCCTGGAGATGTGTGGACGCGCGTTATCATGGAGCAGAACCACACCCTCCGTGAGCAGCCCCGGTCTTTTGTTCTTGATGGACCTGCGTAGGCTTCGGAGTGTCTCACAGTACACATCGGAGTTAATGGTTCGTCTGTGCTGGAGGAATTTAACAAGTAGTGGACCTTGGACGTCGAAAAAGACGGTGAGCAACACCTTGCCTGCGCATGCTCCGACCCACGCCGGCGACTCCAATCGCATCCTTAGATGTGTCGCTACGTTCTCCCATAGCGGCATAGGCAAATATGTTAACGGTTACGTTCTTATGACGTTTCGTACCTTTTCATTTGAACACCCCTAGTATATATATATATATATATATATATATATATATATATATATATATATACATATATACACTGCTATACAATTGCTAAGGACAGATCATAAACGGCTATATAGCGCATAAAAAAGTAAGTGTGGTTGGATGCTAAGTGAAATAAAATAATGTCAGAATGCCAGGACATTACAAGAAAGACAATTTATTGTGCTCTGAAATCAAGAAGGCTTTGGAACGTGTTCAAGGGACAAACAGGCCATTTTGTGCAGAATACGTAAATGTGACAAAAATGCATTACCGTCCGCAGGCGTTCTGGCGTAAGATGTCAATACGGGATATGGCCACCATGGAGGGCGATGCAAGATTCCACACGTCGTGTCATGCTCTGCACAACATTATCAAGCAGCTGTTGGGGTAATTTATCCCATTCCTCTGTTAGTGCACGGATGCGGGTGTCCTTGTTTATTGGAGGGCATTGGCGGCCAGCAAGACTCCTCCCCAAAGCATCCCACACATTTTCAATGGGATTCAGATCTGGAGAACGTGCTGGCCGTACAAGGCATTGAATATCCTTGCTCTCAAGACACTCCTGGACAGCGAATGTTCGATGACGTGTTGCGTTGTCGTCCATGAAAATGAATCTATCACCGACAGCACCACGGAACATGCGAACATGAGGTAGCAGAACATCATTAATGTATCGTTGGCCAGTCATAGTCCCAGTTGGAAGCACATAGAGGGACGTACGTCCATTGATCACGATGCCAGCCCATACCATGACACATGTCGGATATCGGTCCCTTTCCTGTATGTTTGCTGGACAATATGCAGTACCACTATCACGCCAGATCAGTTGTCGTCGACAATCAGACGATAGACTGTATCTACTCTCATCTGAGAAGAGGACAGCAGACCAGCCGTTATCAGTCCAATTGCGATGTTGATGGCACCATTGCAAACGGGCGGTACGGTGACGTCTGGACAATGGGATGCACACAATAGGACAGCGGGCGTATAGTCCTCCTTCATGCAAACGTCTGGCGGCAGTTTTTCGTGAGATCCGCTTGCCAGTAGCAGCCATAAACTTATTTGCTACCTCACTAGCTATGCTGCGCCGGTGTCTTTTTGTTCATAGCACTATGTATCGATCTTCTGCAGGTGTCGTACTGCGAACACGACCTCCCCCGTGACGTTTGCTACACTCTCCATTTGTTTGAAATGATTTCCAAAGCCTTGAAACAACACTGTGGCTGACGTCGAACTCCCTGACAACATCTGTCATTTTTCGCCGTTCTTCAATCTTACCAATAATACGGCCAAGCGTAAAATCATCTAGGTGTTGTCGGGAAGACATACTGAAAATTGCAAGTTCGTCAATTGATTCTTTCCCTTTCAACTTTGCGTTTGAACAACAACGGTCAATACGCGTCAAATCCCTTATATCTCTTATCAGCGCTATGACGTCATGAACAAGTTCGGCAATCCAAAATTTGCATACACACAACACGTCTTACTGTATCCCGCACCTATGCTAATTTCCACATTTTCCTGCCTTCCATTTTATGGTTGCTATCGTTGCTATTGTCATCCGTCCTTAGCAATTGTCCGGCAGTGTATATATATATATATATATTTTCCCAAAGCACACTGTAATGGCTCTTTGGAGCTGGGAAATCTATATTTAATTACGTCGAATCAGTCATTTACCAATTTTATAAAATTAGCAATTTGTTTTCCTTCAGGAAAAAAATACTCTACAGTTTTGTTTACATTGTTAGATTGCATCTGGGACGCTAAAACTAATTCTCTGTCTCATGGGGCCTCTTAGATTTGTGTAGATCCATTTTATTTTATGAAACACCTTTAATTCTGAGTTATTACGTTCTAGCAAAAGGTCAAATATCTGGCGAGTGATGGTTTCACACTACAGCGTGTTCCGCGATCAAATATATGATTTCGGAGAAGTTTAATTAGATGGGGCACATCAACAAACATCCATATTTTTTGATTTTCATTTACTGGATTTGGAAAAGAAGACAATATTGGGGATATTCCAAGCTGCCTCCAAACCTTGATATCCCCCCTCCCAAGATCAGGTACCACTCCATGCACTAAATAACCCGATTGTTCAACGGCTTGAATTATGTCAGTTAACAGCTTTTGATCCATCTGCTTATCAAAGGAATAATACAGTACATAGTTCTTTCCAAGCTTTCCAGAAGCCTCTCAGCATTACTACTAAAACGTTACTATGCGGTCCTAAAATTTTAACTGCAGCAGCATCATAACAATATCAGCAATCAACGCTCATTTCACCAAAAGATAAAACTTAAACTTTGTCGAATTCGGTTAGGTGTATAGCATTCATTTTCATCACCTTTAAAATGGTCTTAATTAAACCATCAGTAACACAAATGTACCACACCACCATTCAGGGAGGAAATGCTTGGAAGCAGTATGTGTATTTTATTTTTGATGAAAAGATATGCTTTTCAAGAAATAGCATGCAAAACAAGTGCTTGACTTATATCTTTTTCATTCCATTTTGCTGGTATCTTTTTTGACACAAGAGTATGAATTTGCACTTCAGTGAAACAATGGCCAAACAAATTTATGATAGCTGGCCACTTTTCACTGTTGCTCAGCAAATTTCTATTCTTGCATTTGCGTTTCATAATATTAATTTCTGTTTTCAGGCTTCTTTTCTCGAGGCAAAAGCATTGTTTTACCATTACCAACTGTTTTCTTACGTTTGATAATTCTTCCCATAGTGAATTATTTTCACTCTTCAGTTGCATTATATTTTTGTTCAGACATTTGCACTTCTCACATAACGTTGGCGGTATGATTAATGTTGGTCAGGAATGATGTTACTTTCATTATGACCTGTGATTTGACGTTTAATTGGAGATATACTTTCAATTCGATTTAATGCATTTTTTTCTGACCTCTCCGATCTTAAACCGTTCACTTCGAACATAAGTTTGCTCCTCCATCTGCTAAGGCATATTTTTTGTAGGCATGGCATCTTTTCTCAGTTTTTTTCTGGAAGGAAAGTTCAGCAATTTATTTCTAAGATCTCGCTCTTACTTTGAGACATCAAAGTGTTCTGAACACATTCGTGCTTTCTTTGCATCAAATACATCCTTTCGACAGCATTTCGCTACCCATTGCTTCAAGAAATCTCTATCCGATGGGAAAGCATGGTATGTAACATCTAACTTCCTTTCCTTTGAACTGTTATTACGACAAAGTGCAACAGTGTATCCAGGTATTTTCGAGATAGTTGTACACAGAAAACAAATGAACAAAAATGAATGAAACAACAAAGCAGGTCTAAAATTGACAAAGAAATGCAGCGAGTAATCGACACTACAGCACAAGCTCCGAATGACTCCGAATGCTCAAGAGATCGTTTATGGCCACTGTGACGTCACACTCCAGCTCGTAAGGTGACAGCTTGCCGGCGGCACGGAAACAAACGCGATTGGACCTACCTCTCCTCTTTCTAAGTACCTTGGTGTTACCATTCCCACCCAAGTCCCCAGATCTAAACATGATAGAGCACATTTGGGATGCCATACAACGCGCTATCAAACACAGGAATCCGAGACCTCGGAATACACCCGAATTGTGGAATGTTCTGCAGGAAGTATGGTGTGCATTGCCTGCAGCATATTTCCCGAAGCTAGTGGAGTCCATGCCCCATCGTATTTCTGCAGTCCTGCGCTCCCATGGGGACCTACCAAGTACTAGACTGGTGTACCAGTTTTTCTGGCACTTCAGTGTATGTAGGATACTCAAAAACTTCCCAATGAAAGTCTTAGAGCAACACCTGTGGCTTGGCAGCAGCATGTGGGCAAGCATCATTGTGGAGAATGTTGCGATAAGCATCAGCATTAACGATCGTTCCCTGAGGCATGAATTTCACCAGGAAGATGCCTTTGCTGTACCAAAAGACTGTGGCCATGACTTTTAGGGTAGCAAAATCTTCTTGAATTTCTTCGGCTTTTTCAGGGAGGGAGTATGATGCCACTACAGAGATTTGTGTTTGCTCCCCAGGATATAGTGTGAGACCTAGGTTTCGTTCCCGGTAACAGTGTGCTCCGAAAATTCACCATCATGATAATAACGCACCAAAATGTCAATGCAGCACTCATTCTCTGTTTTTTGTACTCATCTGTCCCCGTTTGTTGGACCTGTTGTGCACAAATTTTATGGTAATTGAGATGTTTGCTTACAATTTTGTAAATTAAAGATCAAGAAACTTCAGGACATTTTTCATGCAATTCCTCAATTCTGTAGTGTCTGTTTTGTCAAATGTATGCATCAATCTTTACCATCAGCTTGTCAGTGATGAGAGAGGAGTGCCCAAACAGCTCCTTAATGAACTTTTGTTCTTCCATTGTTAAACATTAGACACCATTTTCTCTCACTGTACTTGTTCATTACTCCCTCACCATATACTGCATTAAGTTTGCGATAAATTTCAGTTACTCGAACATTTTGTGCGTTCTGGAAGCAAATAACTGACCGCACCTTGCAGTCAGCGGGATTTTCTATCTTCTTGTTCATCACACATGACCATACAAACTCCCTAATCTATAGAACTAGTGCATAAAACACTCTGATTGACAGCTAACACAGAATGGCTGGCTGACCTAGAACACTGCACAGGTGACATGTAAGTGCAAATGTATTTTACTTTCTGGACCACCTTCATACTATGTAGAATATTTTTTGTATATTTCCCAGTTTTAGTTTAGTTTTTTGTTAGGGACATAAGATCTATTTGCTACAATAGCTTGCTCTGGAAAATCTTTTGAAGAAATTTGTTTTGTACCAGTTACCACTGAGTATGACAAACAATTGCACACATCTTCTAATGTGTTGGATGACATCCTTTTATGATGAACATTTTGATAGATATGTTATACCCTACAAGATTTCATGTGCCAATGAATATTTGTATAACTTCGTCTTTAGCCTCAATACTGACTCAATTACCCAAAATGTGTATGTATTTACAATATTGCTAGAAAATATACCAATGGCACCAATACAGGGTGTTCTGCTTAGACGTATAATAAAAGGAAGTATAATAAATTCTGAACTTACCGCAATTTATTAGTGACACATATTGTTCCAGATACACAAACGGAGAATTTTGTTTTACATGTCTAATAAACTTCAACATGAGCTCTACTGCTGGCGTGGCAAATATCCAAGTGGTATTCTACTTCAGCCCACTTGTTGAGAAGCATTTGTGGTGTCACGTTGTTGATAGTGGCACAAATTCTGTCGCATAAGCCTTCGAGATAATGCACATGTGTAACACACACCTACTCCTTAACAAAACCCCCACTGGAAAAAGTCAGGTGGAGTTAGGTCTGGTGATCTTGGGGTCATGCAATGAACGTTGATCCTCTCCCAATCCATTCTGTAGTGAAGTGGTCATCCAAGAATGTGCGGACATCATTGGCAAAGTGCGGGGGAGCCCCATCTTTTTGGAAACTTGCTCCTTCAGGCAGCTGAGGCACAGCATATTCCTATAACATTTCCAGGTATGTTAGTCTAGTTACCGTGGCCTCCAAAAATAAAGAGACTGGCAGAGTTGTATAAAAATAAAATGTATCTGTGTACACAACCATTGAAACAGAAAACTTGCTGCAAACCCATGAAGCACAACCCACGATAGCAGTGGAATAAAACAATTTATACAAAAATTAATAAAACAATAAATAATTATTAGAGTATTACAGATTCCAATGAGGACAAAATAAGTACATTACAACTGAATGTGCAGCAGTATGTGTGAAATGGACTTTATGGCAAAATATTAAGATATTGGACTATGAGCCTCATAAAAACAGAAGATTAATTAAAGAAAGTTTTTATATCCAAAAGAACAGTTCCATTAATGAACCTTCAAAATTTATAAATATAATTTTCAACAACTTAATTCAAAAATAGTAGTAGACTTACAAAATACATAAGGAAGATATTTTAATTTAATTAATGGCGACTGCAAGAGGAACCTGGCAATAAATTTAAATTCTTTCTCTGTAAACGAAACTTTTGATACAACTCCTATACATTGAGAACAGGCCTTGATGAAATCTAAAGGCCAGAAATATCTGTAAAAAAAAAAGAACTCAGAAGAAGATTTGAAAAATAATTCAAAGTTCTTCAAGTTAAAAGTGAATTAAGTATATAAATCTGAGTAAAACCTAGAGTAAGTGTTATAATTGCTGTATAAATCATTTTTTTTCTTTAAATCTACAAGCAAAACTATCTGCAAATTCTGCTAGTAATTCAGAAACTATCCGCGTATAGTGTGTGCGCATGCATCTACATTCTCCTACTCTGGGGACTGGTGATTTTGTCCTTCATGATCCCACACCTAACATTGCATTTTGGAGAACCCCTTTCATGTTTGTGAACAACAACATATGGATTTTCAGCCCCCCCCCAGGTGCGGTAGTTATATCTATTTACTTTTCCAGGCATGTGGAATGTTAACTCGTTTGAAAAGCATACCCAGTCTAGGAATGTATAATCAGCATAAATTTGGCCTACATTGTCTCTGTAAATTTTTTTTGTGCCATCCTGTCATGCAGCTTAACTTGTTGATGCAGTTGATTCTTGTACACATGTAAACTCAGCAACCTGTTATGAAGTACTCGATGCACTGTTGTTGGTGGGATGTCTAGCTGCACACTAGCCTCTTGGATGGATTTCCTCAGGCTTCTCTGAATTACTTTCGAGCCATTCGATGCTTTCCTCAGACACCTTACACTTAGCATGTTTATCAGTCATTGGTATCAAACTTTCCATTTTTCTGAGTTGCTTGTTCCATTTCATAATGGACACATAAATCGAAACATCTGCTGTCGCTCCAAGGTTGTACTCGCGGTGAAAACAGCGCTGTACATGCGTCATGGACTTCTGTTCCACAAGTGATAGCACACAAAACGCCTTCTGCTGTGGAGTTCACATGGTGACTGATGCAGAAGTTATTAACTTCTGCTCATGTGCTGCATGCCCAAATTTGCCTGGTTTATAAATTTCACAGCTGCGTTTTACAATGGTGCCCACCTTCTGTCACTCAAACTAGAACTTTGTATTTTAAAAATTTTTTTTTATTATGTCTAAGCGAAACACCTGATACAAAGAATTAACTCTTCTTACTCTCACCTCTCAACCTTTGCCATTGGTATTTTATGCCAAAAGCCTAACCATTATGAAGTGAATTAGTGAGATAAATGAGTTAGAAACAGAGGGACATAAAACAACAGATGTGCCTGGCTACCATTAATAAGAACAGGCATAGCCCCTGCTTTACAAGGAAAACAATTTCTTCTTGTAATACATGAAACATAAATATTGTAGAAGACACTTGAACAATTTCTCAAATAAAAGAATTTTGTGATTTGTATGTATGAGGGGTGTCCGATAAGTATCCAGATTTTTATTCCTATCAATTACAGGAGAGAAATAAAAAATACAGGATGCATAAATATGATACATATGTAATACTGTGGTACAAACCAAGTCAAAGTCACTTTTCCACATATTCTCCGTTCAACACAATGCATTTCCTCCACTGATCAACAAGTCGATTAATTCCGGTAGCGAAGAAATCAGCAGGGGTGTTGCGAATCCATTGATGGACAGCCACTCGCAGATTGTCAGTGCTCTTATAGTGGTGGCCACAAAGACTATCCTTCAACGGACAGAAAACATGAAAATCGGAAAGTGCCAAGTCCGGACTGTAAACATGGTGCGAAAGAACGGTCCACTTCTGTTTTGTGATTTCTGCTTGCACTGCTGGTTTAGCAATATGTGAGCAAACATTATCATGCTAAAGCAACACTTGATTGTTTTTCAATGTTGGCTGTTTGGTCTGGATATGTTGAGCAAGTTTCTCAGTGTCTTCACATAGGCCTTCACTTTTGTTGTTTCATTTTTTGCTAAGTACTCAACCAGAAGGATACCGTGTTGTCCTAGAAGACAGTAGCCATGACCTTGGATGCTGATGAACCAACTTTGAACTTCTTTGATGGGGGCAAATTTGGATGACACCATTGCATACTTGCCGTTTTGTCTCCGGTTTGAACTGACGAATACACGTTTCATCGCCTGTGATTATGCATCCCAGGAATGCGTCGCCCTCCTCATCGTAGCGCTGTACCAGTTCATTGCAAATGTCTAGCCTTTGGTGTTTATACACTGCTGTAAGCATTTGGAGTACCCATCTGGCACAGATCTTCCTATGGTTGAAATGTTCATGAATAATTCGTCCAGCAGAATCTTTACTGATATCCAGTTCCATGGCAATATCCCGAACACGGATGCGTCTGTCACCTTTAATCAAGTCATCAACTTGTTGAATCGTTTCATCAGTCACCGCAATGTTAGGCCTACCTGACCATGCCTCATCTTCAAGGCTCTCGTGGCCAACTTTGAACTTCGTAACCCATTCATAAACACTGGAACGAGACATAGCCAGATCACCATACACCGACCAAAGTCTTCGCGTAATGTCCACGGCCTTTACCCATCTTTCGTTAAAAATTTCACTACTGTTTACTGCTCGAACTGAACACTTAACATAGCTGCCATTGTCTTTGATCGACAGCACCACCTAACATTAGTATCAAGCTGCTCCACTTTTACGACGCTTCACTGAAAGTAGTCGTAATACTTTCACACATACATATGATCATACACACGGTTTTGTATCGATAGGAATAAAAATCCGGATACTTATCAGATACCCCTCGTACTTATCAAAAGTGAGAAAAGTAATTTGTAAATAATTTTTAATATTTATGAAATTTATAATATTTTGCAAGCATTGGTAATTTGAATGGCTTAATTATTAACTTAATTACAAGATATATTAGCAAAGAGATAATGGATCATGTGATGGAATAAATCAAGTTACTAGACTTAAAAGCTTGAATATTTATGAAATTAATGTTTATACCATAAAACCTGGTCAAAACATAAATTCTAAGAAATCATTTTTGGAAACATTATAAATAAATGAGGGTATGTTTTTTATTTCTTAAAATTAAGCAGTTTCAATTTTGCGATGAGCAGGACTACAACTTTCACATAACTTATCAGTTCTCAAGGACAGTAGGAAAAATGGCTGTTGGATGGATCAAACCATTGACCAAATAGGTACGGAATGAAACATTCCATTGGATGAAATTTACCACGGGACATATACTTTTAGATGAGTGGGTGTTGAATTAACCACGCCATTGGACAAATGTGCATTGGATCAGTTGTGCTATTGAATCAATAGGCATTGGATCAATCATAGAGTTGGATGAATAGACAATGAACTATTTGTATTGTTGGACAAATTACCCCCATTGATTGAATCAACATTTAACCAATCAGTAATAGACCAATTGCCAGGACCAACCTCTGATTCCACGGGGGTGGGGTGGGGGGGGGTCCCCTGTTATTTCAAAAACACTTCATAAGTATATCATAGGTATAATCACCATCACTGGTGAATCATTCCTGAACATTATCATATGTTGGGTAATCTGTATGCCACTATATTTCTGCGTAGGATTCTACAGCACTACATGTTTTTTAATTTAGAATCATTCCATCAAGTCGCTACTCATTTGAGATGAGAATTTACTGCTTTAGTTTGTTGAGATTTTTCATGCACTTTAATAAAAGAAGAAAACCAGGTTTGTATTTTCAGTATCTTGTGGTATACATTGTATGTCTTCAGAATGCTCAACAGATGTGCAGTAATAACTTCAGTCTAAATCTGGGCTGCCACCAAGATTAGTTTCAAAATCCGAAAGTTCCACTGGTGGAACTTTCGAGTCATTCTGTGGATTGTGAGATAGTTGGCCGATGAACAACAGGTACGATGAGAAACACGTCGTTTAGCCCACGGAAGAAGACTGCGAGAATGATAGTCGAAACTAGTCTGGGAATATTTGTGCTGCGGGAAACGAAGTTCAAACTATCGTCAAGACAGAACATTTCTTACCTGATCGACTTCCCTTCAACTTAAAGGTTTGAACGTTCAATATTTTAGTATTTTAAATATTATTTTTTACAATGACAACTCAATATGAAGAATACTCACCCACCAGTTTTAACTTATCAAGTAGAAACGATGTATGGGATGTTGTCAAGATTGAATATCTTGCAAGATCGTTTCACTTCAATTCAAAGGTTAAACCGAATCACTGTTCATTAAGAAGAAATGTTGCCCACATTTTGCAACTTAACAAGATGAATATCGTCACAAAGAGACTACAAAAAGTGATTATCGACAAATTCAAGAAAAAATTCAAGATTTCGTCGAATAAAGTTTAATTTTCCGAAATACTCCATAAAACCAAAACGTGAGTAACAGTCTTCATTTACATACCTTGGTATTATAATATTCTTTTGCATTCAATGACAATAACTCTATGTTAAACAAAGATGGAAGTTTCTCGCAAGCACTTTGACATATAACGTGAGAAACAGTACACAATATGTCAACTAATGGTTGACAAGTATATACAATATTGTCCATATCATCTTCACCAGTGACATTTGGAAACCTATTACCAAGATTCTGTTTTTTGCTAGTCCTCTGATGATTTGGGGCAATAATCAAGGATTGTAATGTTTTTTAGATCATCATCATCAAGAGATGATAAAGTTCTCTTGTTCCCCTTCCTCATAGAATTTGCTCACATTACAAAAACTTCTTTTTTCTCTAGTGAGGTCAAATTGCAGGTTGTAAGCAGACTGTGTTTTGTGGCCTATGAATATTCCTGCATCTGAATGTTGCAAATGAAATAAAATTAAAAAAAAAAAAGCTCAAAGGATTTTTTTTTTTTTTTTTTACTTTTATAGATTCCTTCCAGTAAAACAGATTTTATAGCCATCAATGCAAACTCTTAAACTGTGGCCATAAAACCAGCTTGTATGAGTTCATACATGAGATTCTTCCGCGGATTCGCGGAATGCAGTTTTTTTTTCATCATTATTTGGGTTATTCTCGAGATCGATGCAAAACTAAAGAGAACATTTGAAGGATTAGTTGGGGGGGGGGGGCATTTTTTGGTCTGGGGGATAGTATTTTATTTTTCAAAACTTTTGAAAACAGAAGTTAAAGGAGTGAAAATTTTCCCTGTAATCGTGATTTCTTTTTCTCGCGATGTTTCTTCTGCGCAGTATTATTGTTAAATGTAATTTTATTCCATAAATATTTGCATTTCAGCTTGAAAATGGAAGAAAATTTTTGAAAACGGAAGTTGGCGCAAAATTTTCCTGTGATATTCAGGCACGAGATTCTTCAGTGGATTCGAAGAATTCCGCCTTTTCCATCGTCATTTCGATGGTTCTCGAGATCGATGCAGAACTGAACAGAAATTTGGGAGAGATTGGTGGTGGGCAGAATTCCGACTTTCAAAACTTTGGGAAACGGAAGTTAGGCGGAGTGAAGGTTTCTCCCGTAATTGTAAATCGTAGTCCTTTTTTCTTGCGATGCTTCTTCTACCCAATAGTGTTGTTAAATATAATTTTATTCCATAAATACTTGTTTTGCAGCTTCAAAATGGAGGAAAACTTTCCTAAAACGGAAGTCGGACAGAGCATAGATTTCACCGGTAGTCGTAATTTTTTTCTCTGCGATGTTACATTTATCCTGTATTGTGTTTAAATGTAAAATATGTATATATATATTGAATACAGTAATGTGCTCCAGCTTAATATTTACATAATAAATTTCAGTGAACAATTTTGTCTTGCTCACGCCGCGTTATATTCACGCTGTTTTGCAGCACATTCTTATTTTTCACCAGTGTGGTTAAAAAGTTCATCTTTGTTTTTCCTTCGTCAGTCTCATGTATGATGAGTTATGAAAGAATCCTCAAAATTTCTCCCTCCCCATCTTGCAAACATACCGTACGCTTTGTCCTTGTAACCAAAGCAGTGATGCGCACATGTTGGGTGTGTGTGAGCGTGCGTGCGTGGGGGCGTCTCTGGCGGATGGGCCAGGATTTCCATTAGACTTTGATAAAAAAAAGTAAAAAACGCATCTTTCTGCAAATATTTTATGAAACTAACTGAAATTTTAATGAACACCATAAACCGCTAATAGGAACATAACCTCCAAATTTTGCCTGAATCGATTAAAAACTTTTTAAATTAGCCCTCAAAATTGTATTAACCGTTTCTGTGTATACCATTTCTGTTTACTGTTGTTAAAAATTTCCATGGCTAATTTAAAAAGTTTGTAACCAATTCTGGCAAAATTTAGAGGGTCTGTTCCTATTAACAATTCATGGTGTTGATCAAAATTTCTGCCAGTTTCGTGAAGATTTCACAAAGTTAGTTTTTGCATTTTTTTTTTTTATGTGTAGTTCTGAAATTTGGTGGAGGTGGCGGCGGGGGGGGGGTCACTTGTGGAAATGTACACTCTTTATTTATTCTTGCGCTCACTGAATCGGGGCTGATGATTAAAAATTTCCATGGCTAATTTAAAAAGTTTGTAACCGATTCCGTCGAAATTTGGAGGGTCTGTTCCTATTACCAATTCATGGTGTTGATCAAAATTTCAGCCAGTTTCGTGAAGATTTCACAAAGTTAGTTTTTGCTCTTTTTTATGCATAGTCCTGAAACAATGGTGGTGAGAGACTGACTTCACCATCTCCTTTCTTTCAGTGAGGGGGAAGCTCACTTGCGGAGATGTAGGCACCTTATTAATCGTCGTGCCGAGTTGGGGCCCAGCTGTCAGTCAACTAATAAACAGGTTTTTTTCTTTTAGCAAAGCTCAGGAGATCCAGTTCAAAGCCAAGAGTCTGGTGGATTTCTGGTGAATTGAAAGCCCTAGGCGCAGTTTTAAAGGCAATTTCCTGTTAAGAATCATTACCACGTGTTTATGTTTTAGAAACTAAAAAGAAAAAAAAAAAATCCGTAAAATTCAGCATTTTTCCGTTCATCCGTTTTAACTCTCAAATATCTGTTAAAACGGCAGGCTTGGTCTAAGTCATAAGTATATTAAAAGAGCATTGTATTTAATATACTTATAAAAGAAACCACATAAATTAACACTGAAAATATGTTCAACATACCCTTTTCAAGTGAATTATAATTCAGTCTAGATGTTCTGAGACATATTTAGAAAAAAGTATTTCTCAAAAAAGTAGTGCTAATTATTAAGCATATCAGAGATCTTGCTAAAGATCTCATCATTATTGATGAACTTAAGAAAAATTATAAACAAAGGATGGAATTGTAATTTTTCTTCTAAATCACTCAAAAAACAAAAGTTGATTACAAAGCTGGAAAGTGTTTTTCATCTTTAAAAAAAGAAGCCCCAGGAAGTGCACATTCACTCAAAAGAGAATACAGCCTTTGTGTTGAAAAACATTTTAAAAATATGGGAAAAAATAACAGTTAAAAAAAGTTATGAAGGAAGTGACTTAGAAGCTCTGAAAGCCTTGGTTCCAAACTTCTTATGCGGTGCTCTAATTCATCCCATAGGTGCTCTATGGGATTAAGAGCAGGGCTCTGTGCTGGCCAGTCCACACACAATATGGAATTTTCGTCAAACCACTCCGTAACAGTCCTTTCTTTATGACTTGGTGCATTATCCTGCTGGTACTAACAAGGCTCGGTTCCATAGTATTGTCATTGAGTTGGTAGGGCATAATTGTCCAGAAAATTGAGGTAGATGTGCTGGCTAACAGGTTTGTTGTTATAACCAATGGGCTGGGACTATACCATGAAAAACCACCCCCACACGAGTACACTGCCAGCTCCAAACTTGACCGTAGGAACAGTACATAGTGGTAAATAGCATTTCCCCAGCTGCAGCCATACCCACACATGGCCATCAGACTGATGGATCGTGTATCTGGATTCATCAGTCCATAGGACCCGTTTCCATTGATCTACGATCCACGATAAATGTTCTTTACACCATGCTAAACGACAAGTAGCATTCCGAGTGGAGATGAAAGGCTTACAACCACAGTAACCCATGAAATGAAGTTCTCTGCGAGTGGCACGTGAACATACCGAGGTTCCAGCATTTTTACTCACCTGTACGCTGAGGTTTTGTGCAGTACTCCGTCTATTAGCTGTAATGACTCCCGAGGCTTCGATATCTTCTATCACTGATTTTCTTTGGTCTGCCAGTACGTTTTGCTGCTTCAGGCATGCCATGTGTCTTCCACTTATTCAGTACATCCGAAACAGTTGACTTGGTATGTTTAAACGCATCTCGGTTTCTTTTATGGACAACCCACTAATATAACACCCAACAATCTTTCCTTTCTCAAAGTCAGTTCTCTCCCGCTGCGACATTTTCACTCAACCTCACAGTGCGATATGATCGCAGTCAGCTTCAGGCTTGTTTTTATAATGTTTGCAGCTGTAAAAGCTGTAACAATGCAGGGGATCCGTTCATTTGCTTTCGAAGGGGTGTCCGGTGACTTTTGTCCATATAGTGTATATGAGTTGAGTTGTGTATGTATATCCAATTTTTTGGTTGTGTTCAGTGCTACTTTCTTTATATGCAGTCATACTTCATTTATGCAGTACTAGAAGAGCTTAAAGAACACAAATTTCGCAAAGCTTTCCCATTCTGACAGTGTCCCCATGTGACATTTACTATATCATTCTGTATTTTCTACTGTCTCAATTTTTTAGTTATTTTTATCATTTTTTATTTCATTGATTCATTGAGTAACTCATAGTTTTCAGGAAGCTGTCTGAATTTATCTTTATGTGACATAGAATTTTTTTCTCTCAAAGACCTGACGGATGGTGGGAAGCTGAAAATGAAGAAAAAGTCAGGGGACTTGTTCCTTCAACATTTTTAAAAGTATGTGTTGTTCTGTTTCTTAAAAAGTTCTATTTATTGGCTTTACACAGTGGTACTTTCACTTTCAAGTGTTGTTTAGTTGAAGAATTTGCATGTTTCTCCTTCTCTGAGTTTTTCATTTTGCTGCCCACATTTCTGGCCTTTATTAGGTAATTACAAGGCCTATTCTGAATGCTTCACTCCACATAGGCTGGTGACATAGAATGCATTTAAAAAATATTGTTGGCAGACTCCAGATTAATGTTATGGCACCTTTAAAATAAAATATAACCATGCATTATAAATATTTAACGGGAATTATCGAGGATACATTTATCAAGGTACATTACTGTAATAAATTTATCCTTGATAATTCCCGTTAAGTGTTTATAATACTGAAAGTAATAAGAGGAAGCCATGAAGTCATTAATTATTAGAAATATAACCATGATTCTTCTTGTTTGTTATTATTAAACCAAACATTAAAAATAGGGCTTATACTTTTTGTAGTTTCATTGTTTGAGCCTTTATTCCTGATATAGTAGGTAATAAATAGTCTTCTGATTTGAGGTTTATATTCCAGAATTAGAATTTTATCTCACATTAGCATACATTTGCACATTTCCACGTGTTTTATAATTGCACTATCCTGGTTCCCTTTTTCAGTTGCAGTTTTATATTCCTCAGTCCTCTGTTTTAATTTACCTGCTGTTTGTACAGTATATTTGCTATCACAATTCATTGTCGTTTAGGTTAATAACATTCCTGTTTTTTTTTTTTTTTCTATTTTGGTCCTGTTTAAGTGATAATGTGTCTCTGTTTCCTGTCTTTGCTATCTTCTTTTGGGCTGTGGTTGCTATCTTTGTTTCTGATTTAAGGGTTTGCTTTTACTATTGTTCAATTTTCTGTAAGTATCCATAAGTATGTGTTTGACCTTTTGGTTATGTGATATATTAATTATAATTATTTTGAGATAGCTATTGTCAATTGAAGTTTTAGCCATTTCTGTCATAGCTTTATTCTGATTTTATTTTGAATTAATAACTATTCTACTTATATCAAATATTTTTAGTCATTTCTGTCATAGCTTTTTGCTGATTTTGTTTTGAAAATGCAAACTTGTAAATTTAAAAGAAATAGAAATCGATTTGTGGAAATCCGATGTTTTTTTGTAATGAAACCATTTGAGTTTTTTCCTTCGAAGGAGTTGTTGAACTTGGCAAACAGGTTTCTTAGGGGTATTAAAGGAAAACTAATTTGTCTAAACTGATTATTATTTGATCTTATTTTTAGGTGCAGCTTATATTTTTTCAACCATTTCCAATGAGCTCTTTGTGTGATAAGGGCCATAACTCATTTCGTGTTTTATGATATTAATTAAATATCATTCTAATTTATAGAGTGAACCTCCCATTGTAGTAACAACTGGTAATTAAATTATCTTGTTTGTGCATGTTTATTAAAGTGTGTTATTGTGGAATTTTGCTGTTTGTTGGCACTTTTTTTCTTATTCGGATGCCATTTTGATCATTTCAGTTGCTTTATCCCCGTTATCTGTTATTTCTTCCATAAATAGTTGTTCTGTTACCATTTTCATATTATATTGATCTTCAGATATGACTACCTTTTGATATGAGCTGTCACTTCCAATTGAAAGTTGGTATTTTCCGTAGGGTTATTGTGTTGTTTCTCTCTACGTATTATCAATTATCTTTTTATAATCTGAAACTTTGTCCCTGTTAATTTGCTCACTTATTGTATATTCTGTACCTAATTTATCCTCCTGTTTTGCATTATCCAACAAACTTTGGAGGTCTGCTATTACTTTTGCTTTACAGTTAATTTGATGCCTAATATGGAAATTTTGATCTTTTTCCCCCAACAGTTCTTTAGTTGTATTAGAAACACTCATGTTAGAAATATTTTTGATCTCAGTTTATATTCTTTTTCTATATCATTTATCACTTCTGCATTTGCTCTGACTCACTAATTAGTTGTTCTAACATATTATTTGCTATACTTATTTAGAATAGGAAACAAGTAAGCAAATTAATAAATACAAATTGATTTAATTATATGAAATAGTGATAATAGATACAGGAAAGCAAAAAATGAACTTTACAGCAAAAATCTGCTGGCAATTAGAAGCATCAAGTTAAATGAAATGGTGGTTATATCTGAAGATCAATGTAATATGAAAATGAAAATTGTGAAGAAGACGTAATGAATAAAGTAATTTCTGAAAAAAATCAAAAATGCATTAGAAATTTAATACCAAATGAACTGCAAACTCACAGTTAAAAAAAAATAAAAATAAAAATAAAAACTCACAAACAGGACAATCCAACGAGGCCGGCTCCTGATACAAAGCGTGGTCCACTTTATGTATTAGAATGATATTTGATTAACATTGTGAAACAAGAAATAAGTTGTAGCCCTTAATCCATAAAGAGCTTTTTGGAAATGGTTAAAAAAATAAAACATACATCTGTAAATAAAAACACAAGAATGATCAGATAATTGATATGCTTCCTTCAATACCTTTAAGAAAACTTTGCCAAGTTAAACAACTTCTTCAATGAAAAAACTCAATGTTTTTATTACAAAATATGGAATTTCTACAAAACAGTTTCTATTCTTTTTTAATTTATATTGAAGTTCCGTCATTTCACAATCAAAAAGTACTATATGCAGATAAAAGACTGTCTATAGGATCAGCAATTTTACCAAAAAAATGTGGAATGCGATATATACAATTTAAAAGAAACTGTTTTTAAAGAAAATGAAATATAAGTAGAACTATATATGAGATACATTGATGATATTTATATTCATTATGAATCATGACTATATGTTACCCAACAAATTATGGAAAAGTTCAGTGGATTAAATCAAAACATCAAGCTTAAACTGGAAGATGAGGACAGTCAGATTCAGATTTTTGATATAAAAATCATGATAAAAGGAGACAATATGAATTATGTACATAATTTTTTTAAAAAAGGAAATTTAACATACTGCTAAGTTATAAATCTTACCACACAAATTTCATCAAAATTAATGCAGCAACAAATTTAATGAAAAGAGCAATGTTACTATAACAAAATAAAATCAGCGAAAAACCGTGTCAGAAATAGCTAAAACTTTAATTGACAATAATTATCCCAAAAGAATTGTAATTAATATATTACATAACCAAAAGGAAAGACAATCACACATTATAAAGAAAAGAAGTTTACAGTAAAGAATAAACCGATAAAATACATACCTATACCAAATTGTGGAAAACTGAACAATAGCATCAGCAAGCACTTGAAGTCATAAATAAAGTTAGAAACCATAGCCCAAAAGAAGATAGCAAACATAGCAAATAAGGACAAGTTATCACTTAAACAGGACAAAATGGAAAAATATGTTATTACCAAATAACAATGCAGGAACAAATATATTGGACAAACGGTATGGAAATTAAAATGGAGGATTAAGGAACATAAAACAACTATTGAAAGGGGGCCAAAACTGTGCAGTTGCAAATGTAAGCCACTATAGAATAAAAGTCAAAATCTGGATTATGAACCTCCAATCAATAGAATCATTAAAGAGACCTACTACATTAGAAATAAAGGCTCAATCAAAACGAAGCTATAAAAAGTATAAGCCCTATATTCAATGTTGGGTTTAATGACAACAAATAAGACTGAAGAAGAACCTTGGCTATATTTTATTTTATGTCATACGTAGCCCAGCCATTCCATTCATACATTGAATGATATTTGTACAAACCTTCGTATGTGTCTGTCGTTGAATGCTGATGGTATCCTCTCTACTGTGGCCCTCTGTTCAGACATAATGACATGGAAGAGGTGGTGCTTGCCTTGAATATCAGTGACTCACTTATGGCCACATTTCCACTGGTAGCTGCAAATTTTACTGTAGTCGCAGTATGCATGTGCAACTACCACATGCAGAAATCCTATATGTCTGTTGTCATGAAGATGGAACACCCTATTTTCTTTGCACCGACTATCTGATAGCCACTGAACTCATTGAGGTAGCCATGACTACCCATCATCACAGTCACGGGTATGCTATATGGTAGGTAGGTATCTGACATATATTATGTAGCCTGCAGTGGGTTTTGGCGTGCCTCATTATTGTGGCAGGGTATGGCAAGTTTGTGGATGGGTGCAGTGTGTGTAATAAACTTTAGGAACAAAACATTATGACCACCATACGGTAGGTAGGTATCTGACGTATATTATGTAGCCCACAGTGGATTTTGCTGTGCCACATTATGACATATATTATGTAGCCTGCAGTGGGTTTTGGCGTGCCTCATTATTGTGGCAGGGTATGGCAAGTTTGTGGATGGGTGCAGTGTGTGTAATAAACTTCAAGAACAAAACATTATGACCACCTACCTAGTATTGTGTAAATCCTCTGTGAGCCACCTGCATTGTGGCCATGCCATGAGACATGGACTCCATAAGTCTATCAAAGGTTTGTACTGGTGTGCTGTACCATATCCATATAAGTGCTGCCCATGGGCCATCCAGGGTCCATATGGTACAGCTGCCAATCCATATGGTTCCAACTATGTTTAATTTTATTCATCTTTGGCAACATAGAAGAACATAGTAGTCATCCTCATGTTCCTCCAAGGTTAATAGACTACTAGGTTTGCTCATACAGGAGGGAGTACTGGATGAGTTTTCCTACACAGCATTCCCTCTGACGTCACCTGCCTTACAAGAGAACTCAACGAACATGAGAGTTGTCTGCTGTCTATTGACATACAGGCAGTTCGTTGGTAGAAGCAATGCGTTTGCGTAATCACTTCATATATTTAGTTCTGTAATAAATGAATTTCTAATTATTTGTCTCCGAATTTCATTATCACTAAGTATCAAGATGCTCTCAGAGAAAAATCTAAAGATTTCTTATGCAGAATTCTGAAAATAAACAAATGCTCTGGCGTTTCTCAGTTAGGTTGGCCCAGGGACCCGGTATTGCTTGGTCCTTCGTTTTTCGTTATTGGCTGCATATTTTTTAAATATATTTGTATGTGATTTTAAATATATATTTTATGAATCATTGGAAATACTTTAATATGGCGGAGATATTTTTAACACTTACCAGTATTTTCGGAGATGTTTTCTCCGGTGTATTTTCATTTGCATCTTCAATATTTTTGGCCACCCATATAAAGAAATCCTCGGAGCACCATTGAACAAATGTGAGAAATAACAAATTTGAAAAAAAAAATTCTTTCTTCATGTAGTTATCTTCAGAAGCTTGAGTTTTCTTAATTTTTTTCTTTCTCTTTCAGCTGCGAATTGATGTGCCTCATTCGATTCATAGTACATGTTTTCATGAAAAGTTTAATGCCTCGGCTGAATTTTAGAGGAATTTATTTCCATTGCCTCTGATACGTTTCTCGTAATATTTTTAACTTTTTTTATATTTCATGTTCGCCATGGATTGGGTGGAACATCCGCTCAATGCTTTTTCTGCGGCAACCCCACTAGTTCACTTTTGCATATCCCTTTTATAGTCGCCTTCAGCAAAATGTTTGGAGCAAATAGCAGCATTTTGGACAGTGGCGTACCGGAAAATCTTGGAGCCCCCGCAAAAAAAATATTTTAGACCCTTTTGCGAAAATCTATTAGCACTCAATTAGTTATTTTTTAATTCCATGCTATTAATTAAGTTATAGGCATTTTAATAATTAAAATTCTTTGGAACCTACAGGTATTTTGCGTAAGACCAAAATTTTGCGCTTTACTGCATGTAACACAAATCTGCATGTCGTAATTGAAATAATTGCCCTAGTTTTATACCAGTAGAAAATACCACTAAACAGTTATGCAAAAGTTGAACATATCATGAAAATGTTATTCTTTTAGCAACTAAAACCAGCCTCTTTGAAACGCCTCGCTATCTGGCCTATACAAAACACATAACTTCTGTGAGAGTGCCTAATGAAATTTTCCCGCTTTATATGAAAATACAGAACGTAAGTAAAGAAATAAATAAGTAACAATTAAGAAATATGGCACAAAAAAAAACTACGTAAATTATTTACTTTTAAATATAAAAAACACAACATAATGTTTTGCACTGAGTAAAACATTTTCTCTTGACTCTATTATATAAAAAAACAAAAAAACGACACAGGTCTCTGCATGTACCAAAAAGAGCAACTTTCAATTCATTATATTCTGAAGTAGGCATGCAAAAAACTGTAATTCATAACACCTTATCCTCATTGATAAAACGTTTTAATTCATTGAACTGATATTTCTTTCACATTCTCTTGTTAATATACATTCATTGGAGCCCTTGCTATGGATATGAAAAGGCACCCCAGGTCCTCTGAAATAACTGCTTTCCCATCATCTAGTTTTTATAAATTTAAATCTCAGAAAAAAACAACCAAAAACTACTTTTCTTTTTAATACTCCTTTTAAAGCTGCCGCAAAAAATTCTTGACTATTTCTTTACTCATGTGAAGTTTCCGCAAAAAGGTCCTTTTTCTTTAAAATGTTTTTGCCGAAGCCGTGACTCCCATCCCTATCTGTACGCCCCTGATTCTGGATAAAAAAAAGTATCACCTCGTTTACAGCGTAATTTCCATAACTTGCAGAGCTCAGTCACTTTCGGAAATCTGTGGTATGTAATTGGGGAATGGATCCTTTGGTATTTCTGTAGTTATTTTTGCAGTCTGCAACAGTGCAGGAACTCAAAGGCATCTTGAAAGAATAAACAATTTGCAAACAAACTTAGCTATCCCACTTACTATATATACACTAAAATTATTCTAGAAGCAGAGAAAAAAACAGCTCTTTGAACAAGAGTCAAATGACATTTGCGACTGCTTTGACCTTCGGTGCACTAAACTAGCTAGAGCCCTGCTAAACTAGTTAGTTCGTAAGACAACTGAGGTCATCAGACCACCTCCTCCGCACTCCGAGAAGGGGAAGCTTTACAGGGGTCTTACGGGCACAACCTTGTGTGTTAAAGAACCTTGATGTTCCTCGAACCAATTCGGGATGATACAAACACCCATCTTGGTGTGGAAGCACTGTCAACATAAATGGATGAACCTGGTCTCCAATGATAGACATATACAGTGGCACTCAAGGGGCCAGCCACCACTATCAGGGGACTAAGAGTTTTCCACTGTTTGCCTTACCCACTAGCATTCAACTACTCAATGCAGAAGGGAACATGATTCATTAGATAGCAACTTTCTTCCAGGGTCGACTCCTAATTTTTTCTGTCAAACTGCAGGTATTGCCACCGGTGACATGCTGTAGTCGGCCCATATGGTGGAGGTATCATTTCACTGTAGCTATGGATACACTCCTCTGTGCTCCTTGGTTGTGGACCATTGTCAGCTGTTCCAAGATAGCATACTTATTGTTTTGGACAATATGACTGAGCTGCCTCTTTCCCTCAGCATTAAGCAGCCATTGCCATCCAATTCCAACCTGCCTGTTATGCTTAGGGTCTCTTTCCATCCATTCTCGGTGCATTTTAACTACAGCAGCCTATGAGCAGCTGGCAAAGTTTGCCATTTCCCAAATACTGCCACCATTTGCTTTGTAACCAATTATCATGCTGATTTCTAAGAGGGTCAGATCTCATTCCTTACCCATTACAACCACCATTTTAGCTCCAACTTGTCATGGATAGCTCTGCATGCAACCTTGACCTTCACACATGTGCACTGTCATGTCCAAAATGGTCTGAACATCAGATAAGGATGGGGAAGGGTCATAATGTTTTGCTTCTACTGTGTAAATTGTCCTTTCAGTGCATAAGAAGTATTTACTCCAGTCAGGGAAAGTTGTTTAGCTGAACTGGTTAGCATCTTTACCAGATATTAATTATTTACTCTTTAATTTCCAACTAGTTTATTTTTGGCCAGTTTCAGAAATTCCTGATTGTGACAAACAGATAGAGTTGACAATTTTCTTTTTATGTAGAAGCAATTAGAATGGCATGTAAATTCACCAGAATTATGTTATGCATGTTTTTATCTTTTTTTTTTTACACCGATATTAACTACATTTAGATATATATATATAGATATATATTTATATTGAAATATCAATTTTGAAAAAGTATTCTGCCTTATTATCTTAATGCAGCAGTAGATTTGAATTCTTATCTGCTGTACAGAATAGCACATTTTAAGCTTCAAAAGTTTCATTCTTTCTTTATAGCACTAATAGCTTTACTACCTGGCTTTGCCCAGTACAGAATGTATGGAATTTGTAGAATCAAACAGACCAAAAGCATTACGAATTATTTAACATACATCCAGGAGACACAGCATTAGGACACTGACTAAACAAAATTCGTTAACAATTTGTTATCGACGATCAAATGCATCACGTGCTTTCAGTTTCAGACGTCTTTGAGGGGCGAGTCTCTGGGATAAAAAGTTAAAAACGTATCTTTGCGAATATTTTATGAAACTGGCTGAAATTTTAATGAATACCATAAATCGTTAATAGGAACATGACCTCCAAATTTCGTCTGAATCGGTAAATAACTTTTTTAATTAGCTGTCAAAATTTTATTAACTGTTTCTGCGTATATATTTCTGTTTACCGATGAATTAAAAATTCCATGCCTATTTAAAAAGTTTTGACCGGATTCCTGTGAAATTTTGAAAGACTCCTCTTATTACTAATTCATGGTGTTGATAAAAATTTCAGCCTGTTTCGTTAAGATTTCGCAAAGTTCGTTTTTGCATTTTTTTATGCACAGTTCTCAAAGAACACAAACACCTGTGGATGTACCGCAGCGTTAATGCAGTCACATACTTTCAGATTTGGAACAGATAACGATGACGTAGAAAACGACGCTGACTTTATTAATTAGCTTATTAATTAATTCATAACTTGCAAACAGAACAACTTAAAGCTTTTAAAATAGTTGCGTTGACCTAGAAATTCCAGTATTAATAAGCTATGCAAATTTCACGATGCCATAGCTTGGCATTCGAGAGTTTTTGCTGCTTCAGACAAACAGACGTTTTGTGTTTTATACATAAGATTTCAGTATTGCTACCTGAGTTAACAGCAAATAATTGTTTTTTTTTTAATTGCTAAGGTTCTCATACTTACACCTGAATTTGATTGACATGGGTGATGACTGAGCACACCTCGTTTTTTTTTTTTTTGTAAAGCTTTAGTTATTTGGATATTTTGATTTATTTGCTGTTTTAAAATTCTAAATATAACTTGCATCATTTTCAAGAAATGCACTGAATGATTTTGTGAAAGTATTCATGCATTGTGACACTTGTGCTGTTGATATTTCTTCCTTTTTCCAATTAGTTAACAATGTGTTTCTCATCTATTCTTTTAGGTATCTGAAAAAATAAAAAAGTACTTGGAGGGTAAGTTAGATCTTTAAAGAATTTTTTTTTACTTCTGTTTTTCTTGTAACATTTATTTATTCTTTTTTTGTTTTTGTTTCACTGCCCTTAATCTTAGTTATGAAGGCATAGTTGCAAACAAATCTTTTCACATGAATTAAACTGTTTTACCATCATCTGATAATTTGTCACTTTTTTTTCAGTTATAGTTTTTAATAACTTCTCCAAACAGACTTGAAGTTATCATTTTCATTTTTCTAATATCTGAAATATATGATTTATTACTTAGAAACTGAAATGAGATCTCGTGCTCATTTATATATATATTTACCCAGGGCAGTATTAAACCACATATTTATTAAAATCTTTTCAAACGTATATGGTCTTTTAATTTTTATTTTCACTTTTTTTTTACTGTTATGAAGACATTATTTACAGTTGTATTCTCTGTATGTTTTCAAGCATCAAACCAGCATTTTGAAATAGGTTTGATCCCATGGTGAATTTTCATCTATGTCATCACTCTTTGCATAGCTTAAGTTTGAATCTCAGGCAAAGCATGGGTGTTGTGTCCATTTTTACAGCAGTAGCTGCTCTCTATCCTCTAAACAGTAGCTCTAGGGGCCTCACATGGACTTCAATGCCTTTTTCTTTTATTTAATGTATTTTCTTCATGACTGTATGCATGGCATTTGTTCAAACTTTTCACCAAAAATTCTTATTGCAAACTAGGGTTACACATGACTCTTGACCCCACAATGGCTAACAGAGATTAAAAAGCTACAAAGAATTTCAGCCTATTGTGTCACCCCCCCCCGTTCAACAGGTAAATTTTTCTTTTTTTCTGCTGTTCTATGTTCATATCGTTACCACAATTACTGCCCGCCTGCAAAATAGTGATGTTCAGACTGATTTGGAATTAAAAATATTTTGTAATGCACTACCATAAAACAAAGTTAATGCTGCTCAGAAGGAACTTCTCCACTTTATGCGGTTCTTTGTCAGATCTTATGTCTTCCGATACTGTTGCCTTTCTAATTGTCACTTGTACAACCAATCCACCTTGCTCTAGGGCTTTCCCATGTGAATGTAACATTGTTTAAAACTCAGGCTTCACGCAACAATAACACATAAACATAAAACGAGCGAAACACACAGAGTCACATACAGTAAAATGTTCGTTTAGCGGAGTCACATGTAACCCTAGTTTGCGCTAAATGAACCTTTTACCGTATGTGACTCTGTGTTTCGCTCGTTTCATATGTTTATGAATGTAACATTTGTTGAAGGAGTCTTTTGTCTTCCATATGGCATACAAATGACCGAACCAATGCATTTTCATTATATGTGGCTACTTACAGTTAGAAGCCAATTCTATCCTGTCTATGTTGCTGTTGCCACCTTGCCACTAAATGCACCTGCTTTCTCTTTTATATCCCTCACCACTCTCATGTCACTTAACTATAACCATCTATGAGACTTTTACTTTGCATGTGATTTGTTGTACCACAAATTATGGGTAACAAATAATAGGTGTGAAAAGATCCATCATTAATTTTCTGACAGTATCATGTTAGTTGGTCCATCATCAAAAGTGTCTTAAAAGAACATATGAAGATCATATTTTTTAATTATAACAGCATAGCGCTAAACTACCATAATTTTTTTTGTATTATCCACACCAGCGTATAATCTGCAGACCGCGAAATTCACATAAAATATTTAAATTGCCATATAATCCGCACATCATAGATGTTGAACCAGAAGTAGAATTTCCAACAGAAAAGTCAGTCTCATAATGACCCAGGAGTCCAAAGAAGTAAAAAAAAAAAAAAAAGCGATTTTATTAACTGAAGAAATTCATTTTTAGAGGTTACTTTTTCATATTTTTATTTCCAGACAGATAATGCTCAGTGGTGTGGTATCTATAGATCACACCAATGCAGCTTCAGAGTATTGTATTACACCTTGCCAATGATGAAATGCTGATACAGAACAAGTCATAGAAATACTGTACGTACTCACGTTGAGTCAAAGGTTTTTGGATGAAATCCTGCTTTCAGAGTTGGGGGTCAGCTTATACATGGGCCAATAAAAAATAAGGCTAGACTTTCATGAATTCTCCCGTGGAATTTACCGACGGATTTGTTTACATTTTAGATCGCGACACAATGGCTTTCCACTTGTTACTGCGTGATTGTCTTCTGACCTTCTCAAAACTATTGCGCAGTGATACGATATGCCCACCCCTTTAAGTTTAAATTCGGCAGTGTAACTGAAACGTTTCCTTTTCAAAGACATCATGAATAGCAATAAAGGAAAATATCAGCCGCAAAGACAGTCAAAACAGCAAAGGGCAAACTAAATACAAGGCACAGCAGCGCACATGAGATCCAAAAGGAGGAACGAATGTGGGCACGTTTTCATTGGCTGGTTGGCAAAAACAGAGATGGCACAACAGTCAGAGTTGTCCTTCTCAACAAAACAAAATGACACCCACCATCCCTCCCCACAACTTTCCAATTCTTTCATTACAACACCCCTCCCCCTCCTCCCTTCTTCGTGCAAACTCCTGAACTGAGGAAAATTTTTCTGAGGGAGTTCATTTTCCAATTATACCCCTCTTCTGCACAATTACCCTGCATAGTTTTTTAACCCGTTAACTGGGCATTAAATACTCCACATACGTAACCTGCCCTGGGCACTTTTTTCTTACTTTGTGATATTTAAATATTGTCTACAGAAACTGTACAGCATTATTTTAAAGTGACATAGCCGCCCCGGTGGCACAGTGGTCTAAGCGATGGCCTCTGATCATTCATCTGAACGGGGTCCGGGGTCGAATCCCGGTGAGGCATGGATGTTGTGTTTGTCTTATGGCACTGGCTCTCTCCCTTCCCTGGAACCAGTGACCCTAAATTAGGGACGGGCGACTGCTTATAGCCCATTGAGTTGCTCACGGTGGTCGTTAAACCTCCAATCAAAAAAAAAAAAGTGACATAATAGTGTTTATTAAATTTCAGCAAAAGGTTACAAACATAATAGTGATTACTAAACATCAATAATGGGCTATGAACATTATTTTACATTATAGATTATTCTGTGTGATATAGGCGGAAGCAGGGTGTTACACATAAGGCCTTTTCGCAGTCAGGACACCAGTATGATGTTTCTGTTGTCTTTCCCTTGGACCAACACACAACACATCTCTGGAGAGGTTTTTTCCTTGAAACTGTGCTGGGAATATCTTCCAGGAAGCAGCGAATGAGGAGACGAGAAGGTCTTGGAGATTTAGTAGGTCGACCTATTGTAGACTGCATCACTCCCCCAGATGATGACAAGTTCTCACCGAGTGTCATTTAAAAATCTAGTCTTTGAAGTTTTCCACCTTGCTTCTTGTAGAGGACAAAGGCATTTAGGCAAACCAAGTCAATGAAGTACCGGAACATCATCTGGTAATACTTCTTTAGACGTTCCCGATTGCTTTTGTAGCTGTGGAGTTGACTGTCATTCTTATCCACCCCTCCCATATTCTTATTGTAGTCTAGGGCTACCACTGGTTTTTCGATAACTCCCTTTCTTGTGTTTATCTTCTCCATGGAATCATCATGAATAGTGCTTACAAGAGTTACATCACGCTTGTCTTTCCATTTCATTATCATCATCATCTTTCGATAGCCTGCAACTGTTTTGCCTTTCTGTAATTTTGCCTTCACAAATTGTGGAAACTCCTTTCGGTTATTCCTCATGGTCCCCACAACATCAGTTCCCCTGTCACAAAGCTTATCCACCAATGTCGGGCTAGTATACCAATTATCAAGGTACAAACAATATCCCTTGTCTAGTAGATCATTATTAAGTTCAAGAACTATTCTTGCAGTTGTACTCTCTCCTGGATGGTTCTGACCATATGCAGTATCCTTGCCACTATACACAGTGAACTTCCAAACATATCCTGAACTACACTCACACAGTTTGTACAGCGTCATGTTGAATCTGCTGCATTTTGAGAGTATGTACTGTACCCAACTCAGTCATCCCCTCTAGAGGAGAAGGGATTCATCTACACTAACATTTTGCTCAGGTGTATAGATGGTGGAAAATTTGTTTTCGAAATGGTTCAGGATTGGCTGTATTTTGCAGAGTTTCTTATTGTAGGTCTGAGGATCAGACTTAGAATTATCTGCGAAGTGAAGGAATTTCAAAAGCAGGTGGAATCGCTTTTCAGACATAATTTTAGAGAAATAGGGAGTAGCTATACTTTCACCTTTTTTGAAGTAGAGACCGTTTTCTGGTTTGTGAAGAACACCCTGTGAAAGGAGCAGTCCAAGGAGAGTTTTCATTTCAGAAGAGCATTTGTGTCTGTCTAGCTCCTGGCTCGGGGTCGTGATTTTAGGTTAGGGTTAAAAGCTAAAAATTGGCTTGCATACAGGTTAGTCTGCTCGGCTAATAACAGGAATATATCATCATTTACGAACATGCTGAGGTATTCGTCGACACTATTTACATCACTAATGGCCTTATTTATCATATTTACCGCTGTATAAGTAAATCTTTGTTTTGGTGCAGTATTCGGAATGAATTGAAGAGGCTGAGTTACATCGTCAACTTCCTCCTCATCACTTGCTTCATCTGGAACTACTCCAGTGTTACTTTCAGCATCACTTTCACTGTCTTCCTCGTCAGTATGTATCCACTCACTATCATCTGGTAAAGAAAATACCTCATCATCACTACCCACTTCTAAACTTCTCGAAATATTCGCACGATCAAGCTGATCTACTATTACAATACTACTCAAATCAGCACAAAGCTCTATGCTGAATCGAGCATATTTTTTTATGTGGCTCAAAGTATTACTATATTAATGTATAAACGTTAAACGTTTACTGTTCATCACGTTATTCTTGTTATAAATATAGCCCTCTGACGTGACGTCCAACATATAATGTGCCGTAAAAGTTATTCATATCGATATACACTGAACATTGTATGAACCGTAAAACTTATTCATATCAACACATAAAAGTTATTCATATCGACATACCAAGCAGCTCACTCCGAATTACATATATATAAAAAAGTGCTCTACCTTCGATGTCGATGAGTATGTCCCAAAAAACATCCTCGGCCAATGCTCAATGTAGGCCTAGTAAAATTTTCCTCTTTCTTTCAACGTCCAGGAACGCTGGTGGTGAAATCGTACATGTGATAAAATATGCGGTCCCACTGGACGAAGTCAGAATAAAAAAAAAAAACAAAAACGAGACACTACAAACGGCCACAAGACAAACAAAGACCTAACACAGGGTGTCCACATTCTGGAAAGTTAGGGAAAGTCAGGGAAATGAAAATTGGTGAGAGAAAGTTAGGGAAATGCCTGAAATGTTGGTAAAAGTCAGGGAAAATCAGTGATATTTAAAAAAAAGTCAGGGAAATTTCAATCACAGTTAGACTACAACTAGTTTTAACCCGGTGTCGGGGAGTGACGCCCTCATCGCCCAACACACTTGCACTGGGTGTTGCAGACAGTCACTAACTTCCCCTTCCTACTAATGTAACCTTGTATTTTCTACCTATTATTGTAAGTTATGTTACATTACTTGTTAACATTTCTCTTTTTGTTTTAGGTCAAAGGAGTAGAAGAAAAATTGTGATATAAGTTATACCTTGTTAAAAGGCAATTAAGACTGCAGCAATGTCAAAGCGTTGTGTGTTTAATGAACAATGGTTGGACGAACAATTAAATCCTGAGTTTTCTGGTTGAATAGCTACTGTAAACGGCGACAATGAGTCAGCATTTTGTAAAGTGTGCTCTAAAACTTTCAAGCTTAGCAACATGGGGTGTCGGGCAGTCTCCAGCCACGGAAATGGCCCTAATCATTTGAAAAACATCTGTGCTAAAACGTCTCAGCCCAGTCTTGCTTTTTTCACTTCCTCTGTGAAAAAGAACTCTCTTTGTAATAACGAACTCTTGCCATCAACAAGCTCAGGAAATGTGGAATCAGTACTTATAGAAAATATTAAGTCTAATGACTCAAATACTTATGTTATGAAAGATGATGTGAAGCCCAGTGACCTCTTAATGCTTATGTAGTGAAAGATGATGTAACAAAGTCGGAAATAATATGGGCCATGGAAGTGTTGTCCAAGCGAATGTCTCTGAACTCTTGTACACAGATTAACAAAACATTTCAGTTAATGTTTCCTGACAGTGTGATAGCTTCAAAATTTACTTTAGGCAAAAGCTAAGCATCTTATGTGATAAACCATGGATTGGCACCACATTTCAAAGAGTGTTTAATGGACGATCTGAAGCAGTGCACTGACTTTGTAATTTGTTTTGATGAATCACTAAACGAAATTGCTCAGCATGGGCAAATAGATCAGTTCATTATTGGGACGTCAATCTGCAAAAAAGTTTCCACTAGATACTTAAGTAGTGTGTTTTTAGGACGGGCAACAGCTAATGACCTTTTAGAGAAATTTATTAAAGGTGCACCTCTTTCCTTGGATAACATGCTACAAGTTTCAATGGATGGACCTAACGTTAATCTCAGCTTTCTTCAAAAGCTGAAAAGATAAACTTAGAACTGAAAATCCAGATGGCAAATTATTAGTTGACATAGGAGTATCTGGTCTTCATGTGGTCAATGGAGCTATGAAAACTGGACTTGAAGCAGTGAAATGGGATATACATCACTTTCTGCGTAACTTGTACTACCTTTTAAAAGATAGTCCTGCTCGCAGTGCAAATTATACTATGATTACTGGATGTAAAGATTTCCCTTTGAAATTTTGCACTGTAAGGTGGTTGGAAAACGTTAATTGTTTGACTAGGGCATTGCTTGTCTATGATCATATCAAGAAATATGTTCAAGAATCATCAGTTTCCAGCAAACAGCACATGTTTCTTGCAGAATTCATGGAAAGTCCACTGTTGAAATGTAAATTGGCTGCATTTAGGACTATAGCTTCAGAGTGTGAATCTTTTTTGAGAAGGTTCCAGAGCCCAAAGCCTTTAATTCCTTTCTTACACACTGATTTGCTGGATCTGATGAAAAATTTGATGTCACGAAGCTTGAAGCCTGACAAATTAAGTGAAGCTGATAGTGTCTCAAAACTGTTAACTTTAGATGTAACAAAAAGTGAAAATCTTCTCTCAATTGAGAAAGTTGATATTGGATTTAGTGCTAAAAAGCTATTAAAAGAAGTGAAGTGCTCAGAAAGGGAGAAATTAGAGTTTAAGCTTGAATTTAGGAAACTTGTGACCAGTATGATTGAAAAACTTCGTGAGAAAAGCCCACTAATATTTAAGTTTGTTCGTGGGGTAATTTGTTTGGACCCAAATATTATAGTGCAGCAGCCGAGTCTAGGCAAGAAGAGAGTGGAAATTGTGCTCAAAGTTTTACTTAGTGCAAACAGGATTTCAGATGACTGTGCTGAAAAAGCTAATAAACAGTACGCTTCATTGTGTGTGGAAGCTCAATCTGCTTTAAAGTCTCAGTTTGATGAATTTTTAGACAGTCATGATGATTCCATTGGATTATACAAATTTTACAGTGCTCTACTTGACAACCAAAAACAATTCGATGAACTTTGGGATGTAATAAAAATTTGTCTCATTATGTCTCATGGAAATGCTTCAGTGGAAGGTGGATTTTCTGTCAATAAGTCTCTTCTTGTGGAAAATCTCCTGGAAGAATCCCTGATTTGTCAGATAACAGTTTTTGATGCCATTAAAAATGTGGGAGGAGTAGAACACATTGCCATCAATAGAAGGCTTCTTCTTTCTGTAAGAGCCTCCAGACGAAGATATCAGGATTATCTTGAGAAAAAAAGTGTTCTTCAAAATGAAGAAGAAAGAAAACTGAAGGGAAAAAAAGAAAAATTGATCATGAAATAAAGGAATTGAAGGAAAAAAGACAGAATATGGAAGGAACTAGAGTTGGAAGAAGCAGCATTGCTGGCGAAGATTTCAGATAAGGAAAAGAAAAAAGTGGTGTGTAATATAAAAACAGTGACTGTGTTCCTACTGTAATCTTTTTATAGTAACTGTTCTGAATATTGTGCATGGGTTTGTTTGAGTGTTTCTCCAATAAATGTAAAACCATGAAAAAAAGAGTAAACTTAAAATTAAAAAGGTGTGAGTTGGACGGCTATGGGGAAGGTAAAGGCTGATAAAAAAAATAATAATTAAATCAATCAGTTATTTGGGAAACTTTATACGTCAAACGGAAACACTTTTAAATAATATAAGTTTCTCAATTATCCAATTCAACTTTATTTATTATCATGGCACATATATTGAAAAACTCAAATAAACCTATTTGTGTAAGGTCAGGGATTTCTTATATATTTGGTCAGGGAAATCAGGTTTGATAATTCTGTGGACACCCTGTA
This sequence comes from Macrothele yani, assembly GCA_039090855.1. Lineage (NCBI taxonomy): Eukaryota > Metazoa > Arthropoda > Arachnida > Araneae > Macrothelidae > Macrothele > Macrothele yani. Next base: position 64,614,624 of record CM077012.1, read on the forward strand.
ACAGTATAAAATGGAACCAAGATTAAAATGAATTAAAAGCAGATGGACGGTCACAGTTGTCAAACCACATCACCAGACTGGTTTCGGCAAGTTTCATGTTATCATCAGTGGTACTCCCAACAGTGTTTCTTCATCGTATGAACGTGCACACATCAATGCCGAACTCATCAGACATGGAGGCCACACCCTTGGTATTCTAAACGCAAAGTATCCTGGGATCACAAGAAACACAACACCTATGGCGCCATCTATGGTGAGAGTAAGAACTTATTTTCCTCTGGGTTTTTTATTCTGTCATTCTGCATTATCTTTCTTTTATTATAATAACGTTTCTTTATTTTCTCTTCAATTTCTATCAAGTACTTCCAGGTGTACGGTAATTCAACTGTTTCATTATTGTTACAATTCCTATTTTTTGTTTTTTCGATTACAACTGCTTCTGAAATGAACGTGCACACATCAATGCCAAACTCATCAGACATGGAGGCCACACCCTTGGTATTCTAAACGCAAAGTATCCTGGGATCACAAGAAACACAACACCTATGGCGCCATCTATGGTGAGAGTAAGAACTTATTTTCTTCTGGGTTTTTTATTCTGTCATTCTGCATTATCTTTCTTTTATTATAATAACGTTTCTTTATTTTCTCTTCAATTTCTATCAAGTACTTCCAGGTGTACGGTAATTCAACTGTTTCATTATTGTTACAATTCCTATTTTTTGTTTTTTCGATTACAACTGCTTCTGAAATAAACTACTGGTCATATTTTTTATGTGATGTTATTACCATATATACTTGTGTATAGGTCAACCCCCGTTTTTTATCTGAATATTTGAAGTTTTTGTATATCCCGTGTACAAGTTGACCCCCTGATTTTTATGTGAATATCTGCAGTTTTTGTATACCTACCTATTTTGTACATAAACAATAATAATAAAAAAAATTTCCAAGATGCGCCCGCATTTGGAAATGTGAACCTACTATTTATTGTTGTAGCTGGTTCTCGCAATGTTGCTTGCGGCAGTTTCCCTGCAAAATTTGGGTGGAATTGAGGAAGAATTCTGGGAAGATGATAGGGCTCACCACCCTGGTTAAAAAGTTTTCAGGGGAAGGTTACACAATTTAACAATATATGGAACCCACTTTTGCACTTTGTCCTCCCCCCCACCCTTTTCCCACTTTTTGCGAGTGAGTTTTCTGCAGTTCATTCATGGAGAGTAAAGCATTTGTTCCCGCAGCAAACGAATCGTGATGCATTTACCAAATGTCGTAAGGCGCGTTGTTATTTACAAAAAAACCAAAAAAAAAAAATCCTTCCTGAAACATATTTGGAAAGCATAAATAGCTTTTGATGTCAACCTGATAGTTTTTGTATCCCATAAAGAATATGCATGCCATAAAAAATAAATGTGTAACTTTTGAAGTTTTCAATTAATTTCTTCAAAATTTAATAACAATCTTTATTTTGATGTACGTATTGCGGACACTGTAAAATTTGCACGCAACTATTTAAAAAATTGAAGGAAATTTGTTCTATAAAATTTTCTCCCACTACCCTGTGCAGCGTAGCAGCTGTCGGTCAACTGCTGAGTTAGACGAGTGTGTGATTGACAGAGAGGTCGTTTATCTACTCCCGAGTTTCATCCCTCCTCTCCACCGTGTTTGTGACAAACAATCGGCTTTAGTGACAAAACCAAACATCGCCCCATTCAGTAAAGATGCAATCCATTTTTGCTCGCTCTTAGTCTTCAGAAAAGGTTACTGTTTGATTTTTAGTGCCAGGGCACACTCAATTTAATAACAAACGCAAGTAGGTTGTTAAACTAATGCATTTTTTTACTATCAGTGGCAATGTTATTCTGAGCGATCGGCCAAGTTTTAACACTTTCGTTTTCGGGATGCATTGATCAAGTTACCACTGTTCTGTAGATTGTCATGCCTCTCTTTGCCATCACTAAGCAAGGGCAGTGGTCTCCTTTTGCCATAGTCTGTCCTTTTCCCTTTTTATTCCCCCCATCAAGAATTGAGCACTGTCGTAGGTCACGGCACGGTGCAACTTAAACTACTGACGCGTTCACCTCTTTCCTCTGGCCTCTGGGTGATTTACCAGCGGGGCAGTCAAGTCAAGGCCATATCGACGGATCTAAAACGGACTTTGAGACATCCTTGCGAAATAAGTTTTTCTATTAGTGAATAAAAACTACTCGTACATATAAAATCAAGAAAATGCTTAGCAATAATTTTCTTCTGTACCAGTAACACCCAGAAAATGACTAAATAAACAACTGCAAATGAACTGATGGTGCAAAGGGCTAAGTATGCGTATTTCCATAAGGCATCAAAATTTTGGTTTTCAACCTATCAGAAATATTTTCCGTGTATAGTAATTAGTTCGACCCCCTAATTTCGACCTAAATATTTTATTAAAGAAAGTCGACCTATACATGAGTATATACAGTAATTTGATATTTGACCAGTCTGGTGAAAAATTATTTTCAGAACAATACTGCATCAAAGACGTCTTCATCTCCCCTTTGCACCAATTTGAAATATGTTCGTTCAACCTGCATTGTAATCGTGTTTTGGTGCTGCCTGTATATGATTTCATTTGTACTCCCTCTTTGTTAATCGTTGGAATAGAATATATACCTGAACTTTCCAGGATGGACGTGTTTTATTGGCAGTCAGTAATTTCACATTGTCAATTACCATCTCTGCCAACTTAATATTGTGATCAACACACTCCTTTTTAAGGATATCGCTCATGGGTGGTAAGTATGGAAATTTTATAAAGCATTTATTTTCAGTTTCCATAATTACTGGTTTCTTATTCTTCACTTTGTTTTTAACATTTGCATACATTGATCTTACCAAGCGTTTATTATATCCAAACTCTTGGGCAATCGATTCAATCCATTTAATCTCATTTTCTTCAGCCTCTTTCGAAGATGACATACTAATGGCTCTTCTAATGAAAAATACAAAGGCTGCTGTTTTATATCTCCATGGATGTGAAGGCCCATAAGGCATGATTGCAGGAATATATGTATCTTCCCTGTACACTGATGTTTCTATGCAGTTCTTATTAATGTTATGAAATAAAGTGATATCAAGGAAGTTGAGTTTGTCATCAATTTCTTTTTTGACAGTAACCTTTATAGTAGGATAATAACTGTTGTACATTGGTATGAATTTATTTAGATTCTTAGAGTGACTCCAGAAGATGAGTATGTCATCCACGTATCTTAGAAATTAAGAAGTAGGTAGTGTAGAACATGCTAAGTTACGTATAAAGTTTAATGCAGATATATTTCAGCCATTACTATGGCCTTCATCAGTGCGACTACGATTGGTTTACGTTGCCAGATTGAAAAGGTAAGTTTTGTAATGGTAACTTCGGGTGACGTGATGCAATGAGGGATTTCCAGATGTAAGGAATGAAAATGGGGAGCTCAGAGTTGCAATTTTTGGAAAAATAAAATTTCCAAACTTTCTCTAAACCTCAGAGCGTACCGATTTTGGAAGGGAGCCAACTTTTTAGTATCGGACCAAAGTGGAATAGCGGAAGTGTCAGCCATGGTGAGAAGAGATAAGGCAGATGAAGGTTTTCAAATTTCACATCAGATTTGTGTTCCTGAAGACTTGAGAGAATTTTTCGGAATGAACTTCCTATGTACGCGGTTTATCCAACGTTAGTCTTGATTGGAATTTTATACACTCCAGGCGAAGAAAGCGTAGGTCTTGGGTCTCTGTCATTACGGAGTATAACAGAAATTGAAGGGGAAGAACGAATGGCAAGTCTATATCCTTCTCTTTTGAAGATACTGATGAGTTTGTAGGCAGAAAGTTCATGGTAAGGGATTGAGCCAGCAAACATTAGTTCCTTTTTGGTGAAACAGGTTGAAGAGCAACAACTGGTTTTTTCTTAGCATTTTGAATTAATTTAGAAACCAGGAGAGGGGGAAAGCCATGTTGAGTAGCGATCAAGCGGATGTTTGCTAATTCATTTGTTAGATTAACTTCAGTGTTACAAACTAAATGAGCTCGATGAATGAGAGACACACAAATGTCTGAATGAGAGGCTCACAGTTTATATTGGTGGAAGGTATGAGAATTGAAATGAATAATGCTATTGGTGGAAACTGGTTTTCAGTAGACAGAAGTGGAAAGAAGATTATTACATTTTGAGATGCTGATATCCAAGAAATTTATCTTGCCATCAATTTCTTCATTAATAGTGAATCTAATGGACGGGAATTTTTCAGTGATTAAATTTGTGAGTTGCAATAGATCTTTTTTTTTTAATCTGGCCTCATCATAAAAAAGATCTATTGCAACTCACAAATTTAATCACTGAAAAATTCCCGTCCATTAGATTCACTATTAATTAAGAAGTTGATGGCAAGATAAATTTCTTGAATGTCAGCATCTCAAAATGTAATAATCTTCTTTCCACTTCTGTCTACCGAAAACCAGTTTCTACCAATAGCATTATTCCTTTCAATTCTCATACCTTCCACCAATATAAACTGTCAGCCCTCAAGTCTCTCATTCATCGAGCTCATTTGGTTTGTAACACTGAGGTTAATCTAACAAATGAATTAGCAAGCAAACATCTGCTTGATCGCTACTCAACATGGCTTTCCCCCTCTCCTGGTTTCTAAATTAATTCAAAATGTTAAGAAAAAAATAGTTGTTGCTCTTCAACCTGTTTCACCAAAAAAGGAACTAATGTTTGCTGGCTCAATCCCTTACCATGAACCTTCTGCCTACAAACTCATCAGTATCTTCAAAAGAGAAGGATATAGACTTGCCATTCGTTCTTCCCCTTCAATTTCTGTTATACTCCATAATGACAGAGACCCAAGAGCTCCGCTTTCTTTGCCTGGAGTGTATAAAATTCCGATCAAGACTAACATTGGATTAACCGCGTACATAGGAAGTTCATTCCGGAAAATTCTCTCAAGACTTCAGGAACACAAATCTGATGTGAAATTTGGAAAACCTGCATCTGCCTTATCTCTTCTGACCATCGCTGACACTTCTGCTATTCCACTTTGGTCTGATACAAAAAAGTTGGCTCCTTTCCAAAATCGGTATGCTCTGAGGTTTAGAGAAAGTTTGGAAATTTTATTTTCCAAATATTGCAACTCTGAGCTCCCCATTTTCGTTCCTTACATCTGAAAATCCCTCATTGCATCACGTCAACCAAAGTTGCCAGTACAAAACTTACCTTTCCAATCTGGCAACGTAAACCAATTGTAGTCGCACTGATGAAGGCCATAGTAATGGCTGAAATATATCTGCATTAAACTTTTATACGTAACTTAGCATGTTCTACACTACCTTCTTCTTAATTTGTTTGTTAGTTACGTGCATTGCCTACCACTCATTTAGTATCTTAGAAAAATTAAAGGTAAGGGAGTGTTATCCAACAAAAATACCCTTTTCTCTATATCCTGTAGCATCACCTCGGCTAATAAGCAAGACACAGGTGAACCCATTGGGGTGCCGAACTGTTGTCTAAAGATAGTTTTATTATATTTAAAATAATTATTCTGACTTTGTCTAGTGGGACCGCATATTTTATCACACGTACGATTTCACCACCAGCGTTCCTGGATGTTGAAAGAAAGAGGAATATTTTACTAGGCCTACATTGAGCATTGGCCATGGATGTTTTTTTGGACATACTCATCGACATCAAAGGTAGAGCAGTTTTTTATATATATGTAATTCGGAGTGAGCTGCTTGATATGTATATATGAATAACTTTTATGGTTCATACAATGTTCAGTGTATGTCGATATGAATAACTTTTGCGGCACATTATATGTTGAACGTCACGTCGGAGAGCTATATTTACACCAAGAATAACATGATGAACAATAAACATTTAACGTTTATACGTTAATGTAGTAATAAGCTGATGTACTTTATGTTTGGAAGCCATGTGGTAGCTTTATGCAGCGCTAAAACAAATGCAATTTCCGTGACTGCTGTGTGGGGCTGTATGGAAGCGTGATCTCTTGGAAAACATATCAACTAATACGGTAGACTCTACGGTAACATCTTATGCCGTCACTCCCAAGAGAAATCCATGAGAAATTTGATGATCCACTTATGCTGTCATACCCACTGTAGAAGTCTAACGCAAAAACGTCTAAAGACATCATACCCAGTTAAGAGGTTAAAATTCAAAAGGCCTTAAAACTTTTTTTTTTTTTTAAAGCAGCGTATTCTCTGCATCAACGTATAATCTGCAGAACCTATATTTTAAACTTTTTTAGCAGATAATCTGTGGATTACACGATAAAAATTACGGTAAATTTCACAAATGTGCAGCTATGAGATAAAGCGTTTAACATATTCGCTGCCACCGTACTATATCAACAGCAAGCACGTGGTGCCGGTATAAAACCTGTGCAAATCTCCCATGACGCCACAAGGCGTCACGCGGTACCACAATTGAGCTTTTATGCATTTGGACCAAGCAGCCGTGTGTTCACATCTCATAGCTTTGCATTACTTAGCAATTCCAAAATACGAGAAAATTTATCCATAATTGATATTCGTAATTATAATTCTGCCAGCAATAAAATATTATTCCAATACTGAAGTAGACATTTACTGGATACATATTTCGAACATTGTTGCATATAAAACAAGAGAAATAATACTTACAAATGCCAAAGAATTCCATAAATAGTGCCATGATGCATAACTGGATAAATACAAATTCCATACATTTTGATTTGGGTAGGGTAAAAATCCCACGCACACAAACATGCATTTCGACTTGGAACATACTTTTTTTTAGCAAAATAGGAAGACAAAATATTTATCCCTTATCTACGATGATATAATTCGAAGCATGGCTGAAAGCACAGTGCAGGATTTTCTGGGCACTGGGTGCAGTAATAGAGAGTTTACCTGCAAATCCCTTTGGCAAAGCACATTTTGCATCGTCTCCTCAAAAAAGTCCCTTTTTGTTTTGTTTTGTGTTTTTGACTGGAAGATGGCCACATACTTTTAATGATTTAGATATCTTCGCTTAGGAAGTTGATGGCTCTTGATTCAAAAGTTGACATACAATGGATAGCCTAAAATCGTAGAGGCTTATCTTCTTCCCTGGTAATTTATTATACAAGTTGTGGGAAGTGATTATCATCATATGAAATATATGTATTCCTAGCTTCTTGTACCATCTTATGGTTTTCCTTTCACAAGGATAGTACGCTAGCATTTGATCTTGACGATCTACCCCTGACATAAATTTATTATAGTTGGTAACAGCCTTTGGTTTTTCTTTTATCTGTTCCCTTTTATTTACAGTTTGAACTAAATCGTCCTCAAACTCCGTGGTAATGAAGAGAACATCCCTTTTATCTTTCCATTTGCACACTGCAACAGCATTGGAATATTGGCATTTCCGTTACCGCTTCAAAAGTTTAGCTTTCGTGACATCCTTAGGAAGATCTCGTTGGTCTGCATGGAGAGTTCCAGTGCACAAAGTGTCATTGTTCAACAACTGCAATGCAAGATTGTAACTATTATAAAAATTATCCATATGAATAGCATGACCAACATTTAGCTTCTTTTCCATCAATTTTAAAACTACACTAGCGGAAAGTGAAAAAAGAACACCAAGAAGGAATTGGCGGACGATCATGAAATTTACATATGTTAATGGGGTCGAGTTTACGTAAGTGTGATGTTAATTTCAGGACCAAATGGTGAGCGCTTACGCCACAGCACGGCATAATATGCAAATTATTATCGGTGGTATTTAAGGAGTATGGCGAAGTGAATGTAATCAGTCGTAGGCGTACGGACACGTGCAAAGACCCTGAAGAAGCTGCAATGCCTAGACATGGAAGACATGTACGATTTCAGCAGTTATCGGACTTTGAGCGAGGTCGTCTAGTTGGACTCCGTGAGGCCGTATCGTCATATTGCGGAGCGAATTGGACGGGAAGTATCAGGGGTGGTACGATGGTGGCGTAGATGGTCCGAGGAACATTCCCACATGAGAAGACGTGGAACCGGGAGTCACAGACGGACTGTTGAGTGGACCGATCAACACATAAGAAGAGCGGCATTGTCAAGCAAAACATCCACTGCGACACAAATCCGAGCTGCCATTGCACCTGAGGTGACTGTGCGAACAATCTGCAACCGTCTACTGGACGCAGGACTATGTGCATGTGTGCCTCTGGCATGTGTACCTCTGACTCCAGCACACCGTCAGGAACAGCTGCAGTGGTGTCACCAACGTCTGCACTGGAGAACGCAATGGCGATCTGTCGTGTTCAGCGATGAAAGCAGATTCTGCTTTGAAGCCTCCGATGGCCGTATGCATGTTCGCAGACACACAGGGGAGCGTCTCCACCCTTCTTGCATCTGCCAGCAACACACATGGCCTACACCTGGTCTCCTGGTGTGGGGAGCGATCAGCTATCACTCCCGTACACAACTAGTGTTTGTACCGGGTACGTTAAACAGCACCTCCTACATCAACATAATCATTCAGACCGTTGTTGTGCCATTTGTAAGGTCGGTCCATCGTGGTGTTTTCCAGCAAGATAACGCATGCCCACACATGGCACGTGCAATGCCACATGCACTTCAGGGTGTGAGACAACTTCCATGGCCTGCACGTTCACCGGATTTGTCCCCAATTGAGCATGTGTGGGATTTTATGGGACAGCGACTTATCCGGTCTCCACAGCCAGCCACGACCATCCTAGATTTACACGTCCAGATTGAGGATGCTTGGAACTCAATACCCCAAACTTACATCCAGCATCTGTACGACAGACTCCATGCCAGAATTGCACAGTGTGACACAGTTTATGGCGGTTCAACCTCGTAGTAACCATGTTACATGGGAATCTTATTTTTCAGTTTACCAGCAAATACAGCTGTATTTTGCCATAATGTTTTGGTCACGTTATCCTCTGTATTCCGTTATTATGCTGTATACATTTTGTCGGTATCAGACATCTCCTTCTTGTTGTTCTTTTTTCACTTTCCGCCAGTGTACATTAGCAGCATGACCTTTCCCTCCAGGGAGTCCAGTTGCCCTGTGTAAACCAAAGCTTTTAGAATCATACCATTTGGTTCTGATAGCCTATAAAGTTTCTCCCCGCATTTATGACGTTTTCCTTTTATGTACTGTTTGAATAACAAACGACCTCTCCATAAAACCATTGATTCATCAATCGTAAGTTCTTTTCCATGGTAGTATATGCTCTCTATGGTATCATTAAATAAAAAAAACCCCATTGATTCATCAATCGTAAGTCCTTTTCCAGGGTAGTGTATGCTCTCTATGGTATCATTAAATAAATCCAATAAAGGCATTATTTTTGCAAGGCAGTTAGCTGTAATCGCTTCCCCAGGTTGAGGATTTCTTGCAAATTGAGGATGCTTGAAACTCAATACCCCAAACTTACATCCAGCATCTGTACGATAGACTCCATGCCAGAATTGCACAGTGTGACACAGTTCATGGCGGTTCAACCTCGTACTAACCATGTTACACGGGAATCTTATTTTTCAGTTTACCAGCAAATACAGCTGTATTTTGCCATAATGTTTTGGTCACATTATCCTCTGTATTCCGTTATTATGCTGTATAAATTTTGCCGGTATCAGACATCTCCTTCTTGGTGTTCTTTTCTCACTTTCCGCCAGTGTACATTAGCAGCATGACCTTTCCCTCCAGGGAGTCCAGTTGCCCTGTGTAAACCAAAGCTTTTAGAATCATACCATTTGGTTCTGTTAGCCTATAAAGTTTCTCTCCATATTTATTACGTTTTCCTTTTATGTACTGTTTGAATAACAAACGACCTCTCCATAAAACCATTGATTTATCAATCGTAAGTTCTTTTCCATGGTAGTATATGCTCTCTATGGTATCATTAAATAAAAAAACCCCCATTGATTCATCAATCGTAAGTTCTTTTCCAGGGTAGTGTATGCTCTCTATGGTATCATTAAATAAATCCAGTAAAGGCATTATTTTTGCAAGGCAGTTGGCTGTAATCACTTCCCCAGGTTGAGGATATCTTGCAAAATGAAGGCACCACATGATCAGAAGGAAACGATTCCTGCTCATATTTGAAGAAAAGCAGTCCATTTTGAATAATGGATCTGTTTTCCAGTAACCTTGGAGATGGGGCATTTTTACAGTGCCCATATGAAACAGAAGGCCCAGAAAAACTTTCATCTCATCTACCGACACATCCTTCCATTCATTTATTCGTGAACTTTCAGTAACTCCTGATATAAACACTTCTACAGCATATGCATTACTTTCCCTAACTAATAATAGATCGTAATATTTCTCATTTGCAAAAAGATTAAAAAAATCGATTGGCTCAGTACCCATCATATTAATTTTCAGTCCTGGTACACCAGTGAACGGAATTCTTCTCATGATGGTGGGACCATCACACCAATGTGTAGCCAAAATCCGTTGACGCAGCATATGAGAAAAACGCGGCATTCTTCATTCTCACTTTCACTGTTGGTTGTACTACAGCTAGTAAAATAATACGTTTCTGTAGTTGATGACAGATTATCGGCATCATCTCCTATTTTCACCGGAGAATGTGCCCACCGAGGAACTTTTGGTTGAGAAGGACCGGTGATAGTGCGTCCGAATATCATTGTTTCCGCAAAACTAAGTATTGAAATGAATATGGGGTTCTTTGAAATCCCTTTAGCCTCCTCAATAAGCCTCCCTGTGACGTATAAACTCTAAGTAGCAAATGCTTTTTATTGCCACTCAAGCATTTATTTATTGATAGTTGCCTTCACCGCAAAACCAGTGACATTCAAAGGAAAATAAACATTGCAGTGAAAAGCGCGCACTGTGTTAAGTCTATGGGAAGTCAACTTACCTTTCCTTCGCTAAACCATGTGGGAAAAAATTCGCTATCCCAAAACCGTGGCCACTTTTAGACAGTTGGAGACTCATTTTCAATGCCAGTAACAAAATAGATAACTCTCTTCAAGTGCTGAAGCTTTTAGGAAGCGAAATATGAAGCTGTGCTGCCTCAGCACCTGGGCTAAGTATTGTATGATACCGTTTGGCGTCGCACGGCAGTGAAAGTGTTAACTAGGTGCATTTTCTGATCACTTTCGGTAACATTGCAAATTCCAACTGTCATTCATGATGTATATAGAAAAAATGCTATGTGAATCATTTGTGACAGACATTGAGTTATAAAATATTTAGAGTGCTGACTCCTGTGATTATTAATGTGGGAACCTTGCATTCATGCAAATGAAATCTAGGAACCTGATACAGTACAATGAACATTAAAAAGGTTTAGAACCTGAATACTACAGCTTGTCCCTGAATTCAGAGATCTGGTAAAATATCAAGTTGCTTTCTTGAAAATTCAAGGAGGTACTAATAGATTTTTTTTTTTTTTTTAGTTTTCCAAATTCAGAGACTAACACCTCACACACGCTATTCCAAAATCAAAAGGAAAGTTTAATGAGGTTGCTCATCGTAAAAAATCTACTCTCACCCTCACCTTAGAGTGATTCATCATGAAATACAAAAGCCTCAGTGCAAGAAATGCTTCTATTGCTCTGTTGATGTTAGTGCTTCAAACTAGCACATTCAAGAGAGAGACAGAGAGAAAGAGAGAGAGCGCCAGTCTAATTTTTATCATAAGCAAATTTTGCTAAAGATGTGCTAAACTAACTCCCCACCATAACTTCTCATGGTGGAATGGGAGGGGAGCCACCATATCTATAAAGTTATTGATTAAGGAAAATGTAGAAATCAACAGCAAGAGCCTAGCTATAAATAATTTTCAAATAACCAACTTTGAGATACAGAAGGGCTCAGAATACACCTAATAATAATAATCTATTTATTAATATATTTGTACAACAAGAACAATTTCCGTTTCTAGGTATAATATACTACAACATTAAAAGTTGTGAGCTTTCGCTGCCACGGGCAGCTTCTTCAGGTTGAGGAACATAAATAACAACAGAATCTGAAAAAAGAACTCAAACTTAAAAACAAAATTGTAATATGGTGCGTGAGAAATTTGTGCTAACCAGAATTTTATCATGGCTCACGCTGTAAGTGACATTGCTGAATGTTGAGAATCTTGTGCCAAATAGGGAAGATGTCCATGGTAACTTCTGTGTTCGATGTGTCGTTGCACATTACAATTTCAATAGATTCTCTGACAGCTGTAGCTCTGAGCCCATTGCAGGGAGCTAGCCTCCGCGTGCTGCTCCAAAGAGGAGTGGCTCCTCTGGATGTAGCATCTTTGGCAAGAGCTGTGGTCAACTTCATCTTTTTAACATCTCTTTGGTGCTCTAGCAGGCGAATTCTGAAAGACCATTTGGTCATTCAGCCTCGTTGATGCGTCTGGGAATTGCAAGGAAATCCCATATACTTCTGCTTGATTGCCCAGTTCAACTGTGTCCGATGTCACCAAAAGAAGAGAGTCTAGAGGTTTCGAGGTTCTTAGCATGACACCAAGTTTATGCCTCTTTAGGGCATTCTTTAGTGTATAAGCAACACTCGGGACATAAGGGATTGACCCCAAGAATTTTTCTTGTTGCTCCAGTTTGATGCACGTCACATTTGTCGTTGCCTTGCATCTTGCTTTTGGGATGATTCCATCCGCATGTTCTGTCATAGCCTGCAGCTAAAGCAAGGTTCTTCAGATTGACTATTTCACCATTGATGTCTGCCTCTTTAGACACCAGGCCATAGGCACGATATGTGTCGTGACAAAAAAGTGCATACTTGTGTGACATGGGTCCTACGGAAGTTCGCATAATTGGATTATGTATCTCTGAAGACTTGTAAAAAACTTTAGTGCTTATATTTCTATAATCTTTTCTCGAAAGCAGGATGTCCAGATATGGGAGACAGCCGTTCACTTCATATTTGACTGTGAACTTTAAGTCTTGGTGGGAGGTGTTCAGCTCAGTTATAAAATTTTGCAGTGTTGTTTTCCCATGCTTCCACGCAAAAAAACATATCATCGACATATCTTAGCCAAAGACTTGGGGTAGGCCCTTGTCTGCTGAGGAGCACATCTTCAAAAGGTCTCAACACTGCTTCTTCATATAGGTTTTACTACAGGTTGAAATCATTGTACCTATGGTAAACCTTTCATCATGATCCTTTAGCAGGCGAGAATTAGAAATCCTGCATAAAGGTCTGAGTTCGTCTTCCCCGAACCTATCAACCCTGAAGAGGTTGTTCCAGCAATAGAAAATGTACTCCAAAGCCTACTGCCAGAAAAAAGGGATCCTCTGAGGTTCAAATGCGCTGCAAAACTAGAGCGAGCCATTAAGAAGCAAGATAACCGTAGGATCTCAAGAAACGTATCAAGAACTGTGAGAAAACTCAAGAATGATCCCGATGTTGTGTTAACTCCGACAGATCATTCCGGTCAGATTGCTGTTCTGAACACCGAAGACTATCACGAAAAGCTGGAAGATTTTATATCCTTATCAGGCTCAGCTCCTCTGCAGCGTGATCTGTTGACTCGCTGGGTAGCTCAGATCCAGAGAACTTCCAAAATGCTGACGTTACCGGAGGAGCTAAGAAAAGCAGCCAAACCTCCACCAGGTCCCATCATCCCTAGATTATTTGTTCTTGTAAAACACCACAAACCGGGATGTCCTATTAGGCCAATTATTTCCAAGAAAAGGGCTCCCTCTGTAAAATTAGAAAATGCAATGGCAAGCTTTTTACAACCGTTCCTGCCACAAACAAACTGAGTGCTGAAGTCGTCGTCGAAAGACTTCATAGAAAGGATAACAAACCTTAAATTAGACAATAATGACATAATGGGAAGCTTCGACATAACTCAAATGTACCCCTCAATTCCCGTGCACGAAGCCACAAAAAAAAAAAAAAACACTTGTAAGATGGATGGAGAGCTCTGGAATGTTCCACCGCGAATCTTTAAAAGCCATCTGAAAGACTCTAGACATTCTAACCGATTCAAACTTTTTCCAGTTCCATTCTAAAGTCTATAGGAAAACAAAAGGAGCTCCCATGGAATCAGCACTCTCCCCGGTGTTGGCAGAAGCAGTAGTGTTGAGACCTTTTGAAGATGTGCTCCTCAGCAGACAAGGGCCTACCACAAGTTTTTGGCTAAGATATGCCAACAATATATTTTTTGTGTGGAAGCATGGGAAAATTACTCTGCAAAATTTCATAACTGAGCTGAACTTCTCCCACCAAGACTTAAAGTTCACAGCCGAATATGAAGTGAACGGCTGTCTCCCATATCTGGACCTCCTGCTTTCGAGAGAAGATTCCAGAAAAATAAAGCACTAAAGTTTTTTACAAGTCTTCACACATACATAATCCAATTATGCGAACTTCTGTGGGACCCATGTCACACAAGTATGCACTTTTTCGTCACCATGCATATCATGCCTACAGCCTGGTGTCTAAAGAGGCAGACATCAACAATGAAATAATCAATCTGAAGAACCTTGCTTTAGCTGCAGGCTATGGCATAGAACATGTGGATGGAATCATCCGTAAAGCAAGATGCAAGGCAACGACAATGTGATGTGCATCAAACTGGAGCAACAAAAAAGATTCTTGGTGTAAATCCTTTATGTCCTGAGTGTTGCTTATGTACTAAAGAATGCCCTAAAGAGACATAAACTTGGTGTTGCGCTAAGAACCTTGAAACCTCTAGCCTCTCTTCTTTTGGTGACGTCGGGCAGAGTCGAACTGGGCAATCAAGCAGGAGTATATAGGATTCCCTTGCAATTCCCAGACGTGTCAACGAGTCTATATATAGGAATGACCAAACGGTCTTTCAGAATTTGCCTGCTAGAGCACCAAAGAGATGTTAAAAAGATGAAGTTCATCACAGCTCTTACCAGAGACGCTACATCCAGAGGAGCCACTCCCCTTTGGAGCAGCGTGGGGAGGCTGGCTCCTTACGATGGGCCCAGAGCTACAGCTGTCAGAGAATCTATTTAAATTTTATGTGCAACGATACGTTGAACACAGAAGTTACCATGGACATCTCCCCTATTCGGCACAAGATTCTCAACATTCAGCAACGTCACTTACAGTGCGAGCCATGATAAAATTCTGGTTAGCAAAAATTTCGCACGCGTGTGCTACAATTTTGTTTTTAAGTTGTTCTTTTTTCAGATTCTGTTGTTGTTTATGTTCCTCAGCCTGAAGAAGCTGCCAGTGGCAGTGAAAGCTCGCAATTTTTGATGTTGTAGTATATTACCCCTAGAAACGGAAATTGTTCTTGTTGCACAAATATATTAATAAATAGATTAACCAACTTTGTATTAGCAAACTTTTGAAGTTAAGTAACTTAATAAAAAGTCCCAACTTTTTCTTTCACTATGATATCCCCCCACCCCCCAAAGCAGAAAATATCTGAATTTTGCAAAACAATGAGTTGTAACATTATGGTATATGCTGACAGTCAATTTACATGTCACTCTAGGGAGGGCTAAACATGAATTTATTTTCAGCCTTGTTCACAGTACAGTTGTTGAGCCCACAACAGGAAAATCCCCAAAGTTGTGCTCACCTTCACTATTGCTCAGTTCCTCACATGTGAAATTAGAGATATGTCTCACTCTTTCCAAACACATAAACCAAGCTGTAGGTGTGAACCACAGGCTAAACGACATTCACCTCACACATTGCAATTAGCTACTCCAGTGGGAAGCGATTGATATCAAACACCCTGTTGTGAAACACTCGTGATCTTTCACATTCACTTCCTCTCCTGTGAATGGGATGTGAAGGATTTTTATCCTTTAGGAGGCAGACGTATACAAGTACAACAAGGAAACAATGGTGACAACTCTCATTTTAGTGCATCACTTTATGCACATCTACAGTGCTTGTCAAAGCGTATTAAATATAAATGTTCTTTTTTTTAAACTCCCCCTCCCCATTGTGCTGTTACCTCCTTTATCTTCGATGAAAGACATGCAATGTACTCTGCTACCATTGTCAAGTATGATTTCATCTCAACAAACAGAATATCATAGTCTCTTGAAGTTCTTTATAATAATTGCTAACCATATTTAAGCATTGGTGGGAAGGTAGAGTGGTCCTCAACTGAAAATTCATTTGTGGTATATTTACCCATGGCTCTAAATTCAGTGTGACATTCCCAATAACAAAACAAGGGAAAAAAATAGAGCACTGCAGATTATACCTGAAGCAGCATTTTTTTCAGAAAATACAGTAAATAAGAGAAAATTATAATAGTATTCCAAACATATCTTTGAGATGCCATAAACTTCACCACTTAACTTTGAATTTTTTAACAAATCTCAACATTTTAACTTGAAGCTAATATATGATTGTAGCATGGAATTGATATGGGTTAAATATTTCATTGCTGCTACACTGCAAAACAACAGGCAAAACAAAAATGACATTTATGATTTCCACTGTGGGCAGGAAACCTATTTGTGATTACACATTTTTTCCCATTGTGTGCATTTTGAATTGTTCAGTTGTTTAATTTTTTAATAAGAATTCATTTTGTGAGAATTACATTGTTTTTCTCTAATGTTCAATAGTAAAATACATTTTTTTCATCTGAAAATAAGCTAATTCTTGCTGCTGTGAAAATTATGCTTAGATGTTAGAAACTGGTAAGAATTATAACATTCGAAGAATGGTTGTTTCTTTCAAAATAATTAGATTTTCAGTGCCATTAATGCTTTTAATTTTCTATTAGCTAATGAAAGAGCTAAAAGTTGCTTAACTGGAAACCATTATGTTATCAATTGATAAGGTCACATCATCCTTTGCTTGTCCCTTCTTTGTACCACTGAGATCACATTTCTCAAACAGTCTTCTTGGATCCCCGACTCTTTCCACATATTGATGAGTTTTTGTAATTCTTTTGCTGTCTCTTTTTCATTCGTTCCTTGTACATTTATGCACCCAAACCTGATTTCATACTACTGGGTAATTTTGTGAGGACTCTTCTAGTATGTGAAGTAGTTATTTTAGAGTGAATATCATTCATTAGTGGTGAATGAAAGAAGGAAAATAAGTTTTAAAAACTGTTATTCTCCAATTCCTCCAAGAGGAGGAAGGCTGATTATAATGAGGTTTTCCCTGGCTCCCCAATAAGAGTGTTCATAACACTGCTCAGTGCTTTCAACTTTTGGCACAATGATCCGTACCTTATCATGGATGTAATGCTGTAATGCTTGTGAGTAGTCTATTCTAAATACAGAGTCGAGTCACATTATTGTAACCACCTCCTACTTTTGACGTCAACAGCACGTAGTCAGTGAAAAAAAGGCATGTGTCATGAGCTCGCTTAGAGGGTATATAAGGTGTGCTGTAGGCATTCTGAAAACATATCACTCGTTGCTGTCATGGATAAAAGGATAGATTTATCAGATTTGCAAAGGGATGATAATTGGCTTTCGGGTCAAGGGTGGCAGTATTTCTGAAACAGCGCAGTTTGTGAACTGTTCGCGTGCTGCTGTGGTTAAAGTGTATCGTGATTGGAGAAATGGCACTACTGCGAATAAGCGATGTGGAAACTGCGGAGCACCACGTGACATTGATGTGAAAGGTGAATGTTGGCTGCGAAGGTGCGTGAGGGCCGATCGACACGCTACAGTGGAGCAACTCACTGGCCGAATGAACCAGGGTGCTACCAGAAGTGTGTCTGAAACGACAGCTCAGCAAACCCTGCTGCGTATGGGGCTCTGATGCAGATGGATGGCCACTGTACCTATGCTAACGAAGGTGCATTGGCAGAAAATACTTACATTTGCATGACAGTATCGGAATTGGAACTCTGCTGATTGGCAAAGGATTGCCTTCTCCGATGAGTCACGTTTCCTGCTTCATCGAATGGATGGACGTTGGCGTATAAAGCAAGAAACAGAGAACAAACACTCCTCAACCATTGCTGGAAGAACACAAGCTGATGGAGGCAGCCTTATGGTCTGGGGAATATTTTCGTGGCATTCCCTGGGCCCACTCATACCTGTGAAAAACACTGTACACCAAATTCATTATGAATCCATCCTTGCAGACCACGTACACTCATACATGCTGATTGTCTTCCCTGGGGCGGATTGGATATTCCAGCACAATAATGTGACGTGTCACACAGCTAAAAATGTCTGAGAGTGGTTGGAAGAGCACAACGAAGACTTCAAAGTACTTCCCTGGCCCCCTAATTCCCCAGACTTAAACCCAATCGGGCATCTGTGGGACCACCTCGATCATGTTATTAGCTCCATGGATCCTCCACCTCGCACCCTCCAGCAGCTGTCAGGTGCGCTGCAGTCAGCATGACTCCACATACCTGTGAACACCTTCTAGCACCTTACTAAGTCATTCCCAGCCCGTCTAGCTGCTGCCCACGCTAATCCAGCCCAAGACTCATACACTGTCAATCCAGCTCAAGACTCAGGATTTATGGTTCATCATGGTGTCACTAGGTTTTATCAGCTACAGTCCTTTGTAGGAAGTACTTTTTGTCTGCATGATAATGCTGCAATTCTAGCTAGCTCCATACACATTGGGTTTTGATCTGTGCTTAGTAATTTGGGTATCCACTGATAACAAACTTTGTTGAATCTCATCTCATAAATTATGGAATGCACCATTCTTACACTGATGCTTACCTTTGCTGTGAAGTCTTTAATTCACACTTGACGGTCCTCTTGTATCGCTTTTTCTACAGCTTCAACAGTTGTGCACATCATTGTGACCCGTGCAGGGGCAGGCCATGGCCAATCCACCATTGAAATTCTACCATTCTGAAAGTGTCTACAACAGTCTTTTACCATCTTTTTTTATACACAAGCTGCATTTGCTGATGAATTTCAGCAGATTTTCTTCCCTCTGCATTCAAGAATTAAATTACTGCTGGCTGATTCATCATGGGCAGGTTTGGAATGATATAGGCCAGGCTTTCCACATTACTTCACTAACACTGGTTCAGTGCCTACATGGAGCTTGTGTCTCCACTTTGCAGGTGTTCCTGGGATTATATGATATAATACTTGGAATTTTCAAGTGTTTCTATTGAATGGTCCATATATATTCCAGACCAATTTGCCATCTAATTTGGTCATGCCATCTTTTAATCTCTATGTCTTAACACAGTTTCTATTCCATAGCATAAGGAGATGGATGGAATGCTAAGTGATAGGCCCTGCCAGTTCCACACATCTTCCCCAAGGTTCAATATGTTTGTCTCCTTCGAGTTGCTTGCCTGTTAAGCCTTGGTGATTCAGATTTGTAAGTTTGTGAAAGATAATGCATATGTTTGCCCTATTATCAGAAGCTGTATTGAATTTAAAACAGAGATTTAAGAATCTTTGTGTAATTAGAAAGTTAAGTAAACATTCATGTTCATGATATTTGTTATCAATTTTAGTTGATGAATTTGAGATCTGCCACTTAACCATTGAATTGAGTTTGTTGTAATGCATTCATTGGCAAGCATCAGCTGATAGATTCAGTATTATATACTACAGTTGCATAGCAATGCATCATTTTTTATAGTTAATGATAAGTAGGCAGGAATTCTGCAGTTCAAGTTGAAATCCTGATTGATATTTGATATTTCTCCAAATTTTCTGAAATGCTTTTATGTACGTGTTGCAATTACTGGAATTGTTGACATGCCAAGTAATGCTTAAAACCTGTCTATGTAATTATAAAATTAAGAAATATTATTTAGTATTTTTTATCATTCAATTTAATTAAAATTATATCTACTTTCAATCTGCCACATTACAATGTCTTAATTGAAATGCTTATAAGTTTTGAAGTGAGACTGAAATTTGTTTAAAAATGACTATTCCTCTGTACTTTTAAAAAACATGTTTAATATGTGATGAAATTTATTGTACAATAAATTTTTAGCATATGTTTTTATATTTTTAGAGTTTTTCTTCACATAAATGGTATCTGTGTTTTACTTTTTTCTTTTTTTTCTTTCTAGGAGCTCAAGTAGGCAATCAATCTACAGGGTAAGTAACATCATGCCACTCTGAAGACTTCAAAGCAAACCCATTTTCTTAGACTCATTTGATTTAAACTGTAATGAAGTTTCGTAAAACTTTAACTGTCTGAGTACTATTATATGTACCATTATGTATAACTTGGCTGTAGTGGGTGAGCTAAAATTGTGCATGCTGCAACAGCATATGCAGTTTTATATACGTGTGTGATGTTCATTGTAACATTAAGGAGCCATAACTGATTTTGCTCAATAACTGTATGAAATGTAACATTTCAGCAGTGGCGGCTCATGGTAGGAAAAATAGGTGAAGAGCTACAAGAGCAATATGAAAAGATATCTACTGTCTTTAATGAAAATCAGTTAATGAGAACTTACCTATTTTTTTATATATTAGATCAATTCTTCTTCCCTTTAAAGCTGGAAATTTGTCGATTATGTCGTCATAAAATGGCTGTTTCTTCGTGACATCAAGAAAATGTCTTTCTGAATAGAAATATTTGCCAAAGAAGCAAGTTTATCTGGAGAAATAGTGTTTCTTGAGTAAGTTTGTATTATTTTAAGGCAAAAAAAAAAACTTCTTTCCACTGAAACACTTGCAGATGCAATTGTTAAAATCCGGGAAACCAATTTATAAGCTTCTGTAAAAATGCCTTTATCTCCATGAAGCTCTCCAAAAAGTTCATGAGTCGATATATTCCTTAATTTTTCATCAGCATATACAAGACTCAGTTCATTTTTAAGGCTCTGGTGTTTAGTAAATTTTTTTCCGTAAAAATGTTGTAGATTTTCAAAAGCGTGAGAGGGAAAGCATGAATTAAATTGGTCGAATTTGGTTGTGTCAGCAAGACAGGGAAATTGAAGTTTAAGTTTCTCACTGTCTTGAAATATTATATCCATTTCCATAAGAATGTGGTACAAAATTTCAAAATACAATCGTTTATAATTTTTAAAAATACGTTCTTGTGTAAGAGCAGCATATTCCCATTTATATCTGCTTATTTCTGTGATTTTGCTAGCTTTTCCAAACAGTGTTTCAAATACCTCATCGTTCCTTTTATGGCTCAAAATTTCATAAGTTTTTTTTTAATTTGAGTAACACAGTATATGTCTAGTGATTTTTTCTGCAAAATTTCGAATAATAGATCAGTGAACCAAATATTTCATTAAATACTATTCCCAAAAATGTAAATTCAAAAGTGTTGATATCATTTAAAAACCCTTGGGCAAGTTGAATTGAGTTTTTGTCTGATTGGTCACTATTTGTGAGAAATTCGAATACTTCCTTCAATTTATCCCAATCTTCAACTATTACACTTACTAACTTCGAAGTGGAGGACCGTCGAGTTTCTGTTATGGTTGGCATGCCTCTTGCGGTTGTTGATGTGAGTGTATTATTGTTTTTTCACCACTCAGTGAAGCGATCGCTTCACTGAGTGGTGAAAAACAAAGGAATTACACTGAGGCTTGCAAAAAATATTCGACACTTAGAAATTTTAGAAAATGTCACAGTGCTGTTTCATCTGTTTCCTTATATTACCAAAATAGGCTTGAATCAGAAGATTGAGAGGTTCCTTGAGCGCTGTACACATAAATAGAGTACTAATAGATCATTTAACAGGAGAGAGTTGACATTTGAGACAATCCTTTATTGTCGTGTTTTGCTTAATTTAATTATTACTCCTGGTCACCTGTGATTAGACCATCTCTCATGCTCCATAACTCCTCGCTATTCATTCCTGGTTACCGCTCGTGCGCGGAGACAACCTCCCCTCTCAAAACTTTACTCCTTCCCTTCTATGTGTCGTCGCTTCGCTCTCTCCCGTCAGCCGCATTCTCCCCTAACACACGTCATCATTCCTACCCTCGAAGTCTCGGTCTCCTATTGTCTTCCACACTACTTCCAAAAAACAAGCCTGAAGCCTCTGTCCGTCTCCATTCCTAATCACTTCCCAGAAGGACACGTCTTCCTTGAGAACGGAAGTCCTTACTAATGAGTCGCTTTAAAACTCTAAAAAAAGCCTTCTTTTATAAGAGCTATCCATACACGAAATCCTGTGTTTTGTCCGCTCCCGGAAGTTCGACGATAACTAATCGTTTCTGGTGACTTACTGGCTCTCAAAAATCATATCCTTAGAAGTTTCCCACGATCACTTTTAAAACATTCTAAAACTTCAAGGATTCTTAATTATTTACATATTCATTAAAATTCAACAATTAAAAGATATTTACATTACATTACATTTCATGAAATAAACATTCCCGTTCCATTACGCTATTATTAAAGGTTATTTGCAATTACCACTATTACAAAAAACTCTGCTGTAATACAAGGTTCAAACGATGTACTAAGCAATAACAAAAACAGATTGAGAAGCTTTATGCTTAATTTTTTCTGGAGCCCAGTCAAGTGTCCAGATATTATGCTTGCCCCATCGTAACATTGCCCTATTGACTTGTGTTGATAATCAAACTGTTCCAAAATTTTGTCTAGCATTTTGTATAAAGCTTCTGACGTTCTATCTTCACTCTCACCATGGAAACCCAAAAATCGCTCAACGAATACACCTTCCGAATCAACAGATCTTATTATTAAAGAGTACTCGGAAGTCTGGTTAAGTCTTCCCATCTACTTGAATCTAAAAGCATTGAACTTCATTTATTTCATTTTTGACGTGATCGTTTATATATTCAGAAATACATTCAAGTAATTCGTTTTGAATAGTTTTTGAGTCACCTGTGAAGACATTTTTTATCGTTTCGTATTGATTTCGAATTTTAAAGGACTTCTTGATATCAACAGTGAAAGCAATTCCTTGAATTTCTACGATTTATTGAGTCAATGCTTTCGTCATGGTCACGGAATGCTAGTTTTTGTTTACTCAAATACAGTACTGCATCAATCATTGTCTGCAGGAAAAGTCTATTTAAACGAACGCTTTCGTTGAAATGCATTTTCAAAAGCCTAGCATTCTCCCTCAGGGCATCGGCAATGGTGTTCTGATTCTTTTCAAAATTATTTAGCATTAATTCGCATTTCAGGTGTTCGCTAGAATCACCGCATTTGTAAAGTGACCGTTTTATATTTAAGAAATCTGAAAATTGTTTTTATTCCACGCCGAATTTTATTACTAAAATATAAGCACGGCCAACAAAATAATTTTTGTTACACAGAAAGGCTACAAAGCCATTTATATTCAGTAAACCAACAAATTTTAAAATTAATATTGTAAGATTTACCGCTCTTCTTGATTTCTTTTTTGGCGACAATTGTCAGTGAATCTGTCGGTCGTCCTGGAAGTAAAATGTTTCTTTTATTTTCAACTTTCCACCGATTGAACGGAGTTTGCAATAAATTACAGACAATGTTGTTCACAGGATACATACTGAAAACTAAAACTATCACTATCAGTTAAACTGTACACGAAACTAAAGTAACTGATGAAGTTTTTAACAAACAATCATAAAACACGAAAAAACATATCTCTTTCAGAAAGTATGTGCCAAAACACCACAAGAAAAAATCCTTAGGGGATTGCAAAGAACCCTTGGCAACCCGTCCCGTTCCACTGCGATCTCTTCATAAGGTCACGACTCCAGGTGCAGAGCCTTGACGTCTCATGACAAAACACTTCACTTGCCCGGCAGATAGGGGAGGGTGACGTCACAGTTACCATGGCAACTCGGACGAAAAGTGCAGACTTCCAAGCATTCTCATTTCAGCTCTTCACTTGAACTGTTTTGCGTATAAGGACTTGTTTTCCGCATTGAACGCACATTGTGAAGTGATATCTAATCAAAATTTTTGGTATTTTGGCACTCAATAAAGGCAAAAAAAGAATATATTATACGAAACTATTAAATAAAATCTTATTTCAAATAAAATAGGTGAAGAGGCACTTCACCTACTTCACCTGAAAAGCCGCCACTGCATTTCAGAACTGCAGGAAAGCTTCCACTTGGAGTTATGTGATCTACAAAGTAATCCCTTTTTCTGGTTAAGGCATGAAACAAGATTTGAGTTCTGGAAATTGGCTCCAAGTGATAAGTTCCCAGGGCTAAGTGACTGTTCTAGAAGATAATTATTTCCATGTTTGGAAGCAACTCGTGTGTGAATGTACATTCTCTTCAGTGAAGGCAGTCAAATCTCGGCAGAGAAGTAAATTGACTGACAGTCACCTTAAAGACTTACTGCAACTGTCTTCAGCTTTATTAAAAGTTGACTTTGAAGAACTTGTGAGTGCATATGAGGTCCCACAGTGTTCTCGTTAGCTCTTTTCATAGGCTTTGTCAATAAGAAACTGAGTTTTAAATTACATTTTATTCCCCTTTAACATTTCTTACACATGTTGAAATTCACCTTCTAAACACTAATAATATATATTAACTGGTGCACACAGGTACATGAAAGTTTGTGTGTGCATGTTTGTTTGTTTTGTTTTATTGTGTTTGTTTATTTTGTTTTATTGTGTTTTTTATTTATTTTTTATTTTGTTTGTGTGTTAAATTTACATTGGCCATAAATTTATGTGCATCTCCTTAAGACCTCGAAATGTTTAGTCATAGCCCTTGAGGACATAGACGTTTTCTGTCCTTGTTTTACAAGAAATAAATGTATTGTAATACCGAAAAAAATAATTCCTCTATGTAAATATATCTCCCATGACAGAATTTCCTCCTCACAAAGGTGGGTTTCACTTCATCATTTAGGAAATTATATTAATTGTTGTGAAAATCTAGTGGTAATAAACTAATGTTATTTGCTAGTGGTTAATGTTATGTAATTATGTATTATGTTGTTATTTGCTAGTGGTTAATGTTATGTATTATGTATGGTTCATTGTCTTTTTGCTGTTTTTTGTTTGTAGTTAACTAAAAAGTTTCTCTAACATAAGCTTGGTAAAAAAATCATAACAATGTGTGCAATGCAGTTATATTCTTCATCTTATAAGCTACTGTGGACATTTCTTGACAAGAATGCCAGCATTGGATATACCTACTGTGCTTTATTGCTGTACAAGAACGACAGACTTGAATCTGTCCTGCTGGTCATGCTGTTTAGGTACTTGCCAAACCATAGCAGGGCTGAATCTTGGATAAGAGAGGCATGGATGATGCTTTTGGTGCTCAAGAAACCATCTATAAACGAAAACATATTTTCTGTTTTCAATCTAGCAAGTGTGCATACTCATTAATTTTTTGTTAAATATATGTTGACCACTGGTTTATATTTTATGCTCACCTGAATGGGATTTTAGTTGCCATGCTAGTGCAAAGTAAAAATTTTGCCCATTGGCCAGAACTAGTAGACATACTGGTCTAGTTCAGCAAAAAGAACCAGACAATTCATTTATTTTCCATCATATCAAAATTTTAGAATTAGGCATTTCTTAAGATTTCTAGACTTGATATTTACTTTTCCAAATCAAGATAATAGTAAACAGTAAAAACAAGAAAGATGACACTGAATTTTTGGTTGTAATGAGCACGAATCCATTCTGATGCAAATTAAATTGATCAAAGTTATTCAAAGTAAATGGAACTGGTTAGGAAAACAATCAACTGGTTTCTACAATTGATAAAACATCCAGAAATAGAAACATCTACTTAGTTTCACAAGCGACAAAAAAATCATGTTATGAAAATTAAGAAATGGCGCACAAAAAGTTTCTCATAGCACAAGAAAGGTATCAAAGACAAAGAGATTTTCAAATCAAGCAGTTAAAAGAAGAAATATAGAAGGAAACATTATATAAGTCTACGTCTGCTAGCGGAAGAATTTCGCATAATGGAAAAGTTGAAAATAGGCGAAAAATATTCTTCATGAAAAAAACTATGCTAAGGAAAAAGAACTTTTCAAATATGCCTCCCAGAAGATGAGATAGTGAGAAAAAGATTTTGACCTTTATGCCCCCTAGCGGGAAAGCTGTGCATTATTTAAAGAGGACAGTACTCCCCATTTTTATTGTAGCAAATGGCATACAGTAAAAAAAGAAATTTCTCAATAGGGTTTATAGAATCATACACAAAGCTGCAAACAGAAGTACACAAACACAACCTAGTGACAGAACTGTGAACTACAAAATTCCTCATATAGTAGCTACAAGGTAAACGGCCTCCAGCGTTGAAAGGATTTTTTAAGTCGCACATGCAGAAGCAGAGATATTGAGAAAAACAGTTTAAGCAGTGCGCCTTGTAGTGGCAAAATTGTGCATTATTTTGGGAAGAAAATACACATACAGAGTTTGTGTAGTTAGTAATATCTGACCGAAGAAAGAAGTTTTTCAATCGAGTTTTTGGTCTCGCAGATATTACTGTAAACAGAAATTTGAAATTACGCCTTCTGGTGGCAGACTTGTGTGTTAAGAAAAATTTGAAATTATATGAGAAACATTTTGCAGCGGAAACGCTTTCCAGCGAAGAAAGAATTTTTCAAATCGGACTCTTAGAAGCAGAGATATCAGCAAAAATAAGATATGCATCTACACCCCCTGAAGAAAAAAACAAAAAAAAACATGCATTATTTTAAAAAGAAAGTATTCTCAAAAGGTTTTTCAATATGAGCGGTATCAGTTCACGAAATAATTTTTTCAATCGAGTTTTCAGGAGCTTAGAGTTTGCTGCAAATACATCAGAAGAAGAACTGAACACTTACGTCCCCTGGTGGCCAAACCATTCTTTACCAAATATTAGAAATTATATGGAAAACATTTCCCATCAAGAGCTGTATGCGATACAAGAATAATTTTTCAAATCGGAGATTTAAAAGCAGAGAGAGAGAGATATTGGGGGAAAATGCAATTTACCTTAATGCCCCCTAATGGAATGTCTATGAATTACCTGAAAATTTTGAAATTATACGAAAACATTTTTCAGCTTAAACCCTATCCAACAAAGAAGAAATTTTTCAAATTGGTCTCTTAGAAGCAGAGATATTGACAAAAATAAAATATATATCTACCCCCAGACAGAGAAACCATGCATTATTTTAAGAAGAAAATATTTCAAAAAGGTTTATTGACATGAGTGGTATCGGTCCACAAAAGAATTTTTTCAATCAAAATTTTAGAAGCTCAGATTTTGCTACAAATACATCAGAAGCGAAAATTAGCACATACGCCTCCTGGTGGACAAACCATTCTTTACCCAAAATTAAAAATTATATGCAAAAGATTTCCCATCTGGAGCTGTATCTGCTGCAGAAAAGATTTTTCAAATCGGACTTTTAGAAGCAGATATATTGGGGAAAACACAATTTACTTTTGCACCCCCTAGTGGTGGAAAATCTAAGCATAACTTGAAAAAGTGGCTGTACCTAAAATAGTCTTTCACGCAAAGGGAATCGAAAGGTAAAACATTTTTTTCAATCGGATGTTTAGAAGCAAGTATATTGAATAAAACGTATTTTGAATTTGATATCATCTGCATTTACTCCCTCTAGCGGCAAAATTGTGCATTGTAAAAAAATAAATAAAATAAATAATTATCATTCGCACATTTCAAGTTTTCCAATACAAAAATAATTTTTCAAATCGGATGAATAGTTGCAGAGATATGGTTTCCACAGATGGACAGACAAACCGGTAACATAAGCACGATCTTTTTTACAAAAACGTGCTAAAAATGTTGTCCATTATATTGTGAGAAAGGAAGGAAGACTGTTATAGTTCCTGTTTTTTTTTTTTTTTTTGTCTTTTTTTCTTTTTGCAACCAGCCAAAGCATAGGATGATGATAATATAATGTTGACTCACATGGCTGAGTGTTGCTAAGAAAAGAAAAAAAAAAAAGAAAAAAATGTTTTGCAAGAGCTATGTTGGCTTTTCTGAGATGTTTGGGAGTAAGGCTGAAGTTGATCTCAAAATTTAACTGAAAAAAAAATTGATATGTTCATGGCATCTACTTGAACTTTTTTTGTTGTGATCACATGATTTTTAGCACGTCTTTTGTAAAAACAATACATGCTGATGTATCACTTTGTCCGCCCATCTGTCTGTGTACCAATGGGCTATAAGCAGTCACCCATCTCTAATTAAGGGCCTCTGATTCCAGGGAAGGGAGAGAGCCAGTGCAGTAAGACAAACACAACATCCATGCCTCACATGGATTCGAATCCTAACCCACCTCGGACGTATGGTCAGGAGCCAGCGCTTAGACCACTGCACCACCAGGGCAACCACCATATCTCTGCAACTATTAGTCTGATTTAAAAATTCTTTTTGCATTGAAAAAACTGAAATGTGAGAATGATGATTCTTGCTTTCTGGTTTCCTTCCGATGCATAACTTTGCCGCTAGAGGGTGTAAATGCCGATGCTATGGAATTCCAAAATAGATTTTATTCCATATCATTGCTTCTGAATATCCAATTGAAAAAATTCTTTCTTCCCTTCAATACCATTTATAACTAAGACTATGTTTGGCTACAGTTTCTTTTTCAAGAATGCCCTGTTTTTCTGCTAAGGGGAGTAAGGTTCAACTGCAATTTTCTCGATATCTCTGCTTCTAAGAGTCCAGTCTGCAAAATCCTTTGCATCGAATAGAGCTTGTGATAGAAAATGTTCTTCATATAATTCCTAATTTTTGTCAAATAATGGTTTTGCCAGTAGGGGGTGTATGTGCATATTTATATTTCGGATATATTTTCAGCAATATCTGCACTTTTGAAAATTTGATCAAAAAAATTATTTCGTGATCAGATGCCACTCACTATGAAAAACCTTTTGAGAATACCTTCTGCTTAAATTAAGGCTTAGCTTTTCCACAAGGGTGGTGTGTTTGTATATCATATTTTTCTCAATACGTCTGCTTCTAATAGGCTGATTTTAAAAAAATCTTTCTTTGTCAGAGAGTGTTTGTGGTGTGGAAATGTTTTGCATATAATTTTAACTTTTTCTTAGCACACAAATTTTCTACTAGAGGACATAAGTTCGCATTTCCATTTGCAACATATTAGCAGCAATATCTGCACCTCTAAAAATTTGATTGGAAAAAATCCTTTTTTGGTCAGATGTTACTAACTACCAAAACATTTTATGTGCAATTCCTGAAAAAAAAAAAAAAAAAAAAAAAAAAAAAGAGAGGGAGAGAGAGAGAGAGAGAGAGAGAAACAATTTCCCAAATTTTTAATATGCTTTTCTGTATATCTCTGCTTCTAAAAGTCCAATGTAAAAAAATCTTTTAATACCAGGTACCATTCACGACATGAAACATGTCGCATGTACTCATAAAATTTTGTAGTTTGTAGTTCTTTTGCTAGGTGGTGTTAGTATGTATTTTGGTATGCAACCGTATCTCCGCTTATAAAAATCCTGTTGAAAATTTTCTTTTTATGCTGTATGCCATTCGCTACAGTAAAGACGGCATTTGCCTTTTTAAACAACGTACAGTTTTCCCCACTAGGGGGCATAAATGTCAAAACTTTTTTCTCGCTATCTTGTGTTTGTAAAATTATTTTTCCTTAGCATAGCTTTTGCAATGAAGAATACTCCAAGCATATTTTCTACTTTCCATTATTCAGAATTCTTCCCCTAGAGATTTTCAGCATATATTTCTATTTGAAAGAGTTAATTTGATTCTTAAAATACATGAAAAAAAAATTCATTTGTGGTATGATACTGTTCATTATGAAGAGTATTTCCCATTTTCTTCACTAAATAGTGCAGTTTTTCTGCTAGGGGGTGTTAAGTTACATCATGTTTTCCTCTATATCTGTTCTTCTAACTGTCCCATTTGAAATCCTTTTGCTGTGAAAAACTTTTTGTGCACAATTTGTTAATTTTTGTTACAAATTTTCAGCCGCTGGTAGGTGTAAGTACCTATTTCTAGTTCTGGATTTTTTATCAATTGTAGAAAGAAATATAAATAGAAAATAGCTACTTATGAAATAAAAAAACTGCTTTGAAATATACACTATATTGACAAAAGTCACTGGACACCTAGAAGAGAATTACAACATAGCATTTATTAATATACATTAGTATGGTGTCATTCCATCTTTGGCCTTAATGCATGCACTGACCCTTCAAGACATGCTTTCGACAAGGTTTTGGAACACAGCGATAGGTATGCGCTTCCATTCAGTACATAATGCTGCCGCTAACTGTTGCTTAGAAGTAGGCCTTGGTTCCAAACTTCTTATGCAGTGCCCCAATTCATCCCATACATGGTTCGTACGGGTGCTTAAAAATGCTTAAAGGTGCTGAATTATGCGAAAAAAATATTAAGGGCCCTTAATTGGGCTTAATTTTTGTTTTAGATGCTTAAAAGTGCTTATTTTTATGTTTTTCACCGATATTATCCACCCTGAACGGGAAAAACATCGTCGAGTTTGAGCTCCCTGTCGCGAAACTCTGTAACTCCCTCCCGTCCTCCATTTTCTTGGCATGTGTGTTTGTTCTATGGCTGTAGGTGGAGCTTAGGTAGCGTGATTTGGCCATTCGACACAAAGTTGATTACCAACCAAATCCTTCGAACACCTCGAGCTATGGACCTTGCTGTCGCCGGTTGGTTACGTGAACGTTTGGCCTGATCGCTGACTTTTACGGGGAGGGTGCGCTAGACATTTTGTTTTTGTGTGCAGCATGTGCTTTGTTAGTGTGTGCTTTCTCTACCATTTGACGCCCCGCACGGGGATAACTGGTTTTCCAGTTATTTGGGGAGCGGCGCCCCCACGGCCCGAGCTGACCTTGTGACGGATCATTTTGTCATTTCGTCTTGAACGATTACATCACCGAAGGGACAGCTGTTCATCCAGCTGATGGGGGATGGCGTCCCCACGGCCCGAGCCGACATGAACTAGATGTGAATTTTCACATTTTTTATGTTTTTTGTTTTTTCATTTGACACGCTCCCGCCTCAGTTGTAGGTTGCTGAGGTTGTGATTATGCGCCAGCTCAGGATTTTAGTTTCTCGTTTTCTTTCCTGTCTTCTCCATTTCATGTTTCTTTCTTTGTTTTTCCGAGCTGGTTAGCTAGACCTGCCTGCACGTTTGCCGTGTGCGGTGACCTGTAAGGTCGAAAAGGGGATGCTGGAGGCTGAGGTTTCTGGAGGCCTGAGTGTTGTTGTCGCCAGTTGCCAACACTCCTCTTTGCCCCCTGCTTCACCCTAAACGGGCGGCTGGGAACTAACCCACTCCTAGTCAATGAGGTCTGTGGCCGAGTGGAGCCCAGACCTCTAACGGCTTGTTGTCTCGTACGACAGGGTGAGTCTGGGGATAGGGTGGGCATGCCAAAGGGGTGTTCCCCAGGCATGGGAAAGTCTGGGTGCTCGCCGAGCGCATGACTGCCCTATCAACTTGCTATATCCGCTTGCTGTCCCTAGAGTCGTGTCCTGCGTCCACTTGGGCTTGCGGACCTCCGGCTCTCCCTCGTTGGGCTCGATTGTATGTGGGGAAGTCGGCGGACGAATTCTAAGAACTTTTTATGGCTCAAACTGAAATTTCCCACGAACCTAAAACCAAAAGAGGTATTGAGGAAGGCTTAGCTCCTTCCGCTAAAAAGCATGTGCCCGATTGCTCGAATGCCAGATTCTTTTTTGTGCACTCATTGGACCCTTCAAAGCCTTTGAGTGCCAAAAGTCCATTTTGGATCCACAAAGCACTGCAATCAATTGCAAGCTCTCCTAAGAGCGTCAAGAGGCTCCAGTCTGGAGATCTTCTTGTTGAGATGTCTACTGTGGCCTACAGTTCCACACTTATCAACACCAGCATGCTGCTCGAGACGCCTGTTAAAATAACACCACACGGTTACCTAAATTCATCTCGAGGTGTTGTCTCCTCTCGGGATCTTATTGATTGCTCTGAGGATGAGCTTCTCGAAGAACTGAGGAGCCAACATGTTACGGGTGTGCGACGCATTTCTTTTAGGAGAAATGGGCAGTTTGTCCCATCCTGGAACATTATCTTGACTTTCAACTGCCCTTCCCTGCCTACATCCATCAAGGCAGGGTATCTCCACCTCGAGGTACGCCCGTACATTCCCAACCCGTTGAGATG
Organism: Macrothele yani; assembly: GCA_039090855.1. Lineage (NCBI taxonomy): Eukaryota > Metazoa > Arthropoda > Arachnida > Araneae > Macrothelidae > Macrothele > Macrothele yani. The sequence continues at coordinate 64,646,637 of CM077012.1, forward strand.
TTTTAGGTGCCAGTCGTACGGCCACTCTCAGCAGTCATGTAGGAGTTCTCCTAGGTGTGGACGCTGTGGTGCCACAGAGCATCTCCTCTCAGAATGTGTGGCCGAGGCCGAGTTTTGTGTGAACTGCAAGGGTTCACACCCAGCATCAGCCAAAGATTGTCCCAAGTGGAAGGAGGAGAAGGAAATCCAAAGGCTCAAAACGGTGGAAAATATTTCCTATCCTGAGGCCAGAAGAAGAGTGGTTCCCGTTACATCTGATCGGCGATCATACGCTTCAGTGGTGGTTGCCAAATCTACGGTTGCCATTCAGACCGACGTTCAGATCTCCCCTAAATGTCCATTCAATATGGAGGAAATCATCGCAGCCGGACTGGAGGCACTCCAGTCGCGAGCTAGGAGTCTGAAAGCGGCACCCGCCACTTCACCGAAGCAGACTCACTCCAACACCAGCAAGGGAACTCAGGCCACTTCTTCTGGCAAAAACACCAACCCTAACACCAACACCAAGGTCAAGGATAAGAAGAGCATTTCTTCTCCTTCAAAGTCTCAGCCAAACAATCAACGGCGAGCAAATCCTGCCAAGACACTTGGGACAAAGCATTCACCAATCTTGGCCCCTGGTCACACACCACCAAATCTGGGGGAACGCTCCCCAGAGGAAATGGAGGCTGACCAAGTTTAACCATTTCCTTTTTCATTTCATTTTTACCCATGGGTTCAATAATTCAGTGGAACTGCCGAGGTTTTCGCACCAGTTTTGATGACATGAAACATCTGCTTTATTTGTACTCTCCGGTGTGCCTTTGTCTTCAGGAGACAAAGCTTAAACCATCGGACCTGCTTTCAGTTCGAGGCTACAGTGCATTTCGGACAGACCACTCGTCTGGAAATATAGCCTGTGGGGGTGTCGCTATTCTCGTCCCTCACAGGGTTCCGGTATCTTCCGTCGCGGTTTCCACAACTGTGCAGGCCGTGGCGGTTCGTATTTCTATGCCTGTGCCTCTTACTGTTTGCAGTGTTTATCTACCACCGGATGAGGATGTTAGCGTCTCTGTTCTGGAGAGCTTGATTGATCAGCTGCCCTCACCCTTCCTTCTTTTGGGTGACTTTAATGCTCATCATCCTTTGTGGGGTAGTGTCAGCGCCAGCGCTAGAGGTCGTCGCATAGAGTCTCTTATGTGCTCGGCCTCTGTGTGCCTTTTAAACACCGGTGCTGACACTTACTACCATGAGCCGACAAGATCTTTCAGTGCGATCGATTTGACCTTGGGTTCACCATCGATCATTGCTGACTGGTCGTGGACGGTGTGTAAGGATCTCCACGGGAGCGACCACTTCCCAATCGTCCTCTGGCACCATGCAAACGTGCCATATTCTGCCTCCCGCCCACCTCGATGGAGGATGGATTGTGCCAGATGGGAGGTCTTCATATCGTCCGCGGTGATATCTTCTGAAATGGTGACCCAAGAGTCAATCGACGCAGCTGTACTTAAAGTCACAACTTGTATTCTTCAGGCAGCTGATCTTTCAATTCGTAAAACATCTACGAAGCTCCCCAGAATTCCGAAACCTTGGTGGAACCCTAAATGCGCAGCGGCTAGGAGAGCTCAACACAAGGCCTGGTCTACTTTTCGGCGTTATCCAACCGAGGCTAATCTTGTTGCTTTTAAACGTGCTAAATCCTATGCTCGGTTGGTGCGTCGACGCAGCAAGAGGGAGTCTTGGATCCAGTATGTATCATCTCTTACCTCACGTGCCAATTCGAAAACTGTGTGGGAAAGGATTCGTAAGATCCGGGGTACCTACAGTTCACACCAGATTGCCATTCTCGAGAGTAACGGCTGCACATATGCTGACGTCGGGGAGATTGCAGATTGTTTGGGGGAGGCGTTTGCCTCCGTTTCGAGTGATCTGGCGTATCCGGCCTCCTTTCATAGGATTCAATCCTCCGCGGAACGCCAGAGAATCTCTTTTGCGCCGTATACCGACACTGGTTATAACTCCCCCTTCAGCATGTGTGAACTTCGGGTGGCTCTGCATCGGTCCGGGGCTACTTCTGTCGGTCCCGATGACATCCACTACGACATGCTCTGTCATCTCTCCCAGTCGTCTCTCGAGAACCTTTTAATCTTATACAACCGCATCTGGTTAGAACACAGTTTCCCGGAGTCTTGGCGAAAGGCTTTTGTTCTACCTTTTCCGAAGCCTGGCAAGGATCCTAAGTCTCCCTCTAGTTATCGCCCAATTGCTCTCACTAGCTGTCTGTGTAAAGTTCTCGAACGCATGGTTAACTCACGATTAATTCATTTTTTAGAACATCATCAATTACTTTCACCATCACAAAGCGGTTTTCGGCGTCATCGTTCACCTCACGATCATCTCCTGCACCTTGAGACATCTGTGCGCGAGGCGTTCGTGCGTAGGCAGCACCTGGTTTCTGTATTCTTTGACATCGAGAAAGCCTATGATCGTGCGTGGCGGCACGGGATTATCCGTGACCTCCACGCATGCGGATTGCGAGGGAATCTTCCGACCTTTATTGTAAATTTTCTTCGCAATCGGGTGTTCCAGGTGCGCCTGGGTACGACGCTATCTGCAACATTCCATCAAGAACAAGGTGTTCCTCAAGGTTGCATTTTATCTGTCACATTGTTCATCCTTCGCATTAATTGTCTCCTCACAAATCTTCCTCCTGCGGTTTCGGCTACTGTGTATGTCGATGACTTGCACATCTTCTGCTCGTCATCGAGCATGCGTTTCATTGAAAGGCAGTTGCAGTCTAGTATTAATCAGATTTTTAAAGCGGCGAATAGCAATGGTTTCGTTCTTTCTCCCGACAAGACAGCGTGTGTTCATTTCTGCCGGAGGCGTGGCCTCCATCCTGACCCCGAGCTGTATTTGGACCGTGCAGCCATTCCAGTTTTGCCGGAGACCAAGTTCCTTGGACTGACCGACGACCGTGCGCTTACGTTCCGTGTGCACGTTCGGCGGCTCAAGATTTCCTGTCTGCGTGCTCTTTCTATTCTAAAAATCCTTTCGAGAGTTTCGTGGGGCGCAGACAGGATCTCTTTGTTTCGCATTTACCACTCCTTAATTCGGTCGAAACTGGATTACGGCTGTATCGTGTATGGCTCGGCTCGTCCTTCCGTTCTCCGGCCTTTGGACGCTGTTCATCATCAGGCGCTGCGTCTTTGTATGGGAGCATTTCGAACATCTCCGATTCCTAGCCTTTACGCTGATGCGAACGAACCATCGCTTGAATTACGCCGTCTGCAGCTGTCTGTCCACTTTTACTTAAAACTTCGGTCTCTTCCAGACCATCCTTTGTACGGTGCAGTTTTCCATACTCAGCATGCTCGTTTATTTGCGAACCGGCCCTCGTGCGTTCCAACCTTCGGTCTTCGTATGGCGGCCGTAGCTCGTGATGCAGGGCTCGACTTGTCGCTTGTTGCAGCGACCAGGGGCTTTGGGGATCCTCCATGGCACCCACTTGGTGCCATGGTTGATACCACCTTTACGTCTTTCGACAAATCCTCAACCCCTGCGTCAGTGTACCAGCAGCTCTTCGCTGAGCACCGTGCCCTCAAAACTGAATACACTCCCATTTTCACTGATGGCTCCAAGATGCATGGAGTCGTTGGATCCGCAGCTGTCTGTGTTGATGACGTGTCAGTAGCGCGGATCCCAGCTGAGGCCACGGTGTTTTCGGCGGAGATGCATGCTGTGTATCTTGCGCTTCTTCATGTTCAGTCGAGTTCTCATCATAGTGCTATGGTCTATACGGATTCCTTAAGTGTCCTGCAGTCTTTGTCATCGCTGGACTATTGTAATCATCCTTTTCTTTTGAACGTACGAGGGCTTCTTCGTTCCTTGCTCGAGGCCGGTGTCCAGATTCAATTCGTCTGGATTCCTGGGCATGTTGGAATCTCGGGTAACGAGTGTGCTGATGCGGCCGCTAGATCTGCTTCCTCTTTGGTCGTCACACCCTTGCCACTCTTTCATCGCGATTTTCGATTTCTTGTTCGTGATCATATCAAACGAACGTGGCAGGGTCTGTGGGACCAACAGGTGGAAAATAAACTGCATCGTATAAAACCTATTCTCGAAATCTGGAACTCCTCATCTCGTCGGAACCGCAGGGAGGAAGTGGTGCTTGCGGGTCTCCGCATTGGGCATTGTCGTTTCACTCACCGCTTTTTGCTGTGTGGCGACACTGCGCCGATGTGTGAGACGTGCAACTGCCGACTCACCGTCACTCATCTTTTGTGTACCTGTGTTCGTTTTCGTGATGTACGTTTTCATTTCTTTCATTCTCATTTGTTGAACGAGGACGCCGCTACACTGCAGCGGCTCCTCAATGACCACTGCAATACTGTTGTTGTTTTTTTCATTTTTTAAACAAATTGACTATTTTAAACGTATCTAGATTTTAGCCCTATCATCATACTCATTTTTCAGTTTTACTGAATCAGCTAGATTTTAATCTTTGTATCATGTTTTTAGTACTGTTTGTTTCATTATCTTTTTTAGCCCTTTCATTGTTCTCATTCTTCAGTTTTATTTGATCAGCCATATTTTAAGCTTCATCGCACGTTTTTAATACTGTTTGTTTGTCTGTCTGTCCTGTAGTTTTTACCGTATTCATTTCCATCTTTCACTTTTACCGCTTCATCCTGTTTTTAGCCTTGTGTACGTGTTTTATTGACTTTGTTCTCTTTTGATGTCTTTTGTTTGGCGCTCTTTGGCCAACCATGGCCCTTGCGCCAATAAAATCAATGAACCAACCAACCAACCAACTACCATTTGACGACAAGTTAAATACTCGATTGTATTAAGTTGGTTGGGCGTTTGATGTACAATGCCTGGGGGAAAATGTATTTTTAATCCACTGTGGATTCAAAAAAGGGATTATAAGGACTGGATATCTTCAGTTAATACAGATTAAAGGAAAGGAAGTTGCAAAATTTGCACAAAGGATATAGAGATTGGAAGCATGGGAGAATTTGCCGTTTTTTACACATCTATTTTTTGCTTCTTTCGCCATGGCCCAGGATTACGTCGCCTCGAAGCCTCTGAATAAAGTTCGTGACGTAGCTGTTTGTTTCCTTTCTGTTTTTCTGAGGAGAAGAAATTGGTTTTGGTTGTTTGAAAGTTCGGCGCCGTGCCGGGATTACGTAGGCCCAGCGCGCTTCTTTCGCCGCGTCCAGGACGTACTTCTTTCGCTGTGGCCCAGGATTCTGTCGGCCTGATGCCTTTGAACCAAGTTCGTGACGCACCTCTTTGTTTCTTTTCTACTTTTTTTTCTGAGGTGGAGGAGGAATGTGTTTTGCTAGTTTGAAAGCTAAGTGAAAAGAAAGCACGGCTTCGGGCCAGGATAACGTCAGCCCGAAGCCTGTGAACAAAGTTCATAACGCAACTCTTTGTTTCTTTTCTTTTTTTTTTTTTTTTTGTGAGGAGGAAGAATGTGTTTTGTGTGTTTGAAAGCTAAGTGGAAAGAAAGCACTATTTCGGGCCAGTATTATGTCGGCCCGAAGCCTCTGAACAAAGTTCGTGACACCACTCTTTGTTTCTTTTCTTTTTTTTTTTCTCTCTGAGGAGGAAGAATGTGTTTTATGTGTTTGAAAGCTAAGTGGAAAGAAGGCACAGTGCCTGGCTCCAGGATTACATCAGCTGTTATCATTTGGGGCTTTCTCATGATCAATGCACAAACTGAGCAGAAATCTTGGGGGAGGGGGTCATGACTGTCGCTAGACTTCTGTCAGGGTGGGCAAGTATTATTTTTGTTAGGACAAGTTTGATAGCAACTTAATTTATGAAACACCGAAAGAATTTGTAATGCTTTTTACTGCAGGCTGCAAAGGTATTTGTGTATCCCCCTCCCTTCCCCCATCTCCTGGATGAATACTCATTAATTTTGGAACTGTCTTAAAGTCTTTGTTTTCTGGAATACAAAAGAATCCATTGCTTGGAATTATTTTTTGCTAATATTCCGTCCCAGTTTTTAATAAAATTAGTAAAACCTAAAGAGTTACATTCCCACATAATGAACATGACACACTGCCATCAGCACCAGTAACATGCCCTGATTAAAAGAAAATTTCATGCCTAGGAGAAGGGTCTTAAAGCAGATGATTTCATGGGTTAGGATTGAAGAGAAATAAGGAGACGCAAACAATGTATTTCCCCTCCTTAACACCTCCCCTTCAAGCCAACAGCCTTGTCTTGCACTCATCTCTTCCAAAGTAGTTGTCATCCATGACCTACTCCCTCATTGCCCTAAGGCAGGCTTAACAGCTCTGGTAAAGCTTTATTTAGACTCCACATTCCATGTTGAAATCCCCTACTTAGGTGCACAAACAAGCAGCAGGGCAATTACTGATGACCTCTAACAACCGGAAAGTGATTACTAATGATTCAGTGAATTCCAATTTACCCTTTTTATTTGACCCTGTTAACTCGAAAAAAAAAAAGTTTAGATTGAGGATTTGGAAGAGTGGAGAACAACTGAATTTTTTCATTGCTCTGTGGATGCTTATTTGGGTAACCTACAGAGAAGGAAAAACACTCTTCGCAGGGTCAAATATGTAGGCCTATACAACGAAAACACGGGAGTCAATATTTCCTGGCAAAGTCCAGATTATATTTTAAAGTTAGAAAAAATTTAAAATATGGCACATCTTAAACTGGGCGGGCAGCAGGGTGGACAAGATAATTTTCAGGGTGGACTAAAGCCCACCCCCTTGGTGATGTCCCTAGAGGGGGAGGGGCCATTTTCTGTTTGAGGATGTAATTGCATCTTCTGGAAATAGAAGTTAGTTGGAGTGAAGATTTCTCTCGTAATCGTAATATTTTCTCGTGATGTTCCTTCTGCCCAGTATTTTTCTTAAATATCCATTTATTCCATAAATACTTGCATTTCAGCTTAAAAATGGAGGAAAGAGTTATTAGAGCAGTCTTGTCAAAAATGTTACAAATTATTAATTTAAATGTTTGTTTCACTTGTAAATGTATGGGTAGTTTAAATATCTGTAATGTTGGTAGTTTTTTAGGGTGCTTAAGATTTAAATAAAGGTCCTTAAAAAATGCTTAATAACTCCTTAATTTTGATCCTTAAAAATGAGTACAAACCCTGCCATAGGTGCTCTATGGGATTAAAATCAGGGCTCTGTGCTGGCCAGTCCACACACGATACGAAATTATCGTCAAACCGTGCCGTAACATGTCCTTGTTTTATGGCTCGGTGCATTATCCTGCTGGTACCAACAAGGCTCGTTCCATAGTATTGCTACAGAGTTTTAGGGCATAATTATCCAGAATATCGAGGTAGACATGCTGGTTTACAGGTTTGTCCACGATAACCAATGGGCCGGGACCATACCACGAAAAACACCCCCACAGGAGCCAGCTCCAAACTTGACCTTAGGAACAGTACACTGTGGTAAATAGCGTTCCCCTGGCTGCCGCCATAAACACACACGGCCATCAGACTGATTAATCGTGTATCTGGATTCATCAGTCCATAGAATCCATTTCCATTGGTCTATGGTCCGGTGGCGCAGTGGTCTAAGCGATGGCCTCTGATCATTCGTCCGAACGGTGTCCGGCTTCGAATCCCGGTGAGGCATGGATGTTGTGTTTGTCTTACGGCACTGGCTCCCTCCCTTCTCTGGAACCAGTGACCCTAAATTAGGGACGGGCGACTGCTTATAGCCCATTAAGTTGCTCACAGTGGTCATTAAACCTTCAATCAAAAAAAAAAAAAAAGAAAAAAAAAGATCTATGGTCCACGATAAATGTTCTTTACACCATGCTAAACGATGAGTAGCATTCTGAGTGGAGATGAAAGGCTTATGAGCTGTAGCACGACCACAGTAACCCACAACAACCACGTGGTAACCCACAACAACCACGTGGTAACCCACGACAACCCACTGATATGACACCCAACATATCTTTCCTTTCTCAAAATCAGTTCTCTCCCGCCGGGATATTTACACTCAATCTCACAGTGTGATATGTTTGCAGTCAGTTTCAGGCTTGTTTTTATACTGTTTGCAGCTGTACCGCGCATCTTAACAATGCAGCAGATCCGTTTCTATGCTTTTAAAGGGGTGTTCGGTAACTTTTGTCAATATAGTGTATTTTTTATGTTGGAAAGGATTCAAAAGACGGGCTCATTACACCCCAGACTTTGGTGTCCTCTTTTGTGCTTGTGTGGGTCACTACTTTCAAACAGTTTGATTCACTTTCTGGCAGTGGTAGCCAAAATTTGAATGTGAAGAAACTTAACAGCACTTGATAAAAGATATAATACCAGAAGGTAGAATATTGTGCTAAAGTCAATAACCAACAAACTCTGAGAAGTGAAAAACACATGATAAAATATTTACCAGTGTAGTTTAAAGGGTTCTAAACCTAAAATCCAGTCTTAAAGCCTAATATTTTAAAACTCTTACCATGTTTAAGTCCCCCAAAGGGGCTCTCCATTGATAGCTTATAATATTCATATATTCTGTATATTTAGGTTATCTTGCATCTTGAAGTCAAGGGTAATTAAGTTAGGGGTTCACTAAGTTCACATAGAAGGGCATAATAAATTCAAAGTATTACCTTTTACAGTACCTATTGTTTGTTCCCTGGGTTGGCTGTGGTCACCATCAGTTGACATGGCATAGCACAGTTTTTAATTCAAAAGTCCTGCAGACTCATTGTTTCCATTTGAAGTATAAGTCTATTCTCTAAAATTTTTCCCAAAAGAGTAAAATTTTGATGAATGATAAAACACTGGGTTACAAACTGTTTAAAAACTATTAAAATCAAGCAATGTAATGTGAAGGTGCCCACTAGAGTTTAGACAAATGATAATGTCAGTGCATTTAGTGGAAGCCTCCAGGCCTGTATTATTACTGTGGTATGTTGCTTAGGTTTGCAAAGTGGTTTCTTTGGTGCTTAATGTCTCCAGACGTAGCATAACAACAAGGTCACATCTGTTGTCACGTGGCTTTCCAGTGAATGTATTTCCATGCAGTGTGCACCATCTGTTGACTGTTAGATTTTTCACAAAGATTTTTTCAATTTTGTATATTTTTCCAATTTTCTTTCTTGTCCCATCAGCAGTTTTCGTGGGTGTGATATTGCCACTGGGTTATTGTTGTTACAGTTTGTGTACTTGGTTTTTTTTTTGTCATTCCTTCCACAAAGTTTCAACAAAATTCATCATCCTGTTGATTAATAATTCTGATTTCGTTGAAGGCTGGTCCTGCTTGATGTTCTGTGTAGTGTTGTATTAGGGATGTCTTTTGTGGAGTATTTTTTCAATCAGTCATGTGCTGGGTGAGTTAGTTGTTGTTTCAGAGGGTTCTAGGTGCTTCCTGTGCAGAATGAATCAGTTACACTGTTATTGGTGGATCTAGTTGGTATTAGATATCTGGTTTGTCATAGATTTTTGTACAATCATTGTTTTTGATTAGAAAAATACTTTTGTTCTTGGCTGTTATCCAGAAATCCATATTGTGTTTTCTGCATATTCTTTTCATAGTTTTTATAACTGGTGGGATGTATGGGAATTTTCCTGTGAACTTACAGTCATTTGTTTCCTTTTTTGTTCTTAGATTATGCTATTGGCTCTGTGGGTTTGTATCCATATGTTTGTACCTACTTCTTCTATCCATTTTAATTCTTCAATGAATATATTTAGCAACTGCTGCAAGTGAAGGATCTATTTATATAGGATATTATTGCAGATAATTTATAGGCCCATAGGTGTGCTGGGTTTATTTGTAGAATTGTTGTTGGCTTTTTATGTGTGCTTTAAAATCAAGGTGGTTTTCTCTTTGGATTAGTTTTACAATACAATACAATACAATACAATTTTATTCTGGCGAACCGAAAACAAAATTTACAAATATGTACAACAGGAATGGTAGTCCACCATTAATTTCTATTTTTTTTTTGTCAGTTTTATGGATGGCATATCAATTATTTCTTTGAGTGCTTCCTGTATGGGAGTGTTTGGGAATATTGATCTCATGTCCAGACCTGCTGTTATGCAATTCCTTTGGTTGTGATTTGTGGATTTTATGTGTTTTATGAGTTTGTAGGTATTTTAACTTAGTGTGTCATCGTTCATCAAGATTTTACTCCCCTGTAAAAAGTTTGTGTGCAGACTTACACTTTAGATGAAAACAGTGCACCTGCAGAACTTCTGAATCAATAACCATGTCATGTCAACTCCGGGATGAAACAACAGGAACTGTAAAAAGAAAGACCTTGAATTTTTGTGCCTGTCTATGTGAACTTGTAACTAGCTTCACAGTGACTTCAAAGACAACATAAAAATGTGCTATCAGTGGAGTGCCCTTTGGGAGGTTTAAATGTGGTACAAGTTTTTAAACATGAGGTTTGTAGATTACACATTTTAGTTTTTAGAACCTTTTAAACTACACTGCATAAGCCACTGGCACATTGAAAGAAGAAAATGCCCCAATTCTGACCATCAGAATTTGGAATATTCACCGATGACTAGGCCTTGTACATAGGAAACCTGACATTATGCACTATCTACAGGTAGACAAAGCCGTCCCATGAGAACAAAGAAGAAATATGTTAAAAACTATTGCTCACAGACTCCACAGTTTATAAAATAGCACAGTAGTTCATGGCAACATTTGTGACAAGATCTTATGTGATTTTAGGAGTTGGTGTTAGCTAGCGAGGTTACCACATATTTGAGAGTTATATGCAACACTTGTGTGCATTTATAATTATTCTTTTATTGTAAGGTCTGAATTGGTATTCAACCTTTTAGTTCTGATTTTGTGCTAATTAGAATTATGAAGTATTTTTTGTTGTTTTATTTAATCATTCTTTTTTGTCTTTTATGCCCATTAATGAAGATTTATGATCTCAAGCTTTTCAGCTTAGTATTTTAGATTTCTTGTTTAAACTGCTTTTCTTCAATGAGTTCAAAACTAATATTGATATTTTATTGTACAATATGAAAAATTTCATTTGTTTATATTTTAATATTCATGAAACATTGATGAATATGAAAGCTGGAATGAATATACATATCCCCCCCCCCCTTTAGGGATAAAACCCTTTGGGAGAAGCTACGGAGTACTGTGAAACAGGTAATTTGATATTTAATTATTTTAAATTCCTAAACTTCACCATCTGTTTTGAGTTGTAAATTTTTATTTTTTTTATTTTCTGCAGTATAGCATTTAAAAATCCAAAAGTCAGTTGTAAAAAGATTGTAACCTACCATTTCATTGTGAGCTCATGTGTAATATTAAAGTCAAACCCTTTCAAAACAGATAAAGGCACAGGTGTTTTAAAAGTAGGATTGTAGCAAATGTTTTTTTCCTTGCCCACACAAGTGTTATCATTAGTGTTACTATGCGCTTCACTAAAAATTTTTGTTACCCTTGTTATTGAATGCATTATTAAATCATAATCAAGAATACATTAATAATCATTTGTTCCAATTGTGTTAGTCCTTGGAAATAAACATGTCTTGCAAACCACACCTCCCTCTGTGGCTTCTTGGAGCTCATCATCATCTCTGAATTGTATTCCAGTGTTCCACAGCTTGAGAGATGATGAGGAGCTCCAGGATGACAGTATTAAATGATTCAGATTCTCTGTAAAAATTGTAGTTGTGAAATACAACCAGCATGCAATTTTCAGAGCATCCAGGATATGTTTAAGAATAATACCTGTCCTTAATACGTGACGAGTTAATTGTAATCACGAAGATGGGTGGTTTGTCTTTGACTGAAGTTCTTTTGTACAAGCGCAGTTCAGGAAAATTGATATAATCAACCCACAGGAGGTGCATGGCTTATGTTGTAAATCTGTGTTAAATATGAATGTATTATTTTTTGCCATAAAATCAGCGCCATTAACTATTATGTTTATAGCTGACTCCTCAGAAAGCTTGAAAACTGGAGTGGGAATCAAAATCTGCATCTTTGTATCTTTATCCAAGTGTACTACCATTGCATTATCATGCATTCCTAACCAGATGAAGCATATGTATCTGACTAACATCTTGTGTGCTTATTGATGCATGTGTTTCTTCACAGGATCAGACTTCCAATCATGATAATAGCATTCATATTAGAAATCATTAATCTTGATAGTGTCATAGAAATGAATGAAGAATTGAAATCCAAGGCACAAATAACACACATAGTAGCTCATTGTTTCATGTATTTTATATTAGATGCATGTGTTAAATAATGAACTTATGTGCCTTACAGATATGTATGTGTGGGTGTGAATAAGTGTTGCATTTATCCACACAGGATCTGTTTTCAAATGGTATCTGTAGTAGATATAAGAAGAAACGTTTCTTCCGAATTCTTTTGTAATCAGATACCACAAAAAAATTCAGATAAGAGCAACTTCTAAATCTCAGAAAACAGCCTAGGTGTGTGTGTGTGTGTGTACATGTGTTAAAGTGTCTCATGTTAAGGAGGGCACAGTTTCCTTCTGCTTGGCTACTTGAATTCCCAGTTTCCCTTTTCCCATAGATTTTACTTCTGCAGTCCTTTTTACAAGAAATAAAAAACCCGGTCCCTGTTGCTTCTGTTATTGATGCTGATAAAAATTTTAAATCCTCTGCTGGCATTCCTCATTTTTGAATTTCACTTATGCATTTGTGGGGGGGGGTAACACATCTGTTATATTGTTTAGTATATCACTTTCAAAGTATTTGAACTTCCTTCTTGTCAGTTTCTTAAAGACTTTATTTCTGAATCTATAAGTAATCACTGTGAAAACAATTGAATCCATGATCCTCAGTTTTATGTTGTTGGGGATTTTTGTTCTTCCACAGCTCAGCTAAATTACCAGTTACACGGTAGTTTATGCACCAAAGAGCCAAAACATTATGACCAGCACATCTTTATACAAATCAAAACAACTGCAGGTAAACGATGGCCCTTCTGGAGATAATAAAACAGTATAAATGGCACCTGGTACTGAGCTCTGTTAATCAGTGATATTCTTGTTCTTTAGATGGGAAAGGTAGTTGACTTAAGCAAGTTTGACAAAGGTCAAATTATAATGGCTAGTATATATAAATGGAAAATGCATAATGGCTAGATGACTGGGTCAGAGCATTTCCGAGACAGCAAGGCTAGTTAATGGAGTGCTCATGGTCAGCCATGGTTATATCTTTAAAAAGTGGTCCAGGGAGGAGAAAACCATGAACTGCCAGCAAGGTGTGGCCCAACCATGGCTCATTGATGCTAGAGGTGAACAAAGGCTATCTATTCCTTATGGTATGAGCCAATAGAAGCAATACTGTGGTGCAACTCACTGGTAAATTGAATACTAGTGACAAGACTAATGTGTCACTACATGCAGTACATTAAACCATGCTGAAAATAGAGTTGTGAAGCCGCAGGCTGCTCCGATCCGAGTACCAACTTTAACCTTGGTTCACTGTCAAAAGCACCTAAAATGGGTAAGTAAACATCAAAACTGGACTTTGAATGATTCGAAGAAGGTCGTCTAGTCTAATGATCTGGTGAATCTCGTTTCCTGTTACACCATGTGGATGGCTGGGTGCATGTGCATCATTAACCTGGGGAAGTGTTGATACAGAGATGCACTGTGGGATGAAAACAAGCCAGTGGAGGAAATGTAGTGTTTTGGGCAGTGTTTTGCTGGAAAATCCTGGGAACAATCATTCATGTGCAGGAAACTATGATGTCTACCACCAATTTAAACATTGCAGACCAGGTACATCCTTTCATGGCAACGGTATTCCCCTCTAGTATTGCCTCCTTTCAGCAGGATAATGTGCCATGCCACACTGCCTGGATTGTTCACAAATGGTTCACAGAACACGAGGAAGACTTCAAGGTATTGCCCTGGCCTCCAAATTCCCCAGACATCAATCCAATCAAACAGCTGCATGGTTTCTATTGGAACAAGAAATCTGACCTGTGGCGGCTCAACCACATAACTTAAAAGAATTAAAGGATTTGCTGATAGTGTGTTGGTACCAAATACCACAAGACATCTTTAGAAATCTTGTAGTGCCTATGCCTTGCCAGGTAAAATATGTTGTGATGGCACATAGAGGACCTACATCATATTAGGACAGTGATCATAATGATTGTGGAATAACTTTTTTACGGGTCTTATAGAGGTTATTTTTCATGAAAGTTGGTTATCAAATTTTCGAATTAAAGCCTAGTTCGTCATCAGGACTATGTCACTGGAGTAGTTGCTGCCACTCAATTGGAAGAGTCCATCCGCAATTATCGTTAATTGTGGTACTTCTTCTTCTTGCTATTTCGATCCCTTCTTCTAGTTTCCTCTTTACTAAGTTTGACTGGTGGGCGATTATTTTCACTGAGTCCCAATTTATGGAGTGTCCACTTGCTTGTATATGTCTGTCTAGCCCTGTTTTGTTCCCAATGTTCCTAATAGCTGCTTGGTGTTCTTTCATTCGGACCTTAATACTTCTCCCTGTTTCTCCTATATAGCTGAGTCCGTAGTTACAGTCGATGCAGTAAATTACTCCTTCCTGCAATTGGATGTCCAATTCTTTCTGCTTTAAAGCTGGCAGGAATTTCTTTATTTTGTTATTAAGATCTGGAGTTAGCCTGATATTATATTTTGCTCCGATCCTTTTCAGTTTCTCGAAAAGTCCCGTGTGGTACGTAATTTTGCTGGTGAATTTGAAGTTGGTTTTTTTCCTGCTTCTTTTTTGGCACTTGTTTAAATACTTTCTCAACATATGGGGAGGGGTAATTGTTTTCTGCCAATATTTCCTTTAATTCTTCTTTGTGAAGATCTTTCTGAGTAGCTGAAGAGACCAGGATTTCAATTTTTTCCAAAAATTGTCTCGCCGTATTCGATTTAATATAATCAGGGTGGAATGAGCAGAAGTCTAACATCTTCCCTGTGTTGGTGGGTTTTCTAAAAAGCTGAGTGAATATTTCCCCCTCTCTTGAGGTCAAGGTTAAATCTAGGTAATTGATGCTATGGTCTTTTTCCTGTTCCAGGGTGTACTGCAAGGTATTCTCTAGTAAGTTAAATTCTTCCAGAATCTGAGAGGGTAGAGATTGGTCCACAGTATCTACTATAATTAGGACATCATCCATGTACCTTACATAGAGAGCAAACAAGGAGGGTTGTATAAGGATTTTTGCCTCTAGTTTACTTATATAATAATTTGCTAGCAGAGGTGCTAGTGGAGAACCCATTGCAAGTCCTGTAGTTTGCCTGTAATATTTCTTTCCAAACTGGAAGAAATTATTCTTGAAGGAAAATAGGAGCAGTTCATATATGCCAAGTAGTATTTCTCTATTGTGATTATGGAATACTATTTTTTCCGCAAGGTCATCTGCAATGAATTCCAGTAGGAGGTCCAGGTTAATGTTGGTATACATAGAGACTATATCCAGGCTTGCCATTACTGGATGAATTAATTCTGGCAAGTTGTCCAGTTTTCCTTTTAGCTGCATGGAATTATTTAGTAGGTAGGGAGGAGAAGGGAAAATATCTCTGAGGTGACCAAGTAAATAATAATTAATGTTGGAGAGTGGCGAATTTCTAGTGTCTATTATAGGTCTTACTGGATGGCCTTCATTGTGAACTTTTATCGTACCATAGATCTGTGGAATTCTTGACTGGATTTTGAAGAAGTTTTTGAAGAGCTCATTAAGCTGTTTTTTATTTCTTAAAGAGCTGATTAATTTCTTAAGATTTTTGACAGTTTGATCTATAGGGTTACCATTGAGTTCTTCATAATAAGGCTTGCTCAATTCAGCTTCCATTTTATTGTAATACTTCTCTTTTTCTACCAATACCAAAACTTTGCTCTTATCTGCTCTCAGTGCTACAACTTTATCATTGGCTTTGAATTTTTTAAGGTCAGCAATGGCATTTCTATTAAAATTGTAATCAACTTTTACTGGCTTTTTTACAAATTTTGAGACGCAGTCTGAGAATTCTTTCCTTAAAGTAACTGCTGTATTTTCATCTTCTCTTTCTACCTTACTACAGATGCTTTCTAAATCAATCAGTATACGTTTTTTATCAAGTGTTGCGGAGGAAAGGTTATAATTATATCCCTTATTGAGGAGATTAATCAGGTTTTCATCTACTCCTTCTTCCGTCAGATCTATGACATGTTTGTTAGTGGGGGATGGTATTAACTGTGGGCCAGGTGCTGTAGACATTAACTTTGGATTCAACCACTTATTCTCTTTAATCTTCAATTTTTCCTTAAACTTTTTGTTTTTATCTCTCACTGCTTTAGCTAACCAATTATCAATATTTTTCTTTTCTGCTTCCGGAATTTCACCTAATGAAGAGGTCCAAATACGAGCTTCTATTCGTTCGCATTGCTCAATAGTTTTGAATTTATTACGAATCGCGCCATTCACCGTTTTTAGTTCTATTTTTTTAATAAAATTTCTTGACAGATTTTCTGCGATGTTTTTCGTGAGTCTCAAAGAAGGTGGAACAAAATTAGCTCTCTTACATTTCTTAAGAAAATATAGTTGTGACTTACATTTGTCGCTTTTGCACTTACTCCTTTCTATCTTTCTGATGTTTTGCCATATTTCCAGCCCGTATGTGGTTTTAATCCTAGTTGTAAATGCATTTATGGCACCTCTATTCATAGTGATTGTGGAATAACTTTTTTACGGGTCTTATAGAGGTTATTTTTCATGAAAGTTGGTTGTCAAATTTTCGAACTAAAGCCTAGTTCGTCATCAGGACTATGTCACTGGAGTAGTTGCTGCCACTCAATTGGAAGAGTCCATCCGCAATTATCGTTAATTGTGGTACTTCTTCTTCTTGCTATTTCGATCCCTTCTTCTAGTTTCCTCTTTACTAAGTTTGACTGGTGGGCGATTATTTTCACTGAGTCCCAATTTATGGAGTGTCCACTTGCTTGTATATGTCTGTCTAGCCCTGTTTTGTTCCCAAGTAGTATTTCTCTATTGTGATTATTCCATAATCACAATAGAGAAATACTACTTGGCATATATGAACTGCTCCTATTTTCCTTCAACAATAATTTCTTCCAGTTTGGAAAGAAATATTACAGGCAAACTACAGGACTTGCAATGGGTTCTCCACTAGCACCTCTGCTAGCAAATTATTATATAAGTAAACTAGAGGCAAAAATCCTTATACAACCCTCCTTGTTTGCTCTCTATGTAAGGTACATGGATGATGTCCTAATTATAGTAGATACTGTGGACCAATCTCTACCCTCTCAGATTCTGGAAAGAATTTAACTTACTAGAGAATACCTTGCAGTACACCCTGGAACAGGAAAAAGACCATAGCATCAATTACCTAGATTTAACCTTGACCTCAAGAGAGGGGAAAATATTCACTCAGCTTTTTAGAAAACCCACCAACACAGGGAAGATGTTAGACTTCTGCTCATTCCACCCTGATTATATTAAATCGAATACGGTGAGACAATTTTTGGAAAAAATTGAAATCCTGGTCTCTTCAGCTACTCAGAAAGATCTTCACAAAGAAGAATTAAAGGAAATATTGGCAGAAAACAATTACCCCTCCCCATATGTTGTGAAAATATTTAAACAAGTGCCAAAAAAGAAGCAGGAAAAAACCAACTTCAAATTCACCAGCAAAATTACGTACCACAAGGGACTTTTCGAGAAACTGAAAAGGATCGGAGCAAAATATAATATCAGGCTAGCTCCAGATCTTAATAACAAAATAAAGAAATTCCTGCCAGCTTTAAAGCAGAAAGAATTGGACATCCAATTGCAGGAAGGAGTAATTTACTGCATCGACTGTAACTGCGGACTCAGCTATATAGGAGAAACAGGGAGAAGTATTAAGGTCCGAATGAAAGAACACCAAGCAGCTATTAGGAACATTGGGAACAAAACAGGGCTAACAGACATATACAAGCAAGTGGACACTCCATAAATTGGGACTCAGTGAAAATAATCGCCCACCAGTCAAACTTAGTAAAGAGGAAACTAGAAGAAGGGATCGAAATAGCAAGAAGAAGAAGTACCACAATTAACGATAATTGCGGATGGACTCTTCCAATTGAGTGGCAGCAACTACTCCAGTGACATAGTCCTGATGACGAACTAGGCTTTAATTCGAAAATTTGACAACCAACTTTCATGAAAAATAACCTCTATAAGACCCGTAAAAAAGTTATTCCACAATCACTATGAATAGAGGTGCCATAAATGCATTTACAACTGTGATCATAATGTTTTGGCTCTTCAGTGTATTCTCTTAGCACCTATGATAAAACTAATGTTGTTCATGGTCCTTGAGCCTAAATGGTAAACTTCTCTGATTTTTAAAGTCCTTTTACTCAGTGTTACAGTCTTGTGGGAAAAAGAAGTAGAGCCATGAGCAACAATGGGTGTTTCAGAATATTTCTTCATTAAAGGCACACATACACAATCTAGGGAGACTGACCACTCTGTCATTTTATTTATGGGTATTTTCAAAGGCCTTTCATCTTCCTTATAATCAACTGAATGTTCTTTGATTTTTGCACAAAATAACTGCAAATGAAAAAGAGAATGCAGAAGAGATGTGACACATCCCATCTTCAGGTAAAGTAATGGGGTATTGTCACACTACCTTCTGTCCTGACTGCAGCCCTGCTTTTATCAAAGTTCTACAAAAATCTGCCAACTTGCTAGGTGCCAAAATTTGGGATTGATAAAGATTTTGTGGATAATGAAAGATTATTTTTAACTATTATCAAAAGTAACTTATAAAGCATGGATGAACAATGAAAAGTTGTAATAGTTAATCAAAAATATTTTTGTGGTGTCATAAATTGTTGCCTTTGATGACATTTACAAAATTAACAGATTTCAATATTTTGGCTTGCAGATCTTGTACTAGTGTTACATAACATTCTTATCAGTTGAGTAAGTAGTAATTTTACTACTGTTTTGCAAAGAAGCAGCAATAGTAGAAGAAACTGGCAAAAATGATGTTCATTATTTTCACTGTTCATGATTGCATGTTTAGTTTTCTGTTGTATTTTACAGCATGTATATTTTGGGATGCTTAACTGTTCAGTCTTTGTTCGTTTTCTTGTTTTTTCATAAGAATTTGTTTTACAAGGATAAGATAGATGTTCTGTCCGTATTTTTGTCCTCACGTGATATAATCTCAAAATCAATTTTCTCTTCGGAAAATAAAATCTTTCATTGTTATTTTGAAAATTATATTTAGAAGTTTGAACTGATAAGAAAGACCATACTCAAAGAATAATTGCTTGCATTTCTCGCAAAATAGTAATGGGGCTTTCAATACCATTAATAGTTTTAATTTTATATCAAGTAACTAAATTTCTGAGGGTAATGTAACAGTAATAGAAAGTTAGAACTGTGATCCAAACATGTTTTGCAGTGTTATCTGTTGGAACTTTTTCATTAATGTGTAATGAATGCAAAATTTTGATGTTCTGCTAGCTGTTATAAAAAAATTGTGTGTTGCTGGATGGCAATAGTTAAGACTGTCATTTTTCAGGCACCCATTAATGGAGCTCTTTGTCTTTGGCTACACCTAATCTGACTTCATAGAGTTGGATATCTAACTAGTAGTTATGGCAGTTTTTCAGTAGTTAGAACATCAAGTTCATATAGAAAGTACTTATATTAGTTTCCTTTCAAACAGTTTTACATTTTTTGTTTATTACTCATTGATGAAAGTGTACTTGTAAAGAAAATAAGGTTTAAAATTAATTTATTAATAACAGTTAAAATTTGTAATGTATTTAGTTATCTTTAAAACAAAAGTCTGGACTATAGATATCCTAACATTTGAAAGTTTTCGTTGACAATGTTGCAAATATGGCGTTATTTTTCTCACAAGACAGCTATGGGCACAGACATTCTCTTTACAAACCTATTACACTAAACTATATTACAAATGCTTCTTTTGTGTGTACTACCACATCATCAAATTTTCCTACTCTACCATTACCCACCTGTCCAGGGATTTCATAGCACTTTCATCTTTCTTTCTTTTTCTTTTTTTAATTTCTTGGATACATACATCAATCAAATTGATATTCGTTTAGTGGAAAAAGTGAACACATTCTATTTACACTATAAATTTCACTAAATTATGGGTTTTACACAGGAATAAAGGAAATTACTTACAGTAAGTAATTTCCTTTTTTCCTGTGTAAAACCCATAATTTAGTGAAATTTATAGTGTATCAAGTCCAGGAATAGCCATGACATCAATTATTACCAAGAGTCTATTTGTTTATGTGTCCCTTTTCCAAAAATTAAGGAATTAATTATAAGTTGCAACAACATAAGTTGCACTCAGATTATCCATTCATAAAGTAACTTATTAATTGTTATGTGGAACTCTCTTTTTCATTATGTGACTAAAGAAAATACTTTTCTGTGTTGTTTGTTGCCAGTTTACAACTTAAATAAAAAAAAATGGGTGACATGGGGAAAGACAGGAGGAAGCCACAAAATATGGTGAATGGTATTAATGAGGTTTAATATGGGGTATGATTGTTGTTGCAGAAATGCAAGCTGCACAACACTGTCCCATGTTAAGAACCAAGTTATTCACATAAGTTACCAGACAAAATGTCCCTTCTCTTACCTGGGCACATTGTGTGTTTCAGTCTTGACAGATCCTGGGAGTTGTTCTAGTCTGTACCATAGAGTCTCGACAGATCCTGGAAGTTGTTCTGGTCTGTACCATAGAGTGTCTCACATACGCTCCATTAGATTTGCATATCATGAATTTCAATTATGCGTGACCAGTATCCTTGTTTTCATTGTACTCTTCCACAAGGGCAGCTCTATATGAATGAGTGTTGTCTTATGCACTGGGATTCCAGCAACTCTGCATTAAATCCAGTGGCGGATCACCCCACAGGTGCAGGAAGCGCGCACTTGGGGCCTCAGAATCGCAGAGGCCTCAAAAAACCAAAAAGAAAACTAAATTTTTTATTTTTTATTTTGAAAATTTTGTGAATTGATAAAATTTTAGAATAATAATAATAAAGATCATAAAGGCAAATTCTGTCGTGTCCTGTGATGCCATTTTTATAGAGGGTAACAGTTTTATGCTACGAATGGAACTGCATTCACCGTCTTATTACTAGTTATCAAGACAGGAGCAAAACATGGGCAACCAAAGTGAAATATCCGTTAGTAGAATCTAAGAACATTTAAAACATCAGAATGCCAAAACTTGAGTGTCCACTATTCCCAGGAACTATATTTCAAGGTTGCACCGGGTATCCCCAGGGTCTAAACAATTGCGTTCCCATGATAGTTTTAGCTCTAAGGAAAGGGAATGGTGGGTGAAGGGGTTGATCAACAGCAAATCCTATAATTGTTGCCATCTGTTCTAACAGTTCTACGGCAAAGCCCAATTTGATCCACAGTACGGAGGGCAGAGGTCCTCTGTTGTATATTTTATTTAATATTGGATCAAGTACTAGATGTATTGCAGCTAGAATCAAATATTGATTATCTTTGTTCAATCACAGCATGGCTTGTGAACTCTTTGTTTCGATATAATATAATACTACTTCCAAGAGATCAGTGGCAGACCCAGGATATCGGGGGGGGGGGGGTAGCTCAAAATATTGAAGATGCAAATAAAAATACCCCATGGAAAATATCTCCCTGAATAATGGGAAGCGATAAAAATATCTCCGGCATATTAAAGTGCATTTT
Organism: Macrothele yani; assembly: GCA_039090855.1. Taxonomy (NCBI): domain Eukaryota; kingdom Metazoa; phylum Arthropoda; class Arachnida; order Araneae; family Macrothelidae; genus Macrothele; species Macrothele yani. Next base: position 64,668,359 of record CM077012.1, read on the forward strand.
CAATTATTGATAAAAATATATATTTAAAAACTTAAAAATATGTATTTTAAAATAAGCAGCCACTAACAAAGGATGAAGGACCAAGTTATACCTCATGGAGCAATGTTTTGAGTTTAGGACAACTGGCCACGTGGGCAACTAGCCACAAAAGTGTTAGAGGCCGTATAAAAATCGCAGTTTCTTGGCAACTTAAACTACATAACGGAGATATATTGTTCTGAGAGAAAGTGACGTGTGCCCAACAAGTTATAAGATGAGAATTGAATTGTAAACTCCATCGACATAAAAAAAAAATTACAATTATACTAATAGGAAACATGCTTTGTTGAACTGTGTTAGGGAAAAATGCACTTTCATTTGCACTTTCATTTGGAGAAATAAATTGACATGCCTTTGTAGGTTTTTAATACCGACTGTATTCAGTGAAATAAACGTTACAGCGCATGACTCATGCTATGTTCAGAAAAGAATGACAAGGTGGGATTTTTTCATATTTTATTTTTCGGACGAGGAAAATTGCAGATACTTTGTCAGTGCTAAATATTTGCTTTGACAACATACACGTGACTTCACCTCACCTAAGAATTGTGGTGTTCAGAACAGTGAATGCTACCCTTTTACTCAGACACAAAACATTAATTATAAGGCCGCCTTTTTAACAGATTTTAATCCACTGAACTCACATGTTCACATAACATGTCAAGTTAGTAATCCTGCGCTTTTATTTAGGCACCAAACATTAATTAATAGGCCTCAGGCCTAAGCAGTAAAATTTAGTGCCTAATAGAAAGCGCAGTATTATTATATGGACTTGTTATGTAAACCTTATGAATATGAACATGGTGGATTAAAAAACTGTTGAAAAGACCTACTAGACCTAGGATCTATCACTTAATGTTTAGTGCCTAAATAAAAGAGCAATATTATAAACTTGTGTAGTGAACTTTATGAATAAGAAATCAATGGTTAAAAACTGTTAAAAAAGGCCTATGCCCAGTGGGGCAGTCCTGAAAAAAAGCAGTGGCCTGGCGCTCCAAAGACTGGCCCAGTTGTCTTCGACTCCAGCATGAATGAGGAGGTGGGGGTGGACAGACCTTTGAAATCGAATATGTAAGGGTTGCCCAAATGAAAGTGGGACTCGTGTAATAGTGTCGTTGTTTAATTACACAGAGCTATGCATTTGTGCCGGTAGATGGCGTGTCATGTCAGGAAGCACACTGTTATCGGTGGCACGTGTCAGTGTGCTGTTTGCACGTGCGAAGGCAAGTTGACTACGTAGGGCCATGACATGAATTCGTCCAAACTGGCCCAGCGGGCAGTTATGCAATTTTTGATGGCAGAAGGTGTTAGTGGAGCCGAAATTTATAGTCGTATGAAGAATGTGTATGGGAATGAGTGTCAGTCATTGGTGTACAGTGTTCCACTGGTGTAGTGAATTTCGTAAAGGACGTGTGAGCACAGAGGACATGCCGAGACCTGGGCAAGCATACTTGGCCATCACCATGGAATCGATTGCTGCCGTGGACAACTTTGTGAAGGAGAATCGTAGAATCACCACCCGCGAGCTTGCGGCAACATTGTTCATGAGTAAGGGAACTGTTAACGCCATTCTCCATCACCGATTGGGATACAGCAAATTTTGCACACAATGGGTCCCCAAGCATCTCCAGGAGGAGCAGAAGACTCGGCGAATGGGTGCTTGCCTGGAGCATCTGCATCGTTACCACGCAGACCGGGACAGTTTCATTCCAAGATTGTGACTGCAGATTAAACTTGGTGCCACCACTTCGATCCGGCCACAAAACGAATGAGTATGGAATGGCGGCATCCCAACTCTCCACACCCAGAAAAAGCTCAGTCTTCCGTAGGAGCTGGAAAAGTGATGCTCACGGTTTTCTTCAATGAGAATGGCCCATTGCTGTTGGATTGTCTGGACGCAGGCAGTATGGTCATGGTAACCATATACTGCAATACGTCACGCAACTTCAAAACAGCCATCAAGCGTAAGCGACCAGATATGTTGTCAAATTAGGCTATTCTTCTGCACGACAACGCACGCCCACATGTGGCAACAGTGTGCCAAGAATTCCAGCGGTGCTTCAACTGGAAAAGCTCTCAAGGGCTGCTGGTTCGCTAACGACGCTGAGGTCCGGGACGCCATTTATCTATCTATATATATATATATATATCATCATCGTCAACCATTATCAATCCACTACTGGACGAAGGTTTTCCCAAGTTTCTTCCACAACGTTCTGTCTTGTGCCAGTCACCTCCATGTTACTCCTGCATACTTTCGAATTCCATCCACCTATCTCCCATGTGGTCTTCTTCTGGGTCTTTTCCTGTTTCTTGGAATTCAGTCTAAAATTTTGGCTGTCCATCGATGGTCTTGTCTTTCTGGCAATATGTCCAGCACATTGCCATTTCAGGGATTTTGCTCTGATCATAATATCTTCCACTTCTGATCAATGAGTTCCTCCTCTTATCTCTCCTGGTTACACCAAGAATGCACCTCTCCAGGCTTCTTTGGCTTGTCTGCAGTCTTTGTATGTCTCTTTTAGTTAAGGTCCAAGTCTCTGCTCCATACGTAAGCACTGGAAGGATGCATTCATCAAACACTCAAACACTTTTCTTTTTGGCATATTGCTCTTAAAAGTTATACTGTTTTTTCCAAAAGCTCACACACACACATATATATATATAGGGACAGGAAAAGACCCAGAAGAAGACCACACAGGAGATGTGTGGATGAAATTCGAAAGTATGCGGGAGTGACATGGAGGAGACTGGCACAAGACAGACCGTTGTGGAGGAAACTTGGGGAGACCATCGTCCAGCAGTGGATTGATAATGGTTGACAATGATGATGATGATATATATATATATATATTGACTGCACCTCTGCCTACAAACACCGTATACAAACTTTCACTGTGCTTTCTTATCTAACTTAAATTTCGATCGGCGACGATTGAATACATAAATTTAAAAAGCCTAATTCAGTTTGCTAAAGAACAAGCTGGCTTCGCCAGGACTTAAAAAAAAAGTGGCCTGTCGACTGAACCCCTACCCATGGTCTTACAATTGATGTCTTGCACCTGACTAAAAGTGTGACATTATTATTGTGGTTGGAAAGAAAGTAATGTCTGCAAATGCAAGGCAACAGAAAAGTGCTAATTACCGTATATACAAGTACAAATCAGTCCCACGTGTAGTCATCATCATTTAACACGACCTTCTCTCATTGTCTGGGCAGCTGTTGGATACTGTCCCTGTAAAATTGTGGCGGCTTGGACGCAAATAAATGAATAAGTGCATGTTCGGCATCGTCCCTGTTGGTGAACCACTGTCCGTCCAGGAAAGGCTGCAACGACCAGAAAAGATGGTAATCCCTTGGGGCAATGTCTGGGGAATAGACTAGTTCTTCAGCAGCTCCCAGCCCAGGTACCTGATCTTGTAACATGTCACCCGTACTGTGTGAGGTCTCGCTCCATCCTGCTGTAGGAGGACGCTCTTGCTGTTCAGCAGTGCTGGTCGTTTCGATGTGAGCGATGCGTGTAGACTGTAGAGCGGACGGCAATCCACATCTGCAGTGCTAGTGGTGTTGTCCTGAAGCAGCTCAAAAAACACAACACTATCCATGTCCCACCAAACAGGCAGCAGGACCTTACGTGGGTGTAAGCCGGCTCTGGGAGTTGGCATGGGCTTCTGTTTTGGGTACAACCACTGTTTCCGGAAGCTGACATTGCCATACAGGACCCACTTTTCATCCCCTATTACAATGCGATCCAAGAACAGCCTAACTTGGTCACGTGCAAGTAGAGAAACGCATGAATTCATGCGATTTACTTTCTGCTCAACTGTGAGTTGTTGGGGTACCAAAACTCTCCTCTTGTGCACCTTCCCAAACTGACGCAAGGGCATGATAATGATTGTGTGGGTAATCCCCAGCTGTTCGGCCAACTCCCGTGTTGTCACACATATGTTGATCTTCACTAAGATCTTCAGCATGCCCATATTCACTGTTGCGGGTCTTCGAGCTTCGGGACGGTCTGACGGGTCAAAATTTCCCTCTCGAAAACGTTTGAACCAACGACAGCACTGATGTTGTGACATGGCATTGGGATACACACTGGTAATGTTCCTCACAGCACTTGCGGGGGTGCTACCGCGATGAAACTCATACAGCATGCAATGGCAGATGAGCTGCTTGTCCACTTGCATGTAGGCTGGTGCTTACATTTTTTGCCTTCTGACGGCTAATTGCCTCTGACTTTAGCCACCTAACTGATGCTGTAATGCTGGTGTGCTGCGCAATCTCAGTGGCCATTGTGTGCCGTGGCCGGGGCTTTGACTTCGGGTATATCGTCATTGGACATTACTTTCTTTCCAACTCAATATTTTTATTTTATATAAAAGTAATAATGTCCCACTTAATTGATAGGCTAAAGTGAGTACAGTGCGTTAAAAGTTGTTGAAATGGCCCAAACCCAGGATCATGTCTTTGAAATCTAGGTAGAAATGCAATATTAGGTCGAGTTATATCTCGATACAAATAATGTGCTTTCCCATTTTTTTCTTTTTTCTTCTGTGATTGAAGGTTTAATGACCACGGTGAGAAACTCAATGGGCTATAAGCAGTCACCTGTTCCTAATGTATGGCGACTGACTCCAGGGAAGGGAGAGAGCCAATGGCGTAAGACAAACACAACATCCATGCCTCACCGGGATTTGAACCCAGATCCATTTTGGACGAATGATCAGGAGCCATCACTTAGACCACTGCGCCACTAGGGTGGCACTTTCCCATTTCACCAACGTGGCATGAGCACGATGAGGAAGCAGAAATAAAATTGCAATCCTTAGAGGTGCCATATCGGGAAGTTGACAGAGTGAAACTAAAACTATGATTTTTTAACAATCCTTTAATTTTTTTGTGGTCATCATACATGAAAGTGGACACCAAGAAATATATAAAATGCAATTTTTATACGGCCTTCTAACACTTTTGTGGCCTGTTGCCCGTATGGACAGTTGTCCTGTGGTCAGATGTTCAGTAATTAGTTGTCCAAACCCTAAATTTTTTATTTCTTGTGCAGAGAGCCATGCGCTCGTGCATCTCTTAGCCCACTAGATCAAAATTTATTCAGTTATGAAGTGGGATGGGTGAATTTTTTTTTATTTGTTAGGGAATTTACTGAACTTACTTATTTAATTTTCCGAAGTACAGATTTAAAACCCAAATTCAAGTATATGATACAGCGTGTGTATCAAACTCACAAAAGGAAGGAAGTGAAGGTCAGGATTCGGATAAAATATCCTTCAAGCCGCATCAGGTATATTAAGATCTTCTCTTCAATTCATATCGGTGTATAAATTTATTCACTTTTTAATGCAACACCTCCCCTCCCATTTAGGTTGCTTTACTTATTCCTCCATTTAAGTTTATTCTCTTTTTTATTATATTGCCTCCACTGAAATTTACAAGAACACATTTTCAAAATGTTTAGCGTTCAAAATTGCAATGTTTTTCTGTTTCAAAATTGTTTAGTTTTCAAATTTGCACATCTTTTTGTTTATAACACTGTCCACGTCGTTAGTAATTTTATTCATGATTGTAATGTATTTTAATTAGTTTTAAAATTGCTTATCGAAGATTTTTTACAGAAACATTGCATTTTTTCTGGCAGTTATTTTGCAGAAATGAATTTTAACATTTGAATAGATGTTTTCATTACTGATGATAAGTACGTGCCCTCAGTACAAATTTCGTTATTTATTCAAGGCGTAAACTAATCAAAATAATTTGTCAACTATGATATTCATAGTTTCTTCCTTTTCTGCTCTAAATTAAAAAAAAAATCATGAAATTTTCAAAACGACGAAATATGATATTGACATTAAATATTTTAAAGATAAATTCTCTTCATTTCATTAAATACGCTTAAGAGGAAAATGTCTGTGATCCTGTTCATATATATAAGTTATTAGTTGACGGGTTGCAATCGACATTTCCTAATGTAGAAACCATTTAAAAAAATTTTTCAGCTATACCTGTTTGTAATGCTAGTGGTGAACGCTCATTTTCCATACTTAAACGAATTAAAAATTATTTACGTAATTCACTACATCAACTTCATTTAAACCATTTGGCACTTACATTTATTGAAAATGATGTTGTTTAATAATTATATTCATCATCATCATCAACCATGGGTAATATTGCCATAGATGACTGCTGCCATGGGGCATCAGATTTCAATCATCTTAAATTATTTTACTACCAGCGCATCGACACTCATGTGGTAAACACAGGCATCCTGGGGAAGAGGGTTCAGGGACAAAACTCATCAGGAGAGGACTTGAGAGGGAACCATCCACACATTCGTGTACCCAAATACGGGAAGTCTGCGGAAAGCCCCAGAAAAACCACAGACTAGATGGTTGGCAGGACGAGATTCGAACACTCGCTAGAAACATCCACCTTCCACACGCATAGCTATTTAACAAACTCTGCCATGCCAGTGGTATAATTAGATTATGAATCAATTATTGACAAATTCGCTAAACTAAAAGCGAGAAAAGTTCGACTTTAATGTGACTGTTATGAATAAATGTAAACAAAATAACTGAGATATTTCATTTATTCTTGATCAAAACAAAAAACCGAGTCTGTTCATATACATGCTTATTACTTAGTATTTAATAACACTGAGCCGCCCCAGTGGCGCAATGGTCTAAGCGATGGCTTGTGACCTTTCGCCGAAAGGGGTCCGAATTCAAATCCCGGTAAGGCATGGATGTTGTATTTGTCTTACGGCACTGGCTCTCTGCCTTCCTTGGAACCAGTGGCCCTAAATTAGGGATGGGTGACTGCTTGTAGCCCATTGAGTTGCTCACGGTGGTCGTTAAACCTCCATAAAAAAGAATACTGCATGTGATGTGCAATGTGATTTTTTTCTGTTGCGCGAATACGAAATTTTTTTATTTATGCTTTGTCGTTTAATTGAAAACAATAAATGCTGTATTTTTCAATTCATGCATTTTAGTTTAACATCCTTAATAAATATTTTGAGGGGCCTCAAAATCAGATTGTGCTTGGGGCCTCCAAAATTCTTAATCTGCCACTGATTAAATCCAAAGACCAATTTGCTTGAAAGTTCATGTTCATGGGGTTTTGTTAGTTCCTGCCATTTGTGTTGTACCTGGTGTGTATATCTTTGGTTACGTTGGTGGTGTTTTACCTCCATTTTTACATTGCATGGACTTTTGCATCTGAAAAAGCTATTTGCTCCTTAACTTTTAAGCAGAAATGTATATAAAATTTTAAACCCCATGCTTACAATAGTTGCTGTGGCTGTCATTGTCAGATTATTACTGTATTGTAATAATTTAGCTTTGTTGCAAGAAGAGTTCAGACAGTTATTTTTGTAACTGAAATATGATATTATTCTCTTTGTGTTCTGAGTTAAATTAATTTTCTCTGAGACATTTCTTACAAATACAAGTTTACTAATACAGAGTGAGTAATGATATATCAAACAAAACCAAAAAAAAAAAAAAAACTGTCAGAGTAAATTACACTTAGTAGTTCTAATTCTGACTATTATATAGCTCTAATTATTGTACTATTCTCTTTTACGTGCGATATTTCAAAGTAACTTGTACAAAAAACTAGTGGATAATGCTTACCTTGGCATTCCTTTCTAGCGACGGGAACATTTCACGCACGTGTTTTCCGGTCTTTGTTGATGTTATTGTCCTAAAGTCCATTGTATGCGACGACTGGCTTTACTTCTCACACTTTTCGCTGGGTATACTCATTGGATCTTTGTCTTAGGATTCAAACATCAATTTTTACCGTTCTTTATACTCGAAATTTTCGCCCATACTCTGGGCATCTTCAGGAGCGTGGCGACTTTACCACCGATGTTCGTGGTTAACTTCGCGCTAATGGAGTCCGATACTCCTTGTTGCCATTCGTCGGAAAAACTTTCCTGGATATATTTCGTTATCAAGCCCGGCTGGCGCCATCTATGTTTCGTTAAGAACACTTTTTTTCCCGTATTTGTTTTTTTTTAATTTATTTTAATTTTCTTCTCCTATCCTGGTTTTCTTGTCTTTTTTTGCCTGTTTTTCTTTTGTTGTTGTTTTTCTTGTCTTATTAGTTCTTTCCACAGGCCCGATAATGTGCTAGGGTCGTTCTGGTTACATACCCTTGCTTTATTTTTTGTAGATTAATATTGCTTCTTCCCTCCTCATTTGCCTTTCCGATTTTTTATTCTGTTTTAGCATTTTAATTTCATCGAACTTTGGGAATGTCCAGTTTTCCAAGCAGAATTGCACTAAAGCAGTTTTGGCATCTTTTTTTGCCAGTTAGATATGTGTTGTTTAAGTCTTTTTTTTAATCTGTTTTTCGTACTTCCAATGTACAATATTGGGGGTATGTGTGCTATTGGAATTTCGCAGGTTCCTGATTCTTCTAGCAATTTTTCCTCTGTTTTTTTGTTGACAGTCATACTTTTCACGGTGTGCACTGAGCTTCTTAGTTGTAAGTCATATTTAGCACAGTGCCTATTGATTTCTTTACTCACTCCTTCCAGGTATGGGAAAGCTCCAATGTATTTCAATTTTTTATTTCTCATCTTCCTTTGGTTGTGCACTTCTTGGCCTTCTTTACTCTGAGTCATATGCTTTTTACTCTCATGTATCCATTTATTAATTAGCTTGCTCGGGTACCCATACTCTTGTGATATTTTCGAGATAAACTCTAGCTCTTGATTTTTTAGCCTGTTGTTAGATGTGTGTGTGTACGCTCGCCGTATCAAGTTTACTATGCTGTTTTTTATATGTATCACTGGATGGTGCGACGAGTATGGTATCAGTACAGGTATGTAAGTTGCTTTTCTGAATACAGAGTATTCAAAACTATTTTTGTTTTTCTTTAGTTGAATGTCCAGGAAGGATAGGCAATTATCCTCTTCAAACTCAATAGTTAGCTCTATGGTGTTACAGATTTTGCTAAACTGCTGTGTTAGATCTTGTAGCTCAGCTTTGTTAAGTTTAGACATTATAATAATGTCGTCTACATATCGAGCATAAAGTATTGGTTTTTCAGGTAAATTTTGAATAATTTCTTTTTCGAGGTATGCCATAATCACTTCTGCGTATAATGCCGATAATGGGGATCCCATAGGGCCACCTTGCGTTTGTTTAAATATATTTCCTTCAAAATGGAAGATGTTGTTTTCCTTGATGAAATATAAGGTATTCTTTAGCTCTTTCAGTTGTGACAAGTTTAGTTCTTTGTTGATGCTTAGTTGTTGCATAATCAATTCGATGGCTAGCTGTGCTAAATATGACTTACAACTAGGAAGCTCAGTGCACACCGTGAAAAGTATGACTGTCAACAAAAAAACAGAGGAAAAATTGCTAGAAGAATCAGGAACCTGCGAAATTCCAATAGCACACATACCCCCAATATCGTACATTGGAAGTACGAAAAACAGATTAAAAAAAAGACTTAAACAACACATATCTAACTGGCAAAAAAAAGAAGCCAAAACTGCTTTAGTGCAATTCTGCTTGGAAAACCGGACATTCCCACAGTTCGATGAAATTAAAATGCTAAAAGAGAATAATAAATCGGAAAGGCAAATGAGGAGGGAAGAAGCAATATTAATCTACAAAAATAAAGCAAGGGTATGTAACCAGAACGACCCTAGCACATTATCGGGCCTGTGGAAAAAACTAATAAGACAAGAAAAACAACAACAAAAGAAAAACAGGCAAAAAAAGACAAGAAAACCAGGATAGGAGAAGAAAATTAAAATAAATTAAAAAAAAAAAATACGGAAAAAAAGTGTTCTTAACGAAACATAGATGGCGCCAGCTGGGCTTGATAACGAAATATATCCAGGAAAGTTTTTCAGACGAATGGCAACAAGGAGTATCGGACTCCATTAGCGCGAAGTTAACCACGAACATCGGTGGTAAAGTCGCCACGCTCCTGAAGATGCCCAGAGTATGGGCGAAAATTTTGAGTATAAAGAACGGTAAAAATTGATGTTTGAATCCTAAGGCAAAGATCCAATGAGTATACCCAGCGAAAAGTGTGAGAAGTAAAGCCAGTCATCGCATACAACGGACTTTAGGACAATAACATCAACAAAGACCGGAAAACATGTGCGTGAAATGTTCCCGTCACTAGAAAGGAATGCCAAGGTAAGCATTATCCGCTAGTTTTTTTGTACAACTGTCAGAGTGTTGTCTCTCACCTTTTAAGTGCTCTATGTGACTTCCCTTAGTTACACTAGCAATGTCGAGACGATAATCTATTTCTTCCCATGCTTGCTCCAGCATGTCCATTGTCACAAACTCCATCACAATAACAATTTGTTTTTTGAGCTCATCCTGGGTTGTGGGCAATGATGGCATGTACACAGTATCTTTAATGTACCTCTGAAAGAAGAAATTGCATGGCATAAGATCCGGTGACCTAGGTGACCCACTGTAGAGCACCAAGTCATGGGGTCCAATGTGACCAATCCAACAGCAAGGAAGCACTTCATTGAGGAAATGGTGAACAGCGCAATGCCAATGAGGCAGCACCCCGCCTTGCTGGAAAATGTAATCGCCATAATCTTTGTTCAGTTGTGGAAATAGCCAGTTCTGCAGCATATCTAAATAGGAAATACCAGTCACTGTGTTTTTCACAAAAAAGAAAGGGCCATAAACTTTTGTTTGGCACAGAAGATGTTAACTTTAGGTGAATTGCACTTGTGCTTGATTGTTGCATGATGTGGGTTTTCCATGCTTCATATGTAAATGTTGTGACTGTTCACCTTGCCACTTAATAAAGCGAAAAGTTGCTTCATCACTGATCACCAGGCAGGGAGCAAAATCGTCATCCTCCATAGCATCCTGTATGAATTGGCAAAAGTTCTGTTGCTTTAACTTGTGCCCTGGCCTTAGAGCCTGCCACAGTTACATCCAGTATGAATTGGCAAAAGTTCTGTTGCTTTAACTTGTGCCCTGGCCTTAGAGCCTGCCACAGTTACATCCAGTATGGCTTCATAATCAAGCGTTGTCTCAAAACATGCCAAACAGTCATCTGAGGAATTACTAGTTTGTCGCCCCGGTGGCGCAGTGGTCTAAGCGATGGCTTCTGATCATTCGTACAAAAGGGGTCCGGGTTTGAATTCCGGTGAGGCATGGATGTTGTGTTTGTCTTACGGCACTGGCTCTCTCCCTTCCCTGGAACCAGTGACTCTAAATTAGGGACGGGCGACTGCTCATAGCCCATTGAGTTGCTCACAGTGATCGTTAAACCTCCCATAAAAAAAAATGACTAGTTCTGGACTGTCACAGTTGGTTGACTTCCTCGGGCTATGTAGGAGACTCTCTCTGATTCTTTCCACATTATCTTCAGGCATGCATGGTCATCCTGTGCTCTTGCCTTTACACAAACATCCTGTTACCTCAAACTGTCAATACCCCGACAGATACTCTGACTACCGATTCACACCTCGAAAACTGTAGCACACAAAAAGCCTTCTGCTGTGTGGTCACCATTTTCTCACAGACTATCTGTCATGAAGCCACAGTGACTCTGGAGCCTTCTTGCAGTGACTTATTAAAACTCGAAGATTTCCCTTTTCATCATTATATCTCATGTGATTCTATCATAAAGTTCACATACAATTACGTGACCACAAGGTTCTTCAGGAAGACGCTTTGACGTCTGTAAGTTCTGTTTTGCACGTTCTGTAAAGTGGATACAGTCTGTGGTGGTGGTGCTTTAACTTATTGAATTAAAATATAAATTGGTCAAAATTCCTAGAGATATTACTCACAGAAGTGCGTGTTCAGTCCAACGTCAGTAGTTATGGAGTTTCTTTGTCCAAAGTTATATCTTGCTTCAATATGGTCAGTTGTTAGGGTTAGTTCGAGAGCCATTTCGTCATAAGTTGTACCCTACTTCGGATATGTCCAGATGTTAGGGTTAGTTCTGTTCTGGCCCTTTTCATGTAGTGTATACCAAGGTCGTACACGGCTGAATAGGTATGGAGTTATTCTCTTTTGAAATCAGATGAATCATATTGAATAGCCCTGTATTTTGTAAGAAAGTAAGAAAAGCAATGGATCACAATGTAAAAAGATCTGAAGGTAGTTAGTAAAGCACACCAGTTAAGGAAAAAAATGAAAAACATCTTTGTTATGTGGCTTCCTAGATTATTAAATTCAAACTAGTTAATTTTTTTATGGGATTTATCTAGGTAAATTCTCAAAATTTCTACATATTTTCGGAGGAGAACTCCTCTTCTTCATCAGGCCGTCTTTCGTTCAATCACGGTCTTTGGTTACAGTGATTCTGCAAAATGTCTTGCCAGATGTTAGGCAGCAAAATCCCGTACAGTCATTAATGATGAAGTTCTGGTATTTTCCAATTTCAAGTCCCTCTTTCAATTTTCGCTTCAAGAAGTTGGATTGATGTCCAATGACAGTCAAAGAGTCCCAGTCCATGCGGTGTCCTGTTTCTTTAACGTGTCTGTCTGTTAGATTAGCTTAGCTCCGAGTTTAGACAACAAACTTAATAACTTTTGCCATAGCTTGATTTAAAAAGAAGAAAACTTGTTAAAAATGCAAGGAGTACTTTATAAAGTAACCTACAGCTGTGGAAAATGCTACATAGGAGAAACAGGCTGTAGGCTAGAAACTTGCATTGCGGAGCACAAGGCAGCAATAAAAAACTGTTCAAACAAGACAGGATTAGACAGACACATTGGAGAAACAGGATACTGCATGGACTGGGACTCTTTGACTGTCATTGGACATCAATCCAACTTCCTGAAGTGAAAATTGGAAGAGGGACTTGAAATTGGAAAATACCAGAACTTCATCATTAATGACTGTAAGGGATTTTTGCTGCCTAACATCTGGCAAGACATTTTGCAGAATCACCATAACCGTCAAGGTTAACTGTGACAGAGATTGAATGAAAGACTGCCTGACGAAGGAGAGGAGTTCTCTCCAAAAATTGGCAGAAATTTTGAGAATTTACCTAGATAAATCCCATAAAAAAGTTAACTTGTTTGAAAAACATGGGAGCCTTTCGACACCATTTTGGGTCTTGGGTCTTGTTTACCCACAAACATTTGGAGCAAGATTGGTTACCAGATTTGGATTTTCAAGTTCTTCATTATGTGTTGCCAAATATAAGAGGTATTTCCAAATGATAATGTGGACAGATAATTGAAATACATTCCACTAGGAAATTATGATGAATTGGAAAGCAGGTTAAATAAAAAAGTTATGAAGGCATCAAGTAAAAATTGCCACTTCAGCACAAAGTATGGTCAATAAAGTAATAAATAAAGATAAATGATATACATCGCATAATTTAATGGAAAAGAAAATATTACTGACATAATTTCTTTCACTTGCTGCAGACTCTGCATTTGATAAACAACTTAATTATTAATGTAAAGAGTTATACAGTGATTCACACGGCTGTTAAAAGATTATTTTAAGAAACAGTGACTTCCTTGTAGTTACAGTAGAACCTTATTTATGTTTCTCACTTATATATTTTTCTCTTTATACATAAAATACTGCTGCTGATCCAAAAATTCTGAATTGCTTTAAATGTTAAACTTTGCCTGTTTTTTTTTTTTCAATTATACATTATTTTTACTTGGTCCCTTGAAAAAATATAAAAGAGGTTCCACTATATTTTGATTCAGTCTTGTATGGTGTATTGTTGAGATTTTGGATTTTAACCCCACCCCCTTAGCTAAACTAAGGATTTATTAAGAAATGTCTCTATGCCATAAAATAGTGTTTGTTTAATAAACAACACACAACACTACTAGGTTAGTGCTAAAAAGGATCTGTACTTTAGACTAGTAAAACATCTAAATTCTGTACCACTTTGCAGTCAAATTTTTGAATTTTGTATTTTGGACCAGAAAAATATCCAAATTCTGTTCTCCATTGATTGTTAAAAGTTGAGTTATTGTCATAATATTAATTAAATTAACTATAATAAAATATTTTTTTTCATTTGGATTTTCCCCTCTAATTTTATTTATAATTAAAATAAAACTGAAATCCCCTTGGAGAAATTATATTTGGAGATATATAAAATGTCTTTCACCAAAATTGTATAATATTATTTAAAATTGTAGAAATTAAAGATAATCATTTTGATTGTTCTCTTTCACTCACTAGTTTTTCAGTCCTTTAATTTAAAGGTGTTTTTATAAGAGGTTGGGCATAGCCAGACAGCAATTGATTTCTTTTAACTTTATTTTTATAGTTGGAGACTGTTTCATACAAGTATAAAGTTGCAAAGAGTAATAGCTATTTTCTTGCCTTTTGTGGACAGTTAGATATTCTGATCAGGTTTTTATCCAAATCTGAGTTATAACCATTGAATTAAGCACTGATTATGATTCTGAATTAAGAGACAATTCCGTCAGTTTTTATTCTTCACTGTCAGTGAGTTTTGTTTTGATAATTCAGGATTTGATCAGCAATACATGGATTTCCCAGTGAAAGCATTTTTTTCAGGGGGTTGGGGGGGGGTAGTAGTAACTGAACTTTCAAGAAATGAACATCAGAATGTAAATATTCAAGTGATCACAAATAATGACTTTGATGCTATCTATTATAAGTTTGTGAAGACAGAAAATGATGGGAACATTTCATAGTGATTCCATGTGCATTCCTAGTAACGTTTCAAATTTTTCTTAAAGGCAACCATTTTATTGCAAAAACTGGAGCCCCTCCCCTCAAAAACTTTAATTTATAAGTAAAAATGTATTCAATAAATAAGTAAGCTGTGCAGCATACTTGCATTTTTTGTCATGGAACTGTTTAGACAAATATAAACTCTTTTAAGAAAGAACAAATACTTAGTGTTAAAATTGTTTTGCTTCATTAACTGGGCATTAGTGAAGAAGCACAGCTCTAAGCCATGTTTTTAGTGAATGAAAAAAGAAAAGTGTTACTAAGGAAGGAATGTTGAGCATACAAGAACTGACAACAGTCTCTGTGATTTAATGGACAATGAAGAGAAGACAAAATTAAAAAATAAATTAACCAAGATTTGGTACTGCTACAATCCAGACATTCTTGTTGTCTCATATAAAAAGTGTACTGAGTTAGAACTGTTGGTTTTAAGACTTTAAAACTTTCATAATGTAATTTTGTGCTGCTAATCTTGTTAATGTTGTGTAGCACTATAACATTGTAAGTGTATAGGTGTCTTTCATAATATCATTAATTCAAATGTGTCTTTCCAAGTCCTGACAATTCTGCAGTCTTCTTCAACAAATTTGAAAGTACCCTCCCACATAATTTCTAGTAATTTTCCTTTTCGCCTAGTGGAATCAAGTATAACAGACAAACATACTCATAAACTTTTGCTTATGTATCTGTCTTTCATTTAACATCACAGAAAAATTCACATTTATAGACGCGGTTGAATTAAAAAAAAAAAAAGTGCAAATGACAAAACCATATTTAAAATGTCAAGTAGATTACTGGAAGCTACTATATCTGTGTTTCAAGCATTCTGAATTTTAGTTTTGGTAACACAGGTTTCCTATTCATGTTTCTAATATTAAGTTTGTATTTTTGCAGTCTCATGATGTTGAAGAAGCCCTTTCTGCAATGGGTGCTTTGCCTGTTGGGTTCTGCAATTCTTCTCTAAGTCAGTTGCTGCTAGAAGGTAAACTTTTTTTTCACTTCATTAGGAGGTATCCTAAATTTTTATTAGGAGCATAGTTCATTTTGCATTATAATTTCTTTGGAAATATATTTTTAACTTAATCTTGTCCCGCACCTCGATGTAGGAAACATAGTGCCCATGAGATGTGTTGCATATCATTGAAACACACGGCATTTATATATAAGTGGTGGCTTCTCCATTAACTTGGAAATACACAAGTATGCTATGAAATGCTGAGATTTAGTCAATTAAAACAGAAATCAAGGGAAGAGACTGAATGCAATGTCTATTCACTGAATTGCGAAATATTGGAATTTAGATATACAAGTCCCATAACTGAATGCAGTTTGAAGAGTAAGGCCAAAAAATTGTATTTTAAGCTTTACTCATCAAAACAAACTCAATATAATGTGTGGAGTAGTTTTTGTTATGCCAGGTTTCTGTACCCACTATTTGTTCCAGAGAGGTTTTGTGTAAGGTTGGGGAAAAGGAAAAAAGCTGTCTTTGGTAGATGAAATGCTTATCTCTCCTATTTACATGCACCCTTGTTTTCCTAGTGAAGGGCATAGAGGTTTCATAAAGAACTGAAAGTAACTGATACATGTTACATGATTCCTGTCATAGGGTGTTTGAGGAAATTCTAGTTATAAACAAACTCGTGGCTATCTTCATTTTTATTTTAGAATGGAATTCTATTATATTTTTAAGGGTGTTATGATTATTTATGGACAAAGTTTTAAAAATGAATCATCTTAATGCAGCACCCACCAATACACCACACTGTTACTGCAATGGTTATGGTAGCCACATGGAAGCACTCACGTGGTAAGTGACCAATACATATGGTTGTTGATGATGAAGTCCTACTTTTAGTTTCTTTTATGCTTTTTTTTTATGACTAATATTTTTAAGGGGAACCTCTAATTCATTTGTTGACTAGCTTCACTTCTATGTCTGTCTGATCAGATGTAAACTTCAAAGATTTTTCTAAACATCTAAAAGTTTCAAGAACATTTTCTTCTTGTAAATGCTGTTCTTTACTATCAGTAATAAAGAAATATCTTGTATATAAACAAAAATATGAAGAGTTCATTTAGACTCTCTTAAAGTTTTCCTACATAATAATGTGCTAACATTGAAAAAAATAACCATAATAGCCAGTCCAAATTCTAAATTAAAATTTAATTTTAAAATAACTAAAATGTTTTCCAGTGAGAAAAGAAGCATTTTTAAATGTCTGTTGTTGTATATTTTTCATATTTTGTAAATCCAGCAGTTATGCCAACTCAGCTGCTAACATGAATGAAGAGCTACATATCTTCTTATCAATATTGTAGCCTAATCGACCATTTCTAAAGGCCACACTTTTGTTATCATAACGTGAGAAACAGTATTATCGCTACTTATTTTAAGTAGTATTGCGTAAGTAAATGAATGAAGAGATCGAAATTTATACTCATATGTATGGATACTACATCCAAACTGATTTAATTGTTCTTTTAGTTGTTCTGAATTTTTAACCACAGCAAAAAATTATTTTGGTAATTTTTGAAGGTAATATTTAAGACAATGATTTAGAAAATATAGTCTCTTATATCTGTTATTGGTCTTATTGGAAGGTACATTAATGTTCCACATATTGCAAAAACACTGTTCTGTATTTTTCTTTTTTCAGATAAGCTGTTAGCTTTAAAATTCTTTTCTTCTTTCAGATAAGCAGCTGGCTTTAAAAAAATTTTGTTATGAAAGGTTGAATTTTCTTCTTGTTTTTACAAAAATAATTTTCTTAATTTCTTTTGATTTTTTCAGCATAATCTTTATCATCTATAATGACTATAATTTTACATTTGTCAGCTGTAGTTGCTTGAGTATTATTATTTATATTGAATTCTTTGAGTTTTGAATTGATTATTCTTGAACTTTTTTTGCTGCGTTTTCCTCTTCTTTAATGAATATTTCGAGGTTTTTTTTTTTTTTTTTCAATATTTCCTTCTAAAATAGCATGCAGTTTATGAGTTTTTGTTTTTCAGTGTACTGTGAATGTTCTCCATTTCAGCTGCTATTTTATTTTTATTTGTTCTCTTCAAAGAAAGATTAACATCTTTTTAAAGTTTGATTTCAATACCTTTTTCTGTAAGACCAAAAATATGTTTCAAAATTATTTCAGACAGAGACCCATTAACTGGATTTTTAACTTGACTTAAGAATCTAGTGGTAATGATAACATAGCACCTCTAAATTCTGTAATTGAAAAAATTAAATGAAGTTGCAGGGTTTTTAGAGGCTATAATGATATTACTTAATTTGTTGGTGATGACAAGCTATGCTATAGATAAAGAAATTAACAAATTAACTAACATCTAATATTATAACCTCTAAAACCCCCATAAAAACATTTCTTTATTTCAGTGAAGAATCTGTTTTCTTTGTTCTTTAGGTTTTCATGACATTTATTTTAAATGCCCTTTTTTTTTTTTTTTTTACCAAATTTACTACTTCTATTTTAACTAAATCATTTAATTTTCCCAGTTCTTAGTTATTCTATTTATAGGTATGCTTTGCTTAGATACTTTTTTTTAAGAGTTTTCTTCTATTTGTTTCTAACTTATGTTTTTGATAGTGAATCTGTAATAGTCTTTTCCAATTTAGAAGGAAGAAAAAGTTGTTAACTTTGCCATTTTTGAGAAACTGAATTTGTGCTGTAGATGTATCCATTCTAACTTTTACATATTGCAATTTCTTAATAGCTTGCAGTGTTTCTGACCCATATATATTGATTGAATTCTAGTTATAAACAAACTCACTGGTATCTCTGGTGCTCTTTTACAACATAATTTCTTATATCTTTAAGAAATGAAACTAAACTAGAATTAAACCATAATTAAAATAAAATTACTTATTTTAAAAAACAAAAATAAAAGAACTTGAAATTTAGAAGGGGAATTGAATTGTTCATGATTGTATTAGTTTGTTGCTATCAGAAGAGTGGCTCCACATGGTTAACTGTAACCATTGCAGTGACAGTGCAGTGCAGTGGTGAGGACCTAATGAAGAAGGTAATTAATCTTTCAAAATTATGACAAATACAGTATTTTTTGACACAGTGGATTATCTGGTTCAAAAGTTGATATTCTGGCCACTGCGGATTTAAAAAAATGTGTGGATGATATGGACTTCTTTCTCCTCTGTAAACTTTAAAAACTGGATAGTTTGACTGTTCATACCATGCTGCATACTGAGTGAAATCTGCATCATCATCACTTTGTCAAAGCTTTTATAAGTGCCAAATATTTTACCATAACACACGGTGCCGCTACATCAGCATATTTTTCTCCCTAGGTTTGATAAAATATTTGTAAACTTTTCCTCATAACTAAATGGATCATTGTTATGTAAAAGTTTTAGGAGAAAACATTGCCTGCAGCAAATCAGAGACTGTGAGTAAGGGAGTGGAAGGGGTAATCAAACTCCCTCCTCCTGTACTACCATAAATCAGAGCCTCAGATCCTGTTCATACTTGATGTTGTTTGGGTCTTTTCTCCTTTTGTTAATATGTGTTTCTCTGATTTTCCATGTCTTCTAAAATAAAATGCACAAGTTATACAGCAGAATTCAAACTTAAAGTTGTCTTTAAAGCTGAGGCATTGGGGAAATGTGAAGCAGAAAGTTTTTTTAAGGTAGATGAAAGCAGCGTTAGAATTTGGAGGTAAAATAAAGAACTCCATAGTAAAGCTGAGAAATAGCATAGAGCTGATATTTTATGGGCTCTCAAGTTTGCCAGTATTGGAAGAACACTTAATGTGATGAGTAATTACACAATGGAAACCGTATTGCCATTATCAAATGTAAAAATTCACATCAAGACTCATGTAATGACAGAAGAAATGTGCCTTCATGATTTCATAGGTAAGCCAATGGGATGTTATAGGCTTAAGCACTGTAAAATTTTAAGAATAAGAAAACAGAAGACCTCATAATTTAGAAAAAAAAAAATAAAAAAATCTCAGAGGTGAGTTTATGCCCAAATCAAATTCCACTCGTGGACAATGAAATTTGTGCACCTAGAAGAAAACATGCTACAACCGTGAAACTTTGCAAATAGCTAGAGTGCGCGCTGCTATGCAAATGATCCATGTTTGGTGAATATGTGCATGACTGCACACCCTGTGGTGGCGCTGCAAGCTCGAACCTGCCGCCTTATAAACCGGCGTGTAGTCGACACCCCATGAAAGCAAAAAGCACGGGCCGATGCAAGCAAGAGTACAGAGCGACAGACATCTATTTGACCGACATCGATTTACACAACTTACAGACTTTGTAAAAGGCCTGATCATCAGGTTGAAAACTGTAGGGTGGTCGGCGCACAGTATAGCCCGCTGCGTGGATTGCTCTGACCATACCGTCTGACTGTGTTAGGAGCAGTGGACACGTGACGGCACTGCCACATGGCGGAGCAGCTCCGGATGGACCAGGAGGACCACCGGGAGGGAGAATTGACAGATTGTGCGCCAGGCACAAACGGATCTCACGGGTACCCGGTCCACTATACAGGCAGATGCAGCGGCTGCTGTGTGCCCACGAACTATTTCCCGGTGCCTTGCAGAAGTGAATCTGCGATCGCAGCACCCCTTATGTGTGCATCAGCTCTTGTAGTGATACATAGATCATTAAAGGGCCAGCGGTATGTGGATGAGATCCTACGGCCCCATGTGCTCCCATTCCTGGCCGGGATTCCAGGTGCGCTATACCAGCAGGATAATGTCCGCCCGCACATGGCTCGGGTTGCCCAGGACTGCCTACATCATGTCCAGACACTTCCATGGCCTGCCTGCTCTTTGGACATTTCCTTTTATCGAGCATGATGTGTGGCACCAGTTGAAATGCCGGCTGCTGCCGTGCCGCACTATCTGGGATTTGTAGCACACCGTCCAACACGTGTGAGCCAGTCTGCCTCAGGACAACATCAGGCATCTGTTCGCCTCCATGCCGATTTGTATTGCAGCATGTATTGCCGGACATGGTAGTGTGACGCGTTATTGAAGATGACCGGACTGCATGCCACAGATCCCTCTGTAATTTTCCTGCAGCTCTGTTTTTGCCATAATGGGCATCATTCATCTGTATCATTACGTCCATAAAATTTCAGTTCAATCCGATGCTTCCTTCTTGGTGCACAAATTTCATTGTCCATGAGTGTATTTATATGGGTGAAGCCTTCCTTTCTTTTGACTACCTGCCAAACCTCACTGTGGGTATTCATGGAACAACCACCAATTTTGCAGCAACAACAAGACATGAAAAATCCTCATTTACAGTGTAAACTTTTAGTCCCTTAACAGTTTTTAAGCAAAAAAAAAAGTATGACGAAAGAAGTGTTTCCCAATGGTATTGTTATTCAGGTGAATAAAAATAGTTGGATGAATGAGTAAGTAATCAAAACATGGTTCAACACAGTGTGAAGAGAAAACAAATACGTTTTTTTAAAGCCTTAAAGGTGTGCTTACCATAAATTTCATGAGAGTTCACTTGCAAGATTCCATAAAAACTTAATATTGCAAAGATGTCTCTACATAACTGAGTACAATCCTGGGTGGTCTTACAAAAAAAAAAAAAAAAAAAAAAAAAAAACTGCAACTGCTAGAGGAGTGAACAAATCCTTTAAAAGCAAACTATGGAAAATTTGTGAAACTTGGTTGGAGTCCTGTGTAGTTATAAAAAGACTGGAAAGATATGTTGTACAACCCTGTCAGAAGTTACTGCATGGGTTAAAGAGGATGTGAGGATGTTAATACAAATGTAGCTAAGCAATTCATCATACAATTAATTTGGTTCAAGCATGAGAGCTGAAAAAATTGCGAAAAGAACTGAAGAAAATGTTTTTAGGATATAATTGAAATGAATCAGTTATTAATAAATTGTTTAACAAAAAACAAAATCCTGAAAAGGAAATAAAACACTCAGGTTAGACACTTCCACTTCAGTGGGACCAAATTTTTTTTTAACCATAACCAAAGAGAAACAGACAGCAAAAACAGTAAACCATGTCCACCACAAAAGTGAACAACAAAGAAAAACTGATGAAGTGACATCCACTTTGAAAATTTTTCCAAATTAGCACAACCCCAGTAAAAATCCCATATTGAAGTATTTTGTAATCATTAATATTTAAAACACTGGAGTGTCCATAGACTTCTTTATTATTAGACTTTAATGACTTTCTCTTTTACTGGCAGCTGGCAAAACCTTTCTTGGAAGTGAGAGTGACATTTGCATTTTGTTATACATATCTGATTTTCATCAACAGCTATAGTTTGACACAGCATCTAGTAATTATGAAGAGAGAGAGAGAGAGAGAGAGAGAGAGAGAGAGAGAGAGAGAGAGAGAGAGAGAGAGAGAGAGAGAGTTAGTTAGTTAGTTAGTTAGCTTGCTTGATTCTTTCTTTTGTTGTTTGTAAAAGCAAACTGACAAGGCAGTCTTTGATGCATCATATTTTTACCACCATAGAGCAGTGCATGTCTCATGCCTTTTAAAACTGGCCCTAATGATGTCTGAAAAAAATTATATGGATTTGTATCATCATCTTTGTTGAACTTTTGTTTAATTGAGTGCACATTGACATTCCATTTGTTGTTTCACCTTAAAAAAATTGTGTGAAATGTCTCATTTCATGATGATCTGAAATGCTTAAATTATGATGAGTTATTTATTGATTGGTAATTTGGTTGTTCTGTATAAAATCTATATTTCAGATGTATTTTCTTATGGATTGTTGATACGGTTTAATATAGAGTTATATTCGAAGAGTTCTCCTTAACATAGTAAATGAATAGATGTGTCAGTGGATCATCTATATATACTTTCGTTATATACTTTTTGGCAAAAAATATTTTAAGGACTTTTGTTTTTATACCCTGTGTATATATGTTTAGAGTTCTTCAGCTAACATTTCATTACAGATCAAAGGTACTCTGCTGAAACATTCTTAGCACCAACATTGGACCAGTCTGGCCTGAATTTCAGAGATTTACACTGGAGCTCTCATTTAAATTCTGTGAGTTTAAATACACAATTTTTGTTTGTTTTGAAAAATTTGGTCTACTGTAATTTTTATGCATGTGATATTTCCTTGTTATGCCAAGTACCTTTTGGTACTGTCATTTCAAGACTCAAGACTGATCTAAAGGTTTTATGAATACATTATAATATTTTATTTACTGTGCATGTTTATGGCTATAAATGCAGTTCAGTGATGTACAAGCACCATCACTAAAGGCCTAGTTATTTTAAAAAATAAAATCAGGTTTATTCTGAAAATGTGTTCCTTTTAAAAATTATATTCTCTGAATTCAATACAGGATGGTCATATTTTATACGAATTTAAATAGTACGATATGAAAGATATTAATAGTCTCAACTTATAGAATATTCAAATCAAACAGAATGTAAATTCTGAATGTGCTTGTAAAACATTACGGGTCATCCATGTAACTCTCTCAGAAAACTTTAAAATTTCATCGCCCTGGAGCGGAAATCGAACCTGCATCTCCCGATTTTCATTCGAGTATGCTAACCGTTACACCACCCAGGACAGTGAAGTTCCAAGCAACTGAAACTAAGCTATGGATGTTCAGATCTGAGCTATAGATGTTTCAGATCTGAGGATGTTCAGATTCCTAAGCTATGTTTTCTTAGTCTCAATTGCTTGGAACTTCACTGTCCTGGGTGGTGTAATGGTTAGCATACTCGAACAGAAATCGGGAGATGCAGGTTCGATTCCCGCTCCAGGTCGATGAAGTTTTCAAGTTTTCTGAGAGAGTTACATGGATGACCAGTAATGTGGTACAAGCATATTCAGAATTCATATTCTGTTTGCTTTGAATATTCTATCGATTTCTCATGTATTACGAGAAATATTTCTCCCTTCATTGATGTCTCAACTTATGCACTGAATTTGAACTAAGTGGAGCCCTCCAAAAAATAGAAAAAAAAATTCTTAAGAATTGCATGATTTTGAAGCTGGTGGGCAAAATGAATTGTAAACTGTATGCTATTGCCAGATGGTAGTGTCATTTTATTGTGTAGATGGTAGACAGAAATACTCACTGTGCTTTGTCAGTACTTGCCGATATATGTGCATCAGAACTTTACAAGTGATTTTTGTGAATGTCATGCTATAGTTTTAACATTCACTGTTATTGTGATTGAAACGTTTTTTTATACTATAGCAGTATCATCCAAGTGTTCATTAATCTTTAAGTGGTGTTGCTAGTGCAAGTCCTGAAAAGCATGTCGCCGCCCCGGTGGCGCAGTGGTCTAAGGCGTTGGCCTCTGATCATTCGTCCGTAAGGGGTCCGGGTTCGAATCCCGGTCAGGCATGGGTGTTGTGTTTGTCTTACGGCACTGGTTCTCTCCCTTCCCTGGAACCAGTGACCCTAAATTAGGGACGGGCGACTGCTTATAGCCCATTGAGTTGCTCACGGTGGTCGTTAAACCTCCAATCAAAAAAAAAAAAAAAAAAAAAAAGAAAAGCATGTCCAGAAAACAATAACTTTAGAACAGAAGTTAGCTGTAATAAAACCCTATGAAGATTACAAACAACCATCTTGATACATTATGTGCTTAATTTAGGAGAGAGCACTGTAAAATGTTAGAGATATTGCTAAGAAAATGAAAAAAAAAAAACAGCATTAAAGAAAGTTCACCTTTAAGTTTGTGAAAATTGTCATATAGATGGGCAAGTGTGATGGAGAAAATGCTGGCAACATGGCTTCAAGATCAATGTCATTATAATGTGTCCCTAAGCTAAGCTATCATCTGTGCTATTGTACGAAGTAATTTTGATTAACTTAAAGATGATATTATGCAAAAACTTTCACCGAAAGTCATGGCTGGTTATCGAATTTCAAAGCGTGTCTTGATGTTTTAAGAATGTGAAAATAAGTGCAAAGCAGCATTACAGATTTAAAAGCCAACAAAAAAGTTCCTGCAGAACTGTTGAATGTCATTGAAGATAGTGGACATATCATTTACCAAGTGTGTTTAATATGGATCAGAGTGAGGTGTATAGAAAGCAATGCCTGACAGAACATTTGTCTCATCAAAAACACATATCAGTGGTTTTAGATAAATTCACTCAGAGAATGCACCCCCCCCCTTAACTTTACATTTACTCTTATGGAAAAATTAGTCTTGAGTTATTGTGAGGTCTTCTAGAACATGTCTTCTTCCCTTGCCCCCATAAAATGTGACCAGCCTATACTCTTGGTCAGAGTTTCTTCCAGTCATAAAATATATGGTGGAATTCACTTTGTGACATCTTTAAATCATCTTGCAGCTTCATCATGCCTAACAACATTGTGAATGCTAGTAGCTGTTATCTTAAACTTATCAAACTAGCCCTTTTCGGCTTAAATATCTACAAACACTGGATCAGAAGAACTAGGTTGCTCTTCGATGAGGTTAAAATCGTCGTGCACAGAAGTCAAAATACATAAAAACATACTGTTTTTTGCACGATATTATACTTGCAGTTAAAATAATCCCAAAGGTGGTGAAATACCTTCAATCATTATAAACATACAAGTTAAAATATATATATAGTGTTAAAAACCACATAAGATCTTTCGACCCTCTCACAGGGGTCATCATCAGATGTAAGACGTAGTACCCAACAGCGGAAGTCTTGTATACCATAAAAACATGATGCGACAGATAAAAACGAAAACCTAAATAAATTGAACAGTACATACCCAAGTTCCAGGGGAAGGCAGCGATGCACATGGTAAGCCAAAAGTAGACTGGTCAAATGCCAATTAAGTAATAAACCCATTTTATGTAGAATTAGAGTTCAATATCATCATCCAGGCTGGAGAGATAAGGCAAGGAGGTTCATCGTTGCAACTAGATTGTCGAGAGGAATAAATAAATAGGCTTTCCGTAAAGAGGCAGTCAAACTTCGAAGAGAGGGTGGGGTCTTCAAAACAGTGGTGTCTTTCCAAACGGGAAAATGGGTTCCATTAGCAACACATCTTGAAAGAGCAGTAGAAGTAGAACCAACTTTAACATTGTTTCTATGTTTGTTAATACAGATTCTTAATTTCCTGGAGGTAGACCCTATATAAATAAGATCATGTCATTTTGGTCCACCACTTTAAGGGGTACTAGACCATTGGAGAAAAGAAGATGGTTCTGTAGAGAAATAGAGGCGAAATGAGAAAAGAAGATGGTTCTGTAACAAGAAATAGAGGCGAAATTTTGACAAGAGTGAAAGATTTCTACTCCAAATTATATGAAAGGGATGATACATGTACTCCAGACATCATGAAAGGTATCTGTACCAGAGTTCTTCCAGTCCTCCCAGCAGAAGTTGCACATGCAATCAAGAACATGAAGCGGGGGAAAGCTCCAGGAGAAGATGGGATTACTGTAGACATCATACAAGAAGCAAGTGGAGAAATCGAAACAGTACTCGCCCAAATTTTCACTCGATGTCTTAATGAAGGGAAGATTCCTGAGGATTGGAACAACGCTACAATGATCCTGCTACATAAAAAAGGTGACATTGAGGATCTCAGGAACTACAGACCTATCAGCCTCCTCTCAGTGGTTTATAAAATCTTCACTAAAGTTCTTTCACACCGCTTGAAGGTAACACTAGACATGGCTCAACCGAGAGAACAAGCTGGATTCAGGAGTGGCTACAGCACAATAGATCATATCCACGTACTGAGAGAACTAATTGAAAGAGCGAGGAAATATGAACTTCCATTGTGCATGGCTTTTATCGATTATGAAAAAGCCTTTGATTCGGTGAAACCATCAGTAGTTACAATGGCTCTGAAATCCTACGGTATTGAAGATGCATACATTAATATTATTAATAACATCTACGAAAATGCAAGTGCAAAGATTCGGCTGTTTGAAAATACAACACACATAAAAATTGGAAAGGGAGTGAGACAAGGTGACACCATATCTCCGAAGCTCTTTAACGCCACATTGGAAAATGTCTTTCAATCACTGAACTGGGAAAACAAAGGGATAAAGATTAATGGAGATTATCTAACCCACCTTCGTTTTGCTGATGACATAGTCATTTTTGCAACTACCCCACCAGAGCTGCAGAGTATGATCCAGGAACTTGCTGACAAGAGTAAAGAAGTGGGATTAAAAATGAACTTATCAGAAGACAAAAGTGATGTTCAATGCTTTTACAAGAAATGAAGATATATCGATTGATGGAGAAAAACTGGAGATAACAGACACGTACGTTTATCTTGGACAGCAGATATCAAGTGAGGGTCACATTGATGAATAAATTAATCGGCGTACAAAACTTGCCTGGAGAGCTTTTGGAAGAAACAGCATAATTTTCAAGAGCAATATGCCATTATGTCTTAAAAGAAAAGTGTTTGATCAATGCATCCTTCCAGTGCTTACGTATGGTGCAGAGACGTGGACCTTAACTAAAAGAGACATACAAAGGCTGCAGACAACTCAAAGAAGCATGGAGAGGTGCATGCTTGGTATAACCAGGAGAGATAAGAAGAGGAACTCGTGGATCCGAAAAATGACAAGAGTGGAAGACATCATGGTCAGAGTTAAATCCCTGAAATGGCGATGGGCTGGACATACTGCCAGAAGGACAGACCATCGATGGACAGCCAAAATTTTAGATTGGATTCCAAGGGACAGGAAAAGACCTAGAAGAAGACCACATGGGAGATGGGTGGATGAAATTCGAAAGTATGCAGGAGTGACATGGAGGAGACAGGCACAAGACAGACCGTTGTGGAGGAAACTTGGGGAGACCTTCGTCCAGCAGTGAATTGATAATGGTTGACAGTGATGATGATGATGATGATGATGATGATGAGACCATTGGAGAAGGCCCTTGCACAGTTTCTTTTCCCTCTTGTTTCCTCGTCTTTATTTTCGGTTTCCAGCTCCACACAAGCCATCTACAGAATTCAATCTTTTTCTCCCTCACACAATTCTTCTTTTATTTTCACCTCCTTAAATGCTGTTTAACTTTTCCCCAGTGTTCCCATTCCCGTGGTTCATCAACTTGTTGTTTCTGAACTTACTTCCTTAAATTTAGCTTCTTTTTCTGAAATTCAAGCCGTTTTATGAGCCCTTTGTTTAGTTCAAAACCGCTCATATTTTTCAGCCCACCCAAAAGGTTATAAACTTTTTTCCATCCAATTTTTAGTCAGACGGGCCTTCTTCCATTTGTCCAGTAGAAAAATTCGTTTGAAGGAACTCAAGCAAATTGTCCACATTGCTGCTACTTGTGGATACCCTCACTCTACCGTCCCCTCAATTATCCGTAAATGTAGGAGACAGACACTTTCAACTTTGACTATTGACACAGCCAAACCAAAGTTTGTGGGGTCTCTGAACTTTTTCCTCCACTGGCTTTCAACTTGAGGAATATTTGTGTCGAATACAACTTGGATTTTGGCCTAAAAACTTCGAACATTTTTTCGTGTGTTAAGAGTGACAGAGATCCGGTAAACTTGTGGGATAAATTTGGGGTTTACTGTGTACCTCTTAAAGCGGTAGACCAAAATGACACGGATCTTATTTATATAGGGTCTACCTCCAAAAAATTAAGAACCCGTATTAACGAACATAGATACAACATTAAAGTTGGTTCTACTTCTACTGCTCTTTCAAGATGTGTTGCTAATGGAACCCATTTTCCTGTTTGGAAAGACACCACAGTTTTAAACACCCCATCTTCGAAGTTTGACTGCCTCTTCACAGAAAGCCTATTTATTTATTCCTCTCGACAATCAAGTTACAACAATGAACCTCCTTGCCTTATTTCTCCAGCGTAGAAGATGGTATTGACTCTAATTCTACATAACATGGGTTTATTATTATTACTTAATTGGTGTTTGACCAGTCTACTTTTGACTTACCATGTGCATCGCCCCCCTTCCGGAACTTGGATATGTACTGTTCAATTTATTTAGTTTTTTGTTTTTATCTGTGGCATCATGTTTTTATGGTATATAAGACTTCCGCTGTTGGGTACTGCATCTTACATCTGATGGTGACCTCTGTGAGAGGGTCAAAATATCTTATGTGGAGTTTAATGCTATATATATATATATTTTAACTTGTATGTTTATGATGATTAAAGGTATTTCACCACCTTTGGGATTATTTTAACTGCAAGTATAATACCGTGCAAAAAACAGCATGTCTTTATGTATTTAGGTTGCTCTTCTTTCAAATGTTCCTAAATCTCCCTGTCTCTTTCACAAATAAATTTAGTAGAAAGAGAGTTGTCTTTTTTTCATTCTTTCTTTAATCCAAACAAGAAGTAACCTCTCCGTTACTGCGATCAGCAATTTACCTTTAAACACTCTGGTAGAATTACTTGTCACTTTCACTGATTTAAATTTATCTTTCTATGCAATATTTTTAAATACCATCAATATCATGTCATTTTCTTTACAAAGTGCATTGGTTCTAATGCCTTCTTTGTGTTTTTTAATAATTTCTTGTTTCACTTCAGTTGAAATGACCTTCCAAGATTTCTTTGGGCCCATGCTTGATAATTTCAGAATCACCAATAATTTTAATATAAAAAGGCAAAAATACTTATTGAAAAGCGCAACTTTTTCACTGTTCACTGCACTGGGAACAAAGCTGAACTGAAAACTGATTACATATTGACAGGTGAGGCAATCATCTAATGTGGGCGTGGTGGGCGAGGCAATCAGCTGATGTGTGTGCAACACCAAGCACTCCTAAGGCTGTCAACATTAAAAGCATTTGTACTTGTTAATAGAACTACAAGTCCTTACAGGATGTAACTTCTTAACTGAAATCTCTCTATCTTATCTCTCCCTCCCTCTCGACTCACAGATTAGCAGAACTGCTTGTTAATTGAAGGGTTTACTACATTTGCTTTTGAAAGAAATATATTGCAAAAGACACAAATATCTCTCCCAAGAGACAGGCTGCGTGATGATTAATATCCCAGAGGGAAATTTGAATGAAGAAACTAGGACAAATGGGCTTGGCTGCAAGGAAGTATCTCCCTCAACTAGTGCCATCTGGAAATTTATTCAAGTTCTTGTATAATAGAATTCAATTGCTTGGAAATACATTGTTCTGAGTGGTATAATGATAATGTGTTCCAATAGAAACAAGAGATGTTAATTTGATTGCTGCTCCACAGCAATTCAATTTTCATGTTTTGTGAAGAGTTATCACAATTGCTAAAAGTTAATTATGGCCTTTCTATGCCACAAGGTAATAAATATTTAAAATCTTTTCATATAAACTTAATAGTTAAGGTTTAGGTTGGTATTTTTGTATATACTTAACAGTTAAGATTTTGATTTAAGGTAAGCAAGATGAAGAGGATAGACTATGTGCCTTTGCTTGTCAAAAATTGAATGATGCTTATTGCAACTAATGGTGTGGCATTGTCATGCTGACATATCCAGTGTTAAATTTTTTTCTAACCTACCTTTACTGTTTGGTTGTGTGTCATAACGTTATACACTGCTGGACAATTGCTAAGGACGGATCATAAACGGCTATATAGCGCATAAAAAAGTAAGTGTGGTTGGATGCCAAGTGAAATAAAATAATGTCAGAATGCCAGGACATTACAAGAAAGACAATTTGTTGTGCTCTGAAATCCAGAAGGCTTTGGAACGTGTTCAAGGGACAAACAGGCCATTTTGTGCAGAATACGTAAACGTGAAAAAAATGCAATTACTGTCCGCAGGCGTTCCGGCGTAAGATGTCAATACGGGATATGGCCACCATGGAGGGCGATGCAAGATTCCACACGTCGTGTCATGCTTTGCACAACATTATCAAGCAGCTGTTGAGGTAATTTATCCCATTCCTCTGTCAGTGCACGGATGAGGGTGTCCTTGTTTATTGGAGAGCATTGGCGACCAGCAAGACTCCTCCCCAAAGCATCCCACACACTTTCAATGGGATTCAGTTCTGGAGAACATGCTGGCCATATGAAGCGTTGAATATCCTCGTTCTCAAGACACTCCTGGACAGCGACTGTTCGATGACATGTTGCGTTGTCGTCCATGAAAATGAATCTATCACCGACAGCACTACGGAACATGCAAACATGAGGTAGCAGAACATCATTAATGTATCGTTGGCCAGTCATAGTCCCAGTTGGAAGCACATAGAGGGACGTATGGCCATTGATCATGATGCCAGCCCATACCATGACACTACATGTCGGATATCGGTCCCTTTCCTGTATGTTTGCTGGACAATATGCAGTACCACTATCACGCCAGATCAGTTGTCGTTGACAATCAGATGATAGACTGTATCTACTCTCATCTGAGAAGAGGACAGCAGACCAGTTGTTATCAGTCCAATTGCGATGTTGATGGCACCATTGCAAACGGGCGGTACGGTGACGTCTGGACAATGGGATGCACACAACAGGACGGCGGGCGTATAGTCCTCCTTCATGCAAACGTCTGGGGACAGTTTTTCGGTAGATCCGCTTGCCAGTAGCAGCCATAAACTGATTTGCTACCTCACTAGCTGTGCTGCACCGGTGTCGTTTTGTTGATGGCACTATGTATCGATCTTCTGCAGGTGTCGTACTGCGAACACGACCTCCCCGTGACGTTTGCTACACTCTCCATTTGTTTGAAATGATTTCCAAAGCCTTGAAACAACACTGTGGCTGACGTCGAACTCCCTGGCAACATCTGTTATTTTTCGCCCTTCTTCAATCTTGCCAATAATACGGCCACACGTAAAATCATCTAGGTGTTGTCGGGAAGACATACTGAAAATTGCAAGTTCGTCAATTGATTCTTTCCCTTTCAACTTTGCGTTTGAACAACAACGGTCAATACACGTCAAATCCTTTATATCTCTTATCAGCGCTATGACGTCACGAACAAGTTCGTCAATCCAAAATTTGCATACGCACAACACGTCTTACTGTATCTCGCACTTATGCTAATTTCCACATTTTCCTGCCTTCCATTTTATGGTTGCTATCGTTGCTATTGTCATCCGTCCTTAGCAATTGTCCGGCAGTGTACTACCAAACATTGGAATTGGAACACTGTTAAGGAGGCAGCTGTTTCAGGTGGTAATGACTGACCCTTCTGGCAATTTATTGTGGATGCCCTTCTTTTGATTTTCAGTCCATTTTCAAAAATTCTCTTGTGTAAGTGTTGCTGAAGTGCTATTACTTTTAATGAATCTCACTTTGAACTTGCATATTTGATCCTATTTTGTTTGAATAATTTTTCATTGCAACTTTATGTTCTGCTGCCTGGGTCTTATGTTGTCTTTTTATTTCATCCATATAGCTAAGGGCACACCTGTATTCTGTGCCTTTAGGACATTTTATTATCTTTATTTATTGTTAGGATTTAAAAAAAATATTATTCATGTCTGGTGCAAGTGCAATATGGAACTTTTGTAGAATTGTTTGATGTAATGTGCCTCATGTTTTCAGTATTCAAGATAACCTTTCCATTTCATTAGAAGTGTTAAAACTTGTAATTGCGTCCGTAAGGGGTCCGGGTTCGAATCCCGGTCAGGCATGGATGTTGTGTTTGTCTTACGGCACTGGCTCTCTCCCTTCCCTGGAACCAGTGACCCTAAATTAGGGACGGGTGACTGCTTATAGCCCATTGAGTTGCTCACGGTGGTCGTTAAACCTCCAATCAAAAAAAAAAAAAAAAAACTTGTAATTGACAGTTTCAGCCAAATAGTTTGTTATATTATAAACATCTGGATAAATTTTGTGTGTTTCTTATTACAGCTTTTTTTGGGGGGGTTTCTCTCATGCATCATTCTGTTCTTTATGTTTAGTTACAGTCATCATCTTCACGTGTTCAAAGAATTATTCGCCTAGTAGCATTTAGACAGATTCATCAACTTGGAGTAGGTAATGATATTTACTTAATTCATTATTTTTTGTCTTTTCAAAATAATTTTAGAACATATAACATTACCAAAAAATCATGCGTATTTATAATTCACGGGTAAAATGTAATTCTGTAAGTTTTAATTTTACTGTTTGTGTGAAATATTGCATGCTTTTGTCAAAGAAAATAGTTTAAATTTTTTTTTGTGTGTGTTCTGTAAATAATTCCAAAGATTGAGACATTTGTATTGAGCATCCAACTTTGTCACTGTTTACTGTTTTGTATTGTACATATACCTATTGCAGCATAGTTCATACTTCAGTAATTACTGACAGTAACATTCACTGTAATTATTGGCATGCTCTTATGTTATATTTTTCTGTGTTGTATAAGTCAGTATCCATTTTTGTTTATCTTTTGAAATAGGAAAAAGTGACCATTATGTATCCTATACGTACTTAATATTTCTTTGTAGATAATTCACTGAAAACACAATTTATTGTACACACCATACCCATCCATAAACCTGCCCTGTCTCACTACAATAATATGACCAGTCAAAACTTCCTGCAAGCTATATGTAGATCAGATACTTACGTGCTCTGTAGCAGAGATGGTGAACCTTTTCCGACTAGTGTGCCACTTAAAGTTTGCTTTGCTGCTTTCAAGTGTCTAGTATGCCACCTCTTGTTTGCATTTTTAAAAATTAGCATTTCGTCATGAAACTTTTTTGGTAAAAATGACATTAACAGAATAGGTGAGTAGGTGCATTTTAAGACTAAGACAATTTCAATTTGAACCTGATTTAATTTGTAAAAAGATAATTCAAATATCATACTTACATAATCATATTAGTGTGAAACTTGTTGCTGAATGCTACTAGCCAAGGCATTTATGTTGGGTTCATAACCTTCTGTCTTCAAGGTTATGGACACCATCAGTAGTCACAGACACTATTTAAGTCAGTCCCCATATTTACTACAAATTTCTGCTTCGCTTCACACATATCTTTTCCTGTGATTTTAGTTGGCAAACTCAGCAATTTAATTAATTCCTCCCTCATTACATTTCCACAAGGAAATCAAACAAAAATATCTAACCTTGCTTGTGACGTCTCATCATTGCTTTCATCAAGAAATATTGAAAACATATCGGCTTTGTCCAAATCATATTTAATTTGGTCTGAAACATCTACACTCATTCTTGTTATTCTACCCTTGACATTGTTCCTGCTGGCTGGCATTTCCTCAATTTTATTTGCAATTTGTTGCTTGTTGAGAAAATCTTCTAATAATGTGTCAAACATGGCTAAGAAATACTAATATCGGTTCAAATCGTTATGTCTAACCACCTGAGCGTCACTACATGACTTATTATAATAAATTTGGCAAGATATTGCAAAAATCTTGTCATTCTTCTGTTCCTCACGTTTTTTTTAAAAAGCTCGTTAAAAATCCCGATGTCCGGACCCCACAGCTCCATATTTAACCAGTGGGCGTCATACTGAATGTGAATGATATAAATATTAAAATACGAACCAAAAAACAATGAATTCTTAAAAATATTATTTTATCCTCATTTTTAAGAATTAATTGTTTTTTGGTTCGTATTTTAATATTTATATCATTCACTTTCAGTATGACGCCCACTGGTTAAATATGGAGCTGTGGGGGCCGGACATCGGGATTTTTAACGAATTTAAAAAAACGTGAGGAACAGAAGAATGACAAGATTTTTGCGATATCTTGCCAAAATTCATGGCTAAAGCCGCCTTCAAAAATATCACCATCACAAAGTGGTTTCCCATGCTGTGGTATACAGCAAGTACATGTTTTTTATGCTATACTTGTTTTATATGATTCCTCTCAAAATGATGCTTTACATTGAATGTGTGGTATACTACTATTTCTGTACATAGGCAACAGAAAGCTTTATTGTATTTTTTTTTCAGCCACTCCGATGTCCACTGTTCTTGAAATACTTGGCCACTGTCTTTGTTAAGTTTCTGTTTTTTCGGCACCAAAAACATGTTTGCATGGTCTAGATACAAAAACAGCAGCTAAGAAACAATTTCAAGAGAAATAAGCAGCAGCTGCAAACAAATCAACCTTTGCTGACAAACTGAAGCTCTAGACTGGTGTCGCAATGTTGCTACGTTATAAATTTTAAATCTCTCTGTTCATTGTTCAAGGTTATTTTTAGTGCTCATGGAAACTTGCTGCCTCATGCATGTCTTCCTGTCAGATTGGGTTTCTTTCTCTTCTGCAAAGGTGGGGCAGGAGCAGGAGAAGGGAGGGGGGGGGGGCTTGAGCTGAAGCTAGTGTGGACGTCTCGTGGTGGAAGTCCATAGGAGCAGAATGACAAAAATCAAAATAATAATTGTGTGCTCGTGACAGTTCTCTTTTGGGAATTAATGCATGAGGCAATTAAATAAGGTGAGGTTGATTTAATACCCCTTTGGAGGACACTTCTTGGCTAGCTTAACTTTTTTGTCAGAGCTCGGTTATTTGCAAGAACACACTACAGACACGCTGTTGAAAAATTGCTGTTTTCAAAAAATTGCATTTTTATTTAATGTTAATGTTTTGATATCAGTGTGCTACCCAAATCGTGTTCATGAGCCACTCAGTGACACACATGTAATAGGTTCACCATACCTGTGCCTGTGATAATGGGTAAACACAGTGACCTGGGTGAAAGTGATCATGGGAAGATAGTTGATGCGAGGAAGATGGTGTGCTTATTCTCGACTGCAGAACATCTGGGATTTTCACATGGTATGCCACACATGTGTACTAGGACTGCACCAAAACTGACAACTTATGGGGAAAATCTGGCCATTAATGTTCGAGTTGAGCACTGCCTCTCCTGTATCATAACATCAAAATGAATCTCCATATTGGAGAGGAAAACATTGGCAATAAACGATGAGTCGCAAAGAATATTTGTGCAAGGAATATATTTGACATATGATGGCATGTCTGGCCTATGGCAGCCAATACCTGCATCAAGTAACTTCGTTAGCAGCACTTCGCTGGAATGTGAGGCTGCAGTGGGCAAAGGAACATTGACACTGGACTGTGGAAGACAGGAAATGACTAGCTTAGTTTGATGAATAGAGGTTTCAACTACAACACATCTACAGGAGGATGGGTGTATGTGTGGTGTAGACCAAACAAAACTGTGTTGGGGTGTTACAGGCTGGTAGAGGCAATGTAATGTTCTGGGGCCTGTTAACATGGACCACCTTAGAGACCCCATGTACCTGTTTGGACTACCGTAATCACACAGGGCTATGTTGACATACTTACTGACCACCTAAATCCATTCATAGCTATCCATTTTCCACAGCTGGATGCCTTCTTTTAACAACACAACATCCCATCTTGTCGCTTCCGTTTGGTGAAGGCTGGTTGGAGGGGTATTCCTGTGAGTTTGCAACTCTCAAATGGCCCTCTTGCTCTGAATTTGAACACGACTGAGTATCTGTGGGACAAAGTGGAGCTGTACATTCAAACTTGAAACCAACATCCAGCACCTCTCGGTGCTTTATAGATAGCTGTCTTGGAATTGTGGGGCACAGTACCATCTGAACGTTCACAATACATGGTAAGTACATACCATAGTGTGTTACTGCTGTTGTGAGGTCAAAAGACGGGCCTACATATTATTCAGTGGGCGTGTGTAATAAATTATCTTTTCAGTATATATCCCTTTATTTTGATGGGATATATTTTGAGATGTGTGATAAAATTATTTACTGACATCTCACACACTTTTCCCATCCTTTTGGTGAAGGTATCATTAACTGTTTGTTAAAATTATGTGCACATAAAATTTGCTGTATTGAAAAACTGGCAATTTGCATAATTTTCATTGCAGGCTTTGATGTCAAGTCCCGCCATGTGCGTATATGCCTTCATGATGGATCAAAGGTCTGTGATGGTCTTAAATTTTATTTGTAACTCTTCTCCAATGAACCTGGTGATGACATTATCACAAGTAATAGATTATGTCTTACTTTCTTATTGCACCACTATTAATGCTTTTCCATGAAACAAGAAGCTGATTATTCTATGTAATCTACATGAATTGGTTACAAACCCACCTGAATTTGAGGTATTTGTGCTTATAGGGTATATATCAATTACATACAGGGTGTGTAGGAAAGTACTTAAACAGGGAAATAACTTTTGAACGCAAAATGCTAGAGTTGTGGAAGTAATGTGTACATATAGTAAAGTGACTATGTTCTATCAGATGAGACCGATTGCAGCACCCCTAGCGGCAAATTTTGGAAGTTAGCAATCCTATCGCGAGAACCAAGAGAGATAGTGAAAAAAAGTCAATAGCAAACGTGTTGAGTGTCACTGATTTAGTATGAAATGATGCCCTACATTCACTTAAAACTCCAATAGAAGTCCGGAAATGCAGATCTCTCGGTATCTGATCACCGGCATAAATACGTCACTCATCGCGTGCAGCAGTGTGACATTATAAGGTAATGCAAATTTACTAATAAAACTAATATATGTACGTGTCAGCAAGGTACAATTTACTATGTACAGTACAGTAAAGTAGTAGGAAATTCATACAGCAGTAGGACATTATAAAGAAGAAAAACACAAAATAATGTTCTAGAAATACAAAATGTCATTACTAATACTTAAGCATTCGCAATGTGTCCACCATCAGCAGCAATACACATCTGTATTCAAGCTAGAACTTCGTTGTTGGACGTTCTGCAGCATTTCAGGTGTTACGTTACTGCATGCTTGGATAATATGGGGTTGTAGAAATTTACCATACACGACCAAATGTAAGGTCACGCATTGCACTGATGTCTCTCGTACTGCAGTTTGGGTGGGCTAGCGCATAGGCCAGGACGTCCACTGGCTGCACGTGCGCACCTGCAAGTGTCGGCCTACCTGAACAGGAACGACTTGTAATGCTCCCAGTTTCTCTCAGCCGGTGAACAACATTGATGATAGTAGCCGCAGTAGGATGAGAATGATTAAGGAAACGTAATGCATATTGGCGTACTGCCTCTCTTGCCCAACGGCCGCATTCCTCGTACAACATAACCATCTCGCAGTACTCCTTGTTGGAATAACTAGCCATGTGTAGACTCAAAGATCCAGTCCACCCACTGTCTGACAAACCTTCCCTGACTGCCAATTTATGCTTTCCGATGAGGTATGACGTAGCATTTCCATTTGCATACTTTCACCGATCTTTCGCTGTTTTGCAGGCAAAATTTCTTTACAGATTTTATGCTTTGCGATGTCATTCTTGACGTATTTATGCCAGTGATCGGATACCGAGAGATCTGCATTTCTGGACTTCTATTGGAGTTTTTGGTGAATGTAGGGCGTCATTTCATACCAAATCGGTGACGCTCTACACGTTTGCTATTGACTTTTTTTCGCTATCTCTCTTGGTTTTCGCGATAGGATCCCTAACTTCCAAAATTCGCTGCTAGGGGTCCTGCAATTGGTCTCATCTGATAGAGCATAGTCACTTTACTATATGTACACAGTACTTCCACAACTCTAGCATTTTGCGTTCAAAAGTTATTTCCCTGTTTAAGGACTTTCCTATACACCCTGTATATATGACTAGCAAATTCTTGTATTATAATGCCCCTGCTGTATCTCTGTTGGTCTCTTCTATCACATGTGGTATCTGAATATTTGACTGTTAGCAGTGACAACATACTGTAGTGGCCAAAATTGTGAACATTTTTTTGAAATGTTCTGTTTCACTAAATGCAAATGTTTATACACTGACGGAAAAAAAAATCCCAACACCAAGAAGGGGTTGTGTTAGATAAACGACAGTTGGTAGGCGGTGAGAGTACATCTGTAAGATGACTTCTATGCAAATTCCGCGCTCGGCGCATACGTGTGGCGCTAGTAGCGCCCCTCGGAACATGCAAAGCAGGTTTGCTGTAAATACGCGCTGTAACGTTCGCGAGCGTTAGTTATCGTTGAGATTCGACGTAGTGTGTTGATGTTAGTCAAGAATGTCTTTAAGAAGACGAAGAAGCCATTATCAACAGCGCACGGAGTTTGAACGAGGTCGTGTAATAGGGCTACGAGAAGGTGGATTTTCTTTCCGCAATATTGCAGAACCACTTGGCAGGAATGTAGCCACTGTGCATGATTGTTGGCAGCGGTGGTCAAGGGAAGGTACTGCCTCAAGAAGACCGGGTTCCGGCCGGCCACGTGGCACTACTGAGAGGGAAGACCGCCGTGTACGGCGTATGGCCGTGGCGCATCGTACCGCGTCTGCGGCAGCAATTCGAGCTGCAGTTGCCACCACAGTGACACAACGAACTGTTACAAATCGGTTACTTGAAGGACAGCTCCGAGCCAGACGCCCTGTAGCGTGCATTCCACTTACTCCAAACCACTGCCGTTTGCGCGATGTCAGTGGTGTCAAGCTAGAGCTCATTGGAGGACGGAGTGGAGATCTGTTGTGTTTTCTGATGAAAGCCGGTTCTGCCTGGGTGCCAGTGATGGCCATGTGTTGGTTAGAAGGAGGCCAGGTGAGCGCCTGCAACCAACCTGTCTGCGGCCGAGACACACTGGACCTACACCTGGAGTTATGGTCTGGGGAGCAATTTCCTATGACAGCAGGAGCACTCTCGTGGTTATCCCACGCACCCTGATGGCACAGTTGTACGTCGGTCTGGTGATTCAACCTGTTGTGCTGCCATTCACGAACAGCATTCCAGGGGGTGTTTTCCAACAAGATAACGCTCGCCCGCTTACCGCTGTTGTAACCCAACATGCTCTACAGAGTGTCGACATGTTGCCGTGGCCTGCTAGATCACCAGATCTTTCACCAATCGCGCACGTATGGGACATCATTGGACGACAACTCCAGCGTCACCCCCAACCAGCATTAACCGTCCCTGTATTGACTGACCAAGTGCAACAGGCATGGAACTCCATCCCACAAACTGACATCCAGCACCTGTACGACACAATGCAGGAACGTTTGCGTGCTTGCATTCAACATTCTGGCGGTTACACCGGTTATTAATGTACCAGCATTTCACATTTAAAATGGCTCTTCTCGCGCTTACAATAAGCTGTGATCTTGAAACCTTAATCGATTAAATGTTACCTATACAAATGTATTGCCATTTCATTCCTCTACAACTATTTTTTTGTGGTGTTGGGATTTTTTTCCATCAGTGTATATCAATTGAAAGAGAATTTAATGCTGAATTCAATGCAAACACAGAATTCAAATATCTGTCGTCCAAAAAAAAAAAAAAAAGGTTATGCTTACTTTAGTCTAAAAAACAAACACAGTTGTGATTCAGTTAAAAAGCGGAATGTGAGTGCAAAACCTACAAGTTAATAACAGTCCTTGTTCTGATGATCATTCTAATGGCAGTAGCGGCGATACATCAAGTGTCAAGTTGTGGAAAGTCAGTTTTGCTCTTTGTTCTGTAGAACAAAGATGGTTATCAATGTAAATGAAGTGCAATTAGAGATTGTGTTACATACTTTTGGTATTTCTTGAAACTTAAAGTGTAGGTTATAAATAGAGCAATGGCATCAAAGAAAAGAGTTGATTGGATACCCACAAAAAGAAGCCAGACTGTTGTTTTACACGAAGCACGTCTTTCCTATGCGAAAATTGCAAGGTAAGTTGGTGGGACAGTGACACAGTGACATCTGGAGTATGAAAGTTGTGTTTACGTTATCAGGTAAAAAGTCACTGAACGCCAAAGCAGGAAAAAAAGAAAGAAAGAAAGAAAAAAATGAACAAAATCTGAAAATCTGTTGATGACAGAAGAGTAAAAAGGTTGTGTCTCAAGGACAGAAGAATTTCATTTGAGACCATCAGAGGTGAACTGGGGGCAACTGGTGTTTCTGCCAGTTCAAGAATGATAAGTAGAAGACTGTCAGATATGGGACTAAGAGATAGGATTCTAAAAAAAAAACCATATCTGAATCTACAGCAGCACAAGAAATGACTATAGTGGGCAAAAGAACATATTGAATGCATTCAATAGTGGAAGCAAGTCATTTGAAGTGATGAAAGTAAGAGAAAGTAAGATATCCTTATTTGGTTGTGATAGGCAAAAATATGTGTGATGTCAAGTGGGAGAAGAGCTCTATCCTGACAGCATGGAGGCAAATGTAAAGCACCCAATAAGCGTTATGATTTGGGCATATGTATGGCAGCATATGATGTTTACTATCTTCATGTAATCGATGGCACGCTGAAAGTATAAAAATGCATTGACACCATCCTGGAACCAAAACTGCTACCTCTTCCATCAGGGATCTCTTTCCCAACAATGCACCATTTCTTTTTCAGTAGGGTTCAGTTCCCTCCCACACAGCAGAAATATGCTAACAGTGAATTCCACTTAGTAGTTCTAATTCTGACTATTATATAGCTCTAATTATTGTACTATTCTCTTTTACGTGCGATATTTCAAAGTAACTTGTACAGAAAACTAGCGGATAATGCTTACCTTGGCATTCCTTTCTAGCGACGGGGACATTTCACGCACGTGTTTTCCGGTCTTTGTTGAGGTTATTGTCCTAAATTCCGTTGTATGCGATGACTGGCTTTACTTCTCACACTTTTCGCTGGGTATACTCATTGGATCTTTGCTTTAGGATTCCAAACATCAATTTTTACCGTTCTTTCTACTCGAAATTTTCGCCCATACTCTGGGCATCTTCAGGAGCGTGGCGACTTTACCACCGATGTTCGTGGCTAACTTCGCGCTAATGGAGTCCGATACTCCTTGTTGCCATTCGTCGGAAAAACTTTCCTGGATATATTTCGTTATCAAGCCCAGCTGGCGCCATCTATGTTTAGTTAAGAACACTTTTTTTTCTCCCGTATTTGTTTTTTTTTTTTTTTTTAATTTCTTTTCCTATCCTGGTTTTCTTGTCTTTTTTGCCTGTTTTTCTTTTGTTGTTGTTTTTCTTGTCTTATTAGTTCTTTCCACAGGCCCGATAATGTGCTAGGGTCGTTCTGGTTACATACCCTTGCTTTATTTTTGTAGATTAATATTGCTTCTTCCCTCCTCATTTGCCTTTCCGATTTTTTATTCTTTTTTAGCATTTTAATTTCATCGAACTTTGGGAATGTCCGGTTTTCCAAGCAGAATTGCACTAAAGCCGTTTTGGCTTCTTTTTTTTGCCAGTTAGATATGTGTTGTTTAAGTCTTTTTTTTAATCTGTTTTTCTTACTTCCAATGTACGATATTGGGGTATGTGTGCTATTGGAATTTCGCAGGTTCCTGATTCTTCTAGCATTTTTTCCTCTGTTTTTTTGTTGACAGTCATACTTTTCACGATGTGCTCTGAGCTTCCTAGTTGTAAGTCATATTTAGCACAGTGCCTATTGATTTCTTTACTCACTCCTTCCAGGTATGGGAAAGCTCCAATGTATTTCAATTTTTATTTCTCATCTTCCTTTGGTTGTGCACTTCTTGGCCTTCTTTCCTCTGAGTCATATGCTTTTTACTCTCATGTATCCATTTATTAATTAGCTTGCTCGGGTACCCATACTCTTGTGATATTTTCGAGATAAACTCTAGCTCTTGATTTTTTAGCCTGTTGTTAGATGTGTGTGTGTACGCTCGCCGTATCAAGTTAACTATGCTGTTTTTTATGTATCACTGGATGGTGCGATGAGTATGGTATCAGTACAGGTATGTAAGTTGCTTTTCTGAACACAGAGTATTCAAAACTATTTTTGTTTTTCTTTAGTTGAATGTCCAGGAAGGATAGGCAATTATCCTCTTCAAACTCAATAGTTAGCTCTATGGTGTTACAGATTTTGCTAAACTGCTGTGCTAGATCTTGTAGCTCGGCTTTGTTAAGTTTAGACATTATAATAATGTCGTCTACATATCGAGCATAAAGTATTGGTTTCTCAGGTAAATTTTGAATAATTTCTTTTTCGAGGTATGCCATAATCACTTCTGCGTATAATGCCGATAATGGGGATCCCATAGGGCCACCTTGTGTTTGTTTATATATATTTCCTTCAAAATGGAAGATGTTGTTTTCCTTGATGAAATATAAGGTATTCTTTAGCTCTTTCAATTGTGACAAGTTTAGTTCTTTGTTGATGCTTAGTTGTTGCATAATCAATTCGATGGCTAGCTCGACAGGAGTGTTTGGGTATAACGCCTTAACATCCATGGAGGCCATAGTTATTTGCTCTAGGTCTTGATTAATTAATTTGATTTTTTCTATAATCAATATACATTAAAGAATAGCTATGAGTTTATAGAAAAAATCAAATTAATTAATCAAGACCTAGAGCAAATAACTATGGCCTCCATGGATGTTAAGGCGTTATACCCAAACACTCCTGTCGAGCTAGCCATCGAATTGATTATGCAACAACTAAGCATCAACAAAGAACTAAACTTGTCACAATTGAAAGAGCTAAAGAATACCTTATATTTCATCAAGGAAAACAACATCTTCCATTTTGAAGGAAATATATATAAACAAACACAAGGTGGCCCTATGGGATCCCCATTATCGGCATTATACGCAGAAGTGATTATGGCATACCTCGAAAAAGAAATTATTCAAAATTTACCTGAGAAACCAATACTTTATGCTCGATATGTAGACGACATTATTATAATGTCTAAACTTAACAAAGCTGAGCTACAAGATCTAACACAGCAGTTTAGCAAAATCTGTAACACCATAGAGCTAACTATTGAGTTTGAAGAGGATAATTGCCTATCCTTCCTGGACATTCAACTAAAGAAAAACAAAAATAGTTTTGAATACTCTGTGTTCAGAAAAGCAACTTACATACCTGTACTGATACCATACTCATCGCACCATCCAGTGATACATAAAAAACAGCATAGTAAACTTGATACGGCGAGCGTACACACACACATCTAACAACAGGCTAAAAAATCAAGAGCTAGAGTTTATCTCGAAAATATCACAAGAGTATGGGTACCCGAGCAAGCTAATTAATAAATGGATACATGAGAGTAAAAAGCATATGACTCAGAGGAAAGAAGGCCAAGAAGTGCACAACCAAAGGAAGATGAGAAATAAAAAATTGAAATACATTGGAGCTTTCCCATACCTGGAAGGAGTGAGTAAAGAAATCAATAGGCACTGTGCTAAATATGACTTACAACTAGGAAGCTCAGTGCACACCGTGAAAAGTATGACTGTCAACAAAAAAACAGAGGAAAAAATGCTAGAAGAATCAGGAACCTACGAAATTCCAATAGCACACATACCCCCAATATCGTACATTGGAAGTATGAAAAACAGATTAAAAAAGACTTAAACAACACATATCTAACTGGCAAAAAAAAGAAGCCAAAACGGCTTTAGTGCAATTCTGCTTGGAAAACCGGACATTCCCAAAGTTCGATGAAATTAAAATGCTAAAAAAGAATAAAAAATCGGAAAGGCAAATGAGGAGGGAAGAAGCAATATTAATCTACAAAAATAAAGCAAGGGTATGTAACCAGAACGACCCTAGCACATTATCGGGCCTGTGGAAAGAACTAATAAGACAAGAAAAACAACAACAAAAGAAAAACAGGCAAAAAAGACAAGAAAACCAGGATAGGAGAAGAAATTAAAAAAAAAAAAAAAAAAAAAAATACGGGAGAAAAAAAAAGTGTTCTTAACTAAACATAGATGGCGCCAGCCGGGCTTGATAACGAAATATATCCAGGAAAGTTTTTCCGACGAATGGCAACAAGGAGTATCGGACTCCATTAGCGCGAAGTTAGCCACGAACATCGGTGGTAAAGTCGCCACGCTCCTGAAGATGCCCAGAGTATGGGCGAAAATTTCGAGTAGAAAGAACGGTAAAAATTGATGTTTGGAATCCTAAAGCAAAGATCCAATGAGTATACCCAGCGAAAAGTGTGAGAAGTAAAGCCAGTCATCGCATACAACGGACTTTAGGACAATAACCTCAACAAAGACCGGAAAACACGTGCGTGAAATGTCCCCGTCGCTAGAAAGGAATGCCAAGGTAAGCATTATCCGCTAGTTTTCTGTACATGCTAACAGTGGTTCACAACAAAGGGCATTCCATTGTTAACCTGGCCGAGAAGCAGCCCTGTCCTGAACCTGATGGAAAATTTTTGTCACTGTTTGAAAAATCATGTGCAAAT
This sequence comes from Macrothele yani, assembly GCA_039090855.1. Lineage (NCBI taxonomy): Eukaryota > Metazoa > Arthropoda > Arachnida > Araneae > Macrothelidae > Macrothele > Macrothele yani. The sequence goes on from CM077012.1 coordinate 64,713,172, forward strand.
GAGGTGCCACCATCAAATAAAAGGCAATTAATTGAGACTATGATTGCTTCCTGGCACCACATAATAGTGAAGGCAGAGCTTCATTTACACTTGTTGGCTCAGTGAGATGTGGCTGTGCTGCAGTTTAAACAATAAAGGCTACATAACTAAATATTGATAGTACATTGCAATTGTAAATATCTGACATTTTATCAGATTGTAGTGCAGATTTATCATGATTGCTGTAATTGCAGTGTAACTTTTTTGTACTGCAGATATTTGAATTTTTTTTTGTATTGAATTCAGCATTAGATTTGTTTTCAACTGATATATATCCATTTTTATTTAGTGAAACATAACATTTTTTTATAAGCCTGCAAAGTTGTAAAACATGAAATTTTCAAAAAGTGTTCACAATTTTGGCCACTACTGTACACTAAATTCTCACCGAATTGCAACCGCTGCTACTTACAGTGAGTTACACCCGATACTGGCATAACCAGGAGGTAGGCATTGTCTGTAGGCTAAAGAGGTTCATGTAAGATGTTGGTGGTTCTGTTGAAAGTGAAATTACAGACGTGATGGGTAAAACCAAGAATTTATCAGACTTTCTGAAAGGCGAAATTGTGGATACATTAAGGGTTGGTTCATCCATTTCAGAAACTACGACAATTGAGAATTGTTCGAGGGGCTCCATGGTTAAGTGTACTAGGAAAGGTGCTAGAATGGTGAAACAACCAACTGGTGACCCAACAGTAAAAAGCAACGAAAAGAGGTGGATTCTAAAAGTTGGGTGCTCACCTTGTATGGAGCAACCGCCGCAGCACAGTTTCACCGTTGACAGCACAGTACAATATGAGTCGACCAGAAACAATATCCCATGTGACTGTGTATCAATAGCTGGTACAGATGAGCTACAACAGCAGACTCCATATACACCATATTCTCCAAACAATGGTCCATTGATGTAAACAACTCTTTTGGTGCCAACAGCATGTGGATTGGACAATAGAGGATTAAAAGCAAGTGAACTGGCCTGATGAATGATCATATGTACTCCATTCTGTAGATGATCGAGTCCATATTTGGTGTCAGCAGCCTGAGGATATGGATATCTTATGCATGGCATTGACTATCCAGGCTGATGAGAGCAGTTGTATCATGTGGGGCATGATTAGTGGGCATCAACTGAAACTCCTGGTGTGCATGGACCAACATATGGGTGAGGGATACTGCCTGGAACTGCACACCCACCTAGAGGGGGATGTGGTCTTCCAAAACACAATAATGTCCTATGTTGTGAAGCCTGCCTCACACAGTATTTTTCAATAAGCACAGGGCTGATGTGAGATATCTCAAATGGCCCCCAAACTCACCTGATCTCAACTCCATTGAATATCTGCAGAACAGCAGGTGACACAGGTGGACATACCACCCTGCTCCATACCAAGACTGTGGACCACAATGCAAACAGCTTGATTGCAAATCCCCACACAGCTGTATAGGCACCTCATGGAGCCAATCCAAATGGCTGCTGTTCTGGTGGGGGAAAGGAGGGCCCAGGATATTACGTATGTGGTTATATTTCATTATGTGTTGAAATAAAAAGTCCAACATGAACCATTTTGGCATATAACTGTGGCCATTTATAATGGTGGAATCAAGGCACAGATAAGATCTTTTTAATATTTGTACAGTGTAATAAAGAAAGAACACAACTCGAAAATATATAGATATTCCCGAAAAGTGTTCTTATTTTACCTGCAAATTGTATTTAAATTCATTAATGGAAACTCACCTAAAAGGTTGTTGTTCCTTTTGCAACATTTACTGCATGTCTATTTCCGGCTGACTTGTCATAATGCGTGATGGACTTTTTGTGGTCATTGTATCTCTTCCCTGTGTCTTCACATATACTCTTGCTAGTTGTTTTTGCGCCAACACATCACTATTACATTCACATTTTTCTCACATATGCACAATTTTCATTATCTTCAACATACATTTAAAAAATCTAAAACACTATACATAACTTCCATTGTATTCATCAAAGACTTTAACCCTAATTCTCTTGGTCGTTAGTTGCCGCCCCCGTCCTAATATTCACAACATTTATACATACATTCATATTAAAAACGCTATCTATATACACTATTTACAAAAGCCTTATTCTTTCAATTCAATTCATTTACACAATGGCTCAACCCTCCTCCTCCAACCCTACCTAGTTTTTTGATGGGAAACACGACACGTTTAACCGCTCATACTGTAAGCCTCACCACCATGACTTCATCCGTCTCTATCCTGGAAAACAAAGAATATCCAAGATTCGAAGACATTAGAATAATTAAAAAATGTAAAACAGAAAGACATTTGAGAATAGCTGAGTTAGTACTTATTAAAAAAAATAGGAATAGATTATGTAATTATAACGACCCAAATATACTAAATGATAATTGGAAGGCCCTGATAAAAATAGAACAGAAAAAAAAATTCCAATACTAGATTTTGACCAAATTAAAGAACAGATGTCGCCACAGGCAAACATCGTGAGATACAGTGACAGAGCATAGGACCGGAGACGATTGCATTACTTGCTCTGCGACTGCAGAGAGGAACGGTTGTTTTTCAACAGGCCTCCCGAAGACAGCCAGGGTCTGACAGAAAGTGCTAGAGGCGGACGAAGTCATGGGGGTGAGGCTTACAGTATCGGCGGTTAAGCCTATCATGTTTCCCATCGAAAAACTAGGTAGGGTTGGAGGAGGATGGTTGAGCCATTGTGTAAATGAATTAAGTTGAAAGAATAAGGTTTTTGTAAATAGTGTATATAGATAGCGTTTTTAATATGAATGTATGTATAAATGTTGTGAATATTAGGACGCGGGCGGCAACTAACGACCAAGAGAATTAGGGTTAAAGTCTTTGATGAATAGAATGGAAGTTATGTATAGTGTTTTAGATTTTTTAAATGTATGTTGAAGATAATGAAAGTTGTGCATATGTGAGGAAAATGTGAATGTAATAGTGATATGTTGGCTCAAAAACAACTGGCAAGAGTATATGTGAAGACACAGGGAAGAGATACGACAACCACGAAAAGTTCATCATGCATTATGACAAGTCAGCCGGAAATATACGCGTGGTAAATGTTGCAAAAGGAACAACAACCTTTTTAGGTGAGTTTCCATTAATGAATTTATTTGTGCAGTGTTTCACTGTTTTGAATCTGTGTACTGTAAAGTAACTTATATGAATTTTTATGAGTTCTTTTTGTCAAGAAGTATCAGAACAAATGTGACGTAAAAATATACTCTTTTCTGGAACATTTTATGCAATTTCACAATGAAAAATGGTAAATCTCTTAGGTTCCCAATTGGTTATGTCAAAGAGAGAAAGGGAAACATTGAAAAAGTTAATCAACCCAAGAAGTATTCAGAAGAGTCCCATGGGATACTCTGTAATACAAAAGTACTTTCATTTAAAAAAATTAATGAAAAAATTGCTTTTTTTAACACTGCTTGATTATTTTAGTTTCATGGAAAATATAATAATTCTGCAAAGTATTTTTAATATACTGTAGTGTACCTTTGCTTCATTATCATCCACAATGCAAGCATTGTTAACCATTCGATGAATAGGAACTCATGTTGTGTAAAATCCAAATATCTCTTTTAAACTGAGCTGCCAGTAGAATATCCTACTGTATTCATAGTTTCAAGAATTTTGCTGTACAATTGGCTAATTAAAAGCGAAAACTGATGTTCATCATTTCTTTCTTATTTGATTTTTGAAGTTCCTTCTTGTATAATGTAGGTATGGTCAGTTCAGAATTTCTTGTGCATTTATATTTTAGGTTTTGAGCAACATTCATACTGTGAGAGCTAACTGGGACTCAAAAGCTCCAAAGATATGGACATTTCATCAAAAGGTAGTGAATATAAATTTTAGTGCATTAATTAGGTTATTAAATACTAACTTTTGTTGTTCTGTAGGCTTGCTTATTTATCATAATTCAGTGTTTTCAAATAAGCATATTTCAAAACTGAAACCTGTGGAATTGCTTACAATCATTACATTGTGTATTTTAAATGCATATTCACATGTGTATTTTGCTGCTTTTTAGTGCATATAATCTAGTCTTTACTCGTTAGTTATTCAGGGAAATCAAGATGCACATAATCCAGAAATATTTTGCTTAAGTGCATTTTGTAGAAATTATGTGTCTAAGCTATATTAAAATGATACATCTGGACTATTTTTTTTATGAATTGGGCTGTTTGTATTAAGGCTAGTTTGGCAATAAGTTGCCTCAGTAGTCTGATTAATAAATTTTAATGAAAATTTATATCCTGAAATGTTTGCCAATGCATACCCATATTCTAGTAGAAAACAGTGGTTAAAGTTTGTCTGGATTGTGTAAGACAAATAAAGCAGATTTTAGTTCATGTGAGCTTTTAAATAGTTATGAATGTTTTATGCATTAAATAACCAGGTTTTTTTTTTCATCTGGAATACTGAAATAGAAACTGAAATGATATATTTTACTTCCTTTCTTGGTATAAAAGTTTTATGCTTGCTATCTTAATCCAGTAGTTACACTACAAGCATTCAATATCAGTCTCAGTTAATGAATTTTAATAGCAGTGTACATCTGCATTTTGATTGTATTAAAAACTTAAACATGAGAAGTTAGATATACTGGGACAGATATCTTGTAATCATTATGGCTAGGATTAATATGTGATTAAACATTTTTACATATTTGATGTTTTTTGCCATTATTATACATATTTACTGTTTTACTACATATATATTACATATTTGCACATTATTTAAAAATATTTTTTTATATAAATTGCCAATTTTTATGCAAAGCTACTTAATGTTTTCTGTTGTTGCAACCTATGAGCCGACAGATGGCAAGTTTCGCATTTTCAAGTTTTGCTACACATCAAAGCTTTGAAACATGACGATTATGGGCAAAACACGTAACAATATTAACAAAGAAAGGTAACTTGATCACGCTAGTTACGTTAACTAAAACTTTTACAAAAAGTTCGTAAGTTGGAAGCTTTCGACCTTATCTTAGGTCTTCATCACGCCAATGGAGGACTAAAATTGTTGCCAGATTCTACATTTGAATTTTTCCTATTTTTGTTGCCAAAACTTAGAATTGATCTCCAGATCAACGGAATGTAGAGAGGAGATTCGGAGTTGCAAGTCATTGAGTTGAAAATAATTTCTATGCTTTCACGGTAACGGAGGGCAAAACGATTGTCAAACGAAGCAATCTGTTTTGTTTCGTTCCAGTGGGGAACTGCAGATGTGTCTTCCATTGTCAAAATAGACAAGGCAGTGTTGGGATTGCCTTTCGAAACATCTTTTCTGTGTTCTAAAATTCTATGGCTAATGCTCCTGTATGTGCTTCCAATGTATAAGTTATCCCCAGTAGAAGAAGAGATAGGAATGCAGTAAACTCCTGGGAGGTTCAGGCTTTCAACTTTGTCCCTATCCCTTTGTAGAAGTTTCAAGATGTTTGGGGTAGATTTAATGGCAAGATGGTAACCAAAACTTCTAAAAAGGATCTGTAACTTATAAGCATAGGAAGGATGGTAAGGAACAGAACCACAGAATTTCAGGTCTTCTTTCTTGTGAGGAAGGAGGCATTCGATTTTCGAATGGTTTTCATATTTCTTTATGAGGGAGTTAACTGTAACAGCAGGGAAACCATGAGAGAGGGCTATTGTAGAAATTTTGGAGAGTTCTTCTTGAAGAGAGAGTTGGTTGTTGCAAATGATATGAGCTCTGTGGATGTAGGACTTCAATGCTGCAAGCTTGTAGAGATGCAGGGTGCAAGATTTGTAGGGAATGATGTTAGTGGCTGCAGAAGGTTTTCGATAGACGGAACGCAGTAATGGAGAGATCAGCGTTTCTGCAGATAGATACATCCAGGAAATCAATTTTGTGATTTACTTCCTTAGATATAGTGAGCTTGATGGAAGGAAATTTTTCTGTAATGGAGTTGATCAGTATCTGTAGCTCAGACTCCGAATGTGGCCAGCTAATGAAAATGTCGTCTACATATCTTAACCATAGGGAAGGTTGAAAAGGGTGTAGAGGAATTATGGAAACTTCAATATGTTGCATGTAGATTTCAGCAAGCAGAGGGGAAAGAGGTGAGCTTCCATGGGGAGACCAGATTGTTGCCTATACACTAATTTTGTTGAAAACAAAACAACTGTGTTGATGAATAGTGTGGAAACAATCATAAAGATCTTTGATAAGAGGACCGGGGGTTCAAAATGAAGAATCAATTTCTTCATGAGGAGCATGTAGGAATCAAAATATGGTACAGAGGGAAACAAAGATTCTACATCAAGAGTATACAGATTATCACAAGGGGGAAAGGAATTAGGAAGGTTGTGGATGAAGTTTGAAGTAGAGACAACTGTATGAGGATGGTTGGCTGCCAGGGATTTGCATTTGTGGACCAATCTCTCTTTCAAGGTTTACAGCTGGAGAAAACGAATATTCCACTAAAGGTCTGATGGGGTTACCAGCTTTATGCAGTTTCACTTGCAGGAAGAGCCTGGGAGTTCTAAAGTAAGGAGGGGTGATATATCACCAAGGAAGGATTGAAGAGTTTCTTTCTTAGCTAATCTGTCAACTGAGTTTTTGAGTGAGTTGGTGGTGTCTGACTGTAAAGGGATGCAGTTAGCAGATGTAAGAAAAGAAAGCACTTTTTGGTTTAGAGTTTCTTTACCAATGATGACTGGGCAACCAACTTTATCTGCTTTGCATACGGCTAGGTCATTTTCTTGAATAAATGACCTGAATTCTTTTAAACAAGAGGAAGAGTACTTGATTGGCACAGAATTTTGCTTGGATAAGATAACAGCAGCGTTGGCACGAAGGATAGGCTGCTGAACAGTCTCAGTTCTGTGGATGGCTGATTCTATAACAGAAACAGTTTGTGGAAGATTGATAGGAAGAGCAGGTGAAAATTTTGGGCCTAATGATAAGAATTTATCCAAGCTAGGAGGAATAGTGACAGAAGAAAGATTTACATACTTTGGCTTGTCAGTAGAGGCTGATGACGGAGATGTTGCTCGACTTCTGTCACTATTCCTCCTAGCTTGGATAAATTCTTATTAGGCCCAAAATTTTCACCTGCTCTTCCTATCAATCTTCCACAAACTGTTTCTGTTATAGAATCAGCCATCCACAGAACTGAGACTGTTCAGCAGCCTATCCTTCGTGCCAACGCTGCTGTTATCTTATCCAAGCAAAATTCTGTGCCAATCAAGTACTCTTCCTCTTGTTTAAAAGAATTCAGGTCATTTATTCAAGAAAATGACCTAGCCGTATGCAAAGCAGATAAAGTTGGTTGCCCAGTCATCATTGGTAAAGAAACTCTAAACCAAAAAGTGCTTTCTTTTCTTACATCTGCTAACTGCATCCCTTTACAGTCAGACACCACCAACTCACTCAAAAACTCAGTTGACAGATTAGCTAAGAAAGAAACTCTTCAATCCTTCCTTGGTGATATATCACCCCCTCCTTACTTTAGAACTCCCAGGCTCTTCCTGCAAGTGAAACTGCATAAAGCTGGTAACCCCATCAGACCTTTAGTGGAATATTCGTTTTCTCCAGCTGTAAACCTTGAAAAGAGATTGGTCCACAAATGCAAATCCCTGGCAGCCAACCATCCTCATACAGTTGTCTCTACTTCAAACTTCATCCACAACCTTCCTAATTCCTTTCCCCCTTGTGATAATCTGTATACTCTTGATGTAGAATCTTTGTTTCCCTCTGTACCATATTTTGATTCCTACATGCTCCTCATGAAGAAATTGATTCTTCATTTTGAACCCCCCGGTCCTCTTATCAAAGATCTTTATGATTGTTTCCACACTATTCATCAACACAGTTGTTTTGTTTTCAACAAAATTGTGTATAGGCAACAATCTGGTCTCCCCATGGGCTCACCTCTTTCCCCTCTGCTTGCTGAAATCTACATGCAACATATTGAAGTTTCCATAATTCCTCTACACCCTTTTCAACCTTCCCTATGGTTAAGATATGTAGACGACATTTTCATTAGCTGGCCACATTCCGAGTCTGAGCTACAGATACTGATCAACTCCATTACAGAAAAATTTCCTTCCATCAAGCTCACTATATCTAAGGAAGTAAATCACAAAATTGATTTCCTGATGTATCTATCTGCAGAAACGCTGATCTCTCCATTACTCGTTCCGTCTATCGAAAACCTTCTGCAGCCACTAACATCATTCCCTACAAATCTTGCACCCTGCATCTCTACAAGCTTGCAGCATTGAAGTCCTACATCCACAGAGCTCATATCATTTGCAACAACCAACTCTCTCTTCAAGAAGAACTCTCCAAAATTTCTACAATAGCCCTCTCTCATGGTTTCCCTGCTGTTACAGTTAACTCCCTCATAAAGAAATATGAAAACCATTCGAAAATCGAATGCCTCCTTCCCCTCACAAGAAAGAAGACCTGAAATTCTGTGGTTCTGTTCCTTACCATCCTTCCTATGCTTATAAGTTACAGATCCTTTTTAGAAGTTTTGGTTACCATCTTGCCATTAAATCTACCCCAAACATCTTGAAACTTCTACAAAGGGATAGGGACAAAGTTGAAAGCCTGAACCTCCCAGGAGTTTACTGCATTCCTATCTCTTCTTCTACTGGGGATAACTTATACATTGGAAGCACATACAGGAGCATTAGCCATAGAATTTTAGAACACAGAAAAGATGTTTCGAAAGGCAATCCCAACACTGCCTTGTCTATTTTGACAATGGAAGACACATCTGCAGTTCCCCACTGGAACGAAGCAAAACGAATTGCTTCGTTTGACAATCGTTTTGCCCTCCGTTACCGTGAAAGCATAGAAATTATTTTCAACTCAATGACTTGCAACTCCGAATCTCCTCTCTACATTCCGTTGATCTGGAGATCAATTCTAAGTTTTGGCAACAAAAATAGGGAAAAAATTCAAATGTAGAATCTGGCAACAATTTTAGTCCTCCATTGGCGTGATGAAGACCTAAGATAAGGTCGAAAGCTTCCAACTTACGAACTTTTTGTAAAAGTTTTAGTTAACGTAACTAGCGTGATCAAGTTACCTTTCTTTGACACATCAAAGCTGATAGATGGCAGCACCATACTGGCACCAGCCCGCTTCTTCATCTGAGATGAGGAATGCAGGCTAAGTTATTTGTCACTTAATGCGTAGTTTCGTGTCCAGTTTCTTCCTAAATCTTTTCGTTCACGTCATTGTTAGAAGTTTGTTTTTCCAGTTCAAGTTGTTAAGTAAATCGACATGCCCAAAATTAAATCAACTATATTATCCAAATTAAAAGCATTTATTAACGAGTTTCCCGGTAAAGGACTGAGAACAGATAAAAATATTTCGTTTTGTGGTGTGTGGGTGTCTGCTGCTTCTTGTGACCAGTGTTTTCAAGTTTTTGCAACACGTTAAAACAGGGAAACATTAAAAAAAAAGAAGAGAAAAACACCTTGTTGAAATAAAGTCTTCTTACAGAAGTTCCAGGGAACAGTAAACTGGTCAGTTCAAATTTCAGTGTGGATATTTATGCCGTGCAATAGGGAGCTCAGATATCCTGTTGTCAAAAATAAACAATCCAGCATTTAGAAGTTTCTTAGAAAAATACTGCAGTCAAATAATTCCAGACAAATCTACTTTAAGAAAAAAATTACTTGCAGATGAAGTATGATGAAACAGTATAAAAATTAGGGAGAAAATCAAAGAATTCCATATTTGGATCTCAGTTGATGAAACAACAGATGCGCACGAGAGATACAAGGATTGTACCAAAAGTAATGTAAAAGTGGGCATAACTATTTTATTAACTGACAGAGGTCGTTCAAATGGTACATGTTGGTAGAGTAACCCTTTCTCTATACAAAGGTACTACTCAATGTAGTCTCCATCACAAGCAATGCATTTGTGCCATCGCTGAACCCAACTCTCAAATCCTCTTTGAAAAAAATCAGGTGTAGACTGTTGTACCCACTTCTTCACAGCCACTTTCATTTCGTCTGTGTCATCAAATCGCTCTCCCTGGAGACTGTCCTTCATTGGACTGAACAGGTGAAAGTCAGAGGGTGCCAGAACGGTGGATGGGAACCATCGACCAGCCAAATTTGCTGATCACCCGATTTGTTGCCGAAGATGTGTGTGCTCTCACATTGTCATGGTGAATGTGGATCCTTTTCAGATTCTTGTTCAGTCTCTTCCTCCTTATGGCTTCTCTAAGTTTCTTGAGTGTCTCAATGTACTGCTTGCTGGTCACGGTACAACCACATTCCAGAAAATTAAGGAGAATGACACCCCTGTCATCCCAAGAAACAGTCACCATGACTTTCTGTGCTGACTGCTGGCTCTTGAACTTCTTAGGCCTTGGTGACTAGGCAAGATATGCTCACATTTCATCCCTGTCACCAGATCATTCTTAGGCAAGATATGCCCACATTTCATCCCCTGTCACCAGATCAGAAACAAACGTGTCTTCATTGGCTTCAAATGCTTCCAGCAGATCAGAGCAGACTTCCACCGTTCTCTCCTTCAAATTGGGTGTCAACTGCCAAGGTAACCACTTTGCACGCACTTTACCATACCCTAAGTCTTCCACCATCATCTGTATGGCATTATGACCACGGTCCAGTTGTGCAACAAGCTCACGGATTGTGACTCGTCTCTCCACATGAATCAATTCATCCACTCACTGATGATTCGTGCCAGTGGTCGCAGTTGGTGGTCTCCCACTGTGTGGTTTGTCTTCAATGCTGGTTTTCTCTTCTTTAAACTTCATCCATCTGTGCACATTGCTCTTGTCAATGGTGTCATCTCCGTAAACATTCTGTAGCCTTCTATGCATGCCATACAGCCTGCATCCTTCCTTTGTCAAGAACTCAATGACAGCATGTTGCTTCTGCTTGTAATTCATTATTTATTTGCAATGGAGAAGAAGGGTTACTATAGAGGAAGAGTTACTCTACCAACATGTACAATTTAAACGACCTCTTTCAGTTAATAAAAAGTTATGCCCACTTTTGCATTACTTTCGGTACAATGCTGGTATAAACATTTGCATTTAATGAAACATAACATTTCTTTATAAGTCTGCAAGTTTATATAACATGATTTTTTCAAAACATGTCCACAATTTTGGCCACCACTGTATTATTTTTTACCTTTCAGATTTATTATTTTTTCTATAGGAAACAGGTAACTTCTGGCTTGTTCATTGTTTGATTCATACCAGTCTTAAAATAATTTGAATCTCAGCTAAGTCCTAGTGTCAAGTCACTGCTTCAGTGAAAAGATGGGCAGCAAGTAGACACTTGCTCCATAGTATATATAAAATTTTTCACGAGTCAGGGTAATCGTACTTCATATGGTTTTAATATGTACTACAGGGTGGTCGAAAAGTCCCCATTGGGTTTTGATTGACAACTGTACAAAAACGAACAGATCTACAGCAATGCGGTTTGCAGCATTTGAAAGAGTAAATATTTGAGTTTAATAATCTTACCTTAATACACCTCTACATGTGTGTCTTTGGTGGCATGTAACACATCCAGTCAGTATTCAATTTCTTGTTATGTGTGCTCCAACATGTCCGAATCGACTCTATCAAACACTGCTGTAATGCACTGTTTGAGCTTCTGAAGGCTGCTTAATCTTTCCTGGTAAACCATGTCCTTGACATAGCCCCAGAAGAAGGAGTCTAAAGGAGTGATATCCGGGAACCGGGGTGGCCAAGGATTGGGACCATCTCTGCTAATCCATCTGTCAGGAAATTCATTGTTCAGGTATTCATGAACATCAAGTCCCCAATGGGGGGGGGGCATCTTGTTGCAGTATGGTGTTTGGCTGCAAATCCTGTAGTTAAGGAACCACAAAGTTCTGAAGCATGTGCAGGTAATTATTCATTTGCACTGTGGGCTCGAAGAAGAATGGCCCAATTACATGATTATGCATGAGCCCGCACCAAATGTTCATCTTTGAACTGTGTGCAACGTGCTCCCTGACTGAATGTGGGTTTTCACTACCCCATATATGAACGCTCTGAGTGTTGACTTTTCCATGCACATAAAAGGTTGCCTTATCCGAGAACATTACACGGCGTAGGAAACTTTAATCAACTTCCAGTCGCTCTAACATATTCCGAGCGAATGCTAAGTGCTGAGGTCCATCGTTCGATTTAATTTGGTGTATGAGTTGCACTTTGTATTCGGTTAGTTTCAGGCGTTTGTGAAGCACTCCCATCAATGTGGATCGTGGAACATTCAGTTGTAAAGAGGCCCTTCTCATGGACTTGCTAGGACTGTGAGCAAAAACCTCCTGTATGCTCTGCACAGTTTCTTCACTGACAGGGGGTCTGCCACTTCTTGCTGGTCCAGAACACTGCCAGTATCGAAGACTTTCTTCTGCCACGCTCTGATACTGAAATCACTCGGTGGATCTTTCCCATATGTACGATGGTAATTTCTTTGTTCCGTAATCAGACTTCGTCTCAAAAAACTAACGCAGCCCATTGCTTTCTCCTGCGCCGGCGACATTTTCAGTTGTTTTGCAGTCGCTATCGGTATTTGCGAGCACGTAACGCCATCTGTTGGAAAAAGATGGCATTAAAACTTGAATATTTACTCTTTCAAATGCCGCAAACCACATTGCTGTAGATCTGTTTGTTTTTGTACAGTTGTCAATCAAAACCCCTAAAAGACTTTTTGACCACTCTGTATGTCAACTAGGCTTCATTATTGCAACAGTGTGATTTATCACAGGGAAGCACAGGAACTAATTCTTTTTAATATGCTATATTCTGTAATACTGCTCATAGTTCAATGAGAATTTCCACAGAAACGTCGTGGAAATTTATCAGTATTTAACATCTAAAGAACAGTCTAACCTCTAAGTACATGGCTCTGACTTATTTAACCTCCAAAGCACATGGCTATGACTTAAGATTCACACATAAATGCCATCATTAAGTATCATTCATGTAATAAACTTCTCAGAAAGCTGCAAAATTATATTATCCTTGAGCAGAAGTCAAACTTGTACCTCCTGATTTATATTCACTTATGTTAATATATGAACTAACATTTTGTCAATTTCTGACCTGGGTGCTTGTTGCAGGATACGCATTTCTCTGCTGTGAAGAGGATGGTGCCTTGACTACTACACTCCAGAAGTTTATTCAGATTTATATAATATAAATCACTTACTTCGAAATGCACCATCATGAGTAATGTGTATTGGTACCATACTCAAACAGAAATTGGTCGACTCAGGTTTATCCCCTGTTACAGGCTGTTACAGTTTTCAAGTTTTCTGATGAGTAGGTAACATGTATGACAATTAATACTGATAGTAATAACAAGTTCTACTGTTTGTATTAATAAAGCTTACATACTGTATATTCAAGAATTTCTGACCTCACATGTATTCATCATTGGCATAGCACACTATATTGACAAAGTCACCCAACACCCTGTCAAAAGCAAATGAACGAATCCGCATAGTTGTTGAGATGTGCAGTACAGCTGCAAATGGTATAAAAACAAGCCTGCAGCTGACCGCGATCATGTCGCACTGTGAGGTTGAATGAAAATGTTGCGGCAGGAGAGAACTGACTTTGAGAAAAAAAGATTGTTGGGTGTTATATTAGTGGGTTGTCCATAAGAGAAACTGAGAGGTGTTTAAACATACCCAAGTCAACTGTTTTGGATGCACTGAATAAGTGGAAAACACATGGCATGTCAGAAGCAGTAAAACATACCGGCAGACCAAAGAAAATCACTGATAGAGGACGTTGAAGCCTCAGGAGAGTCATTATAGCTAATTGACAGAGTACTGCACAAGACCTCAGTGAACAGGTGAGTAAAAATGCTAGAACCAGGGTATGTACATGTATAATTTGCAGGGAACTTCATTCCATGGGTTACCGTGGTTGTACGGCTGCTCATAAGCCTTTCATCTCCACTCAGAATGATATTCGTTGTTTAACATGGTGTAAAGAAAATTTATCATGGACCGTAGATCAATGGAAACGGGTCCTATGGACTGATGAATCCAGATACACGATCCATCAGTCTGATGGCCATGTGTGGGTATGGCGTCAGCCGGGGGAACGCTATTTACCACAGTGTACTGTTCCTACAGTCAAGTTTGGAGCTGGCAGTGTACTCTTGTGGGGGTGTTTTTCGTGATATGGTGCCGACCCATTGATTATCATGGACAAACCTGTTAATCAACATGTTTACCTTGATATTCTGGGCAATTATGCCTTACCAACTCTGTGACAATACTATGGAACCGAGCCTATTTGGTACCAGCAGGATAATGCACCGAGCCATAAAGCAAGGACTGTTACCACATGGTTTGACGTTAATTCCGTATCATGTGTGGACTGGCCAGCACAGAGCCCTGCTCTTATCCCATAGAGCACCTATGGGATGAATTAGAGTGCCACATAAGAAGTTTGGAACCAAGTCCTACTACTAAGCAACAGTTAGTGGCAGCATTATGCACTGAATGGAAGCGCATACCTATCGCTGTATCCCAAAACCTTGTCGAAAGCATATCTCGAAGGGTCAGTGCCTGCGTTAGGGCCAAAGGTGGACCGACACCATACTAATGTATGTCAATAAATGCTATGTTGTGTTTCTCTTCTAGGTGTCTGGTGACTTTTGTGAATATAGTGTATAGTGATTTACAGGAAAGAAAAAGAGAACTGTGTTAGTGGTAAGTGAAAGGTGGTGAAACCCAATGCTATTGCAGTGAAACTTATTCCATTTTAGAAATATTTGGGATTTCATAAGAATTTTGAGATAAGGTACTTTTCAGAGAGGGCTCTGTAGCAATCCCTAACCTTGGAGTCTAACTTTAATAAATAGACAAGAATGACTAGTGTATACCTGTCAACCTCTTGAGGTGATAACCTGTACACTGAACCCATAAAAACCTTACAAAGACTAAATAACCCTTTTGCCAAAAAAAACAACAACGTAATTTTAACAAGCTCAACTGTTTTATGACAGCAACTGATACACATGTATTAATTATTTGCATATTTAATCTAAGAGTGTTTTGCATTATAGTCAACACATGCACGTTTTGCTTTCGTCAAAATGTCATCAGTATATTTAAAGCCTATGCAGCAAGTGTCAGTGTTTATTTTACACTGTAAAAAGGAGGTCAGTGTATCTGCATTCAGGGACTTCCTACAATCTGTATGGATTTTCTTCATCATGGAGAAAGTTCTTTCACAGTCAGCATTACTGTGAGGCAAAGTAAGGAGTCGCTGAATAAGCACTTTAAGATTTGGGAAGCGGATACCACCAGTACTGGTTCTCAAACTTAAAATATCCAGCCAGTAGCTACAAAAGCTCTTTTTCTGGCCATTGTCTGACAGTACAAGTACACAGTCACTAGAGATCAAACAATAGTCATTAAACTCATCCTGTAGAGCTTCCTGATCAAGATGTGGAGCAAACGTATCTGCCAATCTACAAATATGTGTGTATTTCAGGCTGTCCTTAGTGGTTGGGTCCAATACTTTCAGGTCTTTCAGCACCTGATTTTCAAATGGAAATTTGTCCACTATCTTTCTCACTACTGCAACATAAAAGTTTCTCACATCTTCAAAGAATACCTTTTTGTCTGCACCATTAAATTGCATTTCTTCCATTAATGTTCTGTTGGAGAGGCCTACTGCTAGTGTGCTGTCATCATGCTGCACTTCACGATTATCAAACTTGATTTGCCTCAAATCAGGAATTTGTTTGAAATGTTTCATCTGCACAAATTTAACCATAAACTTCCTGAGTAACCTGTCCATCTCCTCCATCATATCACCAATCTGTGATTCATCTGTTTGAAAAAGTTTATTAAACTAATTTAAAAGTGGCAAAACAAAGTGAAGAAAACGCATGGTTATCTGGATCAGCGGTGATTTTAAAAGATCATGTATGTTTTTTACTCTACCAGGTTTTTCAACATCACTGTGGCTTTCAAAATAGGATGAAAGAGCTGAATACTGGTTGAGAACCCTGTCTACTACTTTGTGCAGTGATAACCATGGGGTTTGGCAATGTTTCAATAAGTTCAGGTCATCCACCTCAGTAAAAAGTTGGAAGTCCTTGTATGTCTTTCGTCGGTTAGAACTGTACTGAAAATAGTAGTAAATGTCAATCAGTAGGTCATCTATTGGTACAGTCAGTTGCTTCACTCCAGCTTGTGCACACAAATTGGCCAGGTGGCAAATGCATCCAATACTGAAGACATCAGGATTTCTCTGCTTCACCCTGGTAAGTACAGAGTTTGCTTTCCCCACCATAACACTGCAATTGTCACTAGCAAAGCCAATGCAGTTACTCCAAGAGATATTCAGCCTAGTGAATGTTGTGCCAATGTCATTGCAAATGTCCTCACTGGTTCCACCACTACATACTGGCATGTCCAGCAATCTTGTTCTGGGTCCCAAACCATCTTCAAAAATTCTCACCATAATAGCTAATCTCTTATCACTTTTCTTGTCATTTGATTCATCAATCATCAGTGAGAAGGGTGACTCCCTGCACAGATTGATAACTGGTACTGTTGCTGATGAAGCTAAGCAGTTTTTAATAATAAGTTTAGTTTTGGTCCGCTTTAAATGAAACTTGGCAATGGTGCTGTCAGGAAACATTTTAACTGCTAAGTCAGAAAAGTGATCAGCTACAGAAGCAGGTAAATTGTGCTGGGCGACGAAATTAGCAAATAAAACTTCAGCCCTTGTAACATTATCTTCTTGCTTTGGCTGTGTAAAGAAAGTCTCGATAGATGCTTCCTTCTTCATTTTAATATTTTTTTCATGCAATTTTGTCTTAAAGTGTTCTTTCAGATCATATAAGCCAGACGCTACAACTTTAATGTCTTAGCTGCATATTTTACAAAAAGCATGGGTAGATCCTATCTTAGATACATCAACAATGCCAGGGAATAGTTTAATCCAATCAGCCTGAAACTTGCCATGATCTCGGTTTCTGTCTTCCAACTTACGTTTCTTTGAGTTTGAGTTCTCGGCCATTTGATGAGTGAAATATTCAAATTAAGCTGTAAAAAAATTATTTTGGCTTACCCAAATCCTACAACACTAGCTTTCCCCAAACGTGTGATTCCTGATGAATAATTCGTACAAAAAACTTGTAATTCCAGTGAAAAACATCTGCTGAATTAGCACAAAATTTACGAAAATATTGTTATTTTTTCAAAACGAATCTGTCAAGAGAATTTGTGATTACGGTTACATTGAGATAACTTGCTGATGTTCAGTATAAAGCAAGAAAAGCGTGGGTTTTGATTGGCTGTAGGGATGGGCAAAAACTTCCATGCCTTTGAACATCGATGTTTACGACCTATAATAATCGATGTTGGAGAGCCCGTTAATTGAAAAAGCATCGAGGTTTGATGACCCAATATTTGAACAAACTGGTAAAGAATATTTTCTACAAAAAATAAATGAATTTCTTTTTGTTGCATTCTTATGAAGAGGAAGAAGTTCAATGTATCGACGTTTCGGGAACAAGTAACCACCAATTTCTCGCCGATGTGCCCATTCCTACTGCCAAGGCTCCGCCCCTGAGAGGGTGGGACGACACCTGGACTCCAAGCTCGAGGTCATCTCTTCGCAATATCCCCTGTTCTCAGCAGCTGTTATTCTCACCTCCACCAATTCCCCTACACACAACTGTGACCAGTGTTCTTGAGACCTCACAACAATCTTTCTGCCACATCAAACCGTAAGGACGCGCATCTTTCGCCAATATTTTCGCAGAATCTGTTGTTGTTTTTTTCCTCTCACGGCATTTCTCAATCAGTGGCGATTTGGCGAATATTTAGCGCGCGCTACGGAATAAACATAAAATGTTTGGTATTATATCTGTGAAAAAAAGTTTCCACAGAGGGCCAGTTAATGTAAAAAATTAAAACTTTTTTTTCAGGGAAAAAAATTGTACAAACTGTTTGTACGGCCGTACACGAGCGAAAGCGTAAAAACGTGCTAAATACGGGTAAACCGTACAAGTTGACAGGTATGCTAGTGACTAGCCTGGATGAAAGAGCTGAAAACACTTTTGTTCTCACAAAAACATGCAAATAAAAAAAAAAAAGAGAATTGGCCAAAGGTAGCTGAAAAATATTTTTTGTTATGCAGTTGACATTTCGCCAGATATCACTTCTGGTCAAAACATATTTAAATCAGTTAGTTCTGATGCCAGGAACATGTTGAAAGAATATGACAGTAGTCTTAAGTACATTGATTGGTGATCAAGGCCATCTTAAGTCTTATCTAGGTCCGCAGGCAAAAGTAAAGTATGGCTCCCCTTTAAAATTATTATAAGGGGTGGGAAAACAAAAATAATCTTAACAAATTTACTGAGATGACATTAAAATAGATAGGAATACATAAATACATATACCTTTATTCAACCTATAATTGCATATAAAATAGTACATGCTAACTATTATTATCAAAACACTTATAAACAAAGAATTCTATTGCACATGTACATAAATAAGTTTTGTTAATGTAAACTAGGTGTTATATACAAACTTATGCAAACAAAATTCTATTATATAGTGCATAAATTTCAATAAAATTATACATAAATTTGTCTTCATCTTTTTTTTTTAAATGTTTCTATAACATATTTTCACAATCAAAATTACTGAAAACATGTTGTTTAATGCACAACAGTGCTAATGAGCTTAAATTTTCTTGAGATAAAATACTACGAAGGTAGTTTTTATCCTTTTAGGGCAAAGTGACCATATTCACCAGAGGCATTATTAATAGGCACTGTTAAATAAATTCTTAATATATGCATAGTTCCGATGCTTGAAAGTCAAAATGTTCTCATCAAGTATAAATTTATAATAATTTTGGGGATTGTTTATTTTATTTTTGAATACTAATTTAAGGAAATGGGATACTTCTTCATGAAGTCTTTCAATGTGAATGTCATTTTTATAAAATTCTTGGAGTTCTGGTAATGTCAGCAAAATTTTCTATTTGTAAACCAGGTACATAAACATGAAATATTTTAAAGCAGTTGTTAACTGAACGACAGTTTTGACCTCTAGATAACAATTCTGAAATTAATTGGCAGCAATTTTTTTAGTACTTTAATTTTAAAATGACACTGCCCATTTAAAACTACCCCATTGCTTTTCAACTCATCAAAAAAAAAAAAAAAAAAAAAAATTAATATTTCTGCATTGAACTCTTTGACTGTCTTTTTTGTATTTAGTCTTTGATAAATTTAGAGTTTACTTGTCAGTGTTATCTTCAATAATGTAGTGCCTATGTGGCAATGGAAATGGGCCCACAAAATCACAGGTTCTCTGCATTTGGCTACTTTGCCTGTGGTGAAAGATGGCTCCGTTGATAATTTTAGTAACACAGAATGATGATTTGTATGAAGTATAAGAAATTTTATTATATAATTTGTAATGTACTTTTTACCTGTTTCTTTAATCTGTCAAGTGTTATTTATTTATTATATATATATTTTTGCTGGATTGTAAAATAGGTGTCTACTTCTGGTTCTTTTCTTGAGGAAGGCCAGTTTTTTGTTCGAAGCAATAGCTCTGCTGCCACAATAGGTAAGTGGTATAATTTGAAAGAAAAGCAATCTTGATATGCATGTATGTATATATAGCCCCCACATACTAGTTTCATTCCATTTATCCATCTCCCATGTTAGCATTTTCTGAGTCTTTTCTAGTCTCTTGGTATCCAGTTGACTATGCTAATGACGATGTTTAGAAACTTTCATTTTTCAGAATACATATTTCCTTTCCTGTCTTTTCAGTTATGCATCTGTCGATTGTCGTCTGAGCTCTTCGTAGTTCTCTATTCATATTTTCTTTTGAGGTCTAGCATGGCAGTTTAGATCTTTGCTTAGCAAAGCCTTGGAAATCCATATATGGGTTGTCTTTGCCCTGTTTCCATGGAAAGGACAGCACATATTCACCGCACTGTGGTGCTAGCAGGGCTTCGACTGGCATGTGTTATAGCCAGCAGTCCCATTGAAAGCCATTGTTTATGAGACTTGATTCTCTTGATCCAAGTGAATGAATTCACACTTTTTTTATTTGAACTCTATGGGCTTTGCAGCTAGTCTAGCTAGCTAGCATAGAATATAAACCAATGCTGTACACTAGGGTGGAGTGATTTTTTTTTTTTTTTTTTTTTTTGGAAATTCATGTCAGCTGGGGTTGGGAAATTTGAAGGCACCTAACATGTGTTGCACACCAAGATTTTGAAGCCTCTAGCACTCCATCTTCAGGTGTCCCACGGAGGGTGAAATTTGCAAAAAATGTTGTTTTTGCATCATTTAAAAGAATTTTTATTTGCATTATTAAAAAAAATATATTAACTAGCCTGGGGTTGGAAAATACAAATAATGATTCATAATTGATATATGAAAATATTCAGAATTTTCAGCATTCTTCTTCAGGTGCCCCAAGAAGCATAAAATTCCACCAATATATACGTCACTTGCGGCATTTCAAGGATTCCCCCTCCTATCTTGTATTTGTGGTATGAAGTGAAAATGTAGGGAGGTAGAGTTCCAAGCAGCAAGCAGAATTGCTGTCAAATCTCAGGACAGCCAAGAATTAACAAATAGTGACGACAGCAGTGAACATTTTGATGATGTATCCATTGATGCAAATTTCACTGCAGTGGCTGCAAGTAAAGCATCCTCTTCAAGAGAAAATATCCAGATGCGTTAGAGTTTGTCTATGATTGCAAGAGAATGCGACATATGGATTATCTGACAAGAGTGCTGCTGCCATTACATCTGCAATTCTTCAAGACGTTGGCATATTCATTGCAACTGATACCTCTTCCGTGGTCGATAGAAATAAAATTCAAAAAGAGCATAAAAAGTTAAGGAAATAATTACAAGTGACTAAGCCAATGAAATAACAGTACTGTTTTTTGATGCTAGAAGAGACAAAACACAGACACAAGTTCAGAAAGGTACTAAGCTACACCCAAGGGTTGCTTACAAGAACACATTACCCTTGTGGAAGAACTTGATTCCATATATATAGGGCACATCACTGTTACCACAGGGAAAGTGGTAACAAACAAAACAGGCATCATGAATTTCTTTGGGAAGGGTAAATTAACACACCCTTCTCAAAGAAATTCATGATTTCCATCAGAGAACAGAATTCCACTATTCGAAACTTTCAAGAACAGAAGGTAGATGGAGTGAAATTTCTCCCATAGTTATGTTTTTGTTTTCTTCTCACAATGTTTCTTCTGCCCAGTATTGCTGTTAGATATCAGTTCATTTCATAAATATTTGCATTTCAGCTTAAAAATGGTAGAAAAATTTCAGAAAACGGAAGTCGGATGGAGCAAAGATTTCTCCCCTAATCGTAATTTTTTTTTCCAGCGATGTTCCAACTCTCCTGTGTAGTTGTTAAATGTTATTTTCTCCCATAAATGTGTGATGATGGAGAGGCAAATTTCCAAAAACGGAAGTTGGGAAATTTGAAAGAATTGATGCATGGCGTTCAAAAGTATTCATACTCTCAAAGTTGCACTATTTATTTAAAACAGTGAAAGCTTTGATATCAGAATTAATTCTAATAATTAATGACTTCATGGCTTCCTTTTATTACTTTCAGTATTATAAATAGTTAACGGGAATTATTGAGGATAAATTTTTTAAGGTACATTACCTCTGTAACAGGTTGAAAGTTCTTTCAGCATGGTTGCCTGAAATTATTTTCATCTGTGGAAATAAAAAATAAAGTAACAAAAAAATGGGAAGGGAAAAATATTGGCAAAATGAAAAATTGAGCAATGAATTCTGTGCAGGTGCAGAATCAATGTAAGGCAAACATGGCCGTGGAACTTGCTGAGAAGAAAGCAAGGCTTGCTTGCAACAGGAAACTTTAACTAATGTTCTTGCAAGTATCACAATAAAACAAGAAAAAAAAAACTATTTCAAGCAGTGTCTTTTAAAACCATTTTGTTTTGTCAAATCAAACAGAGGTAATTACTCTTTCCACGTTTATAAGTGAGTCATGGAAAAATTCTCATTGGCTGCCACCGGGAATCGAACCCAGGGTCTTCCAGTTACGGTCTTCCCTTCTAATTATTTGTTCAGTTGCTGCTCACCATCTTTGGCGAATCCCCAGCATTGTGCTGGGCTTCAAGAAGTAACCTGCCAAATTGGCTTGGCAGTTAGTGTATGCGAGTCTGGAGGAATTCGAGGCCGCTGTGGTGCAGTGGAAGCATATCCGGTGCGTAACTGGAAGACCCTGGGTTTGATTCTCGATGACGGCAAATGAGAATTTTTCTGTGACTCACTTATAAACGTGGAAAGAGAGATAACCTCTGTTTGATGTTCCTAGTCCACTCACATCGAATGGCTGTGTTCATTTTGTTTTGTTTTGAATTTAGTAATTTTATATTGTGAATAGAGTAGTGTGCCCTAGTTAAACATTTTCATAAATGAATTACAGTTAACAGTTCCATCTTACTAGTGCTATGTTATATTCACACTTTCTTGCTGCATATTCTGATTTTTTCATCTGGTTAAAAAGTTCAGCTTTTTTTTTTTTTGCCCTTTGTTGGTTTGTTGGTCTCGTGTATGATTGGTTTGACAGTAGGTGTGTGTGTGTGTGTGTGTGTGAGGTAATTAACTTTCAGTTCTTACAAGGAAATGGACATGTGGTTGTTCCTGATTGCAAAACCAAAGTATGATGTTTAGACAGATTATCATAAGATATGTTTATATCCAAACTTCAAGCTGCTATGGACAAGGGGGGATCTGCTAGAGCCTTGTTCATGAGCATTATATTCACTGTGTTGGTAACATCACTCATGAACTTTTGGCACAGAGATGGTTTTCTCCATCTGCAGTCTTTTGTTCTCTATCAGTTTCCAGCACCTCAATTTCAAAACGTAATCTGCTTTGCATTTTATAAGTGTGGTTGTGTCACTACTCATCACCTCTCCAGTATTGTTTTGAATTGGGCCTAATTGAGGAATGTGGTAGAGAAGATTGCGAGAAAACAGCATTCATGAAGTATGCTCACTTTGAAAACTACTTTTGTTTGGGTCATTCCATAATTAAAAATCTTCATATTTTTTGTCGTACATGAAAGGTGAGTGCAGTGTATATACATTACTGAACATGCTATGCTGTATATCAATTCATGAATACTTTGTAATGTATACCAATTGCTTAAAACAACAAAAACCATCCCGATACAGGCCACAAGAGTAATGGAGATTCCATGAATATTGTCTCTGCCAGTGTTCTTTGATGTTCCATAACTTCATCATTTATATTCCATAGCACCTAAAAGTTTGTCATTATACATTACCCCTTCAGTACTGTTGAATGATATAACAAGATTGTGCATCTAGCAACAATGGTCCGGACCATTTTCTTGTTAGCTGTGGGTGTTTTCAGTGCTACAGCAAATACAACTGATCACCGTGAAAACAGAAATTTGATCTTGTGAAGCAAACAGGATGGTGCATACCTCTTGGATAATGAATTTCCAGGTACAAGTCAGTAGGTAAGAAATGTGTGAAGCAGGATGCCCGAACTGGAGAGTAGCTTGGAACTTTTTGCCACCCCAAGAAAAGTGTTGGGGGTGGCAATGCTCTGCAAAATTTCCAAGAAAAATAATGGTGAACCTTGAAACTATGAAATTATCTCATTCATGCCCCCCCCCCCCGATTTTTTAACCCCTGGTTTAAAGTATAAGAGTATAGTTAAACCATAAATAACTGCCTAGCTTTCTCAATTATAATGAGTAACTCTGTTGTAATAAGAATAAATTAACTGGGTCTTAAATTTACCAATAACATTAGCTATTTTATGACATCAGAATAAAAAAACAACTATCTCTTAAACTTTCAGGTTTTTTGTTTTAAATTCTAGGGTATTGTTCTTAACATGTTCGCTGCCGCTGTACTATATCAGCGGCAAGCACTCGGTGCCGGTATGAAACCCGTGCAAATTTCCCACGATGCCACAAGGCGTTACGCGGCACCAGGATTGAGCTTTTATGCGTTTGGACCAATGTTCGCATCTCATAGTTTTGCATGACTTAGCAATTCTAAAATACAAGAAAATTTATCCATAATTGATATTCGTAATTATAATTCGGCCAGCAATAAAATATTATTCCGATACTGAGGTAGACGTTTACTGGATACATATTTCGAACATTGTTGCATATATTGGGTTGTCGGAAAAGTCATGACGTATTTTAGCCATGTTTTGCAAAGGTCATTTATTGATAGAAAGAACAAAGATTAATCAATGATATAATGCCCGTTTTGTTCGATAACCTTTTGCCATTTTTCAGTGAGCTGCAGAATGCCTCGTTCATAGAAGGACCTGTCTTTCATGGCGAAAAACTGTACAAGGGGCTGATTTACAGCCTCATCAGAATTGAACGTTATACCACGCAAGGACTGTTGAAGAGAGCAAAACAAGTGGAAGTCTGACGGCACAAGGTCAGGCGAGTATGCTGGGTGTGGCAACACATCCCACCCAAGCTCCAATAATTTTTGGCAGGTGATCAAACTTGTGTGTGGTCTCGCGTTGTTGTGATGGAACACAACACCTTTACGATGAACGGGCTCTGGACGTTTCTGGATGATGGATTCGTTCAAACTATCCAATTGCCAACAGTACACATTCGAATTGATTGTTTGGTTCCGTGGTAGGAGCTCGAAAAACACGACACCTCTAAAATCCCATCACACTGAGACCAGAACCTTCTGCTGATGAATGTCTGCTTTGAATGTCGTTTGAGGCGAAACAGCACATCGGGACCAAGATTGTCTGCGCAGCACATTATTGTACACCAGCACGGAATTTTGCGAACCACCGCTGGCACTGACGTTCTTGTAGAGCATTATCACCGTACACTTTACGCAACTTCTCACAAGCTTGATGCGTGTTCTTCCTTTTACGGAAGTAAAACAGTAAAATATGGCGAAAATGCACAGTTTGGTCTTCCATTTTCAACTTGATGTCAAATCTCCGCAAATCAACCAAATCGCTCACTATTCCTTTTAGACTGCAGCTAGAACTGGCACCTGTAGAATGTCATAGTGATAACAGAGCTGTGCATGCCTCTAGTACTTCCAAAACCGCCCAACCGCCATCAGGTGCCAAAATACGTCATGACTTTTTCGACAACCCCATAAAACAAGAGAAATAATACTTACAAACGGCAAAGAATTCCATAAATAGTACCATGATGCATAACTGGATAAGTACAAAATCCATACATTTTGATTTGGGTAGGGTAAAAAATCCCACACACACACAAACATGCAGTTTGACTTGGAACATACGTTTTATTAGTAAAATAGGAAGACAAAATATTTATCCCTGATCTACGATGATATAATTTGAAGCATGGCTGAAAGCACAGTGCAGGATTTTCTGGACATTGGGTGCAGTAATAGAGAGTGTCCCTGCGAATCCCTTTGGCAGAGCACATTTTGCATCATCTCCTCAAAAGAAGTCCCTTTTTGTATTGTTTTGTTTTTTTGACTGGAAGGTGGCTACATACTTTTAATGATTTAGATATCTTCACTCGGGAAGTTGATGGTTCTTGATTCAAAAGTTGACGTACGATGGATAGCCTAAAATCGTAGAGGCTTATCTTCTTCCCTGAGAATTTATTATACAAGTTGTGGGAAGTGATTATCATCATATGAAATATATGTATTCCTAGCTTCTTGTACCATCTTATGGTTTTCCTTTCACAAGGATAGTATGCTAGCATTTGATCTTGACAATCTACCCCTGACATAAATTTATTATAGTTGATAGCAGCCTTTGGTTTTTCTTTTATCTGTTCACTTTTATTTACAGTTTGAACTAAATCGTCCTTAAACTCCGTTGTAATGAAGTGAACATCCCTTTTATCTTTCCATTTGCACACTGCAACAGCATTGGAATATCGGCATTTCCGTTCCCCCTTCAAAAATTTAGCTTTCGTGACATCCTTGGGAAGATCTCGTCGGTCTGCATGGAGAGTTCTAGTGCAATAAGTGTCATTGTCCAACAACTGCAATGCAAGATTGTAACTATTATAAAAATTATCTATATGAATAGCATGACCAACATTTAGCTTCCCTTCCATCAATTTTAAAACTACATTAGTAGCATGACCTTTCCCCCAGGGAGTCCAGTTGCCCTGTGTAAACCAAAGCCTTTAGAATCATACCATTTGGTTCCGTCAGCATATAAAGTTTCACCCCATATTTATGATGTTTTCCTTTCATGTACTATTTGAATATCAAACGACCTATTCTTGAAACCATTGATTCATCAATCGTAAGTTCTTTTCCAGGGTAGTATATGCTCTCTATGGTATCATTAAATAAATCCAGTAAAGACATTATTTTTGCAAGGCGGTTGGTTGTAATCACTTCGCCAGGTTGAGGATTTCTTGAAAAATGAAAGCACCACATGATGAGAAGGAAATGATTCCTGCTCACATTTGAAGAAAAGCAGTCCATTTTGAATAATGGATCTGTTTTCCAGTAATCTTGGAGATGAGGCATTTGTACAATGCCCATATGAAACAGAAGGCCTAGAAAAACTTTCATCTCATCTACCGACACATCCTTCCATTCACTTATTTATTCGTGAACATTCAGTAACTCCCGAGATAAACACTTCTACAGCATATGCATTACTTTCCCTAACTAATAGATCGTAAAATTCCTCATTTGCAAAAAGATTTAAAAAATCGATTGTCTCAGTACCTATCATATTAATTTTCAGTCCTGGTATACCAGTGAACGGAATTCTTCTCATGATGTCGGCACCATCACACCAATGTGTAGCCAAAATCCGTTGAGGCGGAGTATGAGAAAGAACGCAGCATTCTTCATTCTCACTTTCACTGCTAGCTGTACTACAGCTAGTAAAAGAATATGTTTCTGTACTTGATGACAGATTATCTGCATCATCTCCTATTTTCACAGAAGAATGTGCCCGCCGAGGAACTTTTGGTTGAGGGACCGGCGATAGCGCGTCCGAATATATCCATTGTTTCCGCAAAACTAAGTATTGAAGTGAATATGGGTTGTGGAATAGCTTTTACGGGTCTTATAGAGGTTATTTTTCATCAAAGTCTGTTGTCAAATTTTCGAACTAAAGCCTAGTTCGTCATCAGGACTATGTCACTGGAGTAGTTGCTGCCACTCAATAGGAAGAGTCCATCCGCAATTATCGTTAATTGTGGTACTTCTTCTTCTTGCTATTTCGATCCCTTCTTCTAGTTTCCTCTTTACTAAGTTTGACTGGTGGGCGATTATTTTCACTGAGTCCCAATTTATGGAGTGTCCACTTGCTTGTATATGTCTGTCTAGCCCTGTTTTGTTCCCAATGTTCCTAATAGCTGCTTGGTGTTCTTTCATTCGGACCTTAATACTTCTCCCTGTTTCTCCTATATAGCTGAGTCCGCAGTTACAGTCGATGCATTAAATTACTCCTTCCTGCAATTGGATGTCCAATTCTTTCTGCTTTAAAGCTGGCAGGAATTTCTTTATTTTGTTATTAAGATCTGGAGCTAGCCTGATATTATATTTTGCTCCGATCCTTTTCAGGTACTCGAAAAGTCCCTTGTGGTACGTAATTTTGCTGGTGAATTTGAAGTTGGTTTTCTCCTGCTTCTTTTTTGGCACTTGTTTAAATATTTTCTCAACATATGGGGAGGGGTAATTGTTTTCTGCCAATATTTCCTTTAATTCTTCTTTGTGAAGATCTTTCTGAGTAGCTGAAGAGACCAGGATTTCAATCTTTTCCAAAAATTGTCTCGCCATATTCGATTTAATATAATCAGGGTGGAATGAGCAGAAGTCTAACATCTTCCCTGTGTTGGTGGGTTTTCTAAAAAGCTGAGTGAATATTTTCCCCTCTCTTGAGGTCAAGGTTAAATCTAGGTAATTGATGCTATGGTCTCTTTCCTGTTCTAGGGTGTACTGCAAGGTATTCTCTAGTAAGTTAAATTCTTCCAGAATCTGAGAGGGTAGAGATTGGTCCACAGTATCTACTATAATTAGGACATCATCCATGTACCTCACATAGAGAGCAAACAAGGAGGGTTGTATAAGGATTTTTGCCTCTAGTTTACTTATATAATAATTTGCTAGCAGAGGTGCTAGTGGAGAACCCATTGCAAGTCCTGTAGTTTGCCTGTAATATTTCTTTCCAAACTGGAAGAAATTATTCTTGAAGGAAAATAGGAGCAGTTCATATATGCCAAGTAGTATTTCTTTATTGTGATTATGGAATACTATTTTTTCCGCAAGGTCATCTGCAATGAATTCCAGTAGGAGGTTTCCAGTAGATGACCTTGCGGAAAAAATAGTATTCCATAATCACAATAAAGAAATACTACTTGGCATATATGAACTGCTCCTATTTTCCTTCAAGAATAATTTCTTCCAGTTTGGAAAGAAATATTACAGGCAAACTTCAGGACTTGCAATGGGTTCTCCACTAGCACCTCTGCTAGCAAATTATTATATAAGTAAACTAGAGGCAAAAATCCTTATACAACCCTCCTTGTTTGCTCTCTATGTGAGGTACATGGATGATGTCCTAATTATAGTAGATACTGTGGACCAATCTCTACCCTCTCAGATTCTGGAAGAATTTAACTTACTAGAGAGTACCTTGCAGTACACCCTAGAACAGGAAAGAGACCATAGCATCAATTACCTAGATTTAACCTTGACCTCAAGAGAGGGGAAAATATTCACTCAGCTTTTTAGAAAACCCACCAACACAGGGAAGATGTTAGACTTCTGCTCATTCCACCCTGATTATATTAAATCGAATACGGCGAGACAATTTTGGAAAAGATTGAAATCCTGGTCTCTTCAGCTACTCAGAAAGATCTTTACAAAGAAGAATTAAAGGAAATATTGGCAGAAAACAATTACCCCTCCCCATATGTTGAGAAAATATTTAAACAAGTGCCAAAAAAGAAGCAGGAGAAAACCAACTTCAAATTCACCAGCAAAATTACGTACCACAAGGGACTTTTCGAGAACCTGAAAAGGATCGGAGCAAAATATAATATCAGGCTAGCTCCAGATCTTAATAACAAAATAAAGAAATTCCTGCCAGCTTTAAAGCAGAAAGAATTGGACATCCAATTGCAGGAAGGAGTAATTTACTGCATCGACTGTAACTGCGGACTCAGCTATATAGGAGAAACAGGGAGAAGTATTAAGGTCCGAATGAAAGAACACCAAGCAGCTATTAGGAACATTGGGAACAAAACAGGGCTAGACAGACATATACAAGCAAGTGGACACTCCATAAATGGGACTCAGTGAAAATAATCGCCCACCAGTCAAACTTAGTAAAGAGGAAACTAGAAGAAGGGATCGAAATAGCAAGAAGAAGAAGTACCACAATTAACGATAATTGCGGATGGACTCTTCCTATTGAGTGGCAGCAACTACTCCAGTGACATAGTCCTGATGACGAACTAGGCTTTAGTTCGAAAATTTGACAACAGACTTTGATGAAAAATAACCTCTATAAGACCCGTAAAAAAGCTATTCCACAATCACTATGAATAGAGGTGCCATAAATGCATTTACAACTAGTGAATATGGGTTTCTTTGAAATCCCTTTAGCCTCCTCAATAAGCCTCCCTGTAACATGTAAACTATAAGTAGCAAATGCTTTGTATTTCCACTCAAGCATTTATTTATTGATAGTTGCCTTCACTGCAAAACCAGTGACGTTCAAAGGAAAATAAACATTGCAGTGAAAAACGCGTGCTGTGTTAAGTCTATGGGAAGTCAACTTACTTTCCCTTCCCTTCCCTAAACCATGTGGGAAAAAATCTGCTATCCCAAAAGCGCGGTCACTTTTAAACAGTTGGAGATTTTCAGTGCCAGTAACAAAATAGATAACTCTCTTCAAGTGCCGAAGGTTTTAAGAAGTAAACTATGAAGCCATGATTACGACGTCGTTCGGCATCATCGGCCCCTGGGCTAAGTATTGTATGACGCCGGCAGGTGTCGCGGGGCAATGAAAGTGTTAACTGGCAGATTTTGAAGGAAAATTTTTGTCTTCATTATTAATGACCTGATAAAGAGGCAGAATTTTCTATGAAGTTTTGGAAATAAAATACAGTATGCTAGTATGAAAACAAATGTTTTACAAATTGTTGATACTTGACTGGAAACAGCCATAAGTTTGTGGCAAGAACAAGTCTTCTTGAACTCCCCAGAAAAGCATCAGGTTTTGTTGTCCAGTGAAATACACAAGACTC
Organism: Macrothele yani; assembly: GCA_039090855.1. NCBI lineage: Eukaryota > Metazoa > Arthropoda > Arachnida > Araneae > Macrothelidae > Macrothele > Macrothele yani. Next base: position 64,743,571 of record CM077012.1, read on the forward strand.
TTCAGAATTTGTCCTTATCTATTCTTACTACTAGGAATGTTTTGTGATTTTAGAAGTCAGCCAGTGGCGGCTTTTCAGGTGAAGTAGGTGAAGTGCCTCTTTACCTATTTTATTTGAAATAAGATTTTATTTAATAGTTTCATATAATATATTATTTTTTTGCCTTTATTGAGTGCCAAAATACCAAAAATTTTGATTAGATATCACTTCACAATGTGCGTTCAATACAGAAAACAAGTCCTTATACGCAAAACAGTTCAAGTGAAGAGCTGAAATGAGAATGTTTGGAAGTCTGCAATTTTTGTCCGAGTTGCCATGGTAACTGTGACGTCACCCTCCCCTATCTCCCGGGCAAGTGAAGTGTTTTATCATGAGACGTCAAGGCTCTGCACCTGGAGTCGTGACCTTACGAAGAGATCGCAGTGGAACGGGACGGATTGCCAAGGGTTCTTTGCAATCCACTAGGGAATTTTTCTTGCAGTGTTTTGGTACATACTTTCTGAAAGAGATATGTTTTTTCGTGTTTTGTGATTGTTTGTTAAAAACTTCATTAGTTACTTGAGTTTCGTGTACAGTTTAACTGATAGTGATAGTTTTAGTTTTCAGTATGTATCCTGTGAACAACATTGTCTGTAATTTATTGCAAACTCCGTTCAATCGGTGGAAAGTTGAAAATAAAAGAGACATTTTACTTCAAGGACGACCAACGGATTCATTGACAATTGTCGCCAAGAAAGAAATCAAGAAGAGTGGTAAATCTTACAATATTAATTTTAAAAATTGTTGGTTTACTGAATATAAATGGCTTTGTAGCCCTTCTGTGTTACAAAATTATTTTGTTGGCCCTGCTTATATTTTAGTAATAAAATTCGGCATGGAATAAAGACTATTTTCAGATTTCTTAAATATAAAGCGGTCACTTTACAAACGTGGTAATTCTAGCAAACACCTGAAATGCGAATTAATGCTAAATAATTTTGAAAAGAATCAGAACACCATTGCCGATGCCCTGAGAGAGAATGCTAGGCTTTTGAAATGCATTTCAATGAAAGTGTTTGTTTAAATAGACTTTTCCTGCAGACATTGATTGATGCAGTACTGTATTTGAGTAAACAAAAACTAGCATCCCGTGACCATGACGAAGCACTGACTCGATAAATCGTAGAAATTCAAGGAATTGCTTTCACTGTTGATATCAAGAAGTCCTTTAAAGATTCAAAATCATTACGAAACGATAAAAAATGTCTTCACAGGTGACTCAAAAGTTATTCAAAACGAATTAATTGAATGTATTTCTGAATATATCAACGATCACGTCAAAAATGAAGTTTAGTGCTTTTCTATTCAAGTAGGTGTGAAGACATAACCAGACTTCCTAGTGCTCTTTAATAATAAGATCTGTTGGTTCGGAAGGTGTATTGGTTGAGCGATTTTTGGGTTTCCATGGTGTGAGTGAAGATAGAACGTTGGAAGCTTTATTAAAAATGCTAGACAAAATTTTGGAACAGTTTGATTATCAACACAAGTCAATAGGACAATGTTACGATGGGGCAAGCATAATATCTGGACATTTGACTGGGCTCCAGAAAAAATTCAGCATAAAGCTTCTCAATCTGTTTTTGTTATTGCTTAGTACATCGTTTGAAACTTGTATTACAGCAGAGTTTTTCCAGAATTTCCAAGTGTCGAATATTTTTTGCAAGCCTCAGTGTAATTCCTTTGTTTTTTTCACCACTCAGCGAAGCGATCGCTTCACTGAGTCGTGAAAAAAACAATACCCTCACATCAAAAACCACAAGAGGCATGCCAACCATAACAGAAACTCGATGGTCCTCCACTTCGAAGTTAGTAAGTGTAATAGTTGAAGATTGGGATAAACTGAAGAAAGTATTCGAATTTCTCACAAATAGTGACCAATCAGACAAAAAATCAATTCAACTTGCCCAAGGGTTTTTAAATGATATCAACACTTTTGAATTTACATTTTTTGGGAATAGTATTTAATGAAATATTTGGTTCACCGATCTATTATTCAAAAATTTGCAGAAAAAATCACTAGACATAGACTGTGTTACTCAATTAAAAAAAAAAACTTGTGAAATTTTGTGCCATAAAAGGAACGATGAGGTATTTGAAACACTGTTTGGAAAAGCTAGCAAAATCACAGAAATAAGCAGATCTAAACGGGAATATGCTGCTCTTACACAAGAACCAATTTTTAAAAATTATAAACAATTGTATTTTGAAACTTTGTACCACATTTTTATGGAAATGGATATAATATTTCAAGACAGGGAGAGACTTAAACTTCAATTTCCCTGTCTTGCTGACACAACCAAATTCGACCAATTTAATTCAAGCTTTCCCTCTCACGCTTTTGAAAATCTACAAAATTTTTACGGGAAAATATTTACTAAACACCAGAGCCTTAAAAATGAACTGAGTCTTGTATATGTTGATGAAAAATTAAGGAATATATCGACTCATGAACTTTTTCGAGTGCTTCATGGAGATAAAGGCATTTTTACAGAAGCTTTTAAATTGGTTTCCCGGATTTTAACAATTGCATCTGCAAGTGTTTCAGTGGAAAGAAGTTTTTCTTGCCTTAAAAGAATACAAACTTACTCAAGAAATACTATTTCTCCAGATAAACTTGCTTCTTTGGCAAATATTTCTATTCAGAAAGACATTTTCTTGATGTCACGAAGAAACAGCCATTTTATGACGACATAATCGACAAATTTCCAACTTTAAAGGGAAGAAGAATTGATCTAATATATAAAAAAAATAGGTAAGTTCTCATTAACTGATTTTCATTGAAGACAGTAAATATCTTTTCATATTGCTCTTGTAGCTCTTCACCTATTTTTCCTACCACGAGCCGCCACTGAAGTCAGCTACAACATTATAGTTTTATTAAGTTGTGTGCCTACATGTGCAGTAAAACTGAATGAAAATTATGGCAATTCCATTTGGGCAGAACTTCTAGAGCAATCATTCATATATTTTGTGGTTTTCGTTACGTGTGCTTTTAAGTGCAATTAAATTTTTACTGTATTTGTAAAAATTAGTATTAACAATTAATAACATTAATAGCTTTACCTTTCACCATAAGAAATCTGTAATAGTGTATTTTTATGTTGTAGTGAATGCATAGTAAAATGATTTTGTGTTTTTCCTCTTTACCTTATAGGTATACTATTTCAACTTTGCATCAGCTTTGTTCGTGTGGTAAGATCTGTCATTTTTTTCTACTTTTAGTACATTTAGTAATTACTAAATTGGTAAAATTTTAGTTTTATGCTTCTATTTATTTCATTTTGTTACTTTATTTTTACTAATTTTTCTACACATACTTGGCCTTACATTTTTTGCTAGTAAGGCCTCAAGATCGTCTACACACTATTTCTTGTTTAAGGTTTTGAGAGTGTATCATCTTCTTAATGGAGAAAGAAATGTAAACCAATTTTAGGTTTTGTATTTCGGTAGAGAATTGTGTCTGCAATTCTGAAAATTGTATTAGCACTTGTGAAAACTTGAAAAAAAAAAAAAAAATCTAAAACCCTTTGTCCTTTCAACTTAGTGAAGAAATTTATTTTTGAGTAAAACTATTATGCAGATGTATGTGGTGGCAAAAATGATTCTTAATTAGAAATTCAAAAACTAAATTGAATGAAAAAAGAGTTTTGGTTAGAATTTATGGGTTTCTCCTGATCCTTGTATTTTTGGTCTTTTGTTAAATGTACCCTCACAAAATCCTTTTTTTGTTTTGTTTTGATTTGTTTCAGAAAAGTTGCTTCACATTATTTCATACTACTTAACTATTGTACCTTTTATAATATCAAAGAAATTAGTCAAGTTATTTATAAAAATGTCAGTTAGATTTTTAACCCTTTGACCCCTATAGGCCTGTAAACTGGCCTGAAGAAGCAACGCATATACCCAAATGGCCGGTTTACCGGTCTATGCATCTACCGTCATTGCCCTACAGCCTGGTATAATGGGCCGTGAATGAAAGGGTAGGGGGATAGTTTGGTGGTAGGGATAGTGAATGAAAGGCTAGGCGGGAGCTTAGGGTTCAAAAGGAAGATTTTTCAGGCTTCTGTATTGATTTCTAGAAACTCTAAGCATTTAATTTTGTGTTCGGTAAAGAATCAGTGGGAGTTTTTATGTAAAGAACAATTTAGAGAAAAATAAAAAAAATCCAATATTTATACTTCTTGGAGTGCTTTTTCACCTCTGTTGACAATCTCAGATTATTATGCATAAATAACTATTTTCTAAAATAAGATAGTTTGAATGTGAGGTTTTTGAAAATATTATTGTGAAAATGTTTTTTATTATCTCTAGGTTGTTTCTGTGGTAGACCAGCCTCCTTAAGGTTATGACAGACCCATAATGTTCCACATTTTAGTCCCCTTTTATTCTTTGTTTCAGAAAATCTTTTATGAAAATCATAAAAATGTATCAATTCAGGGGATCAACCATGAACCCCAGCCATTTGTTCCAGTTGGTCATTCCACATCATAGTTCTGAAACAAAACCCAGTGGTTGGGTTCTATTTCAAATGTCTTACAAAACTTTATAATACCTCAGCAGTATGTCTGCTGAAGCTCAATTTATCACATGTTCGTAAATTGATAGTGATTAATGTGGTTTTCCCTTGCAGGCAAGCCCTTTCCCACTCAAGGATAACAAGTAAAATCCAAATTTGGTGTGGTGGGGTAGCCAGAAAAATGTCAAAATTGTGTAATTCAGTTATTAGATTTGCTATTTCCTGTTAGACAGATTTTCATAAACTTTAGTTTATATCTTCCTGTTAAAGTACCAGAGTTTGAGTAAATTTCAGTGTGTGATATAATTATATGTCTTGTGCATAATGAGAATTTTGCACACATCAAAATATCTGTGTAATCAGATGAATCATAAATATTCATTTCGAAGTAAATTATGATATGTATATGTAACTTATGCAGTGTCTTCAGTTTGCAGATTATAATTTGTTTTCAGTAGTATAGAATGCATGCTTAACTTTCTATCAGAATGTGTTTTGTTAGTGTTTGTAGGATTTCTGTAAATTACCTTTAGAATCTGGTCATTCTTTTAATTTTGGTTAACTTTCTTTTTTAGTCATCTGGGGAATCTGGAGAAATGAGTTGTGGTTGGGTTTTCACTCGACTGTTTGATGACTCAGGAGTACCCGTGACTAACAGGTAACTCATAACAGAGCTGTGCATTATTGTTTTCTTTTTATCTTCTGAAAGACTTAGCATGTACACATGCGCGCACGCTCTCTCTCTCTCTCTCTCTCTCTCACTCACTCACTCACTCACTCACTCACTCACTCACTCACACCCTGGAAAAGTGGGCAAGAAAAAATATTATTAAATGAAATATAATGATATTTGAAAGCTGGTGGGACACACCAGCAACACTGTGGTCTTTGATGCCTGTTGTAACATTTGTTGCTTACATAAGGTGATCAGACCAGATCTCAACTCGTGACTAAATAAATAGATATACACAGTTTGGCAATTTGAAAATGAGACTAATGCTAGATAAAAATAATGAATCACTGTAGTTAATTATCAACCTTGGTTTATTCGAGTAGCTTCCTCCAGTATCTATGCACTGGTTTGTATGGTCATAAAGTTCATGGAATGACTGCTGGAAAGCAGTTACATGAATGCTGTTAAGAGCTCTTGTCACAGCTTTCTGGATGGCGTGCACATCATCAAAATAACACCCTTTAAGTGGTGCTTTGAATTTGGGAAATGGGAAGTAGTCACACGGAGCTAAGTCTGGCAAATAAGGAGGGTGTGAACATGCAGACCTGTTTTTTGACCAAACACTCTCAAGTGGTGACTGCCTTGTGAGAAGGGGCATTGTGATGCAAAAGAAATCATCTGCACTCTTCTCTGGATACTCTAGCCTCACATGATGGATTCTTTGCAGCAAATGTTTAAGAACATTCACATAAAATGCAGCAGTAACAGTTTGCCCACTGGGCAAGAATTCCTTATGCACAATTCCTTTGCTATCATAAAAGGAAACGAGCATTGTTTTGATTTTGACCGACTAACTTTTTGGCTTGCAGAGAGTTTGTCGACTTCCACTCTGCACTTTGCCATTTCGTTTCAGGGTCATATTAGAAGGCACATGTCTCATTGCCTGTAATGATGTTATTCAGGAAATTTGGGCTTCTTTCAATGGCAGCAATCAAGTCTCTGCAGTGTTCAATTCTTGCTCATCGTTGATCTTCGGTTAAAGAATGTAGCACAAATCACGCACACATTCATTTTCTTTAAATCTTGGGTTATTATTTGGCAGATGGTTTCCTTATTAACTTATAGGTATTCTAAAATCCTACAAAGGGTTGCATTTCTGTCCCAAATAATAGTTTGCCAGAAAGGGAGCCAAAAGAGAGCCCATTGCTAAGGCGTGAGGTGTGTTTGTTGAATTTATTTTTAAATTGGAAGAAATTATGCTTGAATGTAAACAAATGCAGTTCATAAAGTTATATGAGTTTTTCTTTATTGTGTCCATGGAAAACTATTTTGTTTGCCTAATCTTTTGCCAGAAACTCTATGAAGAGGTCCAGACTGATGGTATATGTAGAGACTACAACCAGACATGCTAAAATAGGGTGTTCCATACAAGGAAGAACTTCCAATTTACTGACCAGTTCTTTTAAATTTTTCATTAATGCCGGAGGAATGGGAAAAGTTTTCTCAAGTGATTAAGGAGGTAGTAAGAGAGGTTTAAATGTGGGAAATGTTTTGGAGTTAACAATAGGACAAATGAGAATATCTGATTTATGTAGTTTTATTTTACCATGTAGCTGTGGAATCCTGTTGTGTAATTTTCAAAATTCTTAGTGGTTATCAAATAACTGTGCTTTTTCCCCCGAAGTTACCGGATTAATTTTGAGAATTTTTTTATACAAAAGCTGTTCCATAAAAACAGAGTATTTTTTTTAGTTGTCAACAGTGCGAAGGGGAAAAATAACCATGCACATGACTAACTGAATTAAGGAAGTATCTATGGCAACAGTTATTAGCCATGGCAGATGATTCTGGTTTTGTTATTGTGTAGTTGTCTTATGTACGTCTGCATTTTGCCATACAACTATGGAGGTAAGTGATTCAGAATTAAGAAATGAAATGCATTGTGTGATAAAATTTTGCTATCGTTTGGGTAAAGCGGCTCCAGAAACAGTTGATTTAATGAAAAAAGCTTACAAAGATAAATGTTTGGTTGAGTCAACGATTTTTAGATGGCTCCATGATTTCAAAAAAGGATGTTTGTCAGTAGAACTCGCTCCTAGGCCTTGTCGACTTGAAAGTGTTGTTACGAAGCATATTGTTAACACTGTTTGGCCAGTCCTGCAAGAAGATCAACAAATGGCATGTGAAGACATAGCGGCATCAACTAATATTTCAAAAACTTAGGTATTCCCATATTCTATGCGACAAATTACTGCTGCATCATGTGTGTTCCAGATGGGTACGTCATCACCTGACGAGAGAACAATTGCTAGCCAGAGTCAGGTGTGTCATAAATGGAAACAAATTATTGCAAAGAATCCAAACTTTCTAAACACAGTAATAACTGCCAATGAAACAGGGGTCCACTATTTTGACCCCTTCATAAAGTGTGCAATGAGTGTCTGAAAACACACAGGCTTGCCTCCTCCAAAAGTCCGCCAAACCAAATCTGCTGGGAAGTTGATGATGATAATTTTCTTTGATCATAAAGATGTAGTCTAACAGCATGCCATTCCTCCACAAATTACTGTCAATGCTGAGTATTACATTTCAGTCTTGAAGCGACACATATCGATTAAGCAATTGGAACTGGTGGGCAAGTGGACCCTACACCATGGTAACCCCCGCCCACATGTGGCTGTTTGTGTGCAACTGTTTCTTACGAAATGCAGTATTGAAATCATGCCACAGCCTGCCTACAGTCCTGACCTCGCCGCTGTGCGATTTCTGATTGTTTCCAACAATGAAGGAGAAGTTTCATGTCGCAGCATTCAACACAGATGCTGATGTTATTCAAGTTGTACAGGAGTCGCTAAAGCAGCTTCCATAAAATGCCTTCGCCACATGCTTTGAAAAGTGGACGGAACGATGGGATTGTTGCATATCATCTGAGGGAAGATACTTTGAGAAAGAATAACATATATTTTGCTGTTCCTATATTCCTTCATTTTGTGTGATTTTACTCTCAGTTTTTATAGAACGGCCATTGTAGTTTGGTCCACTGGGTTTTCTCTGACTTTTTGATGTAAAGGCTTTTTTAGTTCATCTTCTGAAAGAAGAGGAGCCACAATTAACTGACGGAAAGGCTGGATATTATTACACAAGTGACAACACCTACTCTCTTCAGTCAGTCCTGGTGCTAGCTTGGTATGCAACCCAAAAATTTGACAACAACAACAACATTCATCCTAGTAATTCTCGTAAAACTAAAGTTAAATTTAATGATATTTCATTACTAGGATTTGCCGTGGTTTCTTTAATACGCTGAACTTTTAGACTCCTAATAAAGAGCTTCATAGGGTTCAAGTACCTCTAGCTGTTTTAAAAACCACATGCAATGTGCTGACACCTATATATCCATCACCACACCATTGCACTTTTGCTTGTCAGTATCATTTTCATGCATGTTATTGATACTTGACCTCTTGGAAAAACAAATATGAAAACAACCGAAAAGAAAAACTTCAATATGCTGGCTTGCAGTAATCTTATTTCATATTTCATCACTTTTGTTTGTTTCCTTGAGTTGTTGTGATGCAAAGGTGATAGATGTAGAGAATTTCAACCCCCATCTCTTTCTGTCTACTACAACATTTGTACCTTTAATGCATTTGCTCCTTTGATCACTTATAGCTTGATTTCACACTTTCTACCTACCTTGTTCTAGGTCTTCCCATTTGTCTGTGACTCAGTACCATAAAATGTAATACCTATCTTGGTAATCTTTTGTTTCCCATAACAAAGCTCAGTGTTATACAGTAGGTGTTAATAAAAAGTAAATCTTTTTAAATAATACATGGTAAATGAATAGTTTTTTGGCTAAGAAGTACCATACGTATAGTTGAAATCATGTGGCCTTCTCAGAAAACTTTAAAATTAAATTGCCCTACGATCAGAAACTGGATGTAAGTCTCTTAATTTATGGTAACATACTCAAATGGAAATCAAGAGATGGGGGTGGGGTTGATTTCTGCACTAGGGTAATGTAATTTTCATGTTTTCTGAAGATATGGCACCTACAGTTAAGTATGACACTTCTACACCAAAAATTATTTGCCTTCCACATATTTGCAAAGATTTACTCTTCATTAACATTTGTGATATTATCTGAAAAACAGGTGATTCCTAACTCAAATCCTTTGCTGAATTTTAAATGGTTATCCTGGATTAAGTATGAGTATTGGGTGGTTTGACTTGCACAAATCTGGTACTTGTTCGGATTCCTATGTTTCAGTTGCTTGGAGATTCGTTACACTAAATGGTGTAATGGTTTCATGCATGAATGGCAGTTGGGAGATCAAAGTTTGAATCCTGCTCCAGGGTAGTGCATTTTTAAAATTTTCTGAGGAGATGGCTACATTGGTTATGTACAGTTAAATGTGGCACTTTTACACCAAAAATATTATGCACCTCAGTATGTTGTTAACTTCTTTGGAAAAGTAATTTCTAGTTTATTTTTAATATCTGCATTACTGATTTTTCTTTTGCTTAATCCACCTACTTTTTCCTGATATTCGTACCACTCCCATCAGCAGCTTCAAACCTCCCAAAGAGTTCTTTTCTTCATACCCAACTTTCACTGCCATAAAAGGGGGCAGGCCTAAATACTGCATTGTATACAGTCTGTTTTGTTCTCAGCCCAATGTCTTTCCTAATGAAAATATTTGTGTACAGTGATAAGAAGCTTTCTGTGCTGTACTGATTCTGTTGTGTAACTCTTTATTTAGCTTTCTGGTTTGCTCACTAATTATACCCGAATATTTAAATCACTTATTTGTTTAGAACTGTTCTGCGGTACCATACAATTTGTAACTTTTGAGGTTTGACCTACAATGTGATTGATTTAGACTTCTTCACATTCAAACTAGTTAACTTTTTTTATGGGATTTATCTAGGTAAAGTTTCAAATTTCTGCAAATTTTCGGAGAGAACTCCTCTCCTTCGTCAGGCAGTCATTCATTCATTCTCCATCACTGTCTTCGGTTATGGTGATTCTGCATAATGCAGAAATTATTCTGATTCATTTCTGTGGTGATTCTGCATTCTGCATAATGCAGAATCATCATTAACCATCAAGGTTAACTGTAACTGAAGACTGTGATGGAGATTGAAAGAAAGACTGCCTGACGAAAGAGAGGAGTTCTCTCCGAAAATTTACAGAAATTTGAAACTTTACCTAGATAAATCCCATAAAAAAGTTAACTAGTTTGAATGTAGTAATCTAGGAAGCCACAAAACAAAGATGAGTTTAATTTAAAGATTCTTCACATTTATCTTTGCCCTAAATTTTCCACAAGTCCTGCTGAGCTAATTGAAGTTATATTGTAAATTGTTTACATTCGTAGTCATCAATACTAAACCATCAGTATACAGCATGCTTCCTGAGCATAAATATATCATCCTGGAATCCTGTTTTTTTATGAAACTGCACTGTCCTTTAGTCAGCTGATTTTCCATCTCTTTTTTTTTTTTTTTAAGTTTCCTATTCAATATTCATGGATAAGCTTTGTAAAGAAAAATAATTAAAGAGATACCACAGTAGTTACTACAATTCCTCCTCCTCTCTTTCTTGTAAATTGTCACAGTAACTGACTTCTGTAAATTTTCAGGATACAAACCAGTTTCCCCATGCTAATTTAATGATCTTTCGTGGCCAAAAGACACTTGTCATTCTACTATGCTTAAAACTGAATGTGGATTAATTTTGTCAAAACCTGCATCATTGTTACTTTTCTGACACCAAAGAGCATCACTTACTTAATAAACAGCAATGGTTTTTCAGTTCTCCTAATCACCACCACCATCTCTATCTATATTTTTACTTGTCTGCTAGTCCCTGTGGGTTTTTATTCAACAGGTCTTCAAAATATTCACTCAGTTTATGCGAAATATCCTCATTCAATATTAAACACTGCCCATCATTGTCAAGTACTGGACTCAGACTTTTCATCCTGTGTTGTATATTTGATAAGATTGCTAAATACTTATATTTCCTTTTGTAATTTATTTCCCTGCTAAAGTTTTAAGTTGCATTACTTTTTGTGTCCCTATTACAGTATTTTGCATGCATTTACAGTATTCTTTGTTAGTCTTTGGCCAACAACCTGTTTATCCAGTAAACCCTAAATTCATCAACATCAACATTATTAATTGGTGAGTGTATATTTTGTCAAATGCCATTAAAATCAGAATGGAACATTGTGATATAGTTCATTTTCAATGTTCATCTCTGGTATAAATTATATAACTTTTGTGTGTGTACAGTTTGGTTGTAACTTTTTAAACTGAGTGAAGTTGGGTTTGAGAAACATTTTCTTCTCTGTTTATCAACATCTAACTTAAGGAGTTATTATTATTTTATGTGTTAGTGTTTGTGTCTTAATTGTAGGAGTTATTTTGTCTTATTGTGTTTGTGTTTTATTTGTAGTTTTTTGTATCTTATTTGTATTTTTTTGTATCTTATTTGTAGTTTTTTTGTGTCTTATTTGTAGTTGTTTCTGTCTTATTTTGTTGAAGTTATTGTTATTATTTTGGGTATTTGTGGTTGAAGAGATTTACTTTTGTGTACCTATGAAAGAAAAGTAAGGCCAGGTGTACCTATGGGATGTAAGGTCAGGTGATGCATAACATCACAGCCTCTCCTTGACAAATGTCAACCCCGCCTTCTTGTGGTGCATCCTGTTCCCACTAAAGGGGCTCTGACGACCGCCAATAGCGGTATAACTATACCATCGGGATTAGAGGAAATGCTATCCCACACTCACCAACCCGCTTGGCCAGCGTGGTGAGTTATGGCCAAACCCCTCCAAAATGACTCCACAACTTAAATCTTGGCCCTCAGTCTCCGGCAGCTGGAATGTACCTGGCCAAGGCAGCGGCCAGTGCGACATGAAGGCAGAGGGTGCTAAGAATCCCGGGAGGACCGGACTAGGCTGCCATCTGATGCTGACCTTGGCTACGTATAATGGACGGCTCCCTATCTTCTGATTCAATGCTTCTTGAATTGGAAGAGGAACTACAAAGGATCAAGTGGGACATCTTCGGGCTAAGTGAGGTAAGGAGAAAAGGAGAAGATCTCATTGAACTGAAAAGTGGACATCTCTTCTACTATCGTGGGACAGATACTGGCAGAACTAGTGGTGTTGGATTTATAATAAACAAGAAACTGAAGCATAAAGTTGTAGAAGTTGAAAGTTCCTCTGACAGAGCTGCACGACTCGTTATCCAACTCTCGAGAAGATACCAGGCTCAGATTATTCAAACTTATGCACCAACCACAAGTCATCCTGAAGAAGAAATTGAAGAATTTTATGAGGAAATTCGTCATCTAAATAATAAAGGTAAGCAGCACTTAAAGGTAATTATGGGAGATTTCAATGCAAAAATAGGGCAACGGCAACAGAATGAAACTTCAGTAGGTAAATTCGGTCACGGCAACAGAAACCAGCGTGGAAATACTCTCGTTGAGTTTGCAGAGGCAGAAGGGTTTTTCATCTTGAACTCCTTTTTCAAGAAAAAGCCACACAGGAAATGGACATGGAGACATCCAAATGGGACGACAAATGAAATTGATTTTATTATGTGTAACAAAAAATTCGTCATAGAAGACTGCAGTGTGCTAAACAAGTTCAACACAGGTAGTGACTATAGATTGGTGAGATGTAAAATGCACCTCAACACTAAACTCAAACGTGGCAAGCTCTTAAGACAAACAAAATGTATTGACATAACCAACCTTAAAAAACACCATAATACCTTCAAGTTGGAACTGAAGAACAGATTCTCTGCTTTAGAAGGCCTAACATCGGAAGAAGTGGATATTTCTGAAGTTAACAGAAAAGTAACCAAAGCTCTTATGGAAACAGCAACAAAATTAGCTGGGTCTAAGAACAAGTTGCATGTGAACAAATTATCAGGAAAAACCAAAATGTTGATGCAAAAAAGAAGAGAGATGAGGACAACTAAAGAAGATGTGACTTCCAAAGTGGAATATATAGAGCTATGCAAGACAGTACGAAAAAGTATCACTGAAGACGTAAGGAAATTCAACTGTGAAGTAGTGAGGAAAGCAATTGAAAACAACCAAAGCCTAAAGATAGCAAAGGGACATCTCAGTAAGGGAAGAAAACAGATTATAGCACTGAGAAAAGAAGATGGTTCTGTAACAAGAAATAGAGACGAAATTTTGACAAGAGTGAAAGATTTCTATTCCAAATTATATGAAAGGGATGATACATGTACTCCAGACATCATGAAAGGTACCAGTACCAGAGTTCTTCCAGTCCTCTCAGCAGAAGTTGCACATGCCATCAAGAACATGAAGCGGGGAAAAGCTCCAGGAGAAGATGGAATTACTGTAGACATCATACAAGAAGCAAGTGGAGAAATCGAAACAGTACTCGCCCAAATTTTCACTCGATGTCTTAATGAAGGGAAGATTCCTGAGGATTGGAACAACGCTACAATGATCCTGCTACATAAAAAAGGTGACATTGAAGATCTCAGGAACTACAGACCTATCAGCCTCCTATCAGTGGTTTATAAAATCTTCACTAAAGTTCTTTCACACCGCTTGAAGGTAACACTGGACATAGCTCAACCGAGAGAACAAGCTGGATTCAGGAGTGGCTACAGCACAATAGATCATATCCACGTACTGAGAGAACTAATTGAAAGAGCGAGGGAATATGAACTTTCATTGTGCATGGCTTTTATCGATTATGAAAAAGCCTTTGATTTGGTGAAACCATCAGCAGTTACAATGGCTCTGAAGTCCTGCGGTATTGAAGATGCATACATTATTATTATTAATAACATATATGAAAATGCAAGTGCAAAGATTCGGCTGTTTGAAAATACAACACACGTAAAAATTGGAAAGGGAGTGAGACAAGGTGACACCATATCTCCGAAGCTCTTTAATGCCACATTGGAGGGTGTTTTTCAGTCGCTGAGCTGGGAAAACAAGGGGATAAAGATTAATGGAGATTATCTAACCCACCTTCGTTTTGCTGATGACGTAGTCATTTTTGCAACTACCCCATCAGAGCTGCACAGTATGATCCAGGAACTTGCTGACAAGAGTAAAGAAGTGGGATTAAAAATGAACTTTCATAAGACAAAAGTGATGTTCAATGCTTTTACAAGAAATGAAGATTTATCGATTGATGGAGAAAAGCTGGAGATAACAGACGCATACCTTTATCTTGGGCAGCAGATATCAAGTGAGGGTCACATTGATGAAGAAATTAATCGGCGTACAAAACTTGCCTGGAGAGCTTTTGGAAGAAACAGCATAATTTTCAAGAGCAATATGCCATTATGTCTTAAAAGAAGAGTGTTTGATCAATGCATCCTTCCAGTGCTTACGTATGGTGCAGAGATGTGGATCTTAACTAAAAGAGATATACAAAGGCTGCAGACAACTCAAAGAAGCATGGAGAGGTGCATGCTTGGTGTAACCAGGAGAGATAAGAAGAGGAACTCGTGGATCCGAAAAGTGACAAGAGTGGAAGACATCATGATCAGAGTTAAATCCCTGAAATGGCAATGGGCTGGACATACTGCCAGAAGGACAGACCATCGATGGACAGCTGAAATTTTAGATTGGATTCCAAGGGACATGAAAAGACCCAGAAGAAGACCACGTGGGAGATGGGTGGATGAAATTCGAAAGTATGCAGGAGTGACATGGAGGAGACTGGCACAAGACAGACCGTTGTGGAGGAAACTTGGGGAGACCTTCGTCCAGCAGTGGATTGATAATGGTTGACAATGATAATGATGATAGAAAAAAAAAAAAAAGGCAGATATTTTGTACTTTTGATTGAGAACTTGTCTTTGTTATTCAAGTGATTAGTAAAAGAGTTATTAAATTATTTTCTGGTACATCGCTTTCTGTTTTAGGGTATTTATGTGTATCTTTGTTTGTTTGCTATGCATGTATGATTCAAGAATCAGAGGTATCATCCTCCCCCTCTTTGGAGCTTGACCTTTTTTGTCAGGTCAGTTTTATTCAGGTCATTTGTAAATAAAGAGTATGCATCCTCCTCAAGTGCTACAATCAAAACTACAATGTATGCCTGGTATTATGTGGTATGTATGCCTGTTAGGTTCAGACATTTGTCTAGTGAGAAACACCAGTTTTCCAGTCATGAAGGGGAATTGGCATTGTTATAGAATCTGTAGATTTCCAAAATAATGAGCAATAAAGAAATTGGTTAAACCAACATTTCTCTGTTCGAGTATTGGGTGTTTAAAACTTATTTTACATCTGATTTTTCTAATGAACATATTAAAAATGTATATGAATTGTGATTATAGTAATTGATAACCAGCCTTGGTATAGTATTAATACAGTTTAAAATATTCTTTCTGCAAAAGCATGAGAATTTAAAATGCATAAATATTTCTATACACTTGACATTGTGTTGTTTAAAACAAAAAAGTTGTATCAATTTATTATGTGTTATGTAAAAGTATGTTGATAAATGACCCTATGTATTCAAGTGACCTCAGATATTCTTTGACTGGTCTCTTTTCAATGGTGTTAAAATCTTTGTCATTGTCTAGGACAAAGGTTCTTCGTGTCCATGGTGGAATTCCATTTGTAAACAAAGATTCCAGTTTAACTCCAGGTGAGTATCTCATTTGTCTTAATCTTTTTCTTGCAGTTGTTCTTAATTTCTGTTTTCCAGCTGTAATCATGTGTTAAAACGAAAATTAAAACCTATAAACTTTCATTTAAAATTTATAATTTAATTCTGATTGACATATATGTCTACTTCACTAATTCATGTTTTTGATGTGCAGTTCCCTTTTTTGTGTGATGTGCATAATTGTCATGCATGTTTTAGTAGGCTTTTCTTTGTTGTGCATAATGTCATACCTGTTTTATTAGGCTTTTCTTTCTTTCTCTCTCTCTCCCACACACACATGCCACACCACACCTCACCACATCATACCACACTCTATGAATACAGCATGTTTCTGTATGGAGAAAGTACTAGGTCAATTCCCTTCTCTTGTTTTACCACTAGATTACATATAAGGCTGTGTACAGGTGTGGTTGCAATAAATGTCTTGTACATAACTCAATTGAAATGAAAAGTCTTGATATACATAAGCAAAAAAAAAAAAAATGGTGCACAGTTATGTATAAATTACATTATTGCAGAGCTGCCAAGTGTCCCGGTTTACCCAATTCCGTCCGATTTATTTTGTGGTTTTCTTTTTTTTTTTTTTTCCTTTTCTTTATGGTATTTATTTTCCTCATTAATGATAACAGCGGCCATTTTTCTCCAGCGTCAACGTGGCTGTGGGAGTCAGTAACGAATGGAGACATATGCTTTTTGTTAATCCACGGCACTTTAAGCGCCAGGGTCGTGGTCCCTGTGATGGTAGCAAGACAGGCTGTGGCTTGGAAAATTGAAGTACTGGCTTATGACGTCACATCCATGGTGCTTGTACGGTGCCTCATACAGGGATGGGAATTCTGTGCCAAAACAAAAATCTTGCACCATCTTGCTACAAAAGGCAGATTTTGCGCCAGAACTGCCGTGCCCGTCGTCATCGTCGGGACTTCAGCACAGTAAATTCTCCATGCACACCGTTCAATTTGACACTGAGTAAAAACATGTGGTGGGAAGAAAGATTAAGATATTTCAAGCACTACGGATTTTACTTAGTTACTGTAGAAATTATCAGTCCGCCTGGACTATGAAAAACATCGAGTATGCTATGAAAATCGAAAATCTCATTGAAATTACGTTATTAAACATCTGTGTTAAGTTTATTTTCATATTTTCAAGATGTTTTGATTGAAAGAAACGGAAAAAGTAAGCGAATCTCACAAATGTTCACAATCACACCAAAAATGACTGCTGTAGCAGCAATGAGACTGTCACATCGTTTTCCGTTTCGGCATATTAAATTTTTCCGACTTTCCTATTTTTTTCGCTCTCTCTACATACATACATATCACTAAGCTGTTCTCTGAGATTCAGAGGTTAGCTCCAAAAAGAAATACAAACTTCCAGATATTTTTACTTATTGTTGTCGTATCGAACTTTCGCCATTTACAGCGATCCTGACACACAACTTGTGCTTCACAGATATCCATTACACGCCATACACAAGATCTTTTGTACTTCATACTCATAAGCTTTTTCTCATGCAGACACTCCTGAATCTGATCCACCCATGTCTTCCTTGGCCTTCCTCTGCCTTTCCTTCCTGCCACTTGGGCTGAAAAGATTTTCTTAGTAAGCATTTCATCACTCATTCTGTCAACATGGCCAAACCACCGAAGCATATTGGTCTCCACCTTGCTAACAACACTTTGCTTTACATCACACAACTGCAACCCATCTTCATTCCTCACACAATCAGATCGTGTCTTGCCACAAACCCCACGTAAGTAACGCATTTCTCCAGCACACAAACGACTCCTATGTTTCTTCTGCAGTACCCAGGTTTCACTGCCATACATCAGTGTAGGAACAATTACTGTTTCATACACAGCCATGCAGGACTCTCTAGAGAACCCATCATTCCTGTGAAAACCTCCCAGAGCAGCTATGACTTTCAAAGAAGAATTCACTCGCCTACTGATTTCACCATCCAACTTGTTCTCTCTGTCAAACATGCTTCCTAAATACACAAACTCACTCACCTGGTCAATCACAGTGCCATTTATACTTACATTACATTCAGTGCTACCCATTCCTCTCTCAAACACCATAACTTTGGTTTTTCACTTATTTATACTCAGTTTGAATTTCATGCAAACTTCATGCATCCGAGTCAACATACTCTGCAACTCACTTTTGCTCTCTGCCAACAGGACAGTGTCATCAGCATACAGCAATCTGTACACACGGATATCCCCAAGACATAAACCACTATTATCTATTTTGGCCTCACGCATGCATGCGTCCATAAATATATTAAACAGCCATGGTGACATTACACAACCTTGTCTAACTCCTGCACCAATGGAAAACCATTTTGATAAAACACCATTCACTCGTACACAAGCTCTACTACCAGCATACATGGCTTTTACACTATTAAGTAGATTCCCAGTAACACCATATTCATTCAATACCTTCCACAAAAGTGTCCTATTCACTCGGTCATAAGCTTTCTCTAAATCTATGAAGGCAGTAAAAACTTTCTTCCCAACAGCCAGATACTTTTCAATCATCATGCGTAATGCAAAAATCTGGTTAGTGCAGCCTTTACCAGGCATAAAACCACTCTGAACATACCACACTTTCAATGATGTAAGACCCCGTACTTTTTCAATAACCATCTTACCAAACACTTTCCCTGGCACACTCAGTAGGCTAATACCACGATAGTTCTTGCATTCAGTCTGATCACTTTTTCCCTTATACAAGGGAACAATAATAGCATCCTTCCAATCCCGAGGGACCATTCCTAACTTCCAGCACAACTGGCAAATTTCAGTTAACCAGTCAATTATAGAGTCACCACCATACTTCAACATCTCTGCAGTTATGTCATCAACTCCTGGAGCCTTACCATTCTGAAGAGATTTTAGAGCTTTACACACTTCTTCTCTTTGAGATCCCTCCTGTGCTTTCATCCCTCATTGTGACATCTGCATCTGTCTCAGAATCATTTTTGCTCTCCTGATCTAATAACTCACAGAAGTATTCACCCCATCTGTCACTTAACTCATTGGGCTCCCATATCATTTCCCCAATCTCTTTCTTCACACAACTTGCAACTTTGTTTCCCCTATTTTTCCTGAGTCTCATGTACTTCCAGAAGGACTTTCTATCTTTCCAAAAAGCCAGTTCATGCCTTTCCACTTTCACCTTCCTATTTTTTGCCTTACTGTGGCGAACCAGCTTAGCAGCTTCACGCTTCTTACAGCTATATTCATCCACAGAGACTCTACCCTGCAACATCCCCAAATAGGCTTCCTTCTTTTTCTTTACTGCCTCTTCAGTCTCACTATTCCACCAAGCATCACCTCTATTGTTACCCACTATTGTGGTGCCACAGACCTCTTTAGCAGCAGGGACAACACAGTTCTTAAAACATTCCCACTTCTTTTCTACATCCCTCTCACCAGACTTCAGATCCTTCAGTCGTTCTCTGAGTAAGTCAGAATACCGCTGATGATCTTCAAGGAGCCTATCAACCTTTATTCTTTCTATCCTGGGTCTCTTCCTATTCCTTTTCCTCCAACCAACATTAAGTTTCACTCGTGACACTACCAAGTAATGATCAGAACCAACATCTGCACCTCTCATCACTTGGGTGTCAACAACTAAGTGTTTCAAACACTGATTGTAAACAACAAAATCTATCACACTCTTTTGACCAAGAGTACGATTTTCCCAAGTATATGTGTGTATATAGTTGTGGTTGAAAAATGTATTAGATACACACAAACCATTCTCAATGCAGAGTTCAATTAATTTTTCACCATTATCATTCACACAAGGATCATTAAACTTAGCCAGAACATTGTCAGAAATGGCATTCTGCACACCTACTCTAGCATTGAAATCCCCTGCTGTTATAACTTTTTCTTTAGCACCAAACTGGCTCAAAACAGCTTTTAGCTCATTCCAGAAATCTTTCTTCTTATCAGAAGGTTCCGAGTCACAGGGAGCATACACTACAACAATTACAATTCTCTGAAGTTTCACTTTCAAACGAATCCAGAGAATTCTCTCACTTACACAACTAAAGTGAATCAAGTTGTTCTTCATCTTTTCACTTAAAATCACACCTACACCAGCCTGTTTTCTCACATTATCCAATACTCCAGACCACACACTCACCGTGCCATTCACTTCTTCTACCCCAATTTCCTTCTTTTTGGTTTCACTTACACACAGCACATCCAGTCTATACTTATTCATCTCCTCAATCACCTCACTCATCTTGCCATTTATACCTCTAGTATTCCATACACCAATCTTACATTCACTTAGCCGAGATCTCTTTCTCATACGCCGTTTAGAAAGTCCAGGTCGATTCCGTGGTGGACCGTCCTTCTCAAGTGTGGTAGGTCCACCATATCCAACACTTGAGTCATTCTTAATATTTCTTTTTGTCTTTTTAATCAGGTAAGTACATCAGTGTGGGGGATTAGCCCACAGCTGAGGGTTCCAGTTGGTCATTCAATCTAAGGATTCTGGAACAAAACCCAGTAAGTTGGGGTCTTTTCGCCAATGTCACACAGAACTAGCTTGCACCTCTCCAAGATTCACAGAGGCCCTAGTTGCTGTTGTGTGTGCCATTGTTACCACGGAGCGCCCCGAGGAGGCAAACCCATCGCTCACTACGACCACCCGCTTCGCTCTCTCTGCCTGATTATATTTTTATTTTTTTGATGTTTTCTCTGTCTGTGATCATGTTCCTTGTTTTTAATATCTTCGGTAATAGCGAAAAAGAGCAACTTTGTGTTTTTTAAGAATTATTTTTAAGGAAATGCATGTTTCCCTATTTCCAATACATACTTCTTCAAAACTAATCAATAGAAATCAATCGTTTTCACTCCTTTCCCATTTATTAAACAAAATTAAATTTCTAGATCGGTATTTAATCTGTCTGTGGTGGAATCAGCGCCGTTTCTGTGCCCCGTAAAATTGTTTCACAGCAGAGTGCGCAACGCAATAGCGATTTTTTACATTTAATTTTTCACAAAAAAGTGTTTTTCAATTTCTTAGTCACTTCCTTACTCTTACAGGAGATTCTTCCGTGGATTCGCGGAATTTCACTTTTTCTGTCATCATTTGGGTCTTTCTCGATATCGATGCAAAACTGAAAAGAAATCTGTTTTTTTTTGGGGGGGGGGGGGGGTCTTAAACCTATAATATGTAATTTTATTATTTATAAATTGTTGTAAATACTCACACCGCTGAACACGCGTTGATGTCCCAGTTTTTGATTTTGAAAAGTTGGCAGCTCTGTTATTGTGGATTCAAGTTCTTTTTTTCATAATAAATTTAGAATAGTAGATAGCATACTCTGTTTTATGTACTCATAGTCCATAAAACATGGTACGCCTAAAGCTTCTCAGTCTGCAAAATTTGTGTTTAGCATGCATTTTTGAAATAGATACAACCCCAAAAAATGTGAACCACTTCATTTCAGATATACAATAGCTAAGTGCACATCCTTTCTTTGTCTTTGGTCTCTAAGATTTCCTGAAGAAATAACAAAATCCTGTATCATAGTTTACAAATAGTGGTATAAAAATTATTTAGTATGTGTTTCTTGGGTGAACACTGTATCTCTTATAAGTGGTTTTAACATTGTCATATAGCACTTTATGTAGTAGTTCAATCATCTTCTGTGACATGATTCATTCCTTTTATAAGCATAGTTTCTGAAATAATTGAAACTCAAAAAGTAAAATTCAGTTAGTTGCTAATTTGACTACCTCAAGCTATGTTATAAGTTTAAGTGTAATGTTACTAGGGGAAATGACAAAAACCCATTTGTCACAGTTTTGAAAGAGAGATGTTTGAAATTTTCAAATAATGTTCACGTGAAGAAGGGTTTTCAGATTTACATGTAATTCCATTTCATTAAAAAAATTGGGCGTATTTTAAAATCAGGAGGGATATTTTGTTAAATGTCTGCCACTATATTCACAAACTTATACTGTTTTAATACCAGGTATGTTTTCCAAAAGTGTCCCATCAATTTTACAACCACATTTTAGCAGTTAAAATGTCCCTTCACCACAACCAGGTTAAATGTAAATATGTTCCTAAAATTCAAACAGACTATATTCTGCAATCTGGTAAGTTATGTACAACTTCCCCAATATTTACTAAGGGTGTATAATAGGGTGGTCCTTATTTTTGAAGTTTGAAATGTTGTTGTCTGGCCCTCCTATGTTGTTCTACCATATAAAAAAATATTGTTTGTAAAGTTTCAGGCAGATCTGACTATATTTAGAGGTCGCTGAAATCAGTTGAAATATTCACTTACTGTATTATTCCCGTCACTGACTTCTTCATTCACCTTCTCTTGCCTTATTTGACTTAAGTGTCAATCAAATACTTCACATTAATAAGGTAATGTCTATTTTTATTTTATATAGTTGAAAAATTCTGTACAGTTCCAGAAACAAGCTGGCCTATATAAACTTTGAAGAAGACAATTCATGAAAGTTGTAGGGCTGTTGTTAAGGAAACTGCTGTGTTTTGGGAAAAGGCCCGTATTCCCCTTCACCATGAACAGGATTGTATCAAGAAGTTGAAGAAACTTCATGAAAAGTGGCTCAAGCTGAAAAAAATTCGAAAGGAAAACAAAACATATCTACAAGTGTACAAAACGTGCCTACAAGAAAAAAGAAAAAACTATGCTTCAGTCTTTTAATGAAAAGGACGGGGTCGACGAATCTCTTAAATGCATCAAGCTGAGTGGCAAGATTTCTCGTGATATGAAGATTGAAGATTTTGTGACAAAAGACACTATGAATTTCTTTAATTGCCTTAATATTCCAAGGGATTATTTAAATTTTGATCCTGAAATGGCCAGCCCGGTGTTGAAGATTTTGTGGCAAAAGACACTATGAATTTCTTTAATTGCCTTAATATCCCAAGAGATTATTTAAATTTTGATCCTGAAATGGCCAGCCTGGTGGCACAGTGGTCTAAGCCATGGCTCCTGATCATTCATCCGAGATGGGTCCGGGTTCGAATTCCTGTGAGGCATGGACGCTGTGTTTTTCTTATGGCATTCGCTCTCTCCCTTCCCTGGAACCAGTGGCCCTAAATTAGGGACGGACAACTGCTTATAGCCCATTGTGTTACTCACGGTGGTCGTTAAACCTCCAATCGAAAAAAGAAAAAAAAATGGATAATGAAGACCAAAAACAATATTTATTACAAGTTGTAGAACAACAGAGGTGTCGTTATCCCGACTGCAGGAGAAAAAAACTTAATCTTAGATGAGTCTAGTTACAAGAAACTCTCATTTTCAATTCAATTCAATTCAGTTCATTTATTTTGCTAAGCAAAATAATAATAATAAAAAACAGTGTTACAGAAATAGTTGAAACAATGCACAGCAAGGAAGCAGAGGGAAAAGGCCAGCCAGGCCTGACAGGGTCCCATGCTTCCTAGGCTAGTTTTACACTGAGGTCAGTAGTTGTAATTACAAACAAGAGTATCATAGTAACAAAACAAAAAATAGTAAACAAAATAAAAGGTAATGATATATGAGCAGATAATAAACATTACAGATAATACCATTGAGAAAGCAATTTACATCACGATATACAAGTCATAATATTAACCATAGTTCCCATCCACTGTAATCATTAATTTGAGGAGCTGCAATTCATTATACAGTTTTTTAGTTGTTTTTTTTTAAAAGGTTAAAATTATTTAAAGAAGTTAATTCCATAGGTAATGAGTTCCAGTAGTGTGGGCCAATGTAATTTAAACTTTGCTTCATGGTCTCCGTTTTTGGATGAATAGGCTGAATATGTGATTTAGTGCGTGTGTCGTGTGTGTATCTGGGGTATAATTTGTATGATTT
Organism: Macrothele yani; assembly: GCA_039090855.1. Classification (NCBI taxonomy): domain Eukaryota; kingdom Metazoa; phylum Arthropoda; class Arachnida; order Araneae; family Macrothelidae; genus Macrothele; species Macrothele yani. The sequence goes on from CM077012.1 coordinate 64,767,384, forward strand.
TGGCGTGTAAATTATTCTTAATGCGTTTGAACATAATTTTCCCAATATTAAAATAATATAATTGGTTAATCGTAAGAATGTTATATTTGTTTGGGAAAACTCTTGTGGTGTTATATAGTGTTAGTTGTATATTTCTATCAAATTTTAGGTCAATTAATCTTATATATTTGTTTTGAAGAATTTAAAGATTTTTGAAATTATATTTAGTTGTCTGTCCCCACGATAAGATAGCATAATTAATATGAGTCTGAAACATGGTATGATATAAATGAATTAGTGTTTTATAGGTAAGGTTTGTAAATACCAAGCTGATAACTCCAATGTTTTTAGACAGTTTGAGAAGAAGAGAGTCCACATGTTGGTTCCATCTAAAGTCCCTATGTAAGGTAATCCCCAAATAAAGTACAGAGTTAACCTCTTCTATGTTTGTACCATTAATAGACAATGTGATCGAAGGAAGTTGTGAAATATTTTGTTTTGAGAAAATTAAAGATTTTGTTTTGGTAGTATTTATTATTAATTCATTGGAATTTAGCCAATCTGAGATGTTATTAAGTTGAGTATTAATATTCATAGTAGTGTCAGTCATTAAATTAAATGAGGTGAGGATGGTTATGTCGTCTGCATAGAGGAGTAGGTCTAAATCATTTATTGAAATAAAAAATATCTTTAATGTATATACTGAAAAGTACAGGTTCCAAAATTGAACCCTGTGGAACACCAGTTGATATGAGTTGAAGAGTGGATTGATGTTGGTTAATTTGTGTATATTGTTGCCTATTTGATAAATAACTTTTAAAAAGAAAATGTTCATTGTTCCTTATTCCTATTGTGTGTAATTTGTGTAGTAAGATATTATGATTTATAGTATCAAAAGCTTTGGATAGGTCTAAAAATAATGCTATGGTATATAAGTTGTGTTCAAAATTATGTTGGACTGTTTGTTGTAGGTATTATAATAAGGCTGATTCTGTTGACTTTTCCAGATTAAAAACCATGTTGATTTGGATGGATGATTTTTTAGATTGTGAATGTATGAGATTAGTCTATTGTAAATCAATCTCTCCAAAATTTGAGCAAAAATTGATAAATTGGCTTTAGGGCGGTAGTTGTTAGCATCGTTTATTGATCCAGATTTGTATTTTGGGATTATTTTTGTGATTTTAAGTAGATCAGGAAATTCACCAGATTGGAATATATCATTAAATATAAGCAATAGAGGATCAAGAATAAGATTAGCAAAATTTTTAATAATGAATGGTTGAAGATTATCATATCCAGAGCCAGACCTGGAATTTATATTGTTAAATTCTTCTAATAGTTCTGTTTCGGTAATTTCAGTAAGATAAAAATTATTAGACCTGTGTGTGCTCCCTAGGTAGTTAGTGAATGGAATTTTTGTGGTAGTTAGACTATTTTTTAGTGTTTGTGGAAATAAGGTAAAATGTTCATTTAACCCATTTGTAATATCTTGTTTGTCTGTAAGCTGAAAGTTATTAGAATCTGTTAAGTATTGAGAAGCTGTTAAATCTGTATTTTTACCCATTAGCAAGTTTAAATGTTTCTATGTTAGTTTTGAAGAGTATGTAAAAAAATGCCAAGATAGTAGTTACGCTTAGTGTACCGAATATCGCTGTTTTTGTTTATTACGAAAAATTTTAAAATTTTTTAAGTCCTGGGGTAGTTTACTTTTTATGAATTTCAAAAAGAGGTTATTTTTTTTTTGTTTATTCTTTTTAATAGAGCATTGGTAATCCATGGCTTACGAAAAAAAAATTCAGTTTATTTTGTTTTAGAATTGTTGGAAAAGATTGATTACATAGTTGTGTAATAGCTGTGATGAACGACTCATAATTTTTATTTGCAAAACCATGAAACAAAATAGTGCTCCAGTTAATGTTTTCTAATTGAATTTTAAAACTTTCCATTTTTGTATTATTAATTTGTCTGAAAGTGTAGCAGTCTTCAGGTATAGTAGTTTGTTGTTAAGAGGTAAATATAGGGAGGTTATCACTAAAATCGTACTGTAAAGCCCCTGAAATGGTAATCTCAGTTAATACATTTGTTATAAAGAGATCAATCAATGTCTGTGAGGTGGAGGTTATATGAGTTGGGACTGAAATCATGTTTTTGTGTCCAGAAGCATTAAGTGATTGTAAAAGTTGAAAAGAGTGATTGGTGTTTTGTAATAAGTCGACATTTATATCCCATAAAAAACGTTTTTTTTTTCTTTGAAAGGGTAGAGTAGTTAAGTAATTCAATAAGTACTGATAGAAAAGCTGTAAGGTCTGAGTTGGGTGGCCTATAGCAAACAATAATTATATAAAATTGGTTATGAATAGTTAGAATTTTGGCATTTTGATTCGATACTGTGAAATTTGGAATAATTGAAAAATCGTTATAAATATCTTTTACAAAAATTGCAACCCCTCCACCAGTTGTGTAAGTTCTGTTTAAGTGGAAACTTTTGTAGTTAGTAATTTGCAATGAGTAACAATGTGAAGGAAACCAAGTCTCAGAGATACAAATTATATCAAGATTTAAATTTGTTAGTTGAATTAGTGATTCCAATAAGGTAATTTTGTTAATTAGTGATCTAGCATTGATACGGATTAATTTTAGGCTGTTTAGTAAATAAGTCATTAATAGGTGATTGAAATTTTGTAATGAGTAATATTCACACTGCATTCAATTACTGGTAAAGAAAAAAATGAACAAGTAGGAATATATATATATATATATATAAAGAATTAGTAGGAATCGCAAATCGACATAAACACCGGGGATATCACACCAATTGGATAAAAAAAATTTAAATGAACTAGGTTAATTATCAGGTAGTTAACAGTAAAATCCACTAACAGTAGCAACGAAGGATATTATAATGCAAATGAAATCCCAGCAGAAATAAAAAATAAATAAATAATAATCCACATGTTGATTCAATGACATATCAATCCCAGAACTATGTGATGTGACCATCAAAGCACCGCCGGAGCAGCAGTCATCAGTGATGACATACCATCACACCATGTTATTACCAGTTTGCGATGTGCCACCAGCCGTAGACGAAACCCCCCCCCAAAAAAACGCAGTTTTCAATCCTGATCCATTGAGTCCCCATCAGTGCCAACCACCACACTTGCCTTAACATAAAAATATGAAAACATCGAAAGCGTGAAATGCAAGTGAATTAATGTAATTTCACCATAAAACAAAAACTAAAAAAATAATAGCCTGTCATTCACGAATAACAAACCTCAGCACTTCTCTAAAAAGATTAGCAGTAACCAAAACAATGCAATAACCAGCACTGATGAAGACCCAAACAATGACACCGCTCGTATCCAGTATGACATAGTCAATAAAATTAAGTAAAACATGTGTATGAAAGACAAGACACACAGCAACAGAGCATCACAGTTTAGAGCGTCGTAACCCTAACATTTGAAACACACAACCACCTAGTCCTAAGAATGCACGAGGCATAGTTGTCTTCAAAGTGCTGAAAGATAAAAAACTACAAACGAATATCAGGCCACAAAATCATGACAATGTAGACAAAATTTCCACCCTGAAGTTACAAAATATGCAATATCGCTTACCCTAAGTAATGCAGCTATGTATGTATAAGTAATCAAAAGAAGCCACAAAACTGTTTACATCCGCAAAATGTAACCCTAAGTTTTCAAACAAGCAGTGGAAATTCTAATAACTACCCGACAAACATGCACCATTATCCAAAATAAGAAACCATAAAGAAGGAACCCTAACAATTAATACATGATCTAGGTGATTCAAAAAGCGAAAGGTCATATCATGCGCAAAACACGTACTAGAACCTCTAGCAAATAACAGGCCATACAAACATAATGCAGCATGCCAAAGTTTACGCATAGAATAAGTAATGTAGAAATGTACGGAATACATTAATAAAGCTCCTGTATAATGAAGAATCAAAAGAAATCAAGAAGAATTATACCAAAAATTACATTGCCCTCAACTGATTCGCACACATATAAAGAATAATTAAGAAAATTTGCCATAGAAACAGAAATAAACAATATCAAAGTTAATTGTCCATATGCCAACTATTTAATACCTTCATCAGTGAAATCCCTAATATCCGTTAATGTCTAGGAAATTTTAGTCTGGCCAACTTCTTCAGCAAAAAGATCTTCTTGTACTCGGTTCAATATCGAAATCCACCAACACACAGTTTATTACAGAAGAACCTACTGGCCAGTACCAAACACTTAGCAATAACAATCCTAGATCTTTTGAGTGAACAACCATATTTGGAATATGAATCACGCCGCAACACACGGAGAAACCGAACAAGAATCTGTCCCAAACCAGAAATAATTTCACAACCAAAGTGATGAGAAGTAACAGTGTCTATTGCAAACAAAGTGCCTGTTTTTGAAGAAAAGAGAAAAAAAAAAAAAAAAAGCCAGAAAGAATCAAGTCGACCAGCCCCCCCTACTCTCTGGCCTCGCCCAGAGAGCGCGATGCCCAGTTAACTGCAACATGCTGTATTTGTACCCCAACCGAGTATCAGGCCACTAAATCATGACAAAATACACTGGCGGAAAGTGAAAAAAGGACACCAAGAAGGAATTGGTGGACGATCATGAAATTTACATATGTTACTGGGGCTGAATTTACGTAGGTGTGATGTTAATTTCAGGACCAACCGGTGAGCGCTTATGCCACAGCACGGCATAATATGCAAATTATCATCGGTGGTAATTAAGAAGTACGGCGAAGTGAATGTAATCAGTCGTCGGCGTACGGACACGTGCGAAGACCCGGAAGAAGCTGCAATGCCTGGACATAGAAGACGTGTACGATTTCAGCAGTTATCGGACTTTGAGCGAGGTCATCTAGTCAGACTCTGCGAGGCTGGGTGGTCGTATTGCGGAGCGAATTGGACGGGAAGTATCGGTGGTGGTACAATGGTGGCGTAGATAGTCCAAGGAACATTCCCACATGAGAAGACGTGGAACCGGGAGTCACAGACGGACTGATGAGCGGACCGATCGACGCATAAGAAGAGCGGTGTTGTCAAGCAGAACATCCACTGCAACGCAAATCTGAGCTGCCGTTGCTCCTAAGGTGACTGTGCGAACAATCCGCAACTGTCTACTGGGTGCAGGACTACGTGCATGTGTGCCTCTGGCATGTGTACCTCTGACTCCAGCTCACCGTCAGGAACGGCTGCAGTGGTGTCGCCAATGTCTGTACTGGAGAACGCGATGGCGATCTGTCGTGTTCAGCGATGAAAGCAGATTCTGCTTGGGAGCCTCTGATGGCCATATGCGTGTTCGCAGACGCACAGGGGGCGTCTCCACCCTTCTTGCATCCGCCAGCGACACACAGGACCTACATCTGATCTCCTGGTGTGGGGAGTGATCAGCTATCACTCCCGTACACAACTAGTGTTTGTACCGGATACGTTAAACAGCACCTCCTACATCAACAACATCATTCAGCCCGTTGTTGTGCCAATTGTGAGGTCAGTCCATCGTGGTGTTTTCCAGCAAGATAACGCCCACCCACACACAGCACGTGCAACGCAACATGCACTTCAGGGTGTGAGACAACTTCCATGGCCTGCACGTTCACCGGATTTGTCCCCAATTGAGCACGTGTGGGATTTTATGGGACAACGACGTATCCGGTCTCCACGGCCAGCCACGACCATCCCTGATTTACGCGTCCAGGTTGAGGATGCTTGGAACTCAATACCCCAAACTTACATCCAACATCTGTACGACAGACTCCATGCCAGAATTGCACAGTGTGACGCAGTTCATGGCGGTTTAACCTCGTACTAACCATGTTACATGGAAATGTTATTTTTCAGTTTACCAGCAAATGCAGCTGTATTTTGCCATAATGTTTTGATCACGTTATCCTCTGTATTCCGTTATTTTGTTGTATAAATTTTGTTTGTATTAGACTTGGTGTTCTTTTTTCACTCTCCGCCAGTGCATAATCAGGTGAAATACTCAGAGCAGAAACCTGAACATTCTAACATATACCAAACCACAGAAAGCATTAGGTTATATTCTCAAAAGAATGACGTACAAGAACCCAAGTATCATTATAATAATTAAAAAAAAAATCATCATGATACAATACACCTAAATTTGCGTACAGCTAACGTATGAGGTACCGCATACTATAAGTAATGCAGATATGTATTCAAATAATCAAAGGAAACCACGAAAGTGGGACAAATATCCGGCAAGCACTACATCCCACGTTCGCAGAACCATAAAATGTAAACCCATTACCTCAAACGAGCAGTTAAAGAGCAAATAACTACCCAATAAATAAGCCAATAGGCCGTGAAAGAATGAAACCCATATCTAGAAAGAGAATTCACTAAACAGTAACCCCAAACTGTTGTAACATGCTATAACACTCCAAAAGCGGTTTGTCATGTCAGTCACTAAATGCTGCACCAGAAAACAGGAGCGAGTGACAGGCCACACAATTGTAATGCAATATGCCAAATATAACACACAAAATTACTCATATAGTAAATACCACTTACAGTAAGCAAGACAATTAATTGTATGTTCAAGTAACCAAAAAAATAAAAGAAAACATATTATTGTTAGTTATTTCTGAATAAATAAAATCTATAATTGATGATAGCCTTTTATGTAATGCAGTAAGCCACTTACCAGCTGCAGAAAGATCTATCCTTTAGTCATGAGAGAAGAAATAGATGCGACAGTTATAAACTCTTGAATGATAACACACTAATATTTATTGTACATTTCCACGTAAAGGTAATAACTCACTATTCCAACATGCATACCCTCTATATATCACCGACATCGTTGTTGTTCAGTCAAAGATCAACTTCATAGATTACAAGCCGACGTCAGCAGAAAAAGGGATCCAGGCAACGCTCGCTAGAGCAAACAAATAAAATGGTTCGAGCAGCGCCACCTGTAATTCCGTTAAATATGCACTGAGGCTTCTAGTTCAAATGTCATGGAACTCTGACAGTCATATTTCTTATAATAATTTCTAACAGTCTCCCACTTGGCTGGAGGAGTTCATTTTATCATGCCTAGTGTCAGTCTAAGTTTCTCAAACTGTGGTCCAGCCAATGGCTTGGTGAAAATGTCCACAACCATTTAGAAGTATTACAGTAGTCTAACTGAAGAACAGTTCCACTCAGTTCTTTCACAAACTGATACCGCACCATAATATGTTTAGATCTGGAATTGATCTTTTGATTTTCTATAAGATGTATAGGTGATTTGTTATCCTGAAATATTGTAGTGGTTCTAGTCTGTTCACAATCAAAATCCTTGAGTAACTCTCACAACCACAACAGTTCTTTGCTTCCTTCAGCAGTGGCGATGAACTCTGCTTCGGTTGTCGATAAGGCTGTTGTTGATTGCTTACGGCTGCTCCAACAAATGGCACTCTTTCCTAGCATGAAAACAAATCCAGATGTTGATTTCCAGTCAGTCCGGTCTCCTCCCCAATCAGCATCTGCATAGCCTTTTAAAATTAGTGGGTCTTGTGAAGATAGTCTTAATTTAAGGTTTACTGTTGATTTCAAATAATAAATTAACTTCATAATGGCTATCCAATCCTGTTTACTTGGTTTTTCTACTTTTCTGCTTAAGATGCCTATGGCAGTTGAAATGTCTGGTCTTGTTACTGTAGATAAATACATGACAGCTCCCATTATTTCTCCATAAAGTCCATTATTCTTTAGAAGTTCTTCTTCTTGAATGTTCTTTCTGTAGTCTGTACTGATTGGTGTTTTACTTTCCTTATTTTGATCTGTAGCATAACTTTGTATAATTTCCTTTATTTTATTACTTTGACTCAGAAGAAAACTTCCATCTTCTTCTCTTTCTGTTTGAATTCCAAGATAATATGTTATGTGGCCTAAATGTTTGACTTCAAATTGATTTTTCAACAAATTTGCAGTTTTCTTTATATTTTCTGTGCTATTCGATGCAATTAATATATCATCTACATAAATAGCTAATTAAGTTGTTTGTTTTCCATCCTTAAGTGATAGTAAGCAAGGATCTGTTGTACTTTGTTTGAAGCCCTTGTTGCACAAATATTCTGTTGTTGTTTTGTTCCAATTTCTGGCACTTTGTTTGAGACCATATATGCTCTTATGCAATTTACAAACTTTTTCTTCTTTTCCTGATTCTCTGAAACCTTCTGGTTGTTCCATAAATACATCTTCTTTTAATTTTCCTTACAAGAAATCAGATTTTATATCAAGATGATGAACATTCCATTTTCTATTTGCTGCAGCTGTTAAAAGAGTTCTTAAAGTGGTATGTTTTACTATGGGTGAAAAAGTTTCTTCAAAGTCTAATCCCGGTTGTTGTGTATACCCCTTTGCAACAAGTCTTGCTTTATAGCTTTCGACTTTTCCATTTGCATTGTATTTTGTTTTGAAAATCCATTTATTTTTAATGGCTTTCTTTCCTTCTGGAAGATTTACCAAAGTCCATATTTCATTTTTCTTCAATGCATCTAGTTTTTCCTTTATGGAATTCAACCAATTTTCTTTTTCTACTTTGTTCATGTCTGGGATTTCTTTTAAATTCTGAGGATCCTTTTTATATTGAACTTTTGCAACATATGCTAATCTTTCTGGTGGCTTTCCTTTGTTTATTCTTGAAGACTTTCTTTGAACATCTTCAGGTTCTTCTCTATCAATTATTTTCTTCCACAGTTTCTGACGACTTTTCTTCATTTTGAACGTAAATTTCTTGTTTATCTTCTTTCCTTTCAGCAGGTTTACTTTTTATTACAGTTTGCTGATGTTCATCAAATTTTACTGATCTGGTAATGACAATTTTGTTTGTTTCTTTATTTAATACCCTGTATCTATTAGATCTTTGATCATATCCTAATAAGATTCCCTCTTGTGCTCTATTGCCAAATTTTCTTCTTTGTTGTTTTGGTACATATACATAAGCTTTTGATCCAAATACTTTAATATGACCAAGATATGGTTTAAATCCTTTCCATAATTCAAAAGGAGTTTTTCCTGTTGCTTGTGTTGGAACTCTATTTTGTATGTAAGCTGCTGTTATTACAGCTTCTGCCCAGTATTTACCTTCCATATTAGCATCTAACATCATAGTTTTTGTCATTTCTGTCAAAAATATTTTTCTTTTCAGCAATTCCATTCATCTGAGGACAGTACGGAACAGTTGTTTTATGTTCTATTCCTTGTTCCACTAAATAATTTTCAAAATCTCTTCCACAATACTCTCCTCCATTATCTGTTTTTATTGATTTTGGCATTTTTCCAAATTTGTTTTTCACTGAAGCTACATATTGCTTAAATTTTACTAATGCTTCATCTTTACTTTTAAGCAAATAGATGTAACAGTATCTACTATAGTCATCTATAAATGTGATAAAATACTTGTAACCACTAGGACTGGCTTCAACCATGGGATCACAAATATCTGTGTGTACTAATTCTAATACAGCTTTGGCCTTAAAACTACTTTGTTTGGAGAATGGCTTCTGTGTAAGTTTGCCTTATATACAAAACTCACAATTTTCTTCCTTTTTACTTTGCATGAAATTCCAACTGAGTATAAATAAGGGAAAAACTAAAGTTATGGTGTTTGAGAGAGGAACTTGTAGCACTGAATGTAATGTAAGTATAAATGGCACTGTGATTGACCAGGTCAGTGAGTTTGTGTATTTAGGAAGCTTGTTTGACAGAGAGAACAAATTCATTATACATCAGTTGCCCTTTGGATCCCGAGCAGGAAGGTCGCACATCGTGTGAGCTCCTGCGAGTGAACTTCAGTGCAAGCTTTTCGTCGTCGTCGGCCGTGCGTCTTGTTCTACTATTAGATAGTTTCTGGGTTACCAGTCTATCCGATTCAGTCCGGTTAGGGGATCTTTTAGTTGTTAAGCTTTTTTCAAAGCTCAATTAAAATTTTCCCGAATCCACTTCTCTTCGTTTCAGCTTCCAGCCCATCGTCAAAAATTAATAGGATTACCTGTACCGAAGTTGTAGAGCAAAAGCCTGACGCCAAGAAAAATGATGCCGTTTCCCGTTCCTCATTCAATTTCACGGGGAAACGTGAGTCAACTGAAAAGCCAGATCCAAGAAGATCCAGAAGAATTAGAAACCTTCCACCGGAACTATGTAATAGTATCCAAAAAAGAACCAGAAGAACAAGAAGAAGATTGGTAAGTGAAATAATTTCTTATTCTGTGCCTCAGAAAATTCTAGGCACGTCATCTGACAAAAAAGTTGTCGATGACTCTTCTTGTATGTCTGCACCAATTCCAGACATGGTAAAAACACCGATGGGATGCCCGGGCGATGGGATATCTGAAAAAATTACAAATATCATTAAAACACTGGAGAGATGCTTGGACGATGGAATATCTGAAAAAATTGCAAATATCATTAAAACACCGGAGAGATGCCCGGGCGATGGGATATCTGATAAATTATCAGATATCATTAAAACACCGTTGAGATGCACGGGTGATGGGATATTTGCAAAACTTTCAGATATCATTAAAACACCGTTCAGATGCACGGGCGATGGGATATTTGTAAAATTTTCAGATATCAGTAAAAACACCGGTTGGGATGCCCGGGTGATGGAATATTTAAGAAAATACCAGATATGTTTTATGAAAAGTCCGAGAAATGTCCAGACAACCTTACCCAAAAGGAAGGGTTTTTGGAAAATAGACCTGAGACGGCTTCGGCGTCAGGCTTTTGCAAGGAATTTGGTGTGAATCCGCGTCTGTCTTTTTTAAAGAAAAGGCACTTTTTAGGGCCGAGTACTTTTTTCAAAAAAGAATTTGCCTAAACATGCTGAGCAGTTGAAGGAAAATATGTTTCCACAGACACGAACACGTATTCACACAAGTAAAGAAAGACTTTACAAAGAAAAATTGAAACTCTAGAAAGTTTCAAAAAGTTTGAGAAAAGTGAAAAAAAAAATACTGTGCAAAAACAGAAAAAAAAAAAGTGTTGAAAAAAAGAATAACCTCAGTCATCATACGAGCATAAGTTAAGCTTAAAAATAAAGGATGCAATTAATGACACAGAATTAATGAAAAATGATACAAATAAAAATACCTGCGTAATATTAACTTATTACACAGAGAAAAAAAAAGTGTCATTAAAAACAATTTACAGAACTCTGTGCTAAAAGAAAGAATTGAAAAACATCGCAAAAATTTCCAAAACACAAATATGACTGAGAAATTGATTGCAGATGTTGACAAAATATCTAGGTGAAAAGCAAAAAAAAAAAAAAAAAAAGAAATGCCCTTTTAAGGGCATTTCTGTTTTAAAGGTGGAAAAAAGGCCCTTTTAAGGGCATTTCTGTTTTTGAGGAAGAAAAAAGGCCCTTTTAAGGGCATTGTACAAAATTCTGTGCTAAAAGAAAAAATTAAAAAACATCGCAAATAAAAATTCCAAAACACAAAAGTGATAGAGAAATTGATTGCTGATGTTGATAAATATTTAGATGAAAATGCTACGCAAAAGCAAAAAACAATTGGTTACTCCAACCGTGGAAAAACCAAAATATTTCACTGGCAGGCTTAGCAAAGAAATTAAGGAGGCAGAAAAAATTAACTGTAATGAAGATGCTCAATTGCAGTATGCTAATAACATTAGATTTTATAACACACAAAATGAACTGCCTCTTCTATATGATAATGTGGAAAATAACCACACTGAAATAGCAAGCCAACAAGTAAAAAACATAAAAAGCAGTGAAAGCACTGTAGAAAGCAGTGAAAGTACTGTAGAAAGCAGTGAAAGCAAAATTGACCTATTAATTAAAAAAATTAAAGAAAAGTCCACGAGTGAGAAACTTACGGAAAAAATAAATAAATGGAGAAACAGATAAAAAACAAAAAAATGATAAATGGACCATCAATAAAATAGCAGAATTAGCTGCCAAACTGGTCAAAAACAAGGAAGCAATCAATTGCAATACTGACATTGATGCCCAAGTCATCGAAAGTAACAACAATATAAAAAAATTGACACAGTTAAAAATGATGAAAAATAAAAAACAAGGATGAAATTTTTTCCTCTGAAACAAATGGACTTAACATATTAATTTGGAATGTGCAAGGCATCAAAAGGCAGCATAGAGAATTCCTAGCCTACCTAAAATACAAAAAAAAAATTGATATTGCGCTAATTAATGAATCCTGGCTAATGGACAGAATTAAATTCAAAATTCCTAACTACAAGGTTTACAGAAAAGACAAAACCTCCCAAAGTGGGGGAATTTTGATTGCAGTGAAAGATAAACTAGAGCAAAGTGAAGCAACATGCAACACAGAGGATGGCATGGAAGCGCACTCGGTTATTATTAAAACACAAAATAACCCAATTAAATTTACGGCGCTATACAATCATCCCAAATACACTATTACCAGGGAAGCTCTAGATAATCTTTTCGAGGAAGATATTCCTACGGTCATAGCGGGAGATTTTAATAGTAAACACCGCTATTGGTACTGCCCTAGAGCTAATAAAAGTGGAAACAATATCTTCAGATATCTCTTAAACAAAAACATTGATTTGGGGGCACCCACCATCTGAACCCACAAAAACAGCGCTCAGAGGAACTAGCAACATACTAGATTTTGCCCTCTTGAAGAATAATAAATATTACTTTGAAATTTACACTGCGGCAGCGCTCTCCTCTGACCACAATCCAGTTCACCTCCAGCTTTATACTGATAAAACTGTGACGGTAGCACCCAAATTGGTCACTAACTTAAAACAATTTGAAGAGAAAATTAAACTAGTGCCACCCCCGGTAATTGGAGACTGTAATAGCAAAGAAGAAATTGACAGAGCTATTAAACTCTTTAACCTCGCCAAAAAAATTATGGAAGAATGTCAGAATCCTGCTAAAGAGAAAAAAATCCGTACTATTTACCCAAAGAAATTTTGGAACTTATTAAAGAAAAAAATAGGTACTGAAGCAAGTGGCAAAGAACAAGAAATAAAATGTTCTATGACCTTTATTGCTGCCTATTAAATAGACAAATTAAAAGAGAAATCAGAAAATTCGAGAATGGGTCATGGGGTCAAGTATTAGAAGAAGCTCATATTGACTACTCTGAAAATTCGGATAAAAAAAATAAAATGACTCTATGGAATCTTACGTCGAGCTTGCAAAATAAAAATGTTAAATTACTCCCACTCCTTCAAAAAGAAGATGGGATGGTAGTTAGAACTGATGAAGAAAAAGCAGAAATTTTTGCAAACTCACTAGAAAAACAGTTTAAAATAAATGATATCTCTGACGCTGATGTAGCCATTAAAATGAAAAAGGCCCTGGATACTTATTTTAAACATGCGGAGGATGTAGAAAATTCTAGAGTCATCACCCAAAGTGCACAATTCTATGAAGAATTTACTAGTAAAAAAAAACCTGTGTTAACATCCCCAATTAAAAGTAAACAGAAAGGCTCTGAAAATAGCAGCCAAAAGTAGTAAATGCTACGGCCTCTCTTACGTCCGATAGACAGCAACCTCTAAATAAAGTGGATACGGCCTCTCTTACGTCTGATAGACAGCAACCTCTAAATAAAGTGGATACGGACCTCTCTTGGGTCCGGAATCCACAAAATGCAAAAGTCGGGCAGCAACTTCAAATTAAAGGTGCTACGACCTCTCTTGGGTCCGGAACGCCAGAAACTGAAAAGATAAGAAAAAACAAGACACCTTTTAAGGGCCAAAAATACAAATTTTGTTCCCCCAGAATTTTGAAAAACCACTACCCATCAGTGAAAGGGAAGTTAGGTTTCATATTAATAATCTTAAAAATAAAAAGGCACCGGGCAATGATGGCATAAATAATAAAATTATGAAAACATTACCGGAAGAGTATGTGCAAACCCTTACTAAAATATACAATTGTGCCATTAAATTACATTATTTACCTGATGTTTGGAAGACAGCAGAGGTAATATTATTACCCAAGCCAGGTAAGAACCCGGCAATTCCTGAAAATCACAGACCGATTTCGTTGCTCCCAACCATGGGAAAAATCTTTGAAAAAATAATTCTTATTAGAATGCAACAATTCTGTGAGGAATTCCCAGTAATTCCATTTATTGAAGGAGGTTTTAGAGATAAACACTCCACGGTGCACCAACTCTCTAGAATAACTGAAAAATGTGCTGAAGGAATAATAAAAAGAACACACAGCAGCCATATTTCTGGATGTGGCAAAAGCATTCGATAAATGCCCACATGAGGCAATTATCTACAAGCTAATAGCACATGATTTCCCACCCTGGATTATACATATAATCAAATCATACCTCACTAACAGAACTTTCTGTGTAAAAATCAATGGGAAAAAATCGTTAAAAAAAAATCGAAGCTGGTGTACCGCAAGGCAGTGTACTCGCGCCAACGCTGTACTCTATCTTTACGTCAGACTTTCCCAACTATAATAACAGGAATCTGACTACAGCTCTCTATGCTGATGACACTGCACTCACTTATACTTCCAAAAATAAAAATCAAGCAACTTTCATGTTGCAACATTATGTTGAAAAACTTGAGAAGTATTTCTTAGATTGGAAAATCAAAATCAATACTGAAAAAACTCAAGCAATTCTGTTTTCTAGGATTAAATGCAATCACAGTCCAGACTTTGAAATAGAAATGTATAAAAAAAATACCTTGGGTAAATGATGTTAAATATTTAGGACTTTTTATGGACCACAACCTAAACTGGAACAAGCATATCAAAGAAACTCTGACCAAATCTCTTAAGATCAGAGGAAGTCTCTAGCTAATAATAAAAAATAAAAGGCTTAGCAGGAAAAACAAAACTTTGATACGGAAAGCCTGTATCAGCCCTGTTATTACTTATGCCTGTCCTATCTGGGGTAACTGCAACAAACAGCTGAAAAATAAGATTACCTCATTTCAAAATAAAACTTTACGTTATATGGTTGGACTTGATGGAAGAACTTCAAACCATGCTATCCGAAGCATGCTAAATATTAATTCTATCCATTACACGATGTATGACTTAGCTAAAAGATACTATGAAAAAGCTAAGATTCATCCTAATCCTCTAGTCAGAGAGGCCATTAACTATACTGTCAATGAAACTGACATTTATAAAAAAGGCCAAGAGCTGTCTTGAATAAAGTTCCAGAAATGAACCCAATTCACAGCTACCTTAGCAAAAAAAAAAAAAAAAAAAACAATAATTGGGACTAGTGTTCAGAGGGTATTCTTCACATAAGAAGAATTTTTGTTTAAAAAAAAAAAAAAAAAAAAGGCTCTTTTAAGGGCCGTACTCTGTTTTGCAAAAATACTTCACACATCTGAAAAAATCTTGTTAAAAAAAAAAAAAAAAAAAAGGCTCTTTTAGGAGCCGAACTTGTTTTGCAAAAAGAAATATTACAGTCCACATATATGAGACTGTCCCAGAAACAAGGTACAATGGCTTTAAAAAAAAAAAAAGCCGACTCCTACACGGGAACTGAGCAAACAACAAATGTGTAGTTTAAGGTGCCTTGCAACACATGGTTTTTGTGAGAAAACTGGGTGTTTATCTGTCAGATTTTTCTTGTGTGGTTCTTTTTTTTTTTGCACCCCTTTTCTCTGTCCTTTCCCCGGTTCCCTGCGGCCGGGCGTTGACTGCGGGATGACTTGCTTTGATTGATTTGTTGCAGGTAACTATGTAGGGTAGCTTACAACTTCAATACTTAACGGGAAACTGTATACTCCTTTTGCTCTAATATTTCTGTACTTTTCTTTCATGCTGTTCTATTAGGGAAATCTGTTCCCAAATATCTTATCTTCTTCACTTGACAAAAGGCGCAGGGCGCTGTGGGTTTGGGTCTCTCAACCTCAGATAGGAAATCTCTCTGGAGAGAACAAATTGGATGGTGAAATTAGTAGGTGAGTTAATTCTTCATTGAAAGTCATAGCTGCTATGGGAGGTTTTCACAGGAATGATGAGTTCTCTAGAGAGTCCCGCATGGCTGTGTATGAAAGTTTAGTTGTTTCTACTCTGATGTATGGCAGTGAAACCTGGGTACTGCAGAAGAAACATAGGAGTCGTTTGTGTGCTGGAGAAATGCGTTACTTACGGGGTGGCAAGACACGGTCTGATTGTGTGAGGAATGAAGATGTGTTGCAGTTGTGTGATGTGAAGCAAAATGTTGTTAGCAAGGTGGAGACTAATATGCTTCGGTGGTTTGGCCATGTTGAAAGAATGAGTGATCAGATGCTTACTAAGAAAATGTTTTTAGCCCAAGTGGCAGGAAGGAAAGGCAGAGGAAGGCCAAGGAAGACATGGGTGGATCAGATTCAGGAGTGTCTGCATGAGAAAAAGATTATGAGTATGAAGTATAAAAAAATCTTGTGTATGGCGTGTAATGGATTTCAGTGAAGCCCGAGTTGTATGTCAAGATCGCTGTAAATGGAGAAGTTTGATACAACAACAGTAAGTAAAAATATCTGGTACTTTGTATTTCTTTTTGGAGCTAACCTCTGAATCTCAGAAAACAGCTTAGTGATATGTATGTATGTATTTATGTAAGGAATCACACATGCGCATGCATGCACTCACACACATACACACACAATAAATGTATGCACAAGCTCATTTTCTCCCCACCCACCAGCTTTCTTTTGTTATTGTAATTTCATCGTAGAGCTGCTTAATGTTATTGCACAAGCATGCATCATGTAATCTTTCAATATCTTTCTTTGAGTCTTGAAAACCATAAAAACATAAAAAGTATATCAGTGTGGTGGAACAACCCATAGCCAAAATTTCTAGTTTGTCATTCTACCTAAGGGTTATGGAACAGAATCTAGCGAGTTGGAGTGTTTTGGCCAATGCCACACAGATCTAGTTGGTAGCTCAACAATATTTATACTGAAGCTTAATTGTGTGTCAACTTCTCGGATTCATACAGGTCTCTTTTGCTGTCACGTATGCCATTGTTACCCAGTGGAGTGCTCCTTGAAGGCAAACGCATCTCTCACTAAGGTCACAGGGAAAGTGTTTGGAAAGGTCACTGTTGATGAGTTTCAAGGTTTTACATCTGAGATATGTGGGATGCACAGAGTGGTTTTTTTTACGGTAAATGGCTGCATTAATCAAATTTTTGTGTTAGATATGATGACTGTGTTGGTAAGACAGTTTTTGCTGCCTCTAGATTTGGTGAAAGCTTATGATTAAGAAAACAGGGTGCTCCTGTAGTAGATCTTGAATAATATGGCATGACTGAGACTCTCCTTGAGTGTATGAAGGTGGTGTTGCGGGCAGTAGATCATGTGCATATGTTAATGGTGTTTTATCAAAATATTTTTCTATTGGTGCTGGAGTCAGATAACGTTGTTTAATATGTAATGACCATTCATTATATTTATGAATACATGTATGTGTGATGCCAGAACAGAAAATATATTCTGGTTTATGTCTTGATAATTTTTGTGTATGCAGGTTGCTGTATGCTGAAGACAGTCCTTTTGGCAGAGACCAAAAGTGAGTTGCAGAATTTATTGACCCAGTGTACAATTCAAACTCAGTACAAACAAGGGAAAACTCAAAGCTATGTTTTTTGGTTGTGAAATTGTTAGTGCTGAATACAAGATCAATCTGAATGGTTCAGAGTTAGACCAGGTGAATGAGTTTGTGTATTTAGGAAGAATATTTAATAAAGAAAACAGCAGATTTGGTGGGGTGGTGGTGGTGGTGTGGGGGGGTGAAATCAATAGGCAAGTGAATGCAACTTTAGAAATCATAGCTGCTTTACGAGGGTTTCATAAGTCTGATGGGTTCTGGAAAAGGTACCAAATGGCTATTTATGAAAGTTCAATTGTTCCTACTCTGATATATGGTAGTGAAACCTGGGTACTGCAGAAGAAACACAGAGGAAGTATGTGTCCTAGGGTGATGCAATACTTATTAAGGTTTGTGGTAAGATACATTCTGATCATGTGAGGAATGAAGATGTATTGCAGATGGGTAATGTTGTTAGTAAGAAATATGTTGAAAGAATGAATGGTGAGGTGCTAACTAAGATAATTGATTCAGCCTGAGTGGCTGAAGAGAAAGAAAGGTATAGGAAGGCCAAGGAAATCATTGGAGGACCGGATTCAGGAAAGCATGCAAGATATAATTGAGTATGAAGTACAAAAGGACTTGTATGAGATGTCTTAACTTCTCAAAATAGAAGTTTATGAATATTTTCATAACAGTCAGTGTTTATCTATCAACATAGATAAACACTGTTATGAAGTTACACACTGTTATGAAAATAATCATAAATTTGTATTGAAAAAGTTAAGCTTATTGACAAACCAGATTCAACCATCAGTTTGATATTTCAGAAAGAAATTTTTTTAGAAGCTATCCATTTATAAAAAGAAATTTTAAATATATATTATATAAGAAAGAAATTTTTAGAAGCCTTCCATATATAGAAAGAAGTTTTAAATATATATTATGTAAGAAATTTTTTTAGAAGCTTTCCATATATAAAGAAATTGTAAATATATATTATATAAGAATGAATTTTTTAGAAGCTTTCCAGTATATCAGAATTCTCCACAACTGGTCAGTTACATGGCATCCACTCTATTTTTATTAAACTTGGGGAAGCAACTGACAAAAATCCATGTCAATTAACATCATTGACGAGATTCAAATATTGACATGCCATTCATCCTGATGAAGTTGGCCATAGTGAAGCAAAACTGCAGTCAACAAAAAATCAAAAATGGGTTGTAGTGCTGCTTTCTTTCTTCCTGTAATGTTATTTATACTTCATGAACATTCTGTATAGTGGTTTCAAGTGTCATTTTTAATTTATAGTCTCATTCGGTATCAAATATTTATTGTGCGAGCATGAAATGGAGACTGATAAAATTATCATAATACAAAGATTAAGCTGTTAACAAATAAATGTGCAGACAGATGGATGCCAAATTAATTAGGCAGATACACATGCATGCCTCAGAAAACTTGAAAATTACATCATCCTGGAATGGGAATCAAACCCACAGCTAACATATCTGAACATAAACCGAGAGCTGCGGGTTCTATTCCCTTTCCAGGACGATGTAATTTTCAAGCTTTCTGAGGCATGCATGTGTACTTGCCTAAGCTGTTAACAGTTTCTGACCAAAAATACATTGCAACATGAGTTCACAGTTATGTCAATAATTTACTGAGAAACCTTGTGTTTGTGTACCTGAATTTGCATTTCAACTTCTGTTTGATGTATATTTTTTTTCAGAAAGAAGTGGCCCTTTAAAGCATATTATGGCGAAAAGCAAACACCCACGTATGGTGATTTCAATTTCGACACCACGAAGCAGTGTCAATCAGCAGTTGAAGTAAGTCATTGTGTTACTTTTTGCATTGTTGTCAGATACACATTATGCAATTTTGTAGATACATATCAATCCCAAAATTTTGTCTGTTTTTGTTTTTGTACTTTTTTTTTTTATCTGTTTGAGCATCCAGGTCTCTGCTGTAAGGACCATCCATTTTACTGCACTTCATCCCAGACTTCTTCTCTCTAGTGTGGAATCCTAATCGAAATTCTGATTCGTGTGTTCCAAGGAGGTTAGAAAAATACTTCTGGAGATGCCCTGAGTCACTTAACCGTGAAGCCACAAAGTGTGGGAATTTGACGTTGTTTTTGCATAATACCTATGTAATTTCAACTGTGTGTATTTTGGAATTATATGGTTTTTAGTTGCTGAAATCGTGTTAATATCTAACCGGAATGAATTACACTTCTTGCAGGAGTGAAGTTTTCAAATTTAACATTATGTTTTGTTTGAATTTGCACTAACATTCATGTATTTCAATTTAAAATAAAAATGGGAAACAGCCTCAAAATAATTAAGAATTTTATAAATTCAGCATTTTTTCACACATTGGCAGCAAGTTAAGATGCGAAATTGGAAATATTTGCGACGAAAGAAGGCGATTTGGCCAACACAAAATGCATTGCAATAGCCTTGAAAACCACCAGCTTTCCCACACTTTGACAGTTGTTGCTCGCAGTTATAGGCTTCATGCAAGGGGTACTGCTCCATTAACTAGGGCATCTCCAGATATCTTATTCTAACCTCCTTGGTGTGTTCATGGTCTCCTAAGTTGTCATCTGTCTGACATCAATTTTAAGTTTCTGTTTAGGCTATCTGTCATCACTCATTTATTCTCCATGCATCTCAGTCTGAGTGGTAAATGTTTCCTCTTAATAATGGAGAACTATAATTATGATAAATTTCATTAACCCTTTAAATGTCACACTATATTCTCCACAAGTTTCATACTTATTATGCAGTTAAAGAAGCTTATTATACTTATATATAACACTTATATTTTGATAGTTTCTAATTATTATTATTATTTTTTTTTTTGATGTTCCCATTTGGGAACATTGGCATTTTGTGTTAACAATTTTGCTACAATTTTATAGAAACTGGATTTTTGGTTATTCAGTACAACCAAGGACTGCTTCTATATATGAGGAATTAAAAATTAAAAATTTAATTTCAGTTATTAGTTATGTGCACTTTTACCTTAAAATACTAATTATTGATTAGCTATAATACCTTTGAAATAATAAATTTCATTTACTTTGTTCCTTACTTTAATCGTGGTTTAGTGCCCATGGTAAGTTGGAAAACAATGCTGATGTAATCTTTTTTCGCACTCAAAACACTTGTTTCTGGTATTTTTCTGGCAAATTACACAACATCCTTGTGATGAGGGCACAAGATAGTGGCTGTCAGATGTTCGAGAAGCATGTGGTTTGTGGCTTCTGGGTTCAGGGTGAGTTGAAAGTCGTTCTTTTTAGCGAAGAAGATTCATAGTGACTTCTCTTCTGAAGTCCAAATATGGAAGCACATTTTCATGGAGTTCCCAATACAAGATCCAGCTTGCCACTACGGACATGTTCAATGCATTACTAATCAAGTTACACCACCACTTTTTGTTGTGGAGTTTAGGACGATAGCTACTGCGAAGTCTATCAAGGAGATCACCCCTCCCCCTCCCTACCTTCATTATATTTCTGAATAAGGTAGGGTTGTGGGATATAAATTTTATTTTTCTTGGCCCTTGAAAATTGTTTGGCCAGTCCGATGGATTCATGTGAACAGTAGTTTGATGCAACTGTAACAACAGCATTGTCATTCCAGCTACATATGTATATGCTGCCATCACATTGGTAATCAAAATATCCTCTCTCACATTTAGATATTTTTTTTTTTATTTCAATGGGCACTTTCCTGTATGGAATTCATGGACAGTTCCAGTTGCCTTGATCCCTTTGTCAGATAAATTCATCAACACATCATCTTGTGAAGTAAAACAATTATCAAAAAAGACTTCGTGATTTGAAGGTTGGCCAACTACTGACATCAACTCAGTTACTACTCTTGTTCTTAGAGGCAAATCTGGAGATCCTTCTTTTTTCCCACTGTATATTTATTTCCATTGCATATGGGTATCCATTTGATGAACACAACATCCAAACTTTGAAGCCGAACCTAATTGGCTTACCTCGAATGAACATCTTACATGAGTGATGACCATAATATGGAACCATAGATTCATCAATGCTTAACTTTTCGTGAAATACACCAAAGTAGCAAAAGTTTTATGATAGTTCTGCATAAAGTGGAGAAATTTTGCCTAGCTTATCATTTGGTTCCAGTTGGCTGTTGTCGTTTATATGGAAATATTTTTTTAACTTCCTAAAATGTTTCCGAGCCATAACTGTAGGGATAATTGGTACAGATGTGTCTTCTGATCTACTCAGTGGCGCCCATATGAATACTTTTAGGGGGGGGGCCTAAGGAAAATCCTTTCCTCCTTCAAGGCTGTCAAACATTTTAGTAAATGTATAAGATACTAAAATACAACAAAAATAATTGATACAATCAATCATTAATATTTTATCATTTTTAAAAATGCTTTAAAAAAAGGTTTTGTCAATTTTGCTGTTTTAAATTTATCAAAAATTTGGCTATACCAACAGCTATGGGGGTGGCTCAAGCCCCCCCCTTATGGGTGCCCTTGGATGTACTCCCGTACAGATCATCAGCAGGTACAGAGTGAGATAGCCACTGAGAAGTAACAAAACAAAACAAAGAACTGAGTGATGTTTTCAATTTCTACATCAATTGTTTCTAATTTTTGTAGAGCATAAAGCTTTGTCATCTTTGCCAAATGTATAAGGTACTCCTTCGGCATTATTTTCCAAAACAACTCAATGCGTGAGATAGCTGCTAGTTCCAGAAACTTTTCTAGTAATTTTTCAGGCTTCTCATGAGGGATAGGCTTATCAAATTGCAAACTTTTTTTCCATCGTTGAGCCAAGCTTTGTGTTTTCATTTTTTTTTATTTTCTTTCTCTTGAACTTACATCACCAGAGTAGTGAGCCTCGCATTTTTTACTAAAATGCAGAGATGTTGAAGGGGCTTCAGGATCTTCAATTTCAACAACCTCTGAATGAGTTTTTTTCCCCAACCATAATGTCAATGCTTCCACAAACATCAGCTGGGGTAACAGGTTCTAAATTATTTTCATTTACATCCTCTTCTTCTGTTATATTTCCTGTCTCATCAGGTGGTGACTAACATAAATCTACATTTGATAAATCTGAATCATCCGAAATATTTTGTAAATATTCAACTGCTTGTTCCACAGTAAGGAAAACGCTTTGCCATAGCAGATTTTTTCGAACCTTGCCTTTCACACAAAGGTGCCTAACTGAACAGAAGTCCCAACTCCTGTGTCCCATGCTATTTGCTTTGCTGCCTATTGTATTAGTTCTTACGTAAACATCCTGCCAACCATTCTAGATTTTATGGCATTACCCACTACCATTGGCGGTTCATGTGAAGCACTTAAGCACCCTGCTTACTTGTTCAGTTTCAAAGACTTCTGGGGGAAGCTAAAAAGAATTGTGCATCAATCAAACTGTCAAACATAAACACGTCATTGTGTGGCTGTTGAATACATTCTGATGACATTCAGCAAAAAAAATGCTTCACATGAACTGCCAATGTTCCCATTTGGGAACATTGAAACAAAAGACACTGATTCTCACTAATGAATAAAGAAATTTAGAAATGTATGCTATCACATGATGAACTCAACCCTTCTGCACCTCTCCAGTGAATATAAAAAAAAAATCGATGTTTTTGCAGATTAAAATACAAAGATGTTCAGAACATGCATAAAATTATGAAAAACAGGAGTTTTGAGAAATTTTCAGTTTTTTTTTTTAGTGGAGGCCAGAATAAAAATAGCCAAAAAATATAAAGGACATTCAGTGATTTAAAAAAAATCATTACTGAATTATTCCAATTTTTTTATTGATCGAGAAGTTCATGTTCCCAAATGGGAACATTGGCAGGTAAAAGATTAATATATCTGCAACTCTGTTCTCTTGCTGTGCTATCTTTCTAGCTCCAGATATTCTTCTAAGAATCCTGTTCTCAAAAATCCATAAGGGTTTTTATATCACAGGTTGTTGAGATGAAAAGAATTGTTGTGTTTGCGAAGTCCATAATGAGAAGATCTTCTCATCATGGACTGTTACAGTGTCAGTACTGTTTTTGTGTAAGTAAAGAAAAACTTATTTATTTTTTTTAGTTGTTCAGACACAAAAATTAAGTAGATGATAGCCATATTTATTTAGAATGTTTTTTTGGCACCTGTTGATCTGAATTCTTTTTAGGTGGGTTTCAGTGCAAGAGAAATGCCTGTTATCATGTTCATACCGCATGTTCATTGATGAATTTCCCTCTTGGTTTGAAGGTTTTCACAAATTTAATATCTAGTCTTCTCTTGGGATTTCAGTTATAAGCTAATTATAATTGTCATCCCAATGAATAAATTTTGGAGATTTTTGTCGGTGGAAAGTGGAAAAATTCCATATGAGAATAGTTCTATTAAATGGATTTATAGCAGAATATTTTATGTTCATTGTTCATAGAGTTAATTCTTGTATTGTGTTAGTAAATCTGACACAGCAGCAATTGCACATACACATGAAAAGAATGGGAGACAGATGGAAAAGGAATCACACTTTTTCTGTAAATTGTAGTTGTAGAGCTGCGGAAATATTCACCTCTAGAAAATCTAGTTGTTTTGCTGCAAAGTTAGTAAACTGCTTTATCATATACACAGTTCTGTACATATCATCACTAAGGTATTGGCTTAGATTCAGAGGTTAACTCTTCACAAAGAAAGGTCAACTATCAAATCAAAATTACTGATGAGCCAGATTTTACTTACTGTTGATGTATCAAATGGGCGCACTTACAGTGATCTTGGCACACAACTCGAGCTTCATTGACATCCATCATACATCTTACACAAGATCTTCTGTACTTCATACTCATTATCTTTTTCTCTTGCAAGCATTCACAAATATGGTCCTCCCATTATTTATTTGGCCTTCTTTTATCTTTCTTTCCCAGAAGTTGAGCTGAATAAATTCTCTTAGTGGGCACCTCATCACTCATTCTTTCAATGTGGCCAAACCACCTCAAAATATTTGCCCCCATCTTACTGACAACATTTTGCTTCACATTACAGATGTGCAACACGTCTTCATTCCTCACATGATCAGAACATGTTTTCCCACGAAGTTCTCATAAGTAATGCATCTTTTCAGAACACAGACTTTTCCTGTGTTTCTTCTGTACCCAGGTTTCACTATCATACACTTTCATACACAATCATTTGGAACTCTTTTCATAACCAATCAGCTCTGTGAAATCCTCCTAAGGCAACAATGGCTTTTAAAGCTGAATTAACTCACCTGCTGATTTCACCTAGTCTAACTCTATTCTATTTAGACTAATTTTGTATTCAGTATTAACATTTCCTTGCTCAGAAACCATAACTTTTGCATTCTCCTTATTTATATACTCAGTTTGAATCAAATTTTATTCATATGGGACAACATACCCTGCTATTCACTTTTGCTCTCTGCCAACAGGACTGTGTCATCAGCATATAGCAACCTGTTCATACAAGGATAACCAAGGCATAAACCAGTACTGTATACTCTGGCATTGTGCATACATGAATCCGTACATATATTGAACAGCCATGGTGTCATTGGTGCAGGAGTTAGACAAGGTCATTACACGACCTCGTCTAACTCCTGCACCAATAGAAAATCATGTTGCTAAAACACCATTTGCACATACACAGGCTCTGTCACCACCATATGTAACTTTCACGCATTTAAATGCAGAGTCTCAGTTATACCATAATTACATAATTATTCAAGATCTTTCACTTAAGCACCCTGTTTACTTGTTATTTAACTTTCTTCGAATCTCCAAAGGCAGCAGAAACTTTCTAACCAAACAGACAGATATTTTTCACTCATCACACCTAATGCAAAGATTTGGTTAGTTCAGTCTTTAACCAGGTATAAAAACACTCTGTATATCCCACACCTTCTCCAGTGTAAGATCTTGTCCTTTATCGATAATGACCTTTTCAAACACTTTCCCCAGCACAGTCAGGAGACTGAGACCAGGATAGTTCTTATATTCAATCTGGTCACCTTTTTCTTTATGGAAAGGGACAATGATAGTGGGATATTATTGTATTGTATTCTAATTTTAACTATCAGAAGTTGGCAGCGGTACTCATGGTTTACATCTGCTGTGAGTATGTTAATGGTATGATCTCTGTTCGATTTAGCTAGGAAATGAAACATTTATGGTTAAACGACAGCCATATTTCTTTGTTGATTAAAGCCTAATTATAATGAAGGCGAGTTTTAGTGTTATTACTTTTTTCATCAATTTAATCAACAAAGGGTAGAAGAAAGATATAAATAATCATGGACAAGTATTAGCGATCAGAGAGATTTGAAGTGGTGCCATCTGCCACATCTGCTGACAGGCAGTGGCTACATTGGAAGCACACGTTTGAAAACTTCTTGGGCTATATTGATGGAGTATCAGAAAATAGTAAATTGCAACTATTAACTAATTATGTTGCACCTAATGTATTTCAGTATATTAACAATATGTCAACAAAATAGTTTCCATATCTTCTACTGTTTCGCACGTTACTAGAAATTCGAGCACGGGAAAAACGTCCATATAATAAAAAAATTTTTTATTTCAACTTGTCACTAATATTCCTTTTTTGATGTTCCTTATAATATTTTAGAATTTTATTATGAAGATTACAAATTTATATGAAAAAATGTTTTTATATGTGCAGTTATGTGCATCATAAGTTGTCAAAGTCCTCCAATACGTAGAGACAATATGTATTAAATGATTAACATTATTCCAGTTTTTTTAACTCATGATTCACGAAATTAATACAATAGAAAAGAACTTTCGAACCTTTTGATTATGATGCGTTGAATCAGTAATAAGCCATCTTGTTATCGAAGAAGGCACGATTTTTCTTTCCTGTGGTATCAGCTTCCAAGTTGAACTTCGATCTTATAATTTCTTATTATAGATGATGGTTGCATGTTTCATTTTCTGTGGCTCGATGTCCCAAACTAGTTTCAATTCCTTCTTTTGGAATCATCTTCAGTGGGTATTTTGACAACTTATGATGCATATAACTGCACATATAAAAACATTTTTTCATATAAATTTGTAATCTTCATAATAAAATTCTAAAATATTATAAGGAACATCAAAAAAGGAATATTAGTGACAAGTTGAAATAAATTTTTTTTTTTATTATATGGACGTTTTTCCTGTGCTCGAATTTCTAGTAACGTGCGAAACAGTAGAAGATATGGAAACTATTTTGTTGACATATTGTTAATAATTTCTGAAACCACGTAATGTTTTCGACAAATGTTGAATTAATATAATGTATTTCAGTACATCAGTGAATGTAAAACTTATATTGATGCTATAGCTCTTTTGGAATCATTATATGTTAGGCCTAAGAATGAGATCTACGCCCGACATAGTTTGGCTACACGACGTCAACTGGCCGAGGAGTCTACATATCAATATCTTCAGGCCTTAAAACAAATGAGCAAAGATTGCAACTTTAAAAGTGTTTTGGCTGAGCAAAATAAGAATGAATACATCAGAGATGCCTTTATTAGCGAATTGAAGTGCGCTCGCTTACGTCAGCGACTTTTAGAAAACACGTTTCTCTCTCTAGAAGCCGCTTTTGATCAAGCTAGGGCTTTGGAAATGGCAGAACAACACTCTGCTTCGTACTCGGTGCTGATGGATGCTGCAGCTGCTACTCACATAAATGATTGTGTTGAGATAGATACTGGTACATCTGTTGCGACAACTGCTGCTCTGACTGGAACAGAAAGGCGCTATTTTTGTGGAAGAAATTGCCACCATAGAACTTCTTGCCCTGCCAGAAATGTTGCATGTTGAACATGTGGGAAGAAAGGACACTTTCATAGAGTTTGTAAATCAAAAACTACTAGACCTACTACAGTAACCTCTACTTCATCTGCCTCAGTTTTGGCTGCTGCACCTACCTGCCTTTCGAAGTCTACAGTAGCTATTAAAATAAACAAAGTAAATGTGAGTGCTCTAATAGACACAGGAAGTTCACTAAGTTTTATTGATAAAACCCTTGTAAATAAATGTCATATGCAAGTACTACCTTATAGTGGCAAAGTCGCTATGGCCAACTCACTATTCACCGAAGTTGTAGGCCATTGTAGTGTCAATATTGAAATGGAGGGACACACTTATAAAAACATAATGATGTTAATTATGAGAGATCTTTGCTCTGATGCCATAATCAGATTAGATGTACTACAGTGTCATACCGCTGTGGAAATTGTCCTCCATGGTTTACAGCCTCCACTCAGGATTTGTGTTTTGACTGTTGCAAATGTGCCTCGTCTCTATGTTTGCTAACCTTACTTCGGATTGTGTGCCTATAGCTACAAAATCTAGAATACACTCAAAAGGGGATAGTTGCTGGCTACAGAAATTGAAAAGCTCCTGCATGAAGGTGTGATTGAGCCTAGTAATTCTATGTGGCATGCTCAGGCTTTTGTGGTTAGAGGAGAAAATCACAAGGCTAGGATGGTTGTAGATTATTCACAAACCATAAATAAATTTACCATGTTGGATGCTTACCCTCTACCTAGAATAGAAGCGATAATTGCTGAAGTTTTGGCAAATGAGGTGTACAGTGTCATACATCTGAAAAGTGCATATTTCCAAGTACCCATCCTGGAGTCTGAGAAGCCATACTGCTTTCAAAGCCTGTGGGAGTCTCTACCAATACCTACGCATTTCCTTCGGAGTTACAAATGGAGTGCTTGCTTTTCAAAGAGTGATCGATAGAATTATCCAGAATAAGAACCTAGAAAATGTTTTTACATACCTGGATGACGTTACTGTTTGTGGGAAAAATCAAAATGATCACGACAGGAATCTTGCAAGTTTCCTAGCTGCTGTTGAGAAAAATAATCTCACGTTGAACAAGGAAAAATATCAATTTTCTGTTAGGACTGTGAACTTACATGGTTACATTATCTCTAACAAAACTATCAAGCCAGACCCGAATCGACTGGGACCTCTTCTTGATCTACCTATACCTAAAGATGAAGCTTGCTAACGACGTGCTCTGGGTATGTTTTCACACTACAGTAAATGGATACCTAGATTCTCCAAAAAGATTCGACCTTTAGTGCAAAAAAAAAAAAATGCTTTCCTTTATCTGAAGAAGCTACTTCAGTATTTTGTGCTTTAAAAAATGACGTGGCTAAAGTGGCACTAGCTGCAATAGATGACGGAGTACCTTTTCGGGTAGAAACTGATGCATCAAATTTTGCTATAGCCACTTCTCTGAGCCAAGCAGGAAGACCAGTTGCTTTCTTCTCTAGAGCCCTCAGCAGATCTGAACAGTAACACTCTTCAATAGAAAAGGAAGCTTATGCCATTGTTTAATCGTTATGTTATTGGCGGCATTACTTGATTGGTAGGCATTTTGAAGTAATTACCAATCAACGTTCTGTCTCTTTTATGTTTGATCAGCATTATTCAAGTAAAATAAAAAATGAAAAGATCTTGAGATGGCATCTAGAATTAGCTTGTTTCAAGTTTGATATAATCTACAGACCTGGGAATGAGAATGTGTCCGCTGATACCCTCTCGAGAATAACTGCTGCGATAAACCAGGCCACGAATCTTAATGCCTTACATGAGGCTTTTTGCCACCCTGGAATAACACAAATGAGTCATTGGGTTTGCACAATAAACCTACCTTATTCTATTGAAGATGTAAAAAAGGTCACTAGCTCATGCTCTGTTTGCGCAGAACTAAAGCCACGTTTTAACCAACATCAAGGGAAACGGATAAAAGCTACCTCTCCTTTTGAGAGACTAAATCTAGATTTCAAAAGTCCTTTACCAGGGAAGTCTCGAAATCAGCATCTCCTCACTATTGTAAACGAATACTCTAGGTTTCCTTTCGCTCTACCATGTAATGATGTTTTTACTGCCACTTTGATAAGACTTTTAAAAAGCCTGTTCTCTGTATTTGGGCTACCTGCTTATATACATTCTGATAGAGGAGCATCATTTTGTCTCAAGAACTGAAGTCATTTCTAAATTCACATGGCGTTGCAACTAGTCGAACCACCCCTTTCAATAGATACTTCAGGTATATCTTCTGTATAAGGAAGTCACAAGTTATACGTGGTTAAAAATACATAATATATAGAGATTCAGTACCTCTTTTAGAATTGCTATTACGCACATTAAAATACGAACATGTGATTATGGTGGTGCAGTTAATCATGACGTTTATTATTTAAAAAAGTAAAGACTAAAAGAAAGCAAGAGCAATTACTCACATATATTCGTCCACAGGTCGTTTTCGTTCGCATACCACCATAGTTCCGCAAGTTGTTTGGTCTCAGATGGTCAGCGGCTATGCATTGCAAAAAGTCCGATGGTGACTATAATATAGTGTTTAGCAATGCCAAAGTAGTAGTCGACCCAAAGAACCTTACTATATATTGTATCGTAAGCTCAAAGAATAATACAACTGAAAATAAAAACCCTGTAATGACCTATGCCACAGGCAGGTTAAAAGGCTGACAATGAACAATCAAAGAAACTATAATGAACGAGTCTAAAAGGTTGATAGTGAACGAATTTAAAAGAACAAAATAAAATATGAATGGCCAGAAGAAACGATGAATGAACTATTTTCATAATGTGTGCACCACCTTCTCACGTCCACCAGCGTCCCCGGACTCGTTTCGCCCTAGCCTCTTCCTAGGTGTTTTCAACGGGAAATGAAATGTCTGTTGGCAAGTGACAACGTTTCGTACCTCCAGAAGTCATGATGTACATTGCGCATGTGTCAGTTTTCCTCTTATTATATGGTGGTGCTATCTGGTGTCATAGTTTGATTTCCCTGTATTTGTCGTTGTCTTTTAATTTTATTTTTATGCTCCTCTTTTAATCTTTTTTCGGTGTTCACTAAATTCCTCCAGGCATATGAAAGGTCATATGGTGAATTGTTACTCCAGTTTGATGATTTGGTCTTCTTTATTAAGATGGATTCAGCAATCTGTATCGTCCTCCAGTTTTTTTGCTGATTTATCAATTTTATTTCCTCCCATAGTGGTGTGCATTGATTATTTATACAGAAGTCGATAAGTGCAGTTTTAATTTCTATCCTGAACCAGTTGCTGATGTGTTCCAATAATCTTATCCTGATATTTCTTATGGTGCTTCCTATATATTGGTTAAAATTTTTATTTTGGTTGTCCCCTATTGGAATTGAGTAAACACCCGCTTTCTGCAATATTGGTGTGTTTCCGTGACCAGAAGTTAATGTGTCCTCAATATTTTTGGTTTTTATGCCAAAGCCCAATTTCTTGCATGCTTCTTTCAATATACTATTAATTTCATAGCTGTAAGATATTGATCCACAATATTTCATTTCCTTTTTATCAGTTGGTATTCTGTAATGACCATTTCTTGTCTTCTCTGTTATCCTCTTTATAAGATTGTTTAATGTTCTGATGTCATATCCAAAAGCAGAGGCCGTATTTCTGATCTAATTGAATTCTTTATTTAGCAATCGGTTATTGGAGGTATGGGTAATCACTCTATTGATGTATGACCTGAAGGCTGAGTACTTATATGAGATAGGATGGGGAGAATGAGCTGGAATAACATTGGCAATATAGTTAGGTTTACAGTATATCTGGAAGTCAATTCTATTATTTTGGTTTTTGTGAAATAAAATATCTAAGTAAGGTAATGTATTATTATGTTCTTTTTCTATTGTCACATTAATTGATGCATAATATGTGTTATATGCCTCATGTATCTATATCTATTTTACCTTCTAGTGATATTATATAACGCCAAAACATCGGCGGGAAGCATGATAACGTATAATGCAAAATGGGATCAGACAATAATGCGCAACTATGATGTCAAGAACTTCAAAAAAACGAGAATACAATTAAATAATCAAGTTGACCATCTGGATTTCCTGAAGTAATGTTGTGATAACGAAATTATACCAAATTACCTGAAAATCGAAACTTCAGCTATCAACATCAAAGACAAGAAAAATACTAAGTACTGCCGAAGTGAAAAGGCTAAAATGCGAAATACGAACAAAAAGACAAAAAATCTACCAGTTATCAAGACATGCGTACAACTTATACTGTGATATCAGGAAGAATTACCATGAAGATGACACTGATACTGTATTAACAATAATACATATATATATTGAAAAAAGTAAGAAAGCAAATCAAAATCATCATTGGCAAAAACTAAGTGCACTAATACAAAAGAACTGAAAACATAGACATCATGTAACTGGTGTACCAAATACATATATAAATCTATCTCAAGTGAAATTGAGCCAACTACAAATGAATGCACTCAATAGAGGAGGCAAGTATGCTTATTAACAGGACATAATAAGTACAGAACAACTAATCCCAGGGATTGAGGAGATAATCACTGCATTGCCCAGAACAGCTCAAGATCCCATATGTTTCAAAATACAGTACAACCTCGAAAATCCGGAATCGTCCGGACTTTGCCGATTCCGGATTTTGGAATTTTCCGGATCATAGAGAGTTAGGATAAAATTCAAACTTAGTATTAAATAAATACACTATTTTTGTAAAAGTAATGACAAAAAATCAAGTTAAACAATTAAAAAATATTATTTAATATAAAATAATAGAACAGGAGAATTTTTAAGAAAAATATAAAAATACAAAAAAAGATTACAGTAATTTTCGGACTGAGAGCCGCATCGGCGTAAGTGCCGCACCTGTGTCGAAGTCATGGTGCTGCTCAGAAAACTAAATTATCTTCCTTATTTTCATGAATGAACTCACACCCAGCGTGATTATATGTATACTTCAAAGGCTAATTCTGCAACTCAGTGTTGATCTGCTTTATGCACTTATTTTTTCATACTGGCAAACATTTTTATTTATGCATTTTTTATTAATCATGCTAATGATGTTTTTTTGTTTGCCTTTATTAAATGCTGAAAACCATTTATGTAATCAATATAAATCACAGTTAAATCTTAAGACTCCCGTTAGAATATCGCATTGCTCGTAAAACCGCACAATTGTCTAAATTCCATTCAATGTGGATGTCTGCTACAGGATGGTTCTCTGTTCACCGCAATAGAATCCGTCTTAGAAGTAATTAACTTATAAATTATCGCTTGTAATGCTTTCAATTAATGTTTTCTTTAATAATATGTTCCTTCTATGTTAGGATTTTTTTCTCATCTACAGATGTTTTTGTTAGAATAAGTTGCTTTATGCTTCCTTTTACCAGATCCCTTGCACGTGTTCACGGATCGCGGGTCTCGCTGCCAACACTTGGAAACAGCGGTGATGCTTTCTCTCTTTCATGTGGTTTGACCTACTTTCATTTACTGCGCACTGAGCCTTCCCGTTGAGCTCCGCTTTTATACGTATGAATGGGAAAGCTCTCCCTTCTTTTTTTCTTTTGCGTTTGTGAAGATTTTATCTTCAGCCAGGTATTAAATTAATTACCCATTGTTAACATCAGGTGATGATGCTACAGCGCTTATTAGTGAGAAAACATTTCCAGCCGAAGTCTTCAACTTCCACTATCGTCAGTCAATAAAAAAAAATTAAAATCAAAGCAAAACTCAGGAGCACAGAGCCAAGAAACACCTGTATCGCATGCCAGATTAACTGCATTGTTCATGTTCTTAAGCTTTTGTTCAGGGAAGTGCCCATCAAACCAGTCTCCCCACCCCAGTGAAAATCAACGTTCCTTTCCTTGGTTGCATCGCACCTTTCTGCATGATGTATGCTGCAACCAACGAAAGAGATACCCTGGGTGCGCTATCCACAGAAGCCTCGGACGTCACGCTACTGGTCTGTGTGCTTATGTCCCCATTCCATCCCCCATGCAAAGGGCATTTGAGTCAGGCATTCCTTTCACAAACAAACCTCCTAACCTTAAGACCTACGCGAGCATTTTCCCGTCCTCCCCCTCTTTCCCTCCTAAACCAAACATCAGGACAGCGGAGTTATCATTTAAATAGATGTGTCTAACGGATCGCGACATCATATCTATAAATTTCTGTAAAAATTTTATCGCATCTTTTTAGTAAATAATCAGTATATTTGTTTTTGAAATATCATTATATGCATAATCTTACCCTGTTGTTTTAAATTCGCAACTTTGGCAGTCCGGAAGATTTAAAAAAAAAAAAAAATCTGAAAAAAGTCCGAATTTTGCAGGTTTCCGGAATTTGGAGGTCCGAATTTTCGAGGTTGTTCTGTAAATAGAACAGCAACAAGAATCATGAAAGAAAAAGTAAATGAAAAACCAAACTTAATAACATACGAAAGACAAGCTTTGATGGATTTACGACGAAATCCGGCAATAAAAATAACGATGTCTGACAAAACTAAACTCATTATAATGGATAAAACGGACTATGAAGAAAAAAATGATCAAGACAATACAAGAATTGAAGGTTGAGGTAATTCAGAAAGATCCAATTGAAAGAATAAAACGTCAGCTTGCTACTTTCAAAAACCACAGTTTCCTTCCAGACTCAATTAAGAAGAATGCATACCCATCAATAGGAACAACTATTCCCAAAATCTCCGGGAAAGTAAAGACCCACAAAGCAGATAATCCTTTTAGACCAATAGAAGCAAAAATACAGCACCAACAATAAACCTTTAGAGAGCACTATATACACTGGCGTGCAAAAATTAAGGACGAGACGGTTTTTCGAATGTAACGTCCTGCAGAAGTGCTCCACATTGACTCAAATCATACCATAAGAGCCCCAAGATGTAAGAATATGGGACAAGTGAGCAAACCCATCCAAACAAGGAATCCAAAGGATACAAAGACACTGTTGAAAAAGGTAGCTTCGGGCACAACTGGACAGAAGACAGAAACGACCATGTAACAGGCGGCTGCCAAGAAAAATCCAGTCTTTAGTAGGGGATATGATCACCCCTGACTGCATTGCAGGATTTACAACATCTGCCCAAGCTGAGGACGAGGTTGTCAAGGAGCCGTTGAGGCATCGTGGCCCATTCCTCTTGTAGCGCCAATCACAGCTGCGGAATCGTTGCTGGCGGCTGGTGACATGCTGCCAAGTGTCTCTCGAGAAGGTCCCACACGTGTTCGATTGGATTTAGGTCCCGGGACATTGCGTGCCAATCCATGCGTTGAATATCTTCACTCTCCAACAGCTCTGCGACATCCACTGTACGATTAGGTGTAGCGTTGTCGTCCATGAAGAGGAACTCAGGACCCGCAGCACCTCTAAACAGACGCACGTGAGGCAGGAGAACCTCGGTACAATAGCGCACACCAATGACTGCACCTCCTTGGAAGATGTGGAGGTCAGTACGGCTACCAAGCATGATACCACCCCAAACGAGAACTCCGCCACCTCCAAACCGGTCCCTTTCGATGATGTTGGAGGTGTGATTGCGTGTTCCCTGCTCTCTCCAGATGTGTATACGTCCAGAATCGCTCGTCAGACTAAATCGGCTCTCATTCGTAAAGAGAACTCGACCCCATTGCTGATGTGTCTAGTTCTTGTGTTCCTGGCACCACAGACACCGCGGACACCCATGAGCAGGCGTTAATGGCACACACCGTACTGGTCGTAGTGCAAATAGACCACCTTTATGCAGCCTCCTGGCCACGGTAAAACGCGATAACGGACGTCTGTTGCATGTGCCTTGTGATTTCTCCCGCTGTTTGTCGTCTGTCTCTTCTCGCCTGTAAAACAATATACCGGTCATCCACCGCCGTGGTTGCTCGTGGACGACCACTGCTAAACTCTCGGACAGCTGTTCCTGTCTTTTGAAATGCTCACCAAGCTCGTGAAACGATGCTGTGAGCGATCCCGAACTCCTCGGCCACACTAGTCACACTTCGACCTTCTTCCAACTTCCCAATGATACGTCATCCAGATGTCGTTAACTATATTGCCTATTGGCCATATCACACGGTGGCAGCAACTTGACGTCGTTCAAACCGATGTACACTGTGCAATAGCTTTCACTGAATTGCTGAGCGTACACCACCCGTGTGCTTTGTACCCTTCCAACACTCCCCCCCCACGTCATGCTGCATATATATGCATGCCCTACCGTACCAGACCCTATTCTATCTCTTGAGTGGTCTTTCGGTCCGTTCTGCCTGCTCGTTCGCTGTTATGCTAATTTCTCCCTTTCGTCCTTAATTTTTGCACACCAGTATAGATATCCGGCACCTTATTACAACAAGTTAGTAAAATCATGCAATACGTTGATTTTGATACGCTTTCCAACATACCAGAAATTATTACTCAAGTTATGAGGATAATGGCTGTGGAATAAATCTTACTCCTGTGTCCTGACCTTTGACCCCATTTCGATGATATTCAACAGAACCGGTTCAGTACACCTCAAGAATAACATACTAAAGTTTTGTTGCAATAGAAGCAGTTTTACGCAAGTTATGAGAATAATGTCTGTGGAATAAATCTTGCTTTTGTGCAATGACCTTTGACCCCATTTCGTTGATATTCAACAGAACCGGTTCACTATACCTCCGGAACAACATGATAACGTTTTGTCGCAATCGAAACATTTTTTGGTAAGTTATGATGCACAAGGGCAATGGAATGGATCCCACTCCAGTGTCCTGACCTTTGACCCCATTTCGCCTATTTTCAATAGGGTTCATCCCCAGTGGCTCCCTACCACATACTAAAATTTCATTGAAATCGAACCATTTTTACGCAAGTTATGACGCATAAGGGCAATGGAACAAATCCCGCTCTTATGTCCTGCCTGACCTTTGACCCCATTTCGCCCATTTTCAATAGGGATCGTGCCCAGGTGGTTCCCTACCACATACTAAAATTTCATCGAAATCGAACCATATTTACGCATGTTATGACGCATAAAGGCAATGGAATGGATTCCACCTTTATGCCCTGACCTTTGACCCCATTTTGCCCATTTTCAATAGGGTTCGTCCCCAGGTGGTTCCTTACCAAATACTAAA
Organism: Macrothele yani; assembly: GCA_039090855.1. Classification (NCBI taxonomy): domain Eukaryota; kingdom Metazoa; phylum Arthropoda; class Arachnida; order Araneae; family Macrothelidae; genus Macrothele; species Macrothele yani. The sequence continues at coordinate 64,803,997 of CM077012.1, forward strand.
ATTTCATCGAAATCGAACCATATTTACGCATGTTATGATGCATAAAGGCAATGAAATGGATCCTGCTTTTATGTCCTGAACTTTGACCCCATTCCACCCATTTTTAATAGGTTTCGTTCCCAGGTAGTTCCTTACCACATACCAAAATGTCATCAAAATCGAACCATTTTTACGCAAGTTATGACGCATAAGGGCAATGGAAAAAATCCTGCTCTTATGCCCTGCCTGACCTTTGACCCCAATTTGCCAATTTTCAATAGGGTTCGTGCCCAGGTAGTTTCCTACCACATACTGAAATTTCATCGAAATCGAACCATATTTACGCAAGTTATGACGCATAAGGGCAATTGAATGGATCCTGCTTTTATGGCGTGACCTTTGACCCCACTTCACCCATTTTCAATAGGGTTCGTCCCCTGGTGGTCCCCTACCACATACTAAAATTTCTTTGAAATCGAACCATTTTTACGTGAGTTATCGTGCCGACAGACAGACGGACGGACAAAGCTGGAGCATATACGCTTCTTCAACCTACGGTTGGAAAGCGTAAAAAAGTATGAATTTTCTGTTAACAGCTCTGATACATACATACATACGTATCACTAAGCTGTTCTCTGAGATTCAGAGGTTAGCTCCAAAAAGAAATACAAACTTCCAGATATTTTTACTTATGAAGTAATTAAACTAATTCAAAATAGAAATAATAGTATGAAGAATAATAGCCAAGCAATACTTACCAGTTTAGATATTGTATCATTATATCCAAATACTCCCATGCTCGAAGCTATAAATCTTATTGAATTAGAATTACATAGAAACAATATCCCAATAGTACAAATTGAAGACATTGACCAAAATAATTATTTTGATTTTGAAGGTACAATATACAAACAAATTGCAGGTGCTCCTATGGGCTCTCCTATTTCAGGTTTGCTTTCTGAAGTAGTCTTACAGCAGCTTGAAAAATCTGTGATGCAAAATAATAATATTCCACAACCAGCATTTTTTTGTAGATACGTGGATGATATCTTTATGATCTGGGAACATAGTGAACAAGAATTGCAGGTCTTTCCTGAGGCATATGACACATATTATGCATCAATTAATGTGACAATAGAAAAAGAACAGAATAATACATTACCTTACTTAGATATTTTATTTCACAAAAATCAAAATAATAGAATTGACTTCCAGATATACTGTAAATCTAACTATATTGCCAACGTTATTGCAGCTAATTCTCACCATCCTGTATCATATATTATAAGTACTCAGCCTTCAGGTCATACATCAATAGAGCGACCCATACCTCCAATAACCGATTGCTAAATAAAGAATTCAATTGGATCAGAAATACGGCCTCTGCTTTTGAGATTGTTATAAGATTGTTTAATATCAGAATATTAAACAATCTTATAAAGAGGATAACAGAGAAGACAAGAAATGATCATTACAGAATACCAACTAATAAAAAGGAAATGGAATATCGTGGATCAATATCTTACAGCCATGAAATTAATAGTATATTGAAAGAAGCATGCAAGAAATTTAACTTGGGCTTTGGCATGAAAACCAAAAATATTGAGGACACATTAACTTCTGGTCACGGAAACACACCAATATTGCAGAAACAGGGTTCCCACTCAACCTGGAAAACAGGGAAAACCTGGAATTCTCAGGGAATTTGAAAATGGTTCCAAAAATCAGAGAAAACTCAGGGAAAATTACCTTTTTTTTTTTTTTTTTTTTTTTTTTTTTTGTAAAAATCAATGGATACTTTATTTTGCCAAAAAAACTTCTTTTTTCAAGATTTCAAACTTTTGCTTGCAATTACTGCCTGCCTAGAATTCGGTAGATCTTACTTTCAGTTATATTAAGTATTTCCTTTATTCTCTAAAAAAGACTCAACATTGAATTTTTAAAATTGCCAGTTATTAAGCTTTTGTTCAATTTCTGCAGGCAGTTGTTATAACATGAAACAATTAAGCACAATCGCTCCTGCTTGAAGAAACACTTCACAAGAGAACCAACCAAATGATGGATCAAAGTCCTTTGTCTGTTGGTTCTCTTTAAACATGTTTCTTTGAACAGAGCCATTCCATCATTAAGCTCTTAACTGCATTGTGTTATAGAAAAACTGAAACTATTCAACTGACATATTTTTTCTTACATATGACCTGTTTCTATGGGAATGTATTTACAAATTCCATGTAGGTAGCATTCACAAAAGTTCACGGAACTTTGGTACAGAAAATAATGTGCACAGTTAATTGTTTTTAATGAAAAGAAGGTAATTTTACAAAAACAAATTACGTAAAGAATTTACAAGTGTGTGCTTTGGTGAGAAAAATGAATGGAATGGAATGAAATGTAAATTCTTTGCAACATGCCACTCTGGAAAACTTTAAAAACCACCTGGAGAACCTGGAAAAGTCAGGGAATTTTTTTATTACTTTTGAGTGGGAACCCTGAGAAAGCGGGTGTTTACTAAATTCCAATAGGGGGCGACCAAAACAAAATTATTAGCCAATATATAGGAAGCACCAAAAGAAATATCGGGATAAGATTATTGGAACACATCGGCAATTGGTTCAGGAAAGAAAATAAAACTGATCTTATCGACTTCTGTATAAATAATCAATGCACACCACTATGGGAGGAAATAAAATTGATAAATCAGCAAAAAAACTGGAGGACCATACAGATTGCTGAATCTATCTTAATAGAGAAGACCAAATCATCAAACTGGAATAACAATTCACCATATGACCTTTCATATGCCTGGAGGAATTTAGTGAACACCGAAAAAAGATTAAAAGAGGAGCATAAAAATAAAATTAAAAGACAACGACAAATACAGGGAAATCAAACTATGACACCAGATAGCACCACCATATAGGAGAAAAACTGACCCATGTGCAATGTACATCATGACTTCTGGAGGTACGAAACGTTGTCACTTGCCAACAGACATTTCATTTCCTGTTGAAAACACCTAGGAAGAGGCTAGGGCGAAACACGTCTGGGGGAGCTGGTGGACGTGAGGAGGTGGTGCACGCATTATGTAAATAGTTCATTCATCGTTTCTTCTGGCCATTCATATTTTATTTTGTTCTTTTAAATTCGTTCACTATCAACCTTTTAGACTCGTTCATTATAGTTTCTTGGATTGTTCATTGTCAGCCTTTTAACCTGCCTGTGGCATAGGTCATTACATGGTTTTTAATTTCAGTTGCATTATTCTTTTGAGCTTACGATACATTATATAGTAAGGTTCTTTGGGTCAACTACTACTTTGGCATTGCTAAACACTATATTATAGTCAGCATCAGACTTTTTGTGATGCATAGCCGCTGAACACTAGAGACCAAACAACTTGCGGAACTATGGTGGTATGCGCACGAAAACGACCTGTGGATGAATATATGTGAGTAATTGCTCTTGCTTTCTTTTAGTCTTTACTTTTTAAATAATAAACGTCATGATTAACTGCACCACCATAATCACATGTTCGTATTTTAACGTGCGTAATAGCAATTCTAAAAGAGGTACTGAATCTCTATATATTAAACCCCCTTCAATCCTAGAGGGAACGGACAAGTTGAAAGATACAATGGAATAATATGGAAGACAATAACAATTACAAGCAATAACAATTACAGTAACACTTGCCCTTAGGTCTAATAACATGAAAACTAAGTGGTTGGAGGAGGTACTGGACCATGCTCTGCACTCTATTCGCTCTCTTCTGTGCACCTCAACAAATGCAACCCCGCATGAGACGATGTTTAACCACCCTAGAAGATCTTCTAATAGTAGTTCAATTTCAACCTGGTTAACTAAATCTGGTCCTGTTCTTTTGGAAAAGAACGTTTGCTCTAGTAAATATGAGCCTCTTGTGGAAGAGGTAGAGCCAAGGCCATAGCCAGGAATTTTTTCGGGAGGGGACCAAAATGTTTTTATCGGTGAAGTATTAATTTCTTTTAATGATTGAATAGAAACTAAAATTTTTTAGTTTACAATTCAAAAAACTATACCAACCCTTCCTTCCCCCACCCATTTTTGGGATTAGTATTTGTAAAATTTTTCTCATAAATTTGTGTTGTAAAATTTCCGCCTGTAAATTTACAATAAACATAAATCAAACACAACGGGATGTCATTCCTTTAGATAACTGTTTTTAATGATTTAAAAATTATGTTGAACCAATGCTTTGATACAAGCAATAACAATTACAGTATATATCGATTGAAAGTTTTAAATTTTAAGGCGAAAATTAAAACATTTAACACAGGTATAATACAATTTGTACAAATCAGCAAATTCAAGAAATTTTTACATTAAGAAGAACAAATAAGGTTTACATTTTCACTCACCTTATAAAAAATTAATGCACCTTGAAGATTTAATCAACCGATTTAAAATTTCGTCCGGTTGCTCCTGAGTATTGCAGTGGGTTGCTAAAAGTGCTAATCTACTCAGTCTGTTTTCTCCCTTTGAGTTTCTTAAATATGCCTTCAATCGTCTAAGTATTGAAAATGTCCTTTGTGGCGTAGCTGTGGAAATCGGAATTATAGCAAGAATCTATGACAAGGTGTGTGAGCTGGGAAAAGATTTGAATCGCATTGTAAAAGGGCCTCCATTGCGTTACCAGGTCTTGAATTAACATCTGTGTTGATCCATTTGTTTCACCAAACGGACTATGAGAGTACTGCTCTCTGCGTGTATGTTTTCATAAAATCCTTTGCAAGTCGTTAGCTCTTTTTCGCAGTTTAACATAACATGACGAGGTAGAAATATTTGAAGCGCTATGACTAATGTCTTGTGAGTCTCGAATCGATCATTAATATGTGTTCGCATTGTTAAATATTTCTAAACAATTAAAATCTATAATTCCTTTAAGTAACGCAGTAAGCCACTTACCAGCTGCAGGAAGATCTATCCTTAGTAATCACAGAGCGAAAAAGGGGATTCCACACATAAAAATGCTTCAAATGACAACACACTAATATTTATTGTACATCTCCACAAAAAGGTAATAACTCACTATTCCAACACGCACACCCTCTACATATCACCGACATTGTTGTTGTTCAGTCAAAGATCAACCACATACATTACTAACCAACGTGAGCAGCAGAAGGGGATCTTTTTTTCTCAGGCAACGCTCGCTAGAGTAAACAACTAAAAAGGTATCAAGCAGCGCCACCTGCAATTCTGTTATATGTTCGCTGAGGTGTCTGGTTCGAAGAACTCTGACAGTCATATTTCTAATAATAATTTCTAACAGTCTCTCACTTGGCTGGAGGAGTTCATTTTATCATGCCTAGTGTCAGTCTAAGTTTTTCAAACTGGGGTCCAGCCAATGGCTTGGTGAAAATGTCCGCAACCATTTGAGAAGTATTACAGTAGTTTAACTGAAGAATAGTTCTACTCAATTCTTTCACAAACTGATACCGCACCATAATGTGTTTAGATCTGGAATTGATCTTTTGATTTTCTGTAAAATGTATAGTTGATTTGTTATCCTGAAATATTGTAGTGGTTCCAGTCTGTTCACAATCAAAATCCTTGAGTAACTCTCGCAACCACAATAGTTCTTTGACCATATCCTAATAAGATTCCCTCTTGTGCTCTATTGCCAAATGTTCTTCTTTGTTGCTTTGGTACATATACATAAGCTTTTTGAGTCCAAATACTTTAATATGACCAAGATATGGTTTAAATCCGTTCCATAATTCAAAAGGAGTTTTACCTGTTGCTTGTGTTGGAACTCTATTTTGTATGTAAGCTGCTGTTATTACAGCTTCTGCCCAGTATTTACCTTCCATATTAGCATCTAACATCATAGTTTTTGTCATTTCTGTCAAAAATCTGTTTTTTCTTTCAGCAATTCCATTCATCTGAGGACAGTACGGAACAGTTGTTTTATGTTCTATTCCTTGTTCCACTAAATAATTTTCAAAATCTCTTCCACAATACTCTCCTCCATTATCTGTTTTTATTGATTTTGGCATTTTTCCAAATTTGTTTTTCACTGAAGCTACATATTGCTTAAATTTTACTAATGCTTCATCTTTACTTTTAAGCAAATAGATGTAACAGTATCTGCTATAGTCATCTATAAATGTGATAAAATACTTGTAACCACTAGGACTGGCCTCAACCATGGGACCACAAATATCTGTGTGTACTAATTCTAATACAGCTTTGGCCTTAAAACTACTTTGTTCGGAGAATGGCTTCTGTGTAAGTTTGCCTTTTATGCAAAACTCACAATTTTCTTCCTTTTTACAATTGGAAAGAGTTATTCCTCTTGCTAACTCCTTTTTCTCTATTTGTTTTATCATTTCAATATCCCTATGACCTAGCCTTCTGTGCCATAAACTCAAACAATTCTTATTTTCACATGTAGTGGCCAAATTTGCCTTTTCATCTAATATTTGTAGTTTGTACAAATTATCTGAGGCATCTATTAATCCTATAGCTACAATAGTATCCCCATACTTAATTGTGTATTTTTTATTCTTGAATAAAACTTCAAATCCTTTTTCTGTGGCTTTTCTAACAGATAACAAATTAGTGTCTAAATCTGGAACATATAACACATCCTTTACTTCCACTTTTTGAACTTTTCCTTTTTCGATTTTGCAGTTTAAGGTTATATTTCCCTTGCCTTCTGACTTTATCTGAGAATTGTCGGCAGTAGTGATCAGCTCTGATTCACCTTTTGAAAGTTCTTTAAACAGTGTTGCATCATTTGTCATGTGACACCTTGCACCGGAATCAATTGACCAACCTTTGGATATTTTGTTGGGTTTTGACATCGTTTCTAATGAGAAATTTTCATTTTCTCTTTTTATGTCATTTTGTTCACAATCTAATTTTGTTTTTCTTGTCTTCACTGCAATATTACTGTGAGACTCTGTATGTGGGTTTATTTTGTGAAACTTACCAGTGTTACCTTTATTTTGATTTCTTTTGTAATGCCAACAGTCATCTTTCACACGATTCTTTCTTTTACAAAAAGTGCAAAATCTTTCTTGTTTGGAGCTGTAATTTTTCTTTTTATAACTTGTTTTCAAAACAGTTGTGTGATCGGCGTGTGCCTGTGAGTTTTCTTTCCTTCTATTAGATTCATCTATCACTTTACATTTGATAAACTCAAGTGTTAAATCTTCTTCTTATCTTGCTTCTAATGCAGTAACTAAATTTTCATAGGTACTTGGTAAACTATTTAGCAAGATAGCCCCCAAATGTGTGTCTTTGAATTCCTCTCCCTGTGCTTTAAGCTTGTGAACTATTTCCAGCATTCTATTTACATGCTCTTGCATAGTTGATCCATTTTCTTGAAAACGTAAACTATACAGTTTTCTAAGCAAATACAATTTACTACTCAAACTTTCTCTTTCGTAAACCATTTTCAAAGCATTCCACATTTCAGAACTTGTTCTCTTATCGCGTACGTGAATAATTTGATCATCAGACACGCAAAGTGTTATTGTAGCTTTAGCCAGTTCGTCATTTCTCAACCATGCATCACTCTTTTCTTCTGGAATTGGCTCTGAAACAACCTTCCATAAATTATCTTTAATAAGAATCATTTCCATTCTTACTTTCCAAATTTGATAATTAAAATTATCTAACTTTGTTATACTGTACATGCCGCTTTCTATGAATGACGCCATTTTGTTCCGCTTTCGATTTTCGAATGAGGAACTACGCAGTAACAAATACGCCTTCAATCCACTCGACTCAAATGCTTGATGGATTTGACGAACTTTGCTTTTAATCTTCCTGACAGCAGTGAGATTTCAGTCTCATAATCAAGATTGTTAAATATTTCTAAACAATTAAAATCTATAATTCCTTTAAGTAACGCAGTTAGCCACTTACCAGCTGCAGGAAGATCTATCCTTAGTAATCACAGAGCGAAAAAGGGGATTCCACACATAAAAATGCTTCAAATGACAACACACTAATATTTATTGTACATCTCCACAAAAAGGTAATAACTCATTATTCCAACACGCACACCCTCTACATATCGCTGACATTGTTGTTGTTCAGTCAAAGATCAACCACATAGGTTACTAACCGACGTGAGCAGCAGAAGGGGATCTTTTTTTTTCTCAGGCAATGCTCGCTAGAGTAAACAACTAAAAACGTATCGAGCAGCGCCACCTGCAATTCTGTTAAATGTTCGCTGAGGTGTCTGGTTCGAAGAACTCTGACAGTCATATTTCTAATAATAATTTCTAATACGCATGTGGTCAACAAATGGCACGAAAAGATTCTTCCGGAAATATTCTTCTGGAGTTTCTGATGAAATATTCCTTCTTTGAATCATCCTGGATGTAACTCTTGGCATTGTGATAACTCCATCAACTTATGTTATCAATTTTGACTCTGCATTAAAAGTAACACTGAATTTATCGATGGGGTTACTTCTTAGATGGTCAAGGGAAGTTACCACGAGAAGAAAATGTTCCAGTGATGTCATCAAATCGCAGTCAATGTTTTGAAGAGTTTTCAACAGCGGTAATGTCCACAAAAATACAAAGTCAAGTGTGCAAAGTCTGACTACAAACTGGCCTTAGGTAATAGCACATAATAGCTGATGAGCTTTTTGGGAGGATTTTCGATTTTTTATATCTTGCCAATTTTGTAGCGATAGAACTATTACAACGTAGATTTCTCGGAATCTCAATAAAGCTTCATGCTTGTAAACCCAAAGTGTTTCGCACATTGATATTAATGGCATGTGCCTGGAAGCTGGTAATACTTGCTTGATGAAACCTTTGAGAACATCGTTATTTTTCGCAGATGAGCTAAAAAAAGTTCCAACAGACTGAATTGTGCCTATACAGTTTCATATACGTACATAAAATTGTACAAGGATCCCCTAGTGCCAAATGTTGAGAATGTTCTCCACAATGGACGTATAAGGCCAAATAAAAAAACAAAAGCATTATTTGTTGAAGTTCAATTTTGAAAAAATTGATTGGGATTTCGGAGGGTGACTGGTCCCTAAGATCCCTCCCCTTGGCTATGGCCATGGGTAAAGCTAATAGAATCTAACCCTGATTATGCCTTTCTCAGATTCCCTGATGGGCGAGAAACTACTGTTTCAACTCGGCATCTAGCTCATACAGGAGAACACCCTGGAGAGGTGAATGATTGTCAGAGACAAGAAATCCTTCAAACTACTGACTCAGCACCTGCTAGTAATCTTGAATATGGGACTAATGTAGTTGAGGCTAACGAACTATCACTGACTACTACTGAGGACTCTGATGAAGCACTGTGCCCTACTCGTTCCAGACGCTGACCTGCATACCTGTCTGACTATGTAACTAATTTTTATAGAGGGGTGCATGGGATATTATTGTATTGTATTCTAATTTTAACGCATCAGAAGTTGGTAGCAGTACTCATTGTTTGCATGATCTCTGTTCGATTTAGCTAGGAAATGAAACATGTATGGTTAAACGACAGCCATATTTCTTTGTTGATTAAAGCCTAATTATAATGAAGGTGAGTTTTAGTGTTACTACTTTTTCATTAGATGGCATCCCTGCAATCCTGGTGAAGAGCTCCTAACTCCCAATAAAACTGACAAATTACAGTTACATAATCATGACGGTCTCCACCATATTTTAATATCTCAGTGTTACACCATTTACTGTCAGGGCCCTACCACCAGGGTGCACACGCATGCTTGAAAACCTGGAAAATCATGATTATGTTTTCAAGGCCTGGAATATCCTGGAAAAACGGTGTTTTTTTAATGCTGTCTTGAAAAGCCTTGAAATTTGAAATTAGTGCTGAAAAAATGCCCTTTTAGGAAATCTTGTTGCCCCCTTCATTTTTTTATGTTCCTCTCCTCTGTTCTCAAAGAAACTGCCGGGCACAGTAGTGTTTCGGACGTGCACCAAATCTGCCATGACACCTGATGGTCCGACAACTGCTGAGAACGGAAGGGGAAAGAAAAGACATTTAGCATTTGCAGGGGGGTCGCCTATGTACCAAGTCAGCTGGCATCCACCAGTGAGGAGTATGCCTGAACAACACATTCATCTGCTCCTTGTTTATATGCATGCCAGACACTTGCTTCCGTCTCTCCCCTCAAGAGACTTTGGCTACTTTTGATAAAAAAAGAAAAATTTCTTTGCGAATTTTTCATGAAAATGGCTGAAATTTTTACATTCACTGTAATTGGATTACAGAAGCTCTCTCCCAAAATTCCAATTGAATCGGTTAAAAACTTTAAAAATTTGCATTGAAAATTTTTATTATGGACAAGTATGTGTGCCTCTTTGGACAGAGTGAGCCTGCAGTAGAGTGTTACCATAGCAACCAACAACACTCTACTATATAGTTGATTGACAGCTGGGAGTGCCAATAGAAGCCGTTGGTTGGGAAGAAAGCAAACACCTGTGTATGAATCACTTCCATGGCTGAAAAGGACTAGGAGAAAATTTTCAGAAATCCATTTTCCCGAATTTTGAAAATAACACAGTAAAATTTTTACAGTGGTTAAGATACATCTCAGTAAAGTACGCCAAATTCCGTTCGTAACTTTAGCAGATTCAAAAAAAAAAAAAATCTTTGGTTGCATAATCGTATTGAGAAAAAGACACAGTAATTATAAATTACGGGAAAAGCAAGTGAATTATTTTTTTTAGATGCCATGGTTTGTTTAAACAGAGTGACCCTTAAAACATTTTCTGTGATAATATGGACTCTATTTGAATTACAAACATACATTTTTATTTAGGCGTCTGAGTTACTGTTTTAATAAAAAAAAATCATCTATAATTAAATAAGTTTTCGATGGATTTAGGCGAAACTCAGCAGATAAATATGTTTTAGCAGACCTTGGCGCAAGTCACTTTTCTCACTATTTGTCACCTTTTTTTAAATTTGTCACTTTTTGTTACCTTTTTTACCATTTTGTCTCTATTCTCACCTTTTTCTTAAGTGTGCCAGTATTTTTTTTTTCAATTTAGCTATAGTTTTGCGTTGTTGTATTTTATATCTAGGGGATTTTTTGTCAGATGAAAGAAGAAATGCTGAAACAAAAATAAATTGTTTTGTAAACACCCATCCCTGTGGAACAGGTGGGTGGGGTCACGAGTTGTAAACGCGACCTCACCACTCACCTCAGAAACAAGAGCGAGCTTCGTAACGAAGCAAGAGCGAGGCAGTGACGCACACACCGCACCTCTCCCCGTAACCCCGCCCACAGCAGCCAGGTGGTTCTCTCGAGGATTTTTTCAAGTGGAATAAAAATGACGAAAGTTTATCTCCGTTGATTTTTCATGAAAATCTCTGAAATTTTGATCAACGCCATAAATCGATAATAGGAATAAGCCCTCCAAATTTCGCTTAAATCAATTAAAAACTTTTTAAACGAGCCATAATTTTTTTATTTGCTCTTTATCATGTGCGCAGAATTCGTAATCGGCATTTTACGGCTAATTCAAAAACGTTTTTGCCAATTCACTTGAAATTTTTAAGGTCACCATCTCCTAGCCAATTATAGTATATGTACAAATTTCAGCCAGTTACGTGAAGAATTCGGAAAAATAGTTTTCTTAATTTTTTTAGCACATCTTTTGTAAAAAAAGATCGTGCGTATATTACCGGTTTGTCCGTCCATCTGTAGACACGATATCTCTGCAACTATTAGTCCGATTTGGAAAATTCTTTTTGCATTGGGAAGCTTGAAATATACGAATGATGATCCTTCAATTTTTTTTTTATTTTTTTTACGATGTAAAATTTCACCGCTAGAGGGCGTAAATGCAGATTATTTCGAATTTAAAAATACATTTTATTTCACATATTTGCTTCTAAACATCCGATTGAAAAAATTATTTTATCTTTCGATTCCATTTATGTCGAAGAGTATTTTAGGAATAGTTGCTTTTTTAGGCTTTCCAACCGTAGGTTGAAGAAGCGTATATGCTCCAGCTTTGCCCGTCCGTCCGCACGATAACTCACGTGAAAATGGTTCGATTTCGACTAAATTTTAGTATGTGGTAGGGGACCACCTGGGAACGAACCCTATTGAAAATGGGCGAAGCAGGGTCAAAGGTCAGGACATAGGAGCGGGATCCATTCCATTGCTCTTATGCGTCATAACTTGCGTAAAAACTGTTCGATTTCGATGAAATTTTAGTATGTGGTAGGGAACCACCTGGGGACGATCCCTATTGAAAATGGGTGAAATTGGGTCAAAGGTCAGGACATAAGAGCTGGATCCATTCCATTGTCTTTATGCGTCATAACTGGCGTAAAAATGGTTCGATTTCGACTAAATTTTAGTATGTGGTAGGGGACCACCTGGGAACGAACCCTATTGAAAATGGGCGAAGCATGGGTCAAAGGTCAGGACATAAAAGCGGGATCCATTCCATTGCCTTTATGCGTCATAACATGTGTAAATACGGTTCGATTTCGATGAAATTTTTGTATGTGGTAGGGAACCACCTGGGCACGAACCCTATTGAAAATGGGTGAAATGGAGTCAAAGGTCAGGCAGGGCATAAGAGCGGGATATATTCCATTGCCCTTATGCGTCATAACTTGCGTAAAAATGGTTCGATTTCGATCGAATTTTAGTATTTGGTAAGGAACCACCTGGAGACGAACCCTTTTGAAAATGGGCGTAATGGGGTCAAAGGTCAGGACATAAAAGTGTGATCCATTCCATTGCCTTTATGCATCATAACATGCGTAAATATGGTTGGATTTCGATGAAATTTTAGTATGTGGTAAGGGACCACATGGGGGCGAAGTGGGGTCAAAGGTCAGGACATAAAAGCGGGATCCATTCCATTGCCTTTATGCGTCATAACATGCGTAAATATGGTTCGATTTCGATGAAATTTTAGTATGTGGTAGGGAACCACCTGGGCACGAACCCTATTGAAAATAGGCGAAATGGGGTCAAAGGTCAGGCAGGGCATAAGAGCGGGATATATTCCATTGCCCTTATGCGTCATAACGTGCGTAAAAATGGTTCGATTTCGATGAACTTTTAGTATGTAGTAGGGAGCCACTGGGTACAAACACTATTGAAAATTGGCGAAATGGGGTTAAAGGTCAGGACACTGGAGTGGGATCCATTCCATTGCCCTTGTGCATCATAACTTACCTAAAATGCTTGGATTGCGACAAAACGTTATCATGTTGTTCCGGAGGTATAGTGAACCGGTTCTGTTGAATATCAACGAAATGGGGTCTAAGGTCATTGCACAAAAGCCAGATTTATTCCACAGCCATTATTCTCATAACTTGCGTAAAACTGCTTCTATTGCAACAAAACTTTATCATGTTGTTCCAGAGGTATAGTGAACCGGTTTTGTTGAATATCATCGAAATGGGGTCAAAGGTCAGGACACAGGAGCGAGATTTATTCCACAGCCATTATCCACATAACTTGAGTAATAATTTCTGGTATGTTGGAAAGCGTATCATAATCAATGCATTGCATGATTTTACTAACTTGTTCAAATTGCGCATAGATTTTCCGCTAGGGGTTGTAAAAGTAAATTACGTTTTCCACGATATCTCTTCTTCTACAACTCGGATTTGAAAAACGTTTTCTTTAGCGGATATAGCTCCTGATGAAAAATCTTTTGCATATAATTTCTAACTTTTGGTAAAGAATACTTTGTCCACCAGGGGGCGTAAGTGATAATTTTTGCTTCTGATGTATTTGCTATAAAATCTGAGCTTCTAAAATCTCGATTGAAAAATTCTATCGTGGACCGATGCCACTTAAGTCGATAAACCTTTTCGGAGTATTTTCTTCTTAAAATATTCCATGGTTTCTCCACCAGGGGCTGTGACGTATATCTTATTTTTGTCAATATTTCAGCTTCTAATAGTCCAATTTGAAAAATTCTTTTTTTATTAGATAGTTTCCGTTGTGACATGTTTTTCTTATAATTTCATAATTTTGAAGTAATTCATAGACTTTTTGCTAGGGGGCGTAAAGGTAAATTGTGTTTCCCCTATATCTCTGCTTCTAAATCTCCGATTTGAAAATTTCTTTCTGCAGCGGATGCAGCTCCTGATGGCCGCCCCGGTGGCGCAGTGGTCTAAGCGATGGCCTCTGATCATTCGTCCGAACGGGGTCCGGGTTCAAATCCCGGCGAGGCATGGATGTTGTGTTTGTATTACGGCACTGGCTCTCTCCCTTCCCTGGAACCAGTGACCCTAAATTAGGGACGGGCGACTGCTTATAGCCCATTGAGTTGCTCACGGTCGTCGTTAAACCTCCAACCCAATCAATCAATCAACAGCTCCTGATGGGAAATCCTTTGCACATAATTTCTAATTTTTGTAAAAAATGGTTTTGGCCACCAGGGAGGCAAAAGTCTTCTTCCCCTGCTGATGTGTTTCCATCAAAATATGAGCTTCTAAAATCTCGATTGAAAAAAAAAGTCATTTGTGGACCGATACTACTCATGTTGACAAACCTTTTAGGAACATTTTCTTCTTAAAATAATGCATGGTTTCTACGCCAGAAGGCGTTGATGTATGTCTTATTTTTGTCAATATCTCTACTTCTAGGAGTCCGATTTGAAAAATTTCTTCTTTGTTGGATAGTGCTTCCGATGCGAAATGTTTTTCATATAAATTCAAATTTTCAAGTAAATCATAGACTTTCAGCCAGGGGCGCAAAGGTAAATTGTGTTTTTTGCGTTATTTCTGCTTCTAAAACTCCAATTTGAAAAATTCTTTCTGTATCGCATACAACACCTGATGGAAAATATTTTTCATGTAATTTCTAATGTTTGGTAAAGAATGGTTTGGCCACCAGGTGGCATAAGTGTTAAGTTCTGCTTCTGTTGTATTTGCAGCAAAGTCTGGGCTCCTGGAAACTTGACTAACATTTTTTTTTTTTTTTTTCTTGGACTCATACCACTCATATGAAAAAAACCTTTTGTGAATTCTTTCTTCCTAAAATAATGCACGGTTTTCTCACCAGGGGCGTAAAGTCACATCTTATTTTTTACGATATCTATTTTTCTAAGAGTCCGATTTGAAAAAATATTTCTGTGTTGGAGAGCGTTTCCGGTGCAAAATGTTTCTCATCTAAATTAATATTTTTCTTAACATACAAGTCTGCAACCAGAAAGCGTAAGCTCACGATTCCGTTAACAGCAATATCTGAGGGATTAAAAACCTGATTGAAAAACTTCTTTCTTCCGTCAGATACCATTGTTTTCCATATTGGTTTAAATTGACTTTGAATAGCTTTGATAAATTTAATTTGCATCACAATGGATTAAAAAGACATGCTAATTACACCCGAAAATTCAGTGTCATCTTTCTTGTTTTATATAGTCCTGCCATGGGGAAAACTAAAGCAAGGAGGCGCTGTTGCTGGAAGCCAAGAAAGGACGAAAGCTGGCAGTATTTTCATGCTCTAGTTTTGAGTGATAGCTAGGCATTTTGTGTGTGCCTTTATTAGCATGTCTTTTGTAAAAAATATCGTGCTTATGTTATCGGTTTGTCCGTCCGTTTGTGGACACCATATATCTGCAACCAATTGCCTGATTTCAAAAATTATTTTTGCGTTGGGAAGCTTGAAATGTGCAAATGATGATCCTTTATTTCGTTTTTTTTTTTTTCACCAATCACAATTTTGCCTCCAGAGGGTGTAAATGCAGAAATGCCAAATTCAAAATACATTCAATTCCATATATTTGCTTCCAAACGGCCAATTGAAAAAAATTCTTTTACCTTTTGATTCTATTTATGTTGAAAGCTATTTTAGGTATGGTCACTTCTTTAAGTTACGCATAGATCCCCTTGGGGGTGTAAAAATAAATTGCGTTTCTCCCGATATCTCTGCTTCTAAAACTCCGATTTGAAAAATTCTTTCTGCAGCGTATGTAGCTCCTGATGCATGTAATTTCTAATTTTTGGTATAAAATGGTTTTGCCACCAGGGGGGCGTAAGTGTTCGAATTTCTGCTTCTGATATGTTTGCAGCCTAATCAGGGCTTCTAAAATTTTGATTGAAAAAATTCTTTCGTGGACCGATACTCCTCACGTCGATCCCCGCACGGGGATAACTGGTTTTCCAGTTATTTGGGGAGCAGCGCCCCCACGGCCCGAGCTAACCTTGTGACGGAACATCTTGCTCTTTCATCTTGTACGATTACATCACCGAAGAGACATATGTTCATCCAGCTGCTGGGGGATGGCGTCCCCACGGCCCGAGCCGACATGTACTATATGTGATGGTTTTCACATTTTTTGTTTTTTGTTTTTTCACTTGACACGCACCCGCCTCAGTTGTAGGTTGCTGATGTTGTGATTATGCGCCAGCTCAGGATTTTAGTTTCTCGTTTTCTTTCCTGTCTTCTCCATTTCATGTTCCTTTCTTTGTTTTTCCGAGCTGGTTAGCTAGACCTACCTGCATGTTTGCCGTGTGCGGTGACTTGTACGGTGGAAAAGGGGATGCTGGAGGCTGAGGTTTCTGGAGGCCTGGGTGTTGTTGTCGCAGGTTGCCAACACTCCTCTTAGCCCCTGCTTCACCCTAAACGTGCGGCTAGGAACTAACCCACTCCTAGTCAATGAGGTCTGTGGCCGAGTGGTGTCCAGACCTCTAACGGCTTGTCGTCTCGTACGACAGGGTGAGTCTGGGGATAGGGTGGGCATGCCAAAGGGGTGTTCCCCAGGCATGGGAAAGTCTGGGTGCTCGTCGAGCGCATGACTGCCCTATCAACTTGCTATATCTGCTTGCTATCCCTAGAGTCGTGTCCTGCGTCCACTTGGGCTTGCGGACCTCCGGCTCTCCCCTGTTGGGCTCAGTAGTGGGTGGGGACGTCGGCGGATGAATCCTTTATTTTTTCATGGCAGACAATAAAATTTCCCACGAACCCAAAACTAAAAGAGGTATGAAGGAAGGTTCAGGTCCTTCCGCCAAAAAATTTGTCGCTGATGTTTCCAATGCTAGATTCTTTTTTGTGCACTCATTGGACCCTTCAAAGCCTTTGAGTGTCAAAAGTCCATTTTGGATCCATAAAGCACTTCAATCAATCGTAAGCTCTCCTAAGAGTGTCAAGAAGCTCCAGTCGGGAGATCTTCTTGTTGAGATGTCTACTGTGGCCTACAGTTCCACACTTATCAACACCAGCATGCTGCTTGAGACTCCGGTCAAAATAACACCACACGGTTACCTAAATTCATCTCGAGGTGTTGTCTCCTCTCGGGATCTTATTGAATGTACCGAGGATAAACTTCTCGAAGAACTGAGGAGCCAACATGTTACGGGTGTGCTGCATATTTCTTTCAGGAGGAATGGGCAGTTTGTCCCATCCTGGAACATCATCTTGACATTCAACAGCCCTTCCCTGCCTACATCCATCAAGGCAGGGTATCTCCACCTCGAGGTATGACCGTACATTCCTAACCTGTTGAGATGTTTTAGGTGCCAGTCATACGGCCACTCTCAGCAGTGTGGACGCTGTGGTGCCACAGAGCATCTACTTTTAGAATGTGTGGCCAAGGCCGAGTTTTGTGTGAACTGCAAGGGTTCACACCCAGCATCAGCCAAAGATTGTCCCAAGTGGAAGGAGGAGAAGAAAATCTAAAGGCTCAAAACGGTGGAAAACATTTCCTATCCTGAGGCCAGAAGAAGAGTAGTTCCTGTTACATCTGATCGGTGATCATACGCTTCAGTGGTGGTTGCCAAATCTACGGTTGCCATTCAGACCGACATTCAGATCCCCTGTAAATGTCTATACAATGTAGACGAAATCATCACAGCTGGACTGGAGGCACTCCAGTCGCGAGCTAGGGGTCTGAAAGCGGCACCCGCCACTTCACCGAAGCAGACTCACTCCAACACCAGTAAGAGAACTCAGGCCACTTCTTCTGGCAAAAACACCAACACCAAGGTCAAGGATAAGAAGAGCGTTTCTTCTCCTCCAAAGTCTCAGCCAAATAATCAACGGCGAGCGAATCCCGCTAAGACACTTGGGACAAAGCATTCACCAATCTTGGCCCCTGGTCACACACCCCCAAATCTGGGGGAACACTCATCAGAGGAAATGGAGGCTGACCAAGTTTAACCATTTCCTTTTTCATTTCATTTTTTCCCATGGGTTCAATAATTCAGTGGAACTGCCAAGGTTTTTGCACCAGTTTTGATGACGTGAAACATCTGCTTTCTTTGTACTCTCCGGTGTGCCTTTGTCTCCAGGAGACAAAGCTTAAACCATCAGACCTGCTTTCAGTTCGAGGCTACAGTGCATTTCGGACAGATAACCCGTCTGGAAATATAGCCTGTGGGGGAGTCGCTATTCTCGTCCCTCACAGGGTTCCGGTATCTTCCGTCACGGTTTCCACAACTGTGCAGGCCATGGCGGTTCGTATTTCTATGCCTGTGCCTCTTACTGTTTGCAGTGTCTGTCTGCCACCGGATGAGGATGTTAGCGTCTCTGTTCTGGAGAGCTTAATTGATCAGCTGCCTTCACCCTTCTTTTAGGTGACTTTAATGCACATCATTCTTTGTGGGGTAGTGTCAGCACCAGCGCGAGAGGTCGTCGCATAGAGCCTCTTCTGTGCTCGGCCTCTGTGTGCCTTTTAAACACCGGTGCTGACACTTACTTCCATGAGCTGACAAGATCCTTCAGTGTGATCGATTTGACCTGGGGTTCACCATCGATCATTGCTGACTGGTCGTGGACGGTGTGTAAGGATCTCCACGGGAGCGACCACTTCCCCATCGTCCTTCTGGCACCATGCAAACATGCCATCTTCTGCCTCCCGCCCATCTCGATGGAGGTTGGATCGTGCCAGATGGGAGGTCTTCACATTGTCCGCGGTGATATCTTCTGACATGGTGACCCAAGAGTCAATCGACGCAGCTGTACATGAAGTCACAACTTGTATTCTTCAGGCAGCTGATCTTTCTATTCCAAAAACATCTACGAAGCTCCCCAGAATTCCAAAACCTTGGTGGAACCCTGAATGCGCAGCGGCTAGGAGAGCTCAACATAAGGCCTGGTCTACTTTTCGGCGTTATCCAACCGAGGCTAATCTCGTTGCTTTTAAACGTGCTAAATCCTATGCTCGGTTGGTGCATCGACGTAGCAAGAGGAAGTCTTGGTTCCAGTATGTATCATCTCTTACCTCACGTGCCAATTCGAAAACTGTGTGGGAAAGGATTCGTAAGATCCGGGGTAACTACAGTTCACACCAGATTGCCATTCTGGAGAGTAACGGCTACACATATGCTGAAGTCGGGGAGATTGCAGATTGTTTGGGGGAGGCGTTTGCCTCCGTTTCAAGTGATCTGGCGTATCCATCCTCCTTTCATAGGATTCAATCCACCGCGGAACGCCAGAGAATCTCTTTTGCGCCATATACCGACACTGGTTATAACTCCCCCTTCAGCATGTGTGAACTTCGGGTGGCTCTGCGTCGGTCCGGCGCTACTTCTGTCGGTCCCGATGACATCCACTATGACATGCTCCGTCATCTCTCGCAGTCGTCTCTTGAGAACCTTTTAATCTTATACAATCGCATCTGGTTAGAACACAGTTTCCCGGAGTCTTGGCGAAAGGCTTTTGTTCTACCTTTTCTGAAGCCTGGCAAGGATCCTAAGTCTCCCTCTAGTTATCGCCCAATTGCTCTCACTAGCTGTCTGTGTAAAGTTCTCGAACGCATGGTTAACTCACGATTAATTCATTTTTTAGAACATCATCAATTACTTTCACCATCACAAAGCGGTTTTCGGCGTCATCGTTCACCTCACGATCATCTCCTGCACCTTGAGACATCTGTACGCGAGGCGTTCCTGCGTAGGCAGCACCTGGTTTCTGTATTCTTTGACATCAAGAAAGCCTATGATCGTGCGTGGCGGCACGGGATTATCCGTGACCTCCACGCATGCGGATTGCGAGGAAATCTTCCGACATTTATTGTAAATTTTCTTCGCAATCGGCTGTTCCAGGTGCGCCTGGGTACGACACTATCGGCAACATTCAATCAAGAACAAGGTGTTTCTCAAGGTTGCATTTTATCTGTCACATTGTTCATCCTGTGCATTAATTGTCTCCTCACAAATCTTCCTCCTGCGGTTTCGGCTACTGTGTATGTCGATGACTTGCACATCTTCTGCTCATCATCGAGCATGCGTTTTATTGAAAGGCAGTTGCAGTCTGCAATTAATCAGATTTTTAAAGCGGCGAATAGCAATGGTTTCGTTCTTTCTCCCGACAAGACAGCGTGTGTTCATTTCTGCCGGAGGCGTGGCCTCCATCCTGACCCCGAACTGTATTTAGACCGTGCAGCCATTCCAGTTTTGCCGGAGACCAAGTTCCTTGGACTGACCGTCGACTGTGCGCTTACGTTCCGTGCGCACGTTCGGCGGCTCAAGATTTCCTGTCTGCGTGCTCTTTCTATTCTAAAAATCCTTTCGAGAGTTTCGTGGGGCGCAGACAGGATATCTTTGTTTCGCATTTGCCACTCCTTAATTCGGTCGAAACTGGATTATGGCTGTATCGTGTATGGCTCGGCTCGTCCTTCCGTTCTCCGGCCTTTCGACGCTGTTCATCATCAGGCGCTGTGTCTTTGTACGGGAGCATTTCGAACATCTCCGATTCCCAGCCTTTACGCTGATGCGAACGAACCATCCCTTGAATTACGCCGTCTGCAGCTGTCTGTTCACTTTTACTTAAAACTTCGGTCTCTTCCAGACCATCCTTTGTACGGTGCAGTTTTCCATCCTCAGCATGCTCGTTTATTTGAGAACCGGCCCTCGTGCATTCCAACCTTCGGTGTTCGTATGGCGGCTGTAGCTCGTGATGCAGGGCTCGACTTGTCACTTGTTGCAGTGACCAGGGGCTTTGGGGATCCTCCGTGGCACCCACTTGGTGTCATGGTTGATACCACCTTTATGTCTTTCGACAAATCCTCAACCCCTGCGTCAGTGTACCAGCAGCTCTTCGCTGAGCACCGTGCCCTCAATACTGAATACACTCCCGTTTTCACTGATGGCTCCAAGATGCATGGAGTCGTTGGATCCGCAGCTGTCTGTGTTGATGACGTGTCAGTAGCGCAGATCCCAGCTGAGGCCATGGTGTTTTCGGCGGAGATGCTTGCTGTGTATCTTGCACTTCTTCATGTTCAGTCGAGTTCTCATCATAGGGCTATGGTCTATACAGATTCCTTTTCTTTTTAACATACGAAGGCTTCTTCATTCCTTGCTCGAGGCCGGTGTCCAGATTCAGTTCTTCTGGATTCCTGGGCATGTTGGAATCTCGGGTAACGAGTGTGCTGATGCGACCGCTAGATCTGCTTCCTCTTTGGTCGTCACACCCTTGCCACTCTTTCATCGCGATTTTTGATTTCTTGTTCGTGATCATATCAAACGAACGTGGCAGGGTCTGTGGGACCAACAGGTGGAAAATAAACTGCATCGTATAAAACCTATTCTCGAAATCTGGAACTCCTCATCTCGTCGGAACCGCAGGGAGGAAGTGGTGCTTGCGCGTCTCCGCATTGGGCATTGTCGTTTCACTCACCGCTTTTTGCTGTGTGAGATGTGCAATTGCCGACTCACTGTCATTCATCTTTTGTGTAGCTGTGTTTGTTTTCGTGGTGTACGTTTTCACTATTTTCATTCTCATTTGTTGACTGAGGACGCCGCTACACTGCAGCGGGTCATGGATGACCACTGCGATACTGTCGCTGTGTTTTCCTTTTTAAAAGAAATTGACTTTTTTAAACGCATTTAGATTTTAGCTCTTCCATCATCCTTATTTTTCAGTTTTAATGAATCAGCCAAATTTTAAACATTGTATCATGTTTTCAATGCTGTTTGTTTCATTGCCTTTTCGCCCTTCCATCACTCTCATTTTTCACTTTTACTTAATCAGCCAGATTTTAAGTTTTCTACCATATTTTTAATACTGTTTGTCTGTGCTGTGTCTTGTCTTGTCTTGTGTTTGGCGCTCTTTGGCCAGGCATGGCCCTTACACCATAAAACCTAATCAACCAACCAACCAACCTCACGTCGATAAATCCCTTTTCAGAATATTTTCTTCTTAAAATAATGCATGGTTTCTTCGCCAGGGAGCGTAAATGCATATCTTATTTTTGTCAATATCTCTATTTCTAATAGTCCGATTTGAAAAAAATCTCCTTTGTTGGATAGTTTCCTGCGCGACATGATTTCCATATAATTTCAAAATTTTCAAGTAATTCATTAACTGTCCGCTAGGGGGAGTAAAGGTAAATCACGCTTTCCCTGATATCTCTGCTTCTAAAACTCTGATTTGAAAAATTCTTTCTGCACCAGATAGAGCTCCCGGTGGGAAATGTTTTGATTGTAATTTCTAATTTTTTTTTTTTTTTATAAAATTTGGGTTGTCCACCAGGGGGCGTAAGAGTTCATTTCCGCTTCGTAGGTATTTACCGAAAAATCTGAGCTTCTAAAAGCTTGATTGAAAAAAATTCTTTCGTGGACCGATACCACTCATGTTGATAAACATTTGAGAATATTTTCTTCATAAAATAATGCATGGTTTCTCCACCAGGGGGCATAGATGTATATCTGATTTTTGTCGATATCTCTTCTTCTAAGAGTCGGATTTGAAAAAATCATTTTTTGTTAGAAAACGTTTCTGGTCTAAAATGTTTCTCATATAATTTCAAAATTTTCAAGTAATGCATAGACTTTCCTCTAGGGGGTGTAAAGGTAAATTGTATTTCCCCCGATATCTTTGCTTCTAAAACTCCGATTTGAAAATTTCTTTCTTCACTGAATACAGCTCCTGATGGTAAATCCTTTGCATATAATTTCTAATATTTGATAAAGAATGGTTTGGCCACCAGGGGGCGAAGTGTTAATTTCTGCACCTGATGTATTTGCAGCAAAATCTGAGCTCCTGAAAACTCGATGGAAAAAATTCTTTCGTGGACTGATACCGCTCGCATCGAACAACCTTTTAAGAATACTTCTTAAAATAATGCATGGTTTTTCCGCCAGTATGAGTAAACGCTTATATGTTATTTTTTCGATATTTCTGCTTCTAAGACTCCGATTAGAAAAATTCTTTCTTTGTTGGAGGGCGTTTCCACGCCAAAATGTTTCTCATATAATTTTAAATTTTTCTTAGTGCACAAGGCTGCCACCATAGGGCATAAGCTCACATTTCCGTTTACAGCAATATCTGCCGGACTTAAAAACCCGATTAAAAAAATTCTTTCTTCGGTCAGATACAACTAACTATCTATGTGTGTGTGTTTCATTCCAAACTAATGCACAATTTTGCCACGAGGGGCACAAATGCTTAATCTGTTTTTCTCAATAACACTGCTTTTACATGTCTGATTTTAAAAATTCTTTCAACACCGGATGCTATTACCTTGTAGAACACTTTAGACTAGTATATGTGTAATTTTGTAGTTTACATTTCTATCTGTAGGTGGTGTTTATGTACTTCAGTTTGCAGCTGTATTGCCACTTCTAAAAATGCTATTGAGAAATTTCTTCTTTACTGTATACGGTTCACTACAACAGAGATGTGGAGCATTATCCTCTGATTTCCTGCTAGCTGCGTAAAGGTCGAAACCTTTTTTTTTTCTTTTTTCTTTTTTAACTATGTCTGCACCTAGGAAACGTATTTGAAAAGTTATTTTCCCTTAGCATAACCTTTTCCATGAAGAATAATTTTAAACTTTTCTGTTATGCAAAATTTTTCCACTAGCAGACATAGACTTATACACTGCTGGACAATTGCTAAGGACGGATCATAAACGGCTATATAGCGCATAAAAAAGTAAGTGTGGTTGGATGCCAAGTGAAATAAAATAATGTCAGAATGCCAGGACATTACAAGAAAGACAATTTATTGTGCTCTGAAATCCAGAAGGCTTTGGAACGTGTTCAAGGGACAAGCAGGCCATTTTGTGCAGAATACGTAAACGTGAAAAAAATGCAATTACTGCCCGCAGGCGTTCCGGCGTAAGATGTCAATACGGGATATGGCCACCATGGAGGGCGATGCAAGATTCCACACTTCGTGTCATGCTTTGCACAACATTATCAAGCAGCTGTTGGGGTAGTTTATCCCATTCCTCTGTCAGTGCACGGATGAGGGTGTCCTTGTTTATTGGAGGGCATTGGCGACCAGCAAGACTCCTCCCCAAAGCATCCCACACATTTTCAAATGGGATTCAGATCTGGAGAACATGCTGGCCATACGAGGCATTGAATATCCTCGCTCTAAGACACTCCTGGACAGCGACTGTTCGATTACATGTTGCGTTGTCGTCCATGAAAATGAATCTATCACCGACAGCACCACGGAACATGCCAACCTGAGATAGCAGAACATCATTAATGTATCGTTGGCCAGTCATAGTCCTAGTTGGAAGCACATAGAGGGACGCACGGCCATTGATCATGATGCCAGCCCATACCATGACACTACATGTCGGATATCGGTCCCTTTCCTGTATGTTTGCTGGACAATATGCAGTACCACTATCAACCCAGATCAGTTGTCGTCGACAATCAGACGATAGACTGTATCTACTCTCATCTGAGAAGAGGACAGCAGACCAGTCGTTATCAGTCCAATTGCGATGTTGATGGCACCATTGCAAACGGGCGGTACGGTGACGTCTGGACAATGGGATGCACACAACAGGACGGCGGGCGTATAGTCCTCCTTCATGCAAACGTCTGACGATAGTTTTTCGGGAGATCCGCTTGCCAGTAGCAGCCATAAAATGATTTGCTACCTCACTAGCTGTGCTGCGCCGGTGTCTTTTTGTTGATAGCACTATGTACCGATCTTCTGCAGGTGTCGTACTGCGAGCACGACCTCCCCGTGACGTTTGCTACACTCTCCATTTGTTTGAAATGATTTCCAAAACCTTGAAACAACACTGTGGCTGACGTCGAACTCCTTGGCAACATCTGTTATTTTTCGCCCTTCTTCAATCTTGCCAATAATACGGCCACGCGTAAAATCATCTAGGTGATGTCGGGAAGACATACTGAAAATTGCAAGTTCGGCAATTGATTCTTTCCCTTTGAACTTTGCGTTTGAACAACAACGGTCAATACGTGTCAAATCCTTTATATCTCTTATCAGCACTATAACGTCACGAACAAGTTCGGCAATCCAAAATTTGCATACATACAACACGTCTTACTGTATCCCGCACTTATGCTAATTTCCACATTTTCCTGCCTTCCATTTTATGGTTGCTATCGCTGCTATTGTCATTCGTCCTTAGCAATTACCCGGCAGTGTATAATGTTTCCTTCTATATTTCTCTTTTTAATTGTTTGATTAGAAATTCTCTTCACCTCTGGTACCTTCCTTGTGCTATGGGAAACTTTTTGTTCACCATTTGTTAATTTTCGTAACATATTTTTTAGCCACTGGTAGATCTAAGTAGATGTTTCTATTTCTGGATGTTTTATCAATTGTTGGGACCGATTGTTTTCCAAACCGGTTCCATCGATTTTGAATAGTTTGATAAATTTAATTTGCATCAGAATGCATTCAAAAGACATGCTTATTACATCTGAAAATTCGGTGTCATCTTTCTTGTTATTCATTAAGATGCATAAAAGTAATTTACCCTCTACACATTTGATTTTCGAAGTAAATTGCTAAAATTTATTTGAAAAATAAATGATATTTGAAGAGTGAAATTATTTCAGATACACCCTCTATTTTATATCGCCTAGTTTTGTTATTCTTCTTAGATTTCTGTTTAGAATAAATGATCTCTATATCACAAAAAAAAAAAAAAAAAAATCCAACAAAAAAAACAACAACATATATTTTTATATTTTTAAAGCTAATGGCATAGTATACCATAGTAAACTTTAACACTGTACTATGGTTCACTTCAGTATACAGTAGTACACATCAAGAAATAACCTTTTCATATATTTTTTTTTTATCTTAAACTTTAAAAATTTCTGAATTTTAGGGAAACTTTTCTAAAATCTTTTGTATTTTGATCTTTGGAAGTTGGCAAGTATATTGTGGTTGCAAACGGTAGTTTGTTTCCAGTGTCATTCTGCATTGGTATGACTTTCGTTTAGAAAATCATTCCGAAATTCCAAACCGCCAGTAGCCATTTTTTTAAGATCGTAAATGACGTGTGTGCGTGCGCTGTGTTTTTTGTGAGGTTCAGCATCGGCTCGAATTATAGCTGAAAGATGGACAGTCAAAAGCATATAACAATGCTGCCAAAAAATTAAGATCTTGAAGAAGTCTTAATTTTTCTCAGTGC
This sequence comes from Macrothele yani, assembly GCA_039090855.1. Classification (NCBI taxonomy): domain Eukaryota; kingdom Metazoa; phylum Arthropoda; class Arachnida; order Araneae; family Macrothelidae; genus Macrothele; species Macrothele yani. Next base: position 64,830,300 of record CM077012.1, read on the forward strand.
CATTCATGTTTTTACGTGCAGTTAACATTTTTAATTGCGAGGGTTGTACCAAAAGTAATGCAAAAGTGGGCATAACTTTTTTATTAACTGACAGAGGTCGTTCAATTGCACATGTTGGTAGAGTAACTGTTCCTCTATAGTAACCCTTTTTCATCATTGCAGGAAATAATGCATTTCAAGTAGAAGCAGCATGCTGTCATTGAGTTCTTGACAAAGGAAGGGTGCACTCTGTCCGACATCCACAGAAGGCTACAGAATGTTTACAGAGATGACACCATTGACAAGAGCAATGTGCACAGATGGATAAAGAAGTTTAAAAAAAGAGGAAGCCAGCATTGACGACAAGCCACGCAATGGGAGACTATCATCTGTGAACAGTGACATGAATAGTCAGTGAGTGGATGAATTGATTCATGCAGAGAAATTAATCACAGTCCGTGAGCTTGTTGCACAACTGGACTGTGGTCACAATGCCATACAGAAGATAGTGGAAGACTTATGATATTGGAAAGTGTGTGCAAAGTGAGTACCTCGGCAGTTGACACCCGATTTGAAGGACAGAAGGGTGGAAGTCTGCTCTGATTTGCTGGAAGCGTTTGAAGCCAATGAAGACATGTTTTTTTTCCGATCTGGTGACAGGGAATGAAACATGGGAAGTTCAGAAATTCACCTAGGCCTAAGAAGTTCAAGAGCCAGTGATCAGCTAAGAAAAGTCATGGTGACTGTTTTTTGGAATGACAGGGGTGTCATTCTTGATTTTCTGGAACGTGGCAGTATCATGACCAGCAAGCGGTACATTGAGACACTCAAGAAGCTTAGAGAAGCCATAAGAAGGAAGAGAACGAACAAGAATCTGAAAAGGATCCACATTCACCATGACAATGTGAGACCACATATATCTTTGGGAACAAATCAGCTGATCAGCAAATTAGGCTGGTCAGTGATCCCTCCATCCACTGTACAGCCCAGATCTTGCACCCTCCGACTTCCACCTGTTCAGTCCAATGAAGAACAGTCTCCGGGGACAACAATTTGATGGCACAAATGAGATGAAAGTGGCTGTGAAGAAGTGGGTGTAACAACAGTCCACACCTAAATTTTTTCAAAGAGGATTTGAGAGTTGGGTTCAACAATGATGCAAATGCATCACTTGTGATGGAGACTATGTTGAATTACTCTACCAACATGTGCAATTTGAACATTAATAAAAAAGTTATGTCCACTCAGTTAATAAAACAAGTTATGTTCACTTTTGCATTACTTTCAGCACAACCCTCATATTATTTTAACTTTTATGCAAACTAGTGGAATTTTATTTGATTTTTTTTTCAGTATCTGTTTTATTTTTGGCGGAAGTTCAGAAATTTGAATTGACCCCCCTCTCCCCCAATAAAAATTTGGCGGACACAATCTTATATAAAATATTTAGTGAAAGTTCTGATGTTTGTGTTGAAACCCAACCGGGCACGGTTATTGCACATGGTAGTGTGTTGGGTGAGGAGGGTCTGGGTGTGTCCAGGGCTGACTTCAATGGGAACTATCCCCCCACGCCTTATTGATGCAAGGATGTCGAAGGAAAACACTGGAAAACCAGTGGACAAGGGTAGTCAGCAACTGGAATCAAACCCATCATCTCCTATTCCAAACTGGTCCTTCAAAAATAAACCACCAAAACGTTGCTTACCACGTGACCTGGGGTGGTCAGCAAAGTTGTGGAATTGCTGTCTTCATGTGAATTAACATCATTTTTAATATAAGCTCAAAAAACAAAATTTCTGTTGAAAAATGCAGGAATAGTGGGCAAATCTGATGGTCTTTTTTTCAGCATTTTTTTGTTTGTTTGTTTTTGTTTTAATTTTTCTTTCTGATTCGAGATTCCCTTTGGGGCGGGGGGGGGGGACTAAATCGCGAAGAGCTCACTATTTTTCTTTTTTGTTTTTATCTTAAATCTGCAGGATTGCATTTTTTATTGCTATGTTGCTCTGTGCTTCCATTTTCGATTGCATTGATGTTTGAAATAGGTATCTAACCAGTGTTAGACTGTAAAACACATCTGCTAACAAATTAAAGGTTTGGTTAAATGTGTGTGTATGAGTAATTTACAAGTAAAAATTCATTTAAATCTAACTAAAACAGGCAAATTTGTCGAGTCAAAACATCGTTGGAAATTGAATTTGTTAATATGATTGTAAGAAAATGCAGGCAGTGGAGAGTTAAAAATGCAAAGGGTTATGTACTTTTTTTAAACATTTCATTCATTCTTCATTATTAGTCTTCCATTATATAAACCTATTGTAGTTTGTATATGTAATCATTTCTAGAGCATACTTATTTTGCTAGTGCAGTATATAAATTGTCAAATACCATCATGCTGATAAAATAAACTACTGTTTGTGAAAATTGCAACACCATGAAGGAATGATGGTGATCACACAAAACTTACAGGATATGCAGAGCAGGGTAGAGCAGGCAAATGATTAGAAATGCAAAGCCATTGTGCATGTCTTGACCCAGCAGTGCTGCCTGAACAGTCGAGTGAGGGATATAAAGAGAGGGCTGTTTAGGTTACCCACCAGTAGTGCATCACAGACAGCGAGTTGTGAAAGCGTCTCCAGGATTCAATAATGCTTTGGCAACGAGGAAGGGCGACAGAGTTTGGGCGACGACTATCACCATACGACAGAGTTTGAACAGGGATGAATGATTGGTCTGCGTGAAGGTGCATTTTCGTACCGTGGCATTGTGTCTCGGACAAGACATAACACCATGATAGTGATGTGTGTGTGGCGGCAGTGGACCGAGGAGAACCAGGTGCATCAACAATCCAGCAGTGGACCGAGAAATTTGATGGCACCGCGGATGGCCGACACCTCGTCTGCATGGCAGTGGCGAACCGTTCCACATATTCGCAAGTGTTAGCACAACAGTGGAGCACTGAAACAGGTGTAGCACTGTCTGCCTCCACAGTTTGATGCGTCTGTTGCACAGAGGACTGGTTGCACGCGTCCCTTTGCGGCAGATTCCTTTGACCCTGAACCATGGATGCCTCAGGCTGCAATGCGGCTTTCAGTGCAGACAATGGCGTGCTAATTGACAACGTGTCATGTTTTCGGATGAGTCCCGATTCAACTTGGACTACCATTATGGCCTCATACGCATTAGACGATATTGTGGTGAGCGCCTTCTTCCAGCATGCATTGTTGAGCGTCATACAGGCCGAACGTCAAGTGTGATGGTGTGGGTTGCCATTGGGTAACATTTGCAATTTTGGCTGCTATGACTTGAGGGCAATATCACCAGCAACCACTGCATCAGGGAAGTTGTACAGGCAGAAGTCATACCCTTCCTTCATGGCACTTCAGGTGCTATATTCCAGCAGGACAATGCCTGACCTCATGTTGCCAGGAATGTTCAAGCCCTCTTCGCAGCACAGAAGATACAGCTTCTTCCCTGGCCTGCACGTTCACCAGACATGTCACCAATTGAACATGTCTGGGATATGGTCACTTGGCAACTAGCCCGTCAAAGTCCTCCAGCGGTCAGTACCAGTGATCTGTGGCTGCGTATACATGCTGCCTGGCAAGCAATTACCGAGGACACCATCCAACGCCTTTTCGATTCAATACTAATCCGTCTCGAAGCTCTTATTACAGCTCGAAGAGGCTTCACAAGATACTGATTTTTGCAGGTAAAAATTGTTGTATTGTTCCAAAAATTAAATCACTTATGTACAGTCATATCAGTAATGTTTTGTATAAAGTTCATTCTAATCGCATGGTTCCTCCTTGGTGTTGCAGTTTTCACAAACACTAGTGTATAAAAAAATATTGAAAGGAATCACCTGCCCATCCAATATATTTTTTTTTTTTTTACAACAGATAATCACATTAATTAACATATGTTCTATCACAAAATATAAAGTGAATTGTTCACTGTTGAGCAAAGAATAAAGTAAATCCGTTCAAAGTGCAAATTATATGTTCTATCCATATACTGTGCGTGTGTGTGTGCGTGTGTGCGTGTGTGTGTGTTCTATCATTTTAAACGGTTTAGTCCGGTTTTCAATTATTTGAGCAGTCACTATTTAGTCCCTAAAGAAAAAAAAATTGGCCACTTTTCTCACTACTTTTTACAATGAAGTCTGTGCTGAGGTCTGTTTTAGTAAATTACAACATCATGACGTAAATTTGGTCATTTTGTCAAAAATTGGGGAGCTTTTTTTTTTTTTTTCTTTTTACATTTTCTCCTATAGTTAGGGTGAAGGAGGAAGGGTGCAACTTGACAGTTCAGTGAGCTGCAGGTGGTGATTTATGGCGATGTGCCAAATGAAAAGAAGCCGTTCTGTCAGGACATTCCAAAGGTTGTGCGTGGACGCGGCTCCTGCTGTTTGATCTTAATCGGAATGTTTTTGTGCGGGGGGGGGGGGGGTAGAAATATCCGTTTCAGCTTTACAGCTTTCACTGCTCTTTTTTTTTTTCTTGGTAATACATAAAAATCATAGTTGCTGCATTCACTATTGATCCATATTTGCATTTCTTAAATATAAACAGCAGACAATCAGAAACATGGTGTTGGGCAGGTCTTGATGTTCTTCATTTTGCATCTGCTGAATTCAGTTCTGTGGGAATAAGGAATGATTTATACTGTGAATATATACAAAACTACATATTCTTGAGCTGAAAAATAGGTCTACTTGTACACAGTAGCTAACATGTGAACTCAGATGAAGACAATCAGACATACGGATGTCTAATTCCATAAAAAAAAATCAACATAGTTTTTTATTATACACTACAGGTAAACAAGCAAAAACATGTTTTTAAACATTATAAAGGAAAACTGATTTATGAAATGCCATAACTTGATGCTGATCTTAATTTCTGGAAGTTTCTTTTTTCCACATCCTTTTTTTTTTCAATTACAATACATTGTAACAGGATACCTGTGTGTTGTTTCACTTAGTGATATGGCAGATTTTTGGTTGCCGATATCAGCGATCGTAAGCGGTAGTTGCATTGCGATTGCTGATGACAAGATAAATACTGGAGTGATGTAAAATGTTGCATAAACTACCCCCCCCCCCCCCGAACTCTTTTATGCGGTCATCATAGCTGATCAACCATTTCATTCCATGAACATCAGCACATTTCAACCATTGGGGGTAGGTGGGGTCTGAAGGAATTCAGCAGTGCTTAAGTGCCTAGGACAACGAAAACATGCTAATTTTGGACAGTTCTATTCCCTTCCTCTCTACCATCCCTAATAATTGAGAGTGCATTCTGTAGTTTCAAATATTCTATTTATGAGCTAGTTTTCGCGCTTTTCGTTATGTTTTTATTTTCGAAATTACTAACCCTTTCGAACTATAGGTTGCAGAAACGTTTATGCTTTGGGTTTGTCCGTACAATAATTCGCATGAAAGCAGTTGGATTTCGGCGAAATTTTAGTATGCTGTTGGGTACAACCTAGGAACCTACCCTATTGAAAATGGTCGAAATTAAATTCAAAGACCAAGATATGAGAGCAGTATTCGTTCTCCAAGCTTAGGAATGTTAATTCACATAAAATCTGTTTGATTGCAAAGAAGTTTTGGTATGTTATCAGGGAGCAGAAACCTACCCTTATAGAAAATGGTCCAAATTGAATTCAAAGGCCAGGGCATAAGAACAGAATCCGTTTTTTACGATCTTGTGCTTGATAAACTTGAACCATTTGCATAAAGCACACTCATCCATTTGCATCTTTCATCATTTTTATCACTTAAAACTGAAATTACTTTAAAAAAATAATTTGAATATGATACTGTAAAGTGTAATAATCATCCTGGAATTTTTTGTATATGTCCTGGAAAAGGCCTGGAAAGTCCTTGAATTTTTCCCCTAAAAGTGTACAAACCCTGTACCACTTTCAAGAGATTTTATAGCTTTACAAATCTTTTCACTAATAATTAATGACTTCCTCTTATTACTTTCAGTATTATAAATATTTAACTGGAATTATCGAGGATAAATTTATTAAGGTACATTACCCCTCAAATTTTTGTTCTAAACACTAGATCTTCGTCAGGAGTTCTTGCGTCTTACTACTTCCACAGGTCTGGCGACCAAGCCTGATAGATTTTTCTCAGGCTTGGTCGCCAGACCTGTGGAAGTAGTAAGATGCAAGAACTCCTGATGAAGATCTAGTGTTTAGAACAAAAATTTGAGGGGTAATGTACCTTAATAAATTTATCCTCGATAATTTCCATTAAATATTAATAATGCTGAATCTTTTCACTTTAGATCCCTGCTATGTCTCTCTCTCTCTCTCTCTCTCTCTCTCTCTCTCTCTCTCCCTCCCTCCCTCCCTCCCTCCCTCCCCCGCCCTTTTGTTATCATTCATTCATGAATCATGTGTTTTAAACCCAAATTTGCTGCTTTACACATTTTACAGTTCTCTCTCTCTCTGCGTTTGTTATCATTCATTCACAAATCACATGTTTTTAACCCAAATTTGCTGCTTCACATTTTACAGTTATATTCACCCCCGTAACGCCATCTTGCAACCTCACCAGATATGTTTATGCTTACTTTGTCTTCTTTACTACTTCTTTAACCTTACTGTTCCACCAAGCATTGCATTTAATACATCCCTCTGTTGCAGTGTCATAAACCTCTTCAGCAACAGTGACAAAGTACTTCTGAAAACATATCCACTTATTTTCCACATCCTTGTCATTTAGCTATCCCAATGACACAGTGGTCTAAACACTGGCTTCTGACAATTGTTTGAGATTGGCCCGAGTTCAAATTCCAGTGAGGCATGTAAGTTGTGTTTGTCTTACAGCACTAGCTCTCTCCCTTTCCTGGAACCAGTGGCCCTAAATTAGGCATGGGTGACTGCTTATAGCTGATCAAGTTGCTTGTGGTGGTCATTAAACCCCGAAACAAAAAAGTAATTAAATGAGCATTTCAGTGTAATGCCGATGTTTTTCAATAAGCCTTTCACCCTTTATTCTTTTTTACTACAGTCATCTGCTGTTTCTTCTTTCTCCAACCAACATTCAGCTTCAGTTTTGACACTACCTGATAATGATCAGAGCTAACACCTGCACCTTTCATCACACAAATGTCAAAACTAAATGTTTCAGTTGCTGATCATAAACAACAAAATCTTTTCCGCTCCAGAGTTTGATTCTCCCACGTAAATTTGTGGATATACTTATTTATGATTGAAATATGTATTTAATACACACAACTCATTCTCAATGCAAACTTCAGTTAATCTTCCACCATTGTCATTTACAGTGGGATTGTTAAACTTAGATCATTGTCATAAATCTCCTTATGGATACTTACTCCAGCATTTAAATACCCTACTAAAATAACTGTCTCTTTAGCACCAAACCAACTCAAACAGCATTTAGTTCATTCCAGAAAAAATGGCCTTCCCACCTGAAGGTTCAGAATCACAAGGAGCATATGCTACAGCAGTTACTTTTCTCTAAAGTTTTGCTTTCAAATGCACCCACAAAATTCTCTCAGGCAATTGTAGTGAATCAAGTTGGTTTTTATTTTTTCACTTAAAATCATACCTACACCAACTTTTCCTATATCATCCAACTATCCAGACCACAGTTACTATTCCATTCACTTTTTCTATCCCAATTCTTTTCTTTTTAGTTTCACTTACACACAACACATCCAATCCATAATTATTCATTTCTTCAATCACTTTGTTCAACTTTCTGTTTATTCTTTTAGTATTCCATACACCAATTTGCAATCTGACGATATTTCTTTCTTGTGCACCATTTATTAGTTCAAGGTTGCTTCCATTGTGGACCAGCCTTCTCATGTGTGGTAGGCCCACCATATTTGAGTCCTTCAGTATATTTCTTTGAGTCATAAAATTCATGAAGAGTATAGTAGTGGAGAGGATCAGACCACAGCTGTTGGTTCCATCTGGTCATTCCACCTTAGGGCTTTAGAACAAAATCTACTGAGTTGGAGTTTTTCATCAGATGTCACTCAGAACTAGCTGGTGCCTCAATGATATTTGTACTGAAACTTAATTTTATGTCAGCATCTCAGTTTCTTTTAGGCCCTGTTGCTGTTATGTGTTCCATTGTTGCCTAACAGAGTGCCACTCAGAGGCAGACCCAACTCCCACTAAGTTCACCCACCACTGATCAATGCATACTGCAGTTACAATAAGGTATTCAATTCACTAGCAATGAAAATAAAAATGCAACTTTAAACCATTCAACCATTTACTGCTTAGTAAATAGTTTAAATTTGCATTTTTATTCATTGCTAATGAACTGAATATGTGATTGCAACTGTGCATTATGTACTGATTTGAAAAATTAGCTTTAAAAATTTTAACATATCAGTATCCTTTCCATTACTTTTGGAATTTCTCTTTCTAAAGTGTTGCTTCCAGAAAGAAAATTCCACTTCAAAAGCATAAGCACTTTCACGTCACATATGAATTCAGTCACATGAAATTTTTCTTTCACCATTACTTGTGCATTTAATAGAAATGGTTCTATTTGGCTTATTGTTATACAGTAGAACCCCGAAAACTCGACGCCCCCCCCAACAAAAAAACCCACAAAAATCTAAGGTCGTGTTACCTTTACTGATTTGTATCGTGTGCATTTTATCTTTTCTGATTTGTACCGTGTGGTTGGAGGACGATTCCATACTTCATTATCTGAGTGACCTTGAAGAACTGGTTCTACTCCTCGACTCACCCCTGGGTAGCGGGAGATTTTCAATGGCCAATCAGATGTTCACATTCCTTTCTACTTTTGGAATGGTATACGCTGTCTGGCCATTTTTGTACTTTTTGTGAATCATTGTGTTGTCTGAAGACAGGCTGTTTTATGTAGTGTGTGGCTATCTGTGCGTAGTAAAAATGTCTTGCGAAAAAAGAAGGAAACAGAATAATGTTTTGATAGAGATGAAATTAGATGCATTAAAAAGATTAGATAAATCAGAAAGTATAAATAAATTTGCGATGGATTTAGGCATTGGTCAAACTACAATTCTCAGCTGGAAAAGGAAGAGAGCAGAAATAGAGTCGTGGTGTGTTAAAAGAGTATGCAGTAAAACTATAAAAAAAAAAAGGAAAAGTATGAAAGGTGCTTAATGCAAAAAAGTGAGTGAGGCACTGCATTTGTGGTTTCAACAGCAAAGAGGACAAAGAATGCCCATAACCGGGCCCATTTTGCAGGAAAAAGGCCTTCTGATTTTACGAAACGTTTCAAGAAGAAGGAGAGGCTGGATTTTCTGCTAGCGCTGGCTGGCTAAACTGGTGGAAAAAGTGCTATGGAGTGAGACCCAGGAGCGGAATTATGTTCAGTGTTCTGCAACATGACTTCCAAAAATTGTAAATGTTCTTTGGGCAAAGCACGAAACACTTTGACCAAATTTCATAAAAAAAAAAAATTAAGTGAATAAATCACAGTAAAACAAACATTAAAAAAATACTTACCATCAGTTGAAACCCCTTGTTAAATACTATAACAATACATAAAAACATGTTATTTAAACCAAATAAATTTATTTAGAACCAGGGTATTTAGAATTTGATGTTTTGTCAATAACTTTTAAAGTTAAATTGTGTGCCAATGATGCAGATGAATTATTTACAAAGTGTCTGTGGTAATTTGGTCCATACATTGAAACTAGGGCAGCTTTCGGTATTTTTTGGACTGATTTATGTCCAAACTGTGCTCTGTTTGACATTATAAACATTCATTTATCATTTGTTCCAACTATAACATAATCTCTGTCATTAAATTAGTATTGGGTTTTTTACTTATACATTATGTCAATTGTTGAACCCCAGGATTCACAAATTGCCTCTGAGACAGGCAGAGAAAGAATAAAAACAGCAAACTTAATAAATTTTGGAATCTCTGCTTTCATTTCATTTAGAGCTTGTTTTAAGAGAGCTTTAATCTGGAAAAAAATGTTCCATTTGTCCTACTTTCTTGCATATTTCTATAGGTCCAAGTGACAAAAACAGTATACTCAAAGAACAAATCTTTTTTTTTTTCTTCAGTGTGGGACACATGGGAAAACCTTTGAAAATTCAATGAAATTGGAAAGATCTTCCAATTCTTTCTTCTGCTTAGAACTGACACGAGTTCTTGGAAATATTCAAATACAATTTGTATTAATTATTCAAAATTCAATAAAATACCTGAGCTTCTTATAATTATGTCAACAATTTCTCATTTACAAAATATGTACTGTATTATTCTAATAGATCAGCTATGTAGCCTGTTATCTTCTGAATATCACAACATAAGGGAGCTATGTCAGAGTTATTCTGAGTGGAGCACAGTTTTTTCGAACTCTTCGAAAAAACTTGGGGAGACCTTCGTCCAGCACCTTAACTAAAAGAGACATACAAAGGCTGCAGACAACTCAAAGAAGCATGGAGAGGTGCATACTTGGTGTAACCAGGAGAGATAACAAGAGGAACTCGTGGATCCGAAAAAGGACAAGAGTGGAAGACATCATGATCAGAGTTAAATTCCTGAAATGGCAATGGGCTGGACATACTGCCAGAAGGACAGACCATCGATGGACAGCCGAAATTTTAGATTGGATTCCAAGGGACATGAAAAGACCCAGAAGAAGACCACATGGAAGATGGGTGGATGAAATTCGAAAGTATGTGGGAGTGACATGGAGGAGACTGGCACAAGACAGACCGCTGTGGAGGAAACTTGGGGAGACCTTCGTCCAGCAGTGGATTGATAATGGTTGACAATGATGATGATGATATATAGAGAGAGCAGAGACAAAACTAAGATATTACCTAAGAATTTAATATGAAATTTCCTAAAAACCTGAAGATCAAGACGCGCAACGCAGCAGTCATGAAAATTCAGAATTCACATACTATTAAAAAGAGACAAATGCAATAACAATTTTTCAACCTATATTCCAAAAACAACATAGCAAAACTCATATACTGATGGGTATCAGTAAAAAAAGGATAAAAAATAGCAAACTGAATGTAGAAAGTGTCGGGAATGCCGAGCCTTGGCTTTATCAAGGACCAGCAAAACTCTGCATTTTCTCACTTCCACAAAGACCCAGTTGGAAATGGGTTTCTGCAAAGCCATAGATGCAAGTAATATGCCCACCAAAAATTTTTTTTAAAATTATATCACAACCTCCTCAGAGTTGCATGTCAAAACACAAGATATTATTTTTGCATGCATATATATATATATATATATATATATATATATATATATATATACATACATACATACATACATACATACACACATACATACATACATACATACATACATACATACATACATACATACATACATACATACATACATATAATTTTTTTTTTCCCTTAAAATTTTCTGAGGGAGACTTCTACCTAGCAACTTTACTTTGGCGGGAGTTTAAAACTTTGGGCGAGAATCCCCAATCTCACGTGTGTTCCGCTGTTGTTGACTTGAGGTGATTTTTTCCAAGATGGACACCTAACACTCTCCCCAGAAATATGTGGTTTAACATGGCTTGGTGCCTCACACTTTCACAACATACTGGCGGGGAGGGGAACAAGGGTCCTTCAAAAAGCACAGGGAAAAACAGTCAGCTACCGTCTCAAATGGTAGGGAGGAGCGGTGCGGGGTAGGGGGTGGGGGTGCAGAGGGTGCAATGCACCAGGGTCTCGTTGCTAAGGGGGCCTCTTTCTTAGCTAATCTGCCAACTGAGTTTTTGAGTGAGTTGGTGGGTCTGACTGCAAAGGAATGCAGTTAGCAGATGTAAGAAATGAATGCACTAAACCAAAAGTGCATTCATTTCTAAACCAAAAGGTGCATTCATTTCTTGCATCTGCTAACTGCATTCCTTTGCAGTCAGACACCACCAACTCACTCAAAAACTCAGTTGACAGATTAGCTAAGAAAGAAACTCTTCAATCCTTCCTTGGTGATATATCACCCCCTCCTTACTTTAGAACTCCCAGGCTTTTCCTGCAAGTGAAACTGCATAAAGCTGGTAACCCCATCAGGCCTTTAGTGGAATATTCTTTTTCTCCAGCAGTAAACCTTGAAAAGAGATTGGTCCTCAAATGCAAATCCCTGGCAGCCAACCATCCTCATACTGTTGTCTCTACTTCAGACTTCATCCACAAACTTCCTAATTCCTTTTCTCCTAGTGTTAATCTGTATACTCTTGATGTAGAATCTTTGTTTCCCTCTGTACCATATTTTGATTCCTACATGCTCCTCATGAAGAAATTGATTCTTCATTTTGAACCCCCCGGTACTCTTATCAAAGATCTTTATGATTGTTTCCACACTATTCATCAGCACAGTTGTTTTGTTTTCAACAAAATTGTGTATAGGCAACAATCTGGTCTCCCCATGGGCTCACCTCTTTTCCCTCTGCTTGCAGAAATCTACATGCAACATATTGAAGTTTCCATCATTCCTCAACACCCTTTTCAACCTTCCCTATGGTTAAGATATGTAGACGACATTTTCATTAGCTGGCCACATTCCGAGTCTGAACTACAGACACTGATCAACTCCATTACGGAAAAATTTCCTTCCATTAATCTCACTATATCTAAGGAAGTAAACCACGAAATTGATTTCCTGGATGTATCTATCTGCAGAAACGCTGATCTCTCCATTACTCGTTCCATCTATCGTAAACCTTCTGCGGCCACTAACATCATTCCCTACAAATCTTTCACCCTGCATCTCTACAAGCTTGCAGCATTGAAGTCCTACATCCACAGAGCTCATATCATTTGCAACAACCAACTCTCTCTTGAAGAAGAACTCTCCGAAATTTCTACAATAGCCCTCTCCCATGGTTTTCCCTGCTGTTACAGTCAACTCCCTGATAAAGAAATATGAAAACCATTCGAAAATCGAATGCCTCCTCCTTCATAAGAAAGAAGACCTGAAATTCTGTGGTTCTGTTCCTTACCATCCTTCCTATGCTTATAAGTTACAGATTCTTTTTAGAAGTTTTGGTTACCATCTTGCCATTAAATCTACCCCAAACATCTTGAAACTTCTACAAAGGGATAGGGACAAAGTTGAAAGCCTGAACCTCCCAGGAGTTTACTGCATTCCTATCTCTTCTTCTACTGGGGATAACTTATACATTGGAAGCACATACAGGAGCATTAACCATAAAATTTTAGAACATAAAAAAGATGTTTCGAAAGCCAATCCTAATACTGCCTTGTCTATTTTGACAATGGAAGACACTTCTGCAGTTCCCCACTGGAACGAAGCAAAACGAATTGCTTCTTTTGACAATCGTTTTGCCCTCCGTTACCGTGAAAGCCTGGAAATTATTTTCAACTCAATGACTTGCAATTCCGAATCTCCTCTCTAGATTCCGATGATCTGGAGATCAATTCTAAGTTTTGGCAACAAAAATAGGAAAAATTCAAATGTAGAATCTGGCAACAATCTTAGTCCTCCATTGGCGTGATGAACTCCTAAGATAAGGTCGAAAGCTTCCAACTTACGAACTTTTTGTAAAAGTTTTCATTTAACGTAACTAGCGTGATCAAGTTACCTTTATTTGTAAACTTATCTGCGAAATTTTTCCTGACTGTTTTTAAAACATGACTATGAACTACTGACATAGCTGAGGGCAAACTGCTTCTAAAATAGATGTTTCATCATACCGCTGGTTCTAAGGGTGGACTGGTATTGAGTTGGGGGAAGATGCACTTCCCTAGAAAGCAGAAAACAAATCGGTGGCCGCCGTGGCCTGACGTACGTAAAAGCCAATGGTTTGTTGGGTAATTATCAGTACGGATCGGAGTGGGGTGGTGATTGTATAAGGACACTAAAACACATTAGTAACAAAGAACTCTGACCGGGTGGTCTCTAGAGGATTTTGTTGACCTAAGAAAGTAAAGGGGACACCAGATTTTTGTTTTGAACTTACTGGTCATTGGATGAATGTTTGACAAAAGGTTCTATACCTGCCCTCTCCACCTCCACACTTTTAACCGTCCTCTCATACCCACGTGGGAATATCTAGCTACGAGCCTTGTCATTATCTATACCGAGTCACCCTAAGATGACACTGGAGACTGGAGTGGAAGGTATGTGAAACCTACCACCGCGACTAAAAGTAGTTCCCTGCATTTCCCGTGAAAACCAATGTATTTATTGGCCAGAAATTCCAGAATCATACTTTATATGATTCCTAGTTGTTTACTTATAAGTACATCATGCATGTAGTTATTTAGACGTAAATCTGAAAATGATCAATTTTAAGAAAATAAGTTTCAAAATTAGACCATCACCCACACACTTGGGAGACAAGCCCCCCCCCCCCTTCTTTCCTGGGCAAGACCACCTGGAAGGAATGGCTTGGAGGGGAAGCTCAACAGGGTGGTGATAATTCCTCCCTCCTTACCCAATGAGTTGATGCTTGGGGGAAAGTGATTAACAGCGGGACACAGTGGGGAGTGACGCAGATGAACACAACTCTTGTCTCGGTTGTCTCCAAATGGCTCAGTGATTAAGTTCTCCGTACCTTCCACCGTAGCGTCATCTTAGAGTGACTCGAAGTATAGTTCACTTTTTTGCTGTTGTTATCAAGTGGCTATTTTAAAATCTTATTAGAAATTTGGCATCCCTTCTTACTTTAAAATGTTTAGGAGTTTTGAATCTGGTGCACAGAAAAGGAAAAAAATTAAAACATCGTGAAGAAATAAATAAAAAGCTCAATAAAGGCATTTTGAGTTGGTTGACAACGGGCAACATTTCTTCAAAGACTGCGGAAGTTTTGGCCCTTCCTGATTCCCAAATTACAGATAAAAGTGAAGCCCCTTCAGTCAACGAATGTGGCTCCCTTACAGACACTGTTAATGCCGTAGCACCTCCACGTGTGTCGGGAAGTTCAATTGAGAAGAATCTCGAAACCTCAGAAAAAGTAGTAGATAGTGAGAATAACAAAGTGGCGACAGCATCTGCCTCCATTAATGATACCGGTGATGATCCAGCACAATGGAATAAATTTATGCATGAAATTAGAATTCAGCTCTTTCGCAAGGGACCTCAACAGCTAAGAAATTATTCTTTTCCAAAAACTATAGCCAATGATATTGGCACTAAGAGATCATTTTCTGAAAACTATTGCATGCACGTTTTAAATAATGGAGAAAAAATAAAACGCGCATGGTTAATCTATTTGAAGAGTGCCGATCAGGTTTACTGTTTCTGTTGTTTGCTATTTGACAGCAGTAAAAAAGATGGACGTTTTATAAAAGGGTGTAACAAATGACAAAAATTTAGCTTTGTAATACACTATCTACCAACAAGTAATTGGACACCTGTGATAGCAAAGGAAAATGAAGTTTATTCACCTTCAATAGTTGGTGAAGCCTCCACGAGCGGCGATTACAGCTGTGACCCTCCGGGGCATACTGTCAACCAGGCTTTGTACGACGGCTAGTGGTATTTTCTTCCACTCGGGTTGGAAAAGACAGGTCAATTCCTTCACCGATTTCAAACGGTGGGGGCACCCCTTAAGTCGACGCTCCAACTCCTCCCAGAGGTGCTCGATAGGGTTAAGATCCGGGCTCTGCGCAGGCCAGTTCATTCGACAATGGGGTTAACCCCATTGTCACCATACCAAGCCATGGTGGACCTCGCAACATGACAGGTGGCATTGTCATCCTGAAAGTAACATGGGTCCACCCAGTAAAACTGCCACAACGTAGGAAGCGCATGGTCATCCAAAATGGTGCAGTAGGTCTCGGCGTTTAGTCTACCAGGAATTGCGACCAAGGCTCCCGTGCCATACCAGGAGAAACACCCCCATAGCATAATTTCACCGCCGCCGAACTTCACAGTTGGCACAATACATTCTGGCAGGAGGTGTTCTCCAGGCAGACGCCAAACCCAGACCCTGCCATCCGAACGGTAGAGGGTGAACCTTGATTCGGCGCTCCAGGGAACCTGTTTCCACTGTTCAATGGTCCACTGAACATTCAAACTTTGCTTTTCATTACTTCACTAGTTATATGGCACGAGCTATTGTTCGATATTAACAAAATCTGCAAATATTTACTTTCGAACATTCAAACTTTGCCCTTCATTACTTCACTAGCTATATGGCACGAGCTATTGTTCGATATTAACAAAATCTGCAAATATTTACAAAGTGCAACTACGACCATTGACGCCGCTGCAGAACTGTTGAAGTCGGTTAAACAAAAAAATCACTGATTACCGGAATTCAGGCTTTGGAAAAGCTATTCAGTTAGCAGAGAAAATAGCAGAAAATCTGGAAGTTGATACGCAGTTCCCTGTACATAGGATGCGGAGAAAGAAAAAAAAATGTTCGATGATTCATGTGATGATACTGAAATCACTGATCCTAAAGAGCATTTCAGAATAATTTTTTTACGTTATTATAGATTACAATACTTGCTCAGTTGGATAATAGGTTTCAGTTGTTTAAGTCAATGCACAGTAGGTACGCATTTCTTACTCAAATAAGTTATGCTGCTATGGAAGATATACTAACATCAGCCTAAGAATTTATTAAATTTAGTGCTGACATATCGGATGATCTTTTGGATGCGTTACAAGTTATAAAAAATATTCTGATGGACGACAAGCAAATTCGAGGTCCTAAAGAGGTTTTTCAGTACATAGTTGATTGCAGTTATAACGATATTTTCCCAAACCTGACGGTAGCTTTAAGATTATTTTTAACTCTACCAGTAACCATTGCAAGTTCCGAAAGGTCATTTAGCAAGTTGAAAATGATTAAAACATATTTAATTAAGATCAACCATGGCCCAAGATCATTTGTCAGCTTTGGCAATTTTAAGCATAGAAAGTGAAGCAGCCAAGAGGTGTGATTTTGATCACTTAATAAAGAAATAGATGCAGAAAAAAGAAAGACAATTATTCTTGTAAATTTCCTGCAAAAATTCCTTTCCACACTATAAACAAAAATGGATCGTCAGTTTTTTTAACATTCTTTTGCAGTACTGACTATTGTATTATATCTTGGATCTCAGCATTTCTTTGCTGTGGATTTCAGTCAAATCGAAATACACGTGATCGTGAATGGAAAACGTACACCTAATTCTAAGTTATTACTGTGTCATTTGAATGACATCAAATTTTGTATGTGATGAGCAACAAATGGATACTTGGGTAAGTGTATTAATTTTTTTCCCCATAATATTTGTCTAATGTACAAAAAAATTACTCATTCATAAACTATTAGTTGAGTATATTGCCTATTAAACGCAAAGATTTTTGTTTATATTTACCACGTCCGTTGATTTTTTTAACTTCTGGAGGCAAGGGAGCCTCTTGAATGATTTTGCACCGGGGCCATGGTAAACCACGCACTGCCCCTGATGGTAGGGGTGGGTGGGTGGATGTGTGGGGGAGAGTGAGGGATTGTTTGGTGCTTCGGGGAGAAGGGCGGGGAGTGTAGACAAGAGGAGTTACCAGCAGATCGGACACGCGAGCAAGCGCTACGCTTGCAAATTTAAAATAAAAAATGTTCTGCAGGGGATTGAAATTTAAGATTTAACAAAATATGTTCTAGAAATAAAAACATCCAACAAGAAAACTGAAATTAAGATAAAAATATATATATTCTGCAAGGCATTGAAATCTAAGATTAAAAAGAAAATGTTCTGCAAGGGGAGACTTTGTTCTGCAACATACGTCGCAGTTTTAAGTACTTTCTGCTCCTGGGGAGTGAGACAGCTGAGCATTTGTGGAGAGGAACTTTACACTGACACTGAAAATGTTTGTACATTCAAGGACTATTTTCACAAACTGATTGAAAAATAGGGTCTCTCTAGAGATCAAATTTACAACTGCGATGAAAGCGGTCTCAATTTTCGGATGTTGCCTTTGAAAACATTTGCATCTAAGGATGAGAAATCTACTCCAGGATATAAAAAAAGTAAAGAGAGAGTTACTATTCTGGCATGCAGCAATGCAACAGGAGAACACAAACTGAAATTGACACTCCTGGGTAAGGTGAAAAATCCCCACACATTTAAAGATACAAAGAGGTACACAAATAAGAATGGCACTTTCGTTGACCTGCCTGTTTGGTACAGAAGCCAAAAGAGTGCATGAAGGGATGGAGAAACGTTTAGAGACTGATTTTTTCAACAGTTTGTTACTTCGGTGGAAAAGTTTCTGAAATACAAAAATCTGCAATGGAAAGCATTTCTCATCCTAGAAAACGCCCCATCACACCCTGATGTCGAACAATTGCAAGATGTAAACATTAAAGCCATTTTTCTCCCTGCAAATGTTACTTATTTATGCCAGCCAATGGATCAGGGCATTCTCGAAACTCTGAAGAAAACATACAGGCATAAACTTTTTTCATCACTAGTGTTAACTATCGATGAAGGCCTTAATATGATTGAAAAGTTATAGAAAATTGATGTGAACGCAGTGAAGTGGATTGTTGGATCCTGGAATGCGATCCAGCCAATAAGCTTTGTTCGTTCCTGGAGAAAGTTGCTTAACAATTCAGGAAAGGAATTCCAAGAGAATCCAGAGGAGACCAAAAATTCCAAGCTAGTAGACTTAATAAAGAGGATTCCAGGCTGTGAGGAAACTACTGACGGTGATGTTGACGAGTGAATGAGGCAGGATGAAAATGATCAGCTTTTGGGAGATGAAGAAATTGTTGCACTGATAAAAGAAAAAGAAAAAAGATGAGTCAGAAGGTGAGTAAATGGAAAATGAAAGAAAAGTTAAAAAGATGAAACACAGTGAAGAATTGAAGGCAGTTGAAGACACAGTGCATTATTTTGAGGAGCAAGGTGGTTCTGCAATGGATATTTTACTCCTCCGTCACTTATATGATGAAGCAGCACAAAGAAGAAATCAATGTGAGAGACAATCCAGCATCACCAGATTTTTATACTAAAGTGACTGGTTTCTTCATCTGAAGGTAAAAATATTGGTACATATGTTTCCTTTGTAGCACAATTACTGTATTTTTTGTTAAATTATAAATTTTCTTTTGCTCTGTATGTATTAAATGTATATAATATACTAATTTGTAGCAAAGTATACTATGAGTTGTGCATAATTCACTCCGGACTCCGGAAACTCGACATTTTCGTAACTCGACACCTGTTCAGTCTAAATTGAGTAGAGTTATCAGGGGTTTTCAGTATTTCATTTTCCCTGAGTACGGAAAAATACCTATTCATTTAACTTTTTTCACATTTTTGCTTTGCCAAATATTTATATGATGATATGTTTGACAGCATTCTTTGTAAATCCTTTCTTTTTACTGTACTTTTAGTTTTCTACCTGCTACATTCATTGGTACTCTGAGTTCTCTTCCACTCCTGGTGTTGTTCAGAAAAATTCTAGCAAGCAAGCTTCTGACGGAAAGAATTTCATCAGACAGTACAGGTATTTATGATATTTCTGTTCTGTTTTACTTCTTGTCCACAGTAGTACATACTTTTAAAGGATTGCAGTGATGCTACTCTACAGCCATGTGATCAAAACTTATATGTGACTTAGTAAAAAGTTCTACATCTTTTTAATGGTGTTCCAGAACTGATTTATTTTCATTTTGTACAACAAGCTGTATCAAATGTTCGTGGCAGACACTTTTAATTTCAGAAACAAATCAGTTGAATTAAGGAGTTGCTTTTTATCTACAGGACTGTTAAAGGTTATATATACTGGGTGGCTCAAAAGTCCATTTAAATTTCAAAACTTGATAACAAAAGAACAAATGCATGTATTACAGTGTGGTTTTCATGAAAAGCATCAGCTAGAAGGAGGATTTTGTTAAGCAACAGAAGAACTTTTAGTTAAAATAGTCACCAACAGAGGATGGTAGCAGCTAAAAAGTTTGTAAATGCCATGAAAATACATAGGTTTCATTAATTTGGTAACACTATCATCACAGTAATTGTTCAGCATGTCCTCCACCACAAGGTATTACAGCATTCAAGCATGCGACACCTCCAGTGACTGCCGAATGTATTATGTCCGGGTGAATGCAACAGACTTTGTGGTGAATGGCTTCCTTCAGTTGTGGCAGTGTGGGAGGTCTTATACGGTATACTCTAGACTTCAAATAACCCTATAACCAGAAATCAAAGGGTGTCAGATCTGGAGACCAAGGTGGCCACAGGTTGCTACAGTGCCAGCTGATTCGTCTTTCTGCACCAAATGTGATGACAAGAAAGTTGTTTACTGGAGATGTGATGTAAGCTAGCGGGCCATCCTGCACAAACACAACTGTATACTGCAGATTTTGTTCTTGCAAATATGGTGTCATGTTTTCGGACAGCAGTTTTAAGTAGCATTCACCATTTACTAAACAAGTCTTCCAGCCATTTCTGGGGCACTGTTCCTCAAAGAAAGAAGCCCAAGAATGACAGATGCAGTGAATCCACACCACACCATAACTCTTGGTGAATTCATTGGTTCCTCTGTGTGCCCATGTGTATTCCCCTGTGCCCATATTCAGCAATTATGCATGTTGACAGACCCATGCAATGAAAATGACCTTCATCTGTCCCCAACACATTTAACAACCACTGAGGATCCTCAGTGATCTTTGCCAGAGTCCATTTGGCAAATCCTTCCAACTGTGTGGTATCCGC
Organism: Macrothele yani; assembly: GCA_039090855.1. Lineage (NCBI taxonomy): Eukaryota > Metazoa > Arthropoda > Arachnida > Araneae > Macrothelidae > Macrothele > Macrothele yani. Next base: position 64,850,952 of record CM077012.1, read on the forward strand.
TGGTAACAGCTAGCTTAAAGTTTGCAGTTTTTTTTTTTTTTGTGTGTGTGTACAGATTTAACGCACTGTGAAGAATATGTAATGGATTTTGGTTAGTAAAAATAACCAAAAATTAAAATACGTGGTATTATATAATAGAATAATAGCTATATGTAACGATGACGGAAGAAGTCGACGTGGAGCAACTGTAGCGGAGGTGATGCCGAGGTGACCTAGATATATAACAACTTTGAACATTGATCCAGGATGCATACCGTTGATAATGGCCGAAAGTCAGTCGTGCCGAAACATGTCCGGTGGTTTGTGTGGAGTCGTGTGCGTGTTGCAGAGATTGTCTGGCGTTTTTCAATAATTGGCGAAATTTTATTTAAGGTCTGTTTGGATTGTCATTGATTATGTCCATTCCTTCTTTTAAAGATTGACGACACCTGTTGATGGTAAATGGTTTTTTAATTGCATTGTATATAATTCTTTCACACTCTCTTTGTATGATATCCATAGTCGTGTTTTATTTGAGTTTAAACCCTGGTCGCAAATTTCAATTGGGCCTATTTGCAATACGATGTTTCTACGTGGTGACACGCTAGATATTTTATTTCAAGATACAGGATGAAGCTTACTAATTTGGAATACCGATACAAGGTGAGTCCTTGATGATATAATAATTGAAACTGGTAATAATATTCCTAGTCATATATGATATATAGATGCCAAGATGATTTTGCTGCAAATATGCACACAACGCATAGAACGCATATAACGTGTGAAACAGTAGTGCGTATAGTTTATAGCTATTATTCTAGTGAAGAATATGATTTACCGATGCTCTTGGTGTGCCCAAACATCTTGCAGCTTCATGAGCACTGTTTGTTCTGCTTGTCATTTGAGATGCTAGTTCATCCATTTGGGTTGCCACAGCATTCAAATGAGGACTCCTTTAACCTTGGTCTCCCATGTCGGGGGTGATCCAGCAAACTTCCATTTTCCTCAAATCATCTCACCAGACACTGCAAAATGGTACAAGTGAAGTTTGCCCTTCTTTAATCCTTTCTGTGTTTGGAACTTTCACATAGCTTCCGTTGCTGATTCTCTGCTTACATGAAAAAGCTTCACTAACAAGGTTTTATCTGGCAAATTTAACATCGTACCTACCTAGCTATCCTCCTCTTGAGCACTGTTTTCCATAACAAGAGGGACAAAGACAATTCACAGATGATTAATACCTGCAGCTTATCACCTAGTGCTTTTAAAGGCATCACGTTTGCATAGCTTTCATGGTTTGCATGAGTGTAAAGCACACCCTGTCATCGCATTTTCGAACTAACAGTTTTTCCATTGCCAAACAAAATCCCTCTGCTAGCTGATGCTTTTTATGCAAACCGCACTGTAATGCATGCATTTGTACTTTTTTCATAAAGTTTTGAAATTTAAACAGACTTTTTATCCACCTGGTACATATAAATGTGTGTGTATACAAATGGTACTTCTATATAAGGGAATCATATATTTATTTTAATTTCTGAACTTACCTAATAGACATTTATACTTATTTCTGAATGCACCTAACATTGACTTCTACAGATGAGTTTTAATTATTCTCCATATAGTTGACAGTACTGATTTATTGTTTACAGGGCATGAGATGACTAGGTTTTTTCCACTGCCCCTCCTCCCCCTCCTTTTTACATGGGAAACATGGGAAGACGTGAGAAAACCATTTTTTGTTTCCCATGTAAAAAGGAGGGGAAGGAGGAGCAGTGGAAAAAACTCAGGTGCCTCAGTAAACTTTAATGAACTGCTTCGAGAGCTTGATTGTTCCGATGGTTATTTTATTAAGCTTTGCTGTTCTAAGTTTTTTGCCTTGAACAACAGTAAAATAAAAATTCTTGTCCAGTTGTTTCGGGGTTATGCGTTCAATTTTGAACACATAGGGATTCTGATTAACGACCTTCTTGAGTTCCGTTTTTCTACTTTCTGTTCCAAGACCTCCGAAGTTCACCTTGTCAAGAAATACTGCGTAATTAATTTTTGTCATGAAGCCACTGACTACATTTGTTTAAAGTCAATTTTTTGCAAACGTTTGGATTTATTTATTTTTTTGGTAATGAGGTGAAGTTGGTGACCTGTTATTGATACAAAAAACCGCTTGGTCGCAGAATATTCAAATACAGACAAATTGTAGCTAACCTCAGTACTTCTCACAATAAAGAGGATGACAGTTGTCACTGTCATTCCTACAGATTTTAAAATTTTGTCGGTCCTCACCATGAACATATCATTACTGTGACCTCGATATCGTGCCTTTCCAGGAGTTACGTTCTCTCGTCTTTGGGCACCAAGTACAGGTTGACACCTCGTTTCAGTATAAAAAAATGTGTTTCCATTTTACATAGTAATCTTTTGCAATGTGTACTCAAACTTTCTTAATGAGTTCGGTCCACCTCTCAAATCCTTCAGTGAGTGGTTGAATTGCATTTTTTGTGACATTCGTCACGAGCTTGGTAAACTGACATGCTCTAAGGTTTGCACCCAGAAACCACATAACCTATCGCTGATTAATTCACAAATTCATTCACTCCAAAAGTTATTCACTGTTTCCCCAGTAGATAAAATACAAAATAATTTTGCCATTATCTGCAAGCAGTTTTACCAGAGTCTTCCATTGCAGGAGATGAATACTTTAGATACATACACCTCAGCTTCTCCAAACCGTAAAGATGTTATTAAGAAAATCATTGCTCCACGTAAACGAGTTAAGCTCACTGTCTCTAATACAAATTTTCCTTTTGTTTATATCATTCCAAAGTTCCATAAGAAACCTGTTTCTTTTCGGTTTATAACCAGTGGACGCAACCTCTACAATAGTAAAGCGGGTGAGTTGCTTCAGAGATACTTGTCTGCAGTGCTTCGTAAACTAGATTCGACCTGGATCATCAAGAAGAATGACAGAGTTTTAGAAGTGTTGAACTATTCGACAACTGTCTCATCTGTTGATACCTATGCTTTTAAAAACCTATTCACTTCAATTTCATTGAAGGTTTTATGGCAGGTAGCCTTAAATTTACACACAAAGCTTGAGTCCGAAGTTACAGAACAGTTTTGGCACTTTTTAGTGGACCTCTGTATTAATAACAATTTTGTTACCATGGGCGATGGGCTGTACCTCCAAACTCATGCTATTCCAATGGGAAGTCGCTTCTCAAGTAGCCTAGCCACCTTTTTCTGCACTATTTTGAAGATAGATTTACTGCGGCTTGCCCTTTACCTGGTATTGTTCTGAGGTATGTTGATGACATTATTGTCATTAATATGCCGGACTTTTGCGATGCGCTGCTGACTTGTATCCTGGGGACCTCACCTTAGAAAAACCAATGGCTCATCTACTTGCATTTGTTACCTCGATTTGGAGGTGCAGGTGGATGAGTGGGGAGGGGTGTGTGGTGAATCTTTACGATAAAAGAAATGCTTTTGATTTTAATATCATTCACTACACACTTTGGTCCTCAAGCATCTCTAAAAGTACATCGTAACTTAATTCTTTCTCAATTCCTCAGAATAGCAAAAATATGTTCTGCACAGGTTTTAATGATAAAAAAATCTTAAAACACTTCTAACTAAATTGCAATTTAACAATTTTCCCATAAGTTTTCTAAAACACTATTTAAAACATTTAATTATGAATTTCAATTTAGTTTCAAAAAGTTTAAAATTACACACAGACATGCTTTACTAATCCAGGACCTAACAATATTAAGTAAATCAAGGAATACAAAGTGCCACCTGGTAGGTCCCTAGTGGCTGAAGATTTTCATTTACATTCACAGTTTTGCATCTCGTCATCTCACACGTTTTTTTTTTTTTTTTTTTGGCTTGCTAGGATGTTATTTAACCGTGACCATTTCTTTTACAATTCAGTATATATTTGTGTTCTAGTTAATCGTCGGTCTAGTGTTTAATTTTCATTCATGGTATTAACCTCTTTGGTATGCCGGTAAGTCTTTTTTATCATTGTTCACATTAGTGCATTATGAGATCTTAGGTCCATTTTGTGTTTGGTCTGGTGGCCTTGGGAGCATGACCAACCGACATTTTTTGGTTCTTCTTGTCGTTTGTTGGTACTAGAAAGGCCACTCTTGCAGGTTGATGCTCTCCTGACAACTGCAACCTGTTTTTTGTTTCGTTTCATATTTTTTTGGTTTTCAATTCTGAACTTCAATTTTGTATTTTCTGAAAAAAATTCTTTAAATTTTATTATATTTCTTAAAAATTCACTGTATATATATACACTGCCGGACAATTGCTAAGGACGGATCACAATAGCAACGATAGCAACCATAAAATGGAAGGCAGGAAAATGTGGAAATTAGCATAAGTGTGGTATACAGTAAGACGTGTTGTGCGTATGCAAATTTTGGATTGACGAACTTGTTCGTGACATCATAGCGCTGATAAGAGATATAAAGGATTTGACGCGTATTGACCGTTGTTGTTCAAACGCAAAGTTGAAAGGGAAAGAATCAATTGACGAACTTGCAATTTTCAGTATGTCTTCCCGACATCACCTAGATGATTTTACGCATGGCCATATTATTGGCAAGATTGAAGAAGGGCGAAAAATAACAGATGTTGCCAGGGAGTTCGACGTCAGCCACAGTGTTGTTTCAAGGCTTTGGAAATCATTTCAAACAAATGGAGAGTGTAGCAAACGTCACGGGGAGGTCGTGTTCGCAGTACGACACCTGCAGAAGATCAGTACATAGTGCTATCAACAAAAAGACACTGGTGCAGCACAGCTAGTGAGGTAGCAAATCAGTTCATGGCTGCTACTGGCAAGCGGATCTCCCGAAAAACTGTCGCCAGACGTTTGCATGAAGCAGGACTATACGCCCGCCATCCTGTTGTGTGCGTCCCATTGTCCAGAAGTCACCGTACCGCCCGTTTGCAATGGTGCCATCAACATCGCAATTGGACTGATAACGACTGGTCTGCTGTCCTCTTCTCAGATGAGAGTAGATACAGTCTATCATCTGATTGTCGACGACAACTGATCTGGCATGATAGTGGTACTGCATATTGTCCAGCAAACATACAGGAAAGGGACCGATATCCGACATGTAGTGTCATGGTATGGGCTGGCATCATGATCAATGGCCGTACGTCCCTCTATGTGCTTCCAACTGGGACTATGACTGGTCAACGATACATTAATGATGTTCTGCTACCTCATGTTTGCATGTTCCGTGGTGCTGTCGGTGATAGATTCATTTTCATGGACGACAACGCAACATGTCATCGAACAGTCGCTGTCCAGGAGTGTCTTGAGAGCAAGGATATTCAACGCCTCGTATGGCCAGCATGTTCTCCAGATCTGAATCCCATTGAAAATGTGTGGGATGCTTTGGGGAGGAGTCTTGCTGGTCGCCAATGCCCTCCAATAAACAAGGACACCCTCATCCGTGCACTGACAGAGTAATGGGATAAATTACCCCAACAGCTGCTTGATAATGTTGTGCAAAGCATGACACGACGTGTGGAATCTTGCATCGCCCTCCATGGTGGCCATATCCCATATTGACATCTTACGCCGGAACGCCTGCGGACGGTAATTGCATTTTTTTCACGTTTACGTATTCTGCACAAAATGGCCTGTTTGTCCCTTGAACATGTTCCAAAGCCTTCTGGATTTCAGAGCACAATAAATTGTCTTTCTTGTAATGTCCTGGCATTCTGACATTATTTTATTTCACTTGGCATCCAACCACACTTACTTTTTTATGCGCTATATAGCCGCTTATGATTCGTCCTTAGCAATTGTCCAGCAGTGTATATATATATATATCATCATCATCGTCATCATCATTGTCAACCATTATCAATCCACTGCTGGACGAAGGTCTCCCCAAGTTTCCTCCACAATGGTCTGTCTTGTGCCCGTCTCCTCCATGTCACTCGCGCATACTTTCGAATTTCATCCACCCATCTCCCATGTGGTCTTCTTCTGGGTCTTTTCCTGTCCCTTGGAATCCAATCTAAAATTTCGGCTGTCCATCGATGGTCTGTCCTTCTGGCAGTATGTCCAGCCCATTGCCATTTCAGGGATTTAACTCTGATCATGATGTCTTCCACTCTTGTCATTTTTCTGATCCACGAGTTCCTCTTCTTATGTCTCCTGGTTACACTAAGCACGCACCTCTCCATGCGACTTTGAGTTGTCTGCAGCCTTTGTATGTCTCTTTTAGTTAAGGTCCATGTCTCTGCACCATACGTAAGCACTGGAATGATGCATTGATCAAACACTTTTCTTTTAAGACATAATGGAATATTGCTCTTGAAAATTATGCTGTTTCTTCCAAAAGCTCTCCAGGCAAGTTTTGTACGCCGATTAATTTCCTTATCAATGTGACCTTCACTTGATATCTGCTGTCCAAGATAAACATACGTGTCTGTTTTCTCCAGCTTTTCTCCATCAATCGATAAATCTTCATTTCTTGTAAAAGCATTGAACATCACTTTTGTCTTCTGAAAGTTCATTTTTAATCCCACTTCTTTACTCTTGTCAGCAAGTTCCTGGATCATACTGTGCAGCTCTGATGGGGTAGGTGCAAAAATGACTACGTCATCAGCAAAACGAAGGTGGGATAGATAATCTCCATTAATCTTTATCCCTTTGTTTTCCCAGTTCAGTGATTGAAAGACATTTTCCAATGTGGCATTAAAGAGCTTCGGAGGTATGGTGTCACCTTGTCTCACTCCCTTTCCAATTTTTATGTGTGTTGTATTTTCAAACAGCCGAATCTTTGCACTTGCATTTTCATAGATGTTATTAATAATATTAATGTATGCATCTTCAATACCGCAGGATTTCAGAGCCATTGTTACTACTGATGGTTTCACTGAATCAAAGGCTTTTTCATAATCGATAAAAGCCATGCACAATGGAAGTTCATATTCCCTCGCTCTTTCAATTAGTTCTCTCAGTACGTGGATATGATCTATAGTGCTGTAGCCACTCCTGAATCCAGCTTGTTCTCTCGGTTGAGCCATGTCCAGTGTTACCTTCAAACGGAGTGAAAGAACTTTAGTGAAGATTTTATAAACCACTGATAGGAGGCTAATAGGTCTGTAGTTCCTGAGATCCTCAATGTCACCTTTTTATGTAGCAGGATCATTGTAGTGTTGTTCCAATCCTCAGGAATCTTCCCTTCATTAAGGCATCGAGTGAAAATTTGGGCGAGTACTGTTTCGATTTCTCCACTTGCTTCTTGTATGATGTCTACAGTAATTCCATCTTCTCCTGGAGCTTTCACCCGCTTCATGTTCTTGATTGCATGTGCAACTTCTGCTGGGAGGACTGGAAGAACTCTGGTACTGGTACCTTTCATGATGTCTGGAGTACATGCATCATCCCTTTCATATAATTTGGAGTAGAAATCTTTCACTCTTATCAAAATTTCACCTCTATTTCTTGTTACAGAACCATCTTTTTTTCTCAGTGCCATAATCTGTTTTCTTCCCTTACTGAGATGTCCCTTTGCTATCTTTAGGCTTTGGTTGCTTTCAATTGCTTTCCTCACTAGTTCACAGTTGAATTTCCTTACGTCTTCAGTGATACTTTTTCGCACTGTCTTGCATAGCTCTATATATTCCACTTTGGAAGTCACTTCTTCTTTAGTTGTCCTCATCTCTCTTCTTTTTTGCATCAACATTTTGGTTTTTCCTGATAATTTGTTCGCGTGCAACTTGTTCTTAGACCCAGCTAATTTTGTTGCTGTTTCCATAAGAGCTTTGGTTACTTTTCTGTTAACTTCAGAAATATCCACTTCTTCCGATGTTAGGCCTTCTAAAGCAGAGAATCTGTTCTTCAGTTCCAACTTGAAGGTATTATGGTGTTTTTTAAGGTTGGTTATGTCAATACATTCTGTTTGTTTTATGAGCTTGCCACGTTCGAGTTTAGTGTTGAGGTGCATCTTACATCTCACCAATCTATGGTCACTACCTGTGTTGAACTTGTTTAGCACACTGCAGTCTTCCATGACGAATTTTTTGTTACACATAATAAAATCAGTTTCACTTGTCGTCCCATTTGGATGTTTCCATGTCCATTTACTGTGTGGCTTTTTCTTGAAAAAGGAGTTCATGATGAAAAACCCTTCTGCCTCTGCAAACTCAACGAGAGTATTTCCACGCTGGTTTCTGTTGCCGTGACCGAATTTGCCTACTGAAGTTTCATTCTGTTGCCGTTGCCCTATTTTTGCATTGAAATCTCCCATAATTATCTTCAAGTGCTGCTTACCTTTATTATTTAGATGACAAATTTCCTCATAAAATTCTTCAATTTCTTCTTCAGGATGACTTGTGGTGGGTGCATAAGTTTGAATTATCTGAGCCTGGTATCTTCTCCAGAGTTGGATAACCAGTTGTGCAGCTCTTTCAGAGGAACTTTCAACTTCTACAACTTTATCCTTCAGTTTCTTGTTTATTATAAATCCAACACCACTAGTTCTGCCAGTATCTGTCCCACGATAGTAGAAGAGATGTCCACTTTTCAGTTCAATGAGATCTTCTCCTTTTCTCCTTACCTCACTTAGCCCAACGATGTCCCACTTGATCCTTTGTAGTTCCTCTTCCAATTCAAGAAGCTTGAATCAGAAGATAGGGAGCGTCCATTATACGTAGCCAAGGTCAGCATCAAATGGCAGCCTAGTCCGGTCCTCCGGGGATTCTTAGCACCCTCTGCCTTCATGTCGCACTGGCTGCTGCCTTGGCCAGGTACATTCCAGCTGCTGGAGACTGAGGGCCAAGATTTAAGTTGTGAAGTCATTTTGGAGGGGTTTAACCATAACTCACCACGCTGGCCAAGCGGGTTGGTGAGTGTGGGATAGCATTTCCTCTAATCCCGATGGTATAGTTATACCACTATTGGCGGTCGTCAGAGCCCCTTTAGTGGGAACAGGATGCACCACGAGAAGGCGGGGTTGACATTTGTCAAGGAGAGGCTGTGATGTTACGCATCACCTGACCTTACATCCCATATATATATATATATATATATATATATATATATGTATGGCAGCTGAACTTTTTGTTTTTGACAGTGTTTACCTGTCAGTAAGTATATATATATATATATTATATTATTATACATAGATAAACTATGTCAAATAGAAAAAAGATTGAAACATCTGAAAGCAGTGATAGGATTTGTAATATGCAGATATGCACATGATTCCACTGTCAAACTACTGATCTGGTAAAAGCTTGAAGCTGTTATAACAGTGTGAATGCAGTGCTCTGTGCATAAGAGATTGATGTGTCTTTCTGAGTAACACTGCCACATATTGTTGAAAAGTGGCTCATGAAGGAAAACCATCACACGTAGAATGCTGAGAATCCATCTGCATTGTAATTACCATCAGCTAATGGACTTTGAAAGTGGGTTCATTATAGGACTGTATAAAACTATCTTGTTGACTCTGCATATTGTGTCTTGTTGGCTGCCAAAATCATTGCTGTACATGGTAGACGAGATAAGGCATTCACAGCTGTTGGTTTCGAAGCTGTCAACATTAAGCAACTGTAGGATGAGAAGGTTGTTTAATCGACTGACAGGCCCTTACAAAAACAACTGCCTCTCTCTCAACCTTGAAGAGTGCTGATACAAGGCATTAGTCACCCAAACACACAGCAAACCATTGCAAGCTGTCTACAAGAAGCAGGCTTGTACATATAATGTCCCTTGTGTCACCTGCCACTGATCCATATTCACCATCATTAGTTCTTGCACTGGTGCTGCTCCTGAGTAACCTGGGTTGAAGAACGGCATTGTGTATTGTACAGTGATGAATCTTCACTTTTACCTTCAACCAGACAGTCATCTGGTGTGCATGTGGTGCTGATGTGACCCATTTTTTTTATTCTGTCCATTGCAAGACTTTAAAAAATTGATTTACATCAAGTGCATCTTTATATGTGATCAACATCAGACACGTGTATTATTTTGTAGGGAAGAGTGTACACATTTTATTTATGCAATTAAAGATACATAATAACTATATGTTGCTTCTTCTGTTCCATTAAAGAAGTGAAATTAGTAATAGCATCAGGAAAGCCACTGAAAAGCCACTTATAAAATTTTCCTGCATTGCTCCAAAAAATTTGTGCACATCCCACCCAATGCAGGTGGCTTTGGTAAAAGTATTGTTAAAAGAGTGTTTATTTCTGCATAAAGTGTTACACATGTAGTGTTGAAAGCAGCAAGTAGAAAGGCCGTAGCGCAGCTAAGCCACACTAAGGCACTTTTCATAGTTAGGTGATAAGAGAAGCTGGGTACAAGAATTTTTTTAGACGACTGTAGACAAAAAATGGCGATTGCCGCCATTTTGTTATACGCAAGTACATTCTTATATTAAATGAACGCTCATATTACAGGATGAGGTGAAATAAACAGTTGGTTCACACAGTAGGGCGTTTCATGAACCAAATAAGTTCCAGCGCAAAGAGAATGGTAACTGGTTTGTGTAGATTGCAGTTTTCAAAATGACATTATAGAAGATAGCATCTCCGTATGTTAAAACTTCATTGATAGGAGGGAAATCAAACAGGAAAATTAATCAGACATGTAGGTTCATTGAGAAGTGCTTTGTTGTTTCAATGGACGTTTCTAATAATGTCACCACAGGCTTCAATTAAAGTAATCCCCTTTTACCTATTTCTTGGTTCCTTACAGGTAACACAAAATGAAGCCTCGATGGACTAGTGGTCAAAGGCAATGGTTTCTGGCTATTAGTTGGGGCTGATACCTGACCCAAGACAAGAATGAAGCATGTCCATAGTGCTGCCCCAAGGAACTAGACCTCTCCTCACCTCTGAACTAATGGCTCCGAAACAGATGGGCTACTGTGATCGTTAAATCCCGAGACAAACGAAAAAATAGCACAAGAGATGTGCTTTATTGCCAAATCTAAATCATAGGAAAAGTGGCCTGTGAGTTATATGTATTCAATGTTGATCTGTTGACGTTTTTCCGATCTCTAAATTAATGGGCCAATATTTTTGGATCGGAAAACCCATCACCAGATCAACGCACTCTCAATGAGAGTGAGATTTTTTGTCATGAGATGATCTCAAATCCCTTTGGCAAGGAGGGAGTTAGAAAAAATAAATAGATTTAAGAGTCAAGAAAAATCAAGTAAATTCTTTTCATTTATTTTATTTTCTTTCTGATTTTTCTGTGAAGTGTTGATCTCTGTGTATGTAGTTAAATTTATGTGAATAGGTCTAGGTAAGTTAGCCTTGTGATGTCTGTTGCTAGTTAAGGGAGGTGTAACTAGCTGGGAAGTAGATTTAAGGAAGTTTGACATCATGCTATATTGCTGGTTTTTTTGTTGTTCTTTCATGCAATGTTTTTGTTCTTCCTTCCATTGCATTTTTAGTGCACTGTTTACTTTCAGGGAAGAGATATTAGTGAAGTTTGTTTTAGTGCAGTATATGATGTAGTGTATATGAATTGATTTGCCTTAGTTTCTTAAGTGTATAGTGCAGTTTAATATGTATAGTGTTAGATGTATCAGTTTTAAATTATCGGCGACGCCGCGGCGTTCGGCGTTATTGATCGTCGGGATAACGTAGCGATAAAAAGAAAAATTGTAAGGTTGTAGTTCCGTATTTACCGTCGTTATCGCGATTTCTTTTATTGTATTATTATGTAAGCTTTAATAATGGAAAAGTAATTTGTAAACATGTAGTGTTTGAAGTATTTTATCTTATTGTAGTGGTATCTAATGAGAAAAAACGCGTGTTTATGCCATATGTCAGTAGCGTGTATTAAAATCGTTGTTGTGTGTATCGGGCTTAATTTAGTAACCTTTCGTAATTAAAATCTTGCCTAGTATTAATATTTAGTTGGTTTTAGTATGAATCTTACTTGGTATTAACTAGTGATAGTATAATGCAGCGGCTGTTAGAAAAAAGCGGTTCGGCGATCGCTCCGTAACGAAGTGACTTTCGTAAATTAATTGCGCGTGCGCTATCGTCAATGATATTTAATAGTCATTTAGTAAAAGAATAAAATTGTGGCTTAATGCATCAGGGCAAAATAACACATCGTTGCGTTACGCTATTTTTTCGTAATTCCGATCGTCGTACCTGTAGCTAGAGAGAATTCGATTTTTATGCGTTACATGAAGTTAATTGTAACGATGTTCGTTAATGTTAGTTAATTTGTTTAATGAATTTTTGTAAAGGTGGTCTCTAAAAGTCTTTGTTCAGAAAGAGAACGAAAATGGCTACAGTTTCTGGTGTCGCTTTTCTAAAAGCGATAAATTCGTAGAATGGCATCTGGGAGGACGTTTTCCCAGCTTTACCAGTGCAGAAAGTCCGATTTATTTATGCTCTTGTTTACTTCGAGAAGGCATTTTTCGCTTGGCACATGGAACACGTCAGGATTTGGGCGGAATTCTGCGAGGTTCACCGCAGCGCCCGTTTTCGTGGGTCAAAGTTCAAGCCAGCGATTTCTGGGAATTGCGTCTTTCTCTCCGCCTTCTGACTTAACTTCGGGCCAATTGCCTTCCGCCATTTCGGGCGCGTGCGCAAGGGATTCGGCGAGGAGTGGAGAATTTTTGCGTGCTGCTACACACTTCGATACCAGACTTCGTAAGGGAGAGTCCCACAATAAAAAAAAAATAAAAAAAAAATCGAGTAAAGGAGGGGAGTCCGAACGACGGATGCCGAAACTGCCGTAACCTCCCAGCGTGCGGCCGCGATGGCCCAAGAACGGTAGGAACGATCCTTTTTCTTTTCAAATTTTTCCATGGCTAAAAATTTACTCTGCTGCCGAGATGGCGCGAAAAAGTGCTTGACATCGTCCCGAGGCACTAGCGGGCATTACGCCTCGTAACTCGCTCGGTAACATCGCTGCCGCCTGTCGCCGTGTGAGAGAGAAAGTCTCCTCAAAGGCCGGCATCGGGAGTAAGTAAGAAAAAAAAAAGAATAAAAGAAAGGAAGGAGAAGAGGGAAAATCCTACCATGTCATCATAAGTGCATCAGGCCCCGTTTCCACGGCGTGCCGGCTCTCGTAGCGACAGCACAAACACCAATTCCAATTCGGCATCAAAAGGAAAATTTAAGGAGGAGGAGAAACAAAGAGAAAAAATGAGTACCACCTAAAATTGAAAAAAAAAAAAAAATTATGTGTCTTGATCAGAAATGGAATGATGTAAAAGGTTAAAATTCAGGGGTGAGAGAAAAAAATGGGGGAAGGTGAAATTAAAATGGGAGGAAAATAGAGAAATGCAAATGTATGTTTGGAATTAATGGTCTGGCCAGAACCAACAAATGTAATATGTCATTGTGTAATTTTTTTTGTAAAAATGTCTAGTTAATGCCAGTGACCAAAGAAATGGATTGAAATATATTAATTTTGGTTTCCTGTTAGAACAGGGGGGTTTTTTTGTTAGCTCAAATGAGAGGAAAGTGACTTGACATTTTTGTTTGTTTGGTTTTCTGTACTGTAAAGTAAGAAAGAGATTTTTCCAGGTAACTGATCAAAATCAGTGTGTTGTAAAAAAAAAAAAAAAGAATAAAATGTCACTCTTAACCATCTAAATCTAAATTGTAAAGAGCATTTAGCTCAAGGTTCAACCGGTATCAGATAAGCACATCGAGCATTAAGCTCTTAGCACTCTTTGAGTGAATGATCACATTCTTTAAAGATTTTTTGTAAGGCAGGCTGGTAACCAAATTGTGCCACTTACCTCCTTCATCCTCTAAACCACACAGGTGAAAACTACTTGGTTTGCAGACCAGGGTTTCTGAGAGGATTATTTAGGACTGTCAACATACTCTGGACTCTAAAATTCATAGCTAAATTCTTTTTTATTCGGCCTAGCCACCTAAAGTTTCCTTGTATCAAGTGTTTTTCCAACCTGTGCCTGGGAGCACAAAATAAATTTATAGTTAACCTGGAACATATGCTTAATCAAATTATTTTGTGTCGTATGTGAATTTCTCTTGTCGGTGGTGGTGGAATCACCTTCCATTTACTGGGAGTTGTTAAGGATCGTACCTGGGGTGTTAGTCGTTGATAAAAAAAAAAATTCTTAATTGGGGTCCCTAGATTGATCACCGGCCATTTTCTTCTTTTTAAAAATAAAATTGTGTAATATTTGCATTTTTTTTAGAAGTAAGTTCAGCATCGTAATAGAATAATATCTTAACAACCAAACCACGTCGTATCAAACTGTAATATGTATTCAATGTACCTGCCTCATATTACTCACACTGAATATTTGAAATCATTCAAAAACCGTTTACCACTAAGGCACTTTGCTAAGGAACTTTTCTCAATGAAAAAAAAAAAAATCTTAACATGTAACTCCCATGCAAAATTCTTTCTTTCGTTTTAAATTGCCAAAAATAAGTAATCTTATTAAAAATTGATAAAAACAATTCATAACAACAATTTAATTAAACATGCTAAATGATGAGAAAACAAGAAAATTTTTAATAACCTTACGAAAATTTTGAGTGTCGGTTCTTTTTACCCAATAGGTTCACCACTAAGCCACTTCTTTTCTTAGAACTATATCACTGGTTGAAAGCATATATCTAAAAGCAGTCAGCAATAAGTGTTGGCCTGCATCCTGTTCATTATTGTCATTATATCACCTGTATACCAACCTAGTATTCAGACAAGCTACTGGGGCAGACCTCATAAAGAAAACAATGTAATACGAGATTCTAACAAGTTTCCTTTGTTTGTTTTGGTCCATTTCAACATATTCTGCTTCTAACATATTGCTCCCTTAATCACTTATGACTAATTTTGCACCTATCACCCATATTTCCCTAGGCTTACCCTTGGTTTACAAAAAGCCTGTTACTTAAGTAACATTTCATCTCCCATACAAAACCCAAAGCATATATAATCCTTCATCTTAGCGGCACGCAAGCTAAGATGAAGGATCATATATGCTTTGATTTGCACACTGCGGAGCATTTCATCTGTGTCCTGATAAACTTCCTCAGTTGCTTGGAGATTCCTTGTTCTGGGTGGTGTAACAGTAACATACGTGAACTTAAATCGGGAGCTGCAGGTTCAATTCCCGTTCCAGGATGATGTAATTTTCAAGTTTTCTGAGGCATGTAAATTTGCTATTCTTTACTTTGTACACAATATTGTATTAATTCCATTTCTTCTTTCTTATGCCAGTTTATTAAATGCTGCTTTAATCTAATTTTTTAACTTGTTTTTAGTGTTACTGATATAAAAAATATGGGGTTGTGAAGTCCTTATGGGAATCTCATACATGCCTGTAGAATCCAGTATTTTAGGTTTTTGTCTGTTGTTTATTGTAATTTCTTTTTAAGAGTTTACTGATTGATTGAAATAAAAGTTGTATTTTTTCCTAATTTGCTTATTTCAGTGGTCAAACTTTTAATTAATGGGAAAGATCTCATATATTTGTTTTATTTACCTTATGCTTAACTTCATAAATCCAGCTGCCAATTTTACTTGCTTTATAACCATATACTTGTGCAAAGAATTAATTTTTAAAGTTTATAAATGCTTGTAAATTTGAAAATATATAAAATAAGGGTAATGGGTGTTGACCTGAGTCGAAATCAATCTAAAGAATATGTGCATTTTAAATGTGTTTCAAGACATGCATGTGGCTTGCAGAAGATAAGCTACTGTTAATATCTAACATATTTATTAGTGAATTTGCACATTTTAATTATAGTTTTGGGCTTATTTCAACTTAAAATGGAGTGTTTACTCTTAATTTCTGTTAGTGGGCATCTGCATGTATTTTCTCACCTTTTTAGTGGGTCTGAGAGAACTATGAATAATGTTTTCCTGCTTGTATTTCTCAGCCTTGTAAGAAAAAAACCCAACTTATTTTCCGTAATGTTTTGTTGTTGCATATGTAATAAGTGGTGCCCTTTTAACTAAATTTTAGTGTTTATAAAATTATCTGATCCCATTTTTTTTTTTTTAGAATTATTACAGTCTCCATTTTTATCCACGTTTCCTGCAGCATATTGTCAGCATGATGTGTTGGACGCTTTTAGAGTATGTATTTCTCTCTCTCTCTCTCTCTCTCTCAGTGTTTGTTTTACTTTGTATAATTTCATAGCATGCTATCATAGAAGTAAATTTTAATAAATTATTTTGTTGATGCAATCTGGTTTGTGTAGACTGTGATAACAAAAACTTTATATTTGTAGTTAAAAATTATTGGATGAAAACTATCATGATTAAAATGTATAATATGTGGCTGTCGGAGTGAGCGACGGGTTTGCCTCCTCGGGGCACTCCGTGGTAACAATGGCACACACAACAGCAACTAGGGCCTCTGTGAATCTTGGAGAGGTGCCAGCTAGTTCTGTGTGACATTGCTGAAACGACCCCAACTCACTGGGTTTTGTTCCAGAATCCTTAGGTTGAATGACCAACTGGAACCGTCAGCTGTGGGCTAATCCCCCACACTGATGTACTTACCTGATTAAAAAGATGAAAAGAAATCAATACCCGGACTGAAGTGTGGGATATGGTTGACCTACCACACTTGAGAAGGATGGTTCACCACGGAATCGACCTGGACTTTTAAAATGGCATACAAGAAAGAGATCTCGGCTGAGTGAATGTAAGATTGGTGTATGGAATACTAGATATAAATGGCATGATGAATGAGGTGATTGAGGAAATGAATAAGTATAGATTGTACGTGCTGTGTGTAAGTGAAACCAAAAAGAAGGAAATTGAGATAGAAGGAAGAAGTGAATGGCACAGTAAGTGTGTGGTCTGGAGTATTGGATAATGTGAGAGGACAGGCTAGTGTAGGTGTGATTTTAAGTGAAAAGATGAAGAACAACTTGATTCACTATAGTTGTGTAAGTGAAAGAATTCTCTGGATTCGTTTGAAAGTGAAACTTCAGAGAATTGTAATTGTTGTAGCGTATGCTCCTTGTGACTTGGAACCTTCTGATAAGAAGGAAGATTTCTAGAATGAGCTAAAAGCTGTTTTGAGCCAGTTTGGTGCTAAAGAAAAAGTTATAATAGCAGGGGATTTCAATGCTAGAGTAGGTGTGCAGAATGCGATTTCTGACAATGTTCTGGGCAAGTTTAATGATCCTTGTGTGAATGATACGGGTGAAAGATTAATTGAACTCTGCATTGAGAATGTTTTGTGTGTATCTAATACATTTATCAACCACAAGTATATCCACACATATACTTGAGAAAATCGTACTCTTGGTCTAAAGAGTGTGATAAATTTTGTTGTCTACGATCAGCGTCTGAAACACTTAGTTGTTGACACCCGTGTGATGAGAGGTGCGGATGTTGGTTCTGATCATTACTTGGTAGTGACACGAGTGAAACTGAATGTTGGCTGGAGGAAAAGGAATGGGAAGAGGCCCAGAATGGAAAGAATAAACGTTGAAAGGCTCCCTGAATATCATCAGCGGTATTCTGACTTACTCAGAGAACGACTGAAGGAGCTGAAGTCTTGTGAGAGGGATGTAGAAAAGAAGTGGGAGTGTTTTAAGAACTGTGTTGTCACTGCTGCTGAAGAGGTCTGTGGCACCACAATAGTGGGTAACAATAGAGGTGATGCTTGGTGGAATAGTTAGGTTGAAGAGGCAGTAAAGAGAAAGAAGGAAGCCTATTTGGGGATGTTGCAAGTTAGAGTTTCTGTGGATGAATATCGCTGTAAGAAGCGTGAAGCTGCTAAGCTGGTTTGCCAAAGTAAGGCAAAAGATAGGAAGGAGAAGGTGGAAAGGCATGAATTGGCCTTTTGGAAAGATAGGAATTCTTTCTGGAAGTACACGAGACAGGGAAAATAGGGGAAACAAAGTTGTAAGTTGTGTGAAGGATAAGATCGGGGAAATGATATGGGAGCCCAATGAGTTAAGTGGAAGATGGGGTGAATACTTCTGTGAGTTATTAGATCAGGAAAGCAAAGACGATTCTGAGTCAGACGCAGATGATGTCACAGTGAGGGATGGAAGTACAGAAGGGATCTCAAGAGAAGAAGTGTGTAAAGCTCTAAAATCTCTTCAGAATGGTAAGGCTCCGGGAGTTGATGGCATAACTGCCGAGATGTTGAAATATGGTGGGAACTGTAATTGACTGGATAACTGAAATTTGCCAGTTGTGCTGGGAGTTAGGAATGGTCCCTCGGGATTGGAAGGATGCTATTATTGTTCCCTTGTGTAAGGCAAAAGGTGATCAGACTGAATGCAAGAACTATCATGGTATTAGTCTACTAAGTGTGCCAGGGAAAGTGTTTGGTAAGGTTGTTATTGAAAAAGTATGGGGTCTTACATCAGAGAAAATGTGGGATGTTCAGAGTGGTTTTATGCCTGGTAAAGGCTGCACTAACCAATTTTTTGCATTACGCGTGATGATTGAAAGTATCTGACTGTTGGTAAGAAAGTTTTTACTGCCTTTACAGATTTAGAGAAAGCTTACGACCGAGTAAATAGGACACTTTTGTGAAAGATATTGAATGAATATAGTGCAAAAACCATGCATGCTGGTAGTAGAGCTTGTGTACGAGTGAATGGTGTTTTATCAGAATGGTTTTCTATTGGTGCAGGAGTCAGACAAGGTTGTGTAATGTCACCATGGCTGTTTTAATATATTTATGGATGCATGATGCCAAAATAGATAATAGTGGTGTTTATGTCTTGGTGACATCCGTGTGTGCATATTGCTGTATGCTGATGACACTGTCCTGTTGGCAGAGAGCAAAAGTGATTTGCAGAGTATGTTGTCCCAGATGTACGAAGTTTGCATGAAATTCAAACTGAGTATAAATAAGGGAAAAACCAAAGTTATTGTCTTTGAGAGAGGAACTGGTAGCAATGAATGTAATGTGAGTATAAATGGCACTGTGATTGACCAGGTGAGTGAGTTTGTGTATTTAGGAAGCATGTTTGACAGAGAAAACAAATTAGATGGTGAAATTAGTGGGCGAGTGAATTCTTCATTGAAAGTCATGGCTGCTCTGGGAAGTTTTCACAGGAATGATGGGTTCTCTAGAGAGTCCCGCATGGCTGTGTATGAAAGTGTAATTGTTCCTACTCTTATGTATGGTAGTGAAACCTGGGTACTACAGAAGAAACATAGAAGTTGTTTGTGTGCTGGAGAAATGCGTTACTTACGGGGGGTTTGTGGCAAGACATGGTCTGATTGTGTGAGGAATGAAGATGTATTGCAGTTGTGTGATGTGAAGCAACATGTTGTTAGCAAGGTGGAGACTAATATGCATCGGTGGTTTGGGCATGTTGAGAGAATGAGTGATGAGAAAAGATGCTTGCTAAGAAAATCTTTTTAGCCCAAGTGGCAGGAAGGAAAGGCAGGGGAAGGCCAAGGAAGACATGGGTGGATCAGATTCAGGAGTGTCTGCATGAGAAAAAGATTCTGAGTATGAAGTATAAAAAATCTTGTGTACGGTGTGTAATGGATATCAGTGAAGCCCGAGTTGTAAGTCAAGATCGCTGTAAATGGAGAAATTTGATATAACAACAGTAAGTAAAAATATCTGGTGGTTTGTATTTCTTTTTGGGGATAACCTCTGAATCTCAGAGAACATCTTAGTGGTGTGTGTGTGTGTGTGTGTGTGTGTGTGTGTGTGTGTGTGTATGTGTGTGTAATCAGAACTTGAACATAAGGTAGTTGGAACATCATGTTTGTTATGGTACAGAAAAATTGAAAAGCACAGAAGTCTTTCATCACCATTTTGGGTCTTGATCACCTGTAAATAATTAAGAGCGAGACTGGTTGTTGCTAGATTTTCAAGTGCTTCATTATGGTTGTTGCCATGTGATAGGAGGGATTTCCAAATGATAAGGATCAAATAAGAACTACCAGTATTGAAGTTTGAAGAGGAAGATATCTCAGGGTTCTCATGTGAAATCATAGGTCCCTTTTGTTTATGAAAGGAGCAGTTTTTTCAGTATTCTTCCAGAGAGGCACTGCCAACGTATCTGAGATAGTGAGTAATGCTGAGGAAGAATTAGGTCTGCCTTGGGTAACATCATTTTTATGCTCAGCCAGATGCTTAGTAATGCTGTAAAAAGTGCTGCCGATATAATCTGTGATACCAACAGCAATAAAAATGGGAATTTCGTACACACCAGGAACATCTCTGTCCAAGACATAAGTTTCATGATGGTAGGATTGGATTTCATACCAATCAAATAATCGTAGGATTTAAAAATTGAACATAACTGGTAGGTAGATTGGTCAAGAAAAGGAAGACATCCAACAAATTGAAATTACCTGTTGACCTCTGATGAATGGGGAGTAGTGGAATTCTCAAACTTTTTCATGAGTTTGTCCATCATTAATGGTGAGCAGCAATGGTTTTAGTATTACTGTGTTCAAGGGTGTGAGGTCCAGGGCTATTGCAGCTGGTGTTGGCACAAGCAATAAAAGAAGAGAGCACAAAGAACTTGTAGGCACCAAAAGTGTGTGAAGCGAAGGGTATTAAGCGAAGGGTATTATTAAGGGTATATTGGAAGCAGCAGCAGGTTTACGAAAGACAGAATGTTTAATTTTCGTCCAATTCTTGCAAGGCAAACATATAAGAAATTAACGGAATTGCTGACCTCTTCAGGGACAGAAAGATTGATGGAAAGGAAAAGTTCAGTGACTCTTGAGGTGAGATCAAATAATTCGTGGGAAGTATAGACAATAAATATGTTGTATACGAGGAGAAGTCAAAAAGTTAGTTGCATGAGCCTACAATTTTTTTTTTTGTATAAAAAGTATTTGGATGTGATGTGGGGTGCCACTTGTACTTCCTCCTCGAAGACGCCATGTTAACTTTGTCGACGTGGCAAGAACAGTTAATTTGTTATCACTTGTGAAAATTGTTGTGTCCGTTGGAAGTAGCATCCAAATTTGAAATCCGCACAGTAATTTGTTTTTTTGCGGGCCAAAAAAAGGACCCTCCTGAAATTCAATGCCAATTAATTGAAGTGTATGGTGATAAACTATTTTTGCGGCAGGCAATCGCAAAATGGTGTTCATTGTTCGAGAAAGGACCCACAGATATCGAAAACAATTACCAGGAGGGAAGGCCGTCAGCTTTGATGATGAATGAAAACGTGGACCTTGATTCATGCAAATAGGTGAATCACATTAGATGAGATCGCGAATGAATTGAATATTTTGTATGGAAGTGTGCACCTTATCACCAAGTGTCTTGAGTTTTGGAAAGTTTGGGCTCTATGGGTGCCTTGCTTACTCACAGAATAACACAAGGTGCAACGTTTTCAAGCAGCTCTCACTTTTTTGCGTCTTTATCACGGAGAAGGAAATGAATTTTGGAGCATATCAGGACCAGAGACGAGACTTGGTCCATCATTTCTCACCAGAAACAAAGGAGACTTCATGTGAGTGAAAACATTCACATTCTCCACTTCCAAAAAATGCCAAATTGTTCCTTCCGCTGGAAAGGTTATGCTCACTTTTTTCTTAGACCATCAAGGTGTTGTACATTATGAATTCATGTCGAAGGACACCAAGATTAATGCGGCATCATACTGTGAAACCTTTAAGAGACTGCGAAAGGCGATTAAAGATTGACGGCCAGAAAAACTGTCAAGAGACATTCCTTCTGCATGACAACACAACACCACATTTGGCACACGTCACGAAGGCCCTCCTTGACAAATTCAAATGGGAGGTGTGGGAACACCTTTCCTACAGTCCAGACCTTTCGCCTTGTGATTTCCATGTGTTTGGCCTGATGAAAAATGACCTTGCAGAGCAGCAATGTCACTCCGATGAAAACATAAAAAATGTGACGAGAGAATGGTTATTGCAAGTTGAATGACAATTTTTTCAAGAAGGGATAGACAAACTTATGCCATGCTACAATAAATGTTTAAATAAACTAGACGATCACATTGAAAAACAGCTTTTGTATTGTATTTCTTACGTAAGGATAAACATTTTCCAAAATGTTCTTTTTTTTTATATGCAAGTGCAACTAACTTTTTGACTGTTCTACGTACATATCGAAGCCAAGCAGTGAGTTAAAGATTGTACTTTAACTTAGCAATGATGGAATTTTCAATATGTTGTAGGAAACAAACTGTAGAACACTGAGTGCAGGAAGATTTTTGTGGAAAGGGGTGAATTACCTGAGCTCACATGAAACTTTTCCCTTTCGTCAATCTTACTGTCTATGAAGCAAAAATTGCCATGCATGATTTATTGCGTATTAAACTTTAGGAATATTAAGATCTTTTGGCTGAAACATCAGCCTTGTTCACTCTAGAAGCAAGTACTCACGTGGTTGACATCGTTTCTTTAGCTGTTGCCAGTAGAGATTTCCAAATTATCAGAATATTGAAAGGTGCATCTGAATTGCAAGAGTTTTTATTGAAGAGAATTTCAATGCTTTCCCTCTAGTGTAATGAAAATTTGTTTTAGAAGGATGCAATTTTTTTTGGTACTATTCCAGTTTGGAGAGGCAGAGGTATCTTCAATAGTCAGAAGAGAAAGTGCAGAAGTTGGAAGGCTTTTTCTAACATCTCTTTTATGTTCCAAAATTCTGTAGTTGATTTTACGAAAGGTACTAGCAATATGACATTTTTCACCAGAGGAGGTAGACACAGAGATTAGGTATACCCCAGGACGAGGTATCCCGAGAACGAGGTATACAGGAGGTACCTCCAGGACAAGGTATACACGAGGTATACCCCAAGATGGTCTAAACCAATATAACATTTTTCACCTGAGAAGGTAGACACAGGGATGAGATGTACCCCACAATGGTCTAAACTGTCCAGGGGTGTAACCTCGTGTATACCTCATCCCTGTGTCTACATTCTCAGGTGAAAAATTTTATATTGATAGTACATTTTGTACAATCAACTGCAGAATTTTGGATCATAAAAAGGGTGTTTGAAGAAGCCTTCCAATTATGAATGTGACTTACCAGGTACTTAATAGCCTTATATTTACTTTAGAAATTGATTTAGTTTTCAAAGAATGCCAGAATCATTGTAAATATATGGATTCTCAAAGTAGAGAACAACACACCAACAACAAAAAGAAAGCACAGTGTTGGAAGGTAATGTTATTTATGGCTGCACAAATGAGCTATCTGAAATAGAAATTTACCAGTGTCAGGGATAAAGGTCCATTTAAAACAAAACTATTTAAAGTAAATTTAAAATGAGGACATAACCATAGTTATGTTAAAAAATGTTGAGTGCCTTATTGTATTGTATGTTTGTTATTTACTGATGCCTTTTGTGTGTAAAAATAAAAATCGCCATTTCCAACCAACATTCTTATGATATTACCCTTGGAAATCTTATGAATATATAGATGTAGTGTTACAAGAACTTCATAAAAGATTTACTGGCAATGAAGACTTCATAGCAACAATTACTACAGTAATTGCTGTGTTGGGTACAGGTACTAAACTCTTTGAATTTCTTAAAGAACTGAAAACTGAAATCCCATGAAGGGAGGAAATTGTTTCTAAAAATCAACTCATGAAATTCAAAGATAAAAAGAAAAATACTGATTGTATGAGATAAAAGATGCTTTTCCTAAAGTTTTGACCTGATATCAGCTTCTATTTTGGCTGCAGCACTGTTATACATAGGCTGTCAGAAAAAGAATGAGATTGTAGCTGTAATGTACTAACGAAGCTAGTCAGTGTCGAGATGACTGTGGTCCTTTTCAAAACATGCACCATTTGCAGGAATGCACTTGTCCCATCTTCTCTGCCACTCTTGAAACACATAAGGGGAACCATCTTTTGACAGTTCTTTCAAAATCACCTCCATCTTTTGGTAATGGCTCTTTCTGATGGAAAGTTCTGACCCTATAATGATTTTTTGAATGATGGAAAAAGAAAAAGTCACAAGGGGGCAAGTCCAGGCCGTATGGCAGATGTGCCATGCAGAAGATGTTTTTGGCTAACTATTCCATTACGACATTGGCATCATGCTGTCTGGCATTATCATGATGAAGTGTCCACCCTCATGCTTGCAGAGTATGCTGGTTTTTTTCGGGTTTTTTTTTTTTGGGGGATATGCTCCCTCAAATATTGCAGAACAGTGACATAATAAGTACCTGTGGTGGTTGTATGAGGTGGTATGGTATGTTGATAATTCATCCTGACACTATCAAAGAATTTGATAATCATTGTTTTGCCAGCAGAAGGCATAACTTTAGCCTTTTTGGGTGTGGGAGAAGGTGACTTCCATATAGAGCTTTATTGCTTTGACTCCAGATCATAATGATGAATTCAGAATTCATCTCCAGTTATTATGGTATCCAGAAAAGCATTCCCAAGCTCCTCAAATTCGTTTACCATGTTCGACATCCATCTATCTGCACCTGCATCTGTTCGGGTGTTAGCAAACTTGCAACCTACCTTGCACACATGCATGTCGTGAGACATTCCCAGTAGTTCTCCCAATTTCCTCACTGTCATTCCACAATAGGGTGGGTCAAAAAAACTTTTTTATTTAATTTGCATATCGTCTAGTGCGGAAAAGTTGCCATTTGGGCCAACAAGAATAACAAAAGAATTTTTTTGAAATCGACCAATATCTTATATCTGCATGGCACACTAAGTTAACGTTTTTCCGACTGCATTGGGCTGTAAGCAAAAACGGATGAAATTTTTTGTAATTGAAAATCAAGTTACCCCTAGTGTGGAAAAGTGTCCTTTAGTGTTCCCAATAACAGTGAAAAAAAAGTTTTGAAGTTGATCAATATACTATGTCTCCGCACTGCATGCGAAGTTCACCATTTTCTTCCCACATTTTGCCCATAGGCCTAGGCTAGGTAAAGGCATCCTGGCATGTGTAAGGCATCGGAAAAATCCGTCAGACGTTACACTGTTCTGAGTGCACCATGTGTGCATGTGTAGTACACTCAGTTTGCTTTGCAATGTGTAGCCTGTAGCTCTTCACTTGCTTCCAATGTCACATATGGAAACAACCCAAAACTCACCACGAGGAGGTGGCTACACTTCGAGTTCCGCCCACCCTCCCTCCAGCTCAGAATTTTATTTCTACATGGAATATCTTGTTCGGTAATCCATTTTACTCGAAAAATGTGGCATTAATTGCTGTGATGCAATTGTTGCTCTTTATGAACGAATCTCTAGCTTCAAATCCACACACTGAGGCAGCATCTTCGGTCACCAGTTTCACGCAACGTTCCACAGCTTTCGTGTGGCAGGGAAACTTGGTTCTTTCTTCCCCACGTGCAGCAGAAGTTGTGATTAGTTGATCCAGATTTTCGTCTGAGATGTGTTTTGTCAGGGGTAGTTCGGTAAGATGTGTTTTAGACCAATCGATCATCTCATAATATTCATTAGCATCCAAATTTAATTGCGGCACTCTAAATTCTCTTATTATATCATTCATTTGTTGTTGTCCAGCTTTCTTTATTCTTCTCCACCCAAGAGCTCTAGTGTGGGTGCATTCGTCCTCAATCATACTTAGCAATATATTCTCTGGGTAACTGAAGAACGCGTTTCGCTTGATCACTGCATCAACGATTACTTTGCACTTCAAATCCATGAAGTGGGATAAGTTGATCAGTTTCCAAAAGTGTTTGGCTCCTTCTGTGCACAAAGGCTTCTTCTTTATGGAAAACCAGACCGGGGCATATACCTTCATTATGTAGTTGGCAACACAGATCAAAGTTTGCGATGGGTTTTGAGTGGCGACATAGAGGCGCATGACTCTGTTTGCTATTGTCAGCCACCGCGAATGTGACAGTGGTCCTGGATTTCTTCTAGAAAGGCTGACATCATATTCTCCCTGTGACACGGCGCTACAGATTTCCAGTAAATACTGCTGGTCCGTACTCAGTTCACATGTATCCTGCAATTCTTTCATGTGCTCTGTCCATTCTACATGAATAGCTGCAAAGTCAACTAGTGGGAGGTTTTCACAGCCGTTGAGAGCTGCCCCAATCTCTCCTGAACAAGTTGTAAGACCTGTTGATTTACCATCGAGTTCATCAAACAAATGGCGAAATGGAAGTTCATTGAAATGGAACAAGCGCACCAGCCACTGCAAAAAACGTTGCAACTGAAGTTCCAGTTGACGTATAGCGCCGTTTTTCCTGCCTGTATTTATAACAGTTCCATCGCACCCTAAAGCAATGAGAAACCTTGAGTCAATGCCATTGACTTCTAAAAAATTAGTGATGCTGTTTACGATGCTTCTGCTATGACCAGGAGTGGGGGTCACATGGCCAAGGTACTTCGATCCAGGCTCCTCCAAGAGAGTAATGTGCTCTTGTTTCTTCTTGGAACGATACTATTTATTATACGTAATTATAAATACACCACACTCTGAATACTCAAGAGACGCATATAGGGTATTAAATCCGTTTATTTTTGTGGCGTAGTAAGTACAAAGATTTGCCAAGCTTTTGCACTCCACTGGGAGGCTTTCTCAAGGCAGTGGTAGACATAAAAATGCAGGGAATTGGAACACGTAAGGAACAAAAACGATTTTTGAAAATAACGCGGGGGATATCACGAGTGTTTTACATGAATTTTCATCATGCAATTATACAGTGTGTTGCGATGTATTTCTATCTTTTAATAACGCATGCCAAGCTCTTGGTAGTTCAGTAGGAACTATATCATTGCACACTATACTCGGGGCAAACTTAACCTGTCATTGGAAGGAAGGCTACAGAGTGTATACTTCCACTGCATAAAATAGTTCCGGTCTAAAAGCTCGTACTCCAGCTTCAACTGGCACTTAAAAAGGACACAGATGTTCAATACGTTCTGTGTGTGTGCATTTAAAATATTCAGATCTCAGTTTCAGCGGCATTTCTAAAAAATACAGATATTCGTGTTTTGGTGACGTCACTGATAGTTCTCTGTCACAGCATTCTTGTTTGGGTCAGAGTTAAGCTGTCAACCCAGGGGATATTTATTGCTGTAGGGGGTGGGGGGTCATTAGCGGAAGGATGAGGGCGAAAAAAGTGTTTCCGAGGGCATTTCGCGTTTCTCCTTCTTGATTGTTGTTTTAAAACACTCTTCTGTCTTTTCGGTTTTCGAATGGCATCTGCCTGTCACTCGAGTGTATTTCAGCCGCATAAAATTGGGAAACCATTACGAAGCTCTGCTAAGGGGATCGTTATGAATGTTTTCACTAAATTGATGGAAAAACACTCGCCGAATAAATCGGAAAATTAAATAACAGTTCTTTTTTTTTTTTTTTTTTTTGATTGGAGGTTTAACGACCACCGTGAGCAACTCAAATGGGCTATAAGCAGTCGCCCGTCCCTAATTTTGGGTCACTGGTTCCAGGGAAGGGAAAGAGCCAGTGCCGTAAGACAAACACAACATCCATGCCTGACCGGGATTCGAACCCGGACCCCTTACGGACGAATGATCAGAGGCCAACGCCTTAGACCACTGCGCCACCGGGGCGGCAAATAACAGTTCTTACGGCAGAACTCACTGGCGTTTCAAGTCGCACCATTGCGAGAATGAAGGTTGAATTTAGTATTGAAGTACCTCAGATCCATCGGCAATTTATTTCTTCAAATTAAAATACAATTCTCGCTTGGCTTACATAGAACGTTTTCTCGAAATCAGTTTGGAGTTCCCAATTCAGTTCTCAATATAGGCCAAGAAACGGCTATCTTTTCCTTTTGAACTTTTGTGCGCAGTTGCCTTAAACGCGTATGAACCGGCATGAAAATTCAGACAAATGAAAGAGTTCCTTCCACTGCCACACATAATTCGGAAACTTGGAAAACTGCCACACATTCAAAGTGTTCCTCGGAGGAACAGCAATTTGTGCTCTGCCCATCAATGAAAAACATGTGGCAATTTTCCAATGCGTGGCAATTTTCCAATGTGTGGCAATTTTCCAAGTTGCTGAAAGATGTGTGGCAGTTTACAGTGAACCCTAAAATATCATTTACCACAGAGACGGGCTCTTGTCCAGTACTTATGGCAACACAGGGTAGTTAAAAATGCATACACATTTAACGGTTGTGTTATATAAAAAAAAAAAAAATCTAATCAAGGCAAAATTTTGGAAAGAACGAAATTTTACGCATAACTGATGACATGGTAAAAATACCTTTAATTAAATCCCACAGTTGGTAATCTTCAAGCAGTAAGCATAAATAAATGAAATATTTAAAATTAAAAAAAAAATGTGAAAAGAAAATTAGGCCACTTAAGACTTCTTCCCGTGTTTAGCAAAGATAATTTCATTTTAAAAGAAAGAAACGTTACACGCTCTGTAACATATCAAAAAAAAAAAAAAAAAAAAAAAAAAGAGATAGAGAGAGAGAAATAAACTGCTTGTCTACCGGTCTGCAAAGCGCGGGGGTGGGGAGGGGGTTAAAATAGAGGGGTTTGGTAAGGGATCACGGTGACAGACAGCCAGCCAGCCCTGAGGGATTGTAGGAGAAGTTTTCTGAGTGAAGGTTAATTACACACCATTAGTGCGGAGTAATACTGGGAGTGAAAAGGTCACCGTAGCTTCGGCCTCATTGCCAGGATAGCTTTGCCCCGAGTATAGTTTGCTGGATAGGATTTTGACTGTTTCCCTGATGGCAGTTTCTTTAAAGTTCTTGTATGGGACAATTCTTCTAATACTATTCCATAGAGGAGCGGCCGATGAATGCATGACTTCTCTGGTGAGGGCTGTATTCTGCATGTCCTGTTTGACACTTCGCACGTGCTCTTGACATCTAGTGTCCAAGGATCGCTTT
This sequence comes from Macrothele yani, assembly GCA_039090855.1. Lineage (NCBI taxonomy): Eukaryota > Metazoa > Arthropoda > Arachnida > Araneae > Macrothelidae > Macrothele > Macrothele yani. The sequence continues at coordinate 64,879,708 of CM077012.1, forward strand.
GTCATTCCGATATATATCTTTTCTGTGTTGTTAGGATGTACCAACGGTGAAAGAAAGAGAAAGAAAAGGCAGGTGTGTACGCTATACTGTTGGTATATCCTAACAACACGGAAAAGATATATATCGGAATGACAAAGCGATCCTTGGACACTAGATGTCAAGAGCACGTGCGAAGTGTCAAACAGGACATGCAGAATACAGCCCTCGCCAGAGAAGTCATGCATTCATCGGCCACTCCTCTGTGGAATAGTATTAGAAGAATTGCCCCATACGCGAACTTTAGAGAGACTGCCATCAGGGAAACAGTCGAAATCCTATCCAGCAAACTAGTGTGCAATGATATAGTTTCTACTGAACTACCAAGAGCTTGGCATGCGTATGGAAATACATCGCGCCACACCGTATAATTGCGTGATGAAAATTCGTGTAATAGGCTTGTGATGTAACCCGCGTTATTTTCAAAAATCATCTTTGTTCCTTACGTGTTTCAATTCCCTGCATTTTTATGTCTACCATTGCCTTGAGAAAGCCTCCCAGTGGAGTGCGAAAGCTTGGCAAATTTTTGTACTTACTATGCCACAAAAATATACAGATTTAATATGTTACTTGCATCTCTTGAGTTATATTTATCATCTTTCTTATCTAGGAACAGAGTTGAGCCATTCCTTCGATCAAAATAGAGTCCGTGAACGACTTTTCTGTCTGTCTGGGCTTTTTTCTTTACATCCTTAGATAGCTTAATTTTTTCACGGTTAATTTTGTTTTTATCAATGACGTTCTCAAGACTATCTACTGTAATGATGCCCTGTCTTCTGGAACAGATGTTGCAATAAGAGAAGCTTTCCTCATTGGGACTGTGGTATGGTACACTGCTGACGCTAAGCTAGGGAGAGCTAGTCTCATTTGTGACTCTGAACGTGATGTCGAGGGCCCTGTTGGATCAAAAGTCAAGTCTACTGCTAAGTTTTTCAGGAGCTGAACAAGAGTCTGGGTCAGAATCATCCAAACGTGCCTCCGTCTCATCAGAATCGTCCAAACGTGCCTCCGTCTCATCAGAATCTAACGCTCCGCTTTCCTTTTTCTGCTTTTGTCACTATCTTGTCTACTTTTCTAATCACCATTTTCCTTTCAGTTCTTTGATCTATCAAAAAAGGAACTTCTCGAGTAGGTATTTCCGTGAACGTTCAGAAGAGCATGAATTATCCAGTATATTTAGACATTTACAAGTACAAACATTGAAAAGCGTTCCCTGGGCATTTGCAAGAAAAGACTACATTTTCGCCTTTGTGGACTCGTCACGTCAACTGGCTGATTTCAAAATACATTGATATCTCTTGTGGTACGCTTCAATCATTGCCACAATACACTAATGTGATATAACGCTTAAAGAAGCTTTTTGCCGTACCTCAACAACTCTCATTGCGACAGAATTTGCAATATCACGAACTGATGTGTTGTAACCTTTTCGATCCTCTTTCATTTGTATTCTTAGCAATAAGAAATGTCTCATCATACGATATCGTATGTCAGCAGTTGCAAATCGCTCATTTCTTGGGGAGCACCAAATATTGGGCTCTTAACAGCCATCCTGCTTGCAAAATGTTTGTTTTTCATGATTCAAAATGCCTACAGATTATTCCAACATTGTTTAGTTTTTATATGGCGCTGAGTCAGATAGCAATGAGAAGATTTAGAATAATAAAACAAATTAACGATAATGGAAATCGAACAATGAACAGTAAAACCACAAGCACTTTCTGTAAAACTAAGTATGAAAACACAATAGCGCTAACAAAGTGTGACTCATTGATTTATCAACTTGAAAAATATGTAATGACTACTGACTAGGGCAAAAATTCTGTCCAGATTCATGCAACTTTTCAAGGCCAAGTTGTCAACTTGGCAGTGAAATGTTGGTTGTCAGCTATGCGTGAGCTCAAAGACTTGAGATGACCCAAAGTGAACTTTATTCTCACCAGCTGTTATGGGGAAAAAATGCAGCCAAAGCTCTTTCTCTCCAGGATTGTCTACTGGCACTGGCCCAGCGCAGTAAGAAAATGGTGAACTTCGCGTGCAGTGCGGAGACATAGCATATTGATCAACTTCAAAACTTTTTTTTTTTTCACTGTTATTGGGAAACACGAAAAGGCACTTTTCTGCACTAGGGGTTACTCGATTTCAATTACAAAAAAATTCCATCCGTTTTTGCTTACGGCCCAATGCTGTTGGAAAAACAGAGATGTAACTGTGCAGAGATGCAAGATATTGGTCGATTTAAAAAAAAATCTTTCATTATTCTTGTTGACCCAAATGGCAACTTTTCCACACTAGGCAATATGCAAATAAAAAAGTTTTTTCAGCCCACCCTACTCCATGATATAGTACTATAATGGCAGCAGTGTTGATCGCTGAACCAGTAACAACTGTCGTCAGACGGCCTGGCCCACCTTCCTTGCTTGTTGATTGGCAGCCTTATTGAAATTCTTTAAACCACCTAAATGCTGTTGCATGTGGCAGAACGTTTTCTGTATGCTTCAGTGGCTGTTTTGTTCAGGTGATAACAAAATTTCGACTCAGCATACTGCTGAAGTACCACTTCCATTTCAACGTACATCACGTTATTGCCTCACTACAGCTGCAGTCCCATTCTTTTTCTGACAGCCCTCGTATATGAAATTATACTTTCTCATTACTAACAAAAATTGACAGCACCCAAAGACAATGTAGAAAAAGCAAAAGACAACCAAAATCTAGTTTTACTAAGTTTTGGAAAAATGACTTCAAAACTTTTAGATGTTTTTATATTTTTGAGGAGCTTTGATGATCAAGTTGACCAAAAACTTTATTGGTTTGGAGGTTACCAGTATTCTAATCATGTTCAAATTTCTTAACTAAAATTTCTAAGTGAATAAGAATGGAAACATTCAAATTTCTATGTGATTATAAAAATGCATATTGTTTGGATAAGGAAAACAATTTTTTATTATAGGTGCAAAAAGTCTATCAGAAATTAACTATTTTAGTATTTTGAGTGCCATGTTCCCACCACGGGATCACTTGCATCCTACATGAATGTTCTAGATGACCACAGGTAAAATAAATTAAAAAAAAAAAAAAGATGAAATAATCATTACCATTATGTCCCAACAGTGGTCTTGTGTGCCATTCATGTAGACATTAGTGAACATTTAAAAAAATTAGCCTCGGGAGGAAGTTCTCCAATGTTACCTTGGCGTTCAGCATGCTAAGGGTTTCACTTTCGAAAATTAGGTTTTTAAACAGCCTGCTGGTAATAAAGGAAGTGTTAGGTTGGCTTAAACTCCTTTGAAATTTTAGGTCCAGTTAGAGATTATTCAAAATACAATGCAAAGGAAAGAAATCTTCAATATTTTACACTTCTATCAGTGTTATTAAAGTAATTATAATTTCTGTCAATCAGTACTTTTATAATAGCCTTAGTTGTTTTACTGTAAATCTGATGTCTAAATTTCACTACCACTATGGTATTTTTAACCATAAAGTGGTAAGCAAAATCATATTTGCATAGCAGCATTGCTATTCAACTTCCTTACTTTATTAAACTCTAATCAGAGAATAGTAACATAACTTAATGGTAGTTGGTTAACCACATGGAAACAGAACTTATTTCTTCCACATGCTTTGCAATATAGTAGTTACCTTTCCTTTCTTATGTAGCAGCAATTATTTTTACCTTCCTGTCAGTACAATCATTTTCCCTATCTGTAGTAACATTTCTTGTCTTTCTGTGCATTAACTTTTTATTTTGTGTGTGGTGTAATGATTGTTATTTTTCCTGTTTACAGGAACTTTAGGTAAAATTATTAATTGATAATTAAGCTTATATTTTGGTTGTACTGGGGGTATATACATTTTTTTTTGTAGTTCGGTATTTCAAAATATCAATCAAGTTTTCAATAATACAAATTAAAAAAAAATCACATATCTTTGTTTTTTGCTATTTGATATTTTTTTTTGTTTCTTTTGATTGTTTTGTACGAAAGTTTTTATAATTTTATGAGTCAGTAGTCAAAATTTTTCCTACCCCCCACCATTAATACACAAGTTTGCTCTTCCTTCAGTAGCTGACTCTTACTGCATGAGCGTGGGAACCATTTCAAATCTGCCTGAATTAAGTCACCTCCCCCCTCCCCCCAACAAATGTCAAAGCTCCGCTTGGTGCTTTCATCTAGGTATGGGCCTGACATCCAAATATGGCAACCAGTCTCACTCTGAATGTTTACAGGTGGTCAAGACCCAAGACAGTGTCAAAAGGCTTCTATATTTTTCAGTTTTTCTTTAATGTAACAAGTGTGATATTCCAACTACCTTCAGTTATTCATAACATGGGCATTGCATACTTATAACTTCAACATACATTTAATAGTATAGTTTCAGATTGCAAACAAGCCTGGAAGTTAACTATGAATATATTGTTTAAATGAGAATTTTTGATCAGTTTAGATCAGAATTTTTTTCTCACTTTTTGTTTTTTCTTATATTTGATTATCAAGAAGGGAAATGGATTACATAGATAAGCTGGTAGATATTGTGAGTTATCTCTGTTATGACATCTAGAGCTGTTTGTTTCTCTTTGAGGTACTTTATAGGCCATGTCAGAAGTTCCCATTCCATTAATATCACTTGCCAGTATATCCCATGTAACTCTGTTTAATAGTTCCTAATTTTTTTTTGCATTGTTTATGTTGAAACATGTTATTTTATTGTGTTCGCCAAAAAGTTCGTTTAATTTCTAAGTAAAAATAAAAGACACATTTTTCATTTTCACCAATAACTTTATTGAACAATGTATTCATCGTTTTGTTCCACTACCTTCTGCTATCTTCCCAAAACTTTCTATCTTTTAGAGCAAAGAACTGTTCCAAATGCCTTTTGCAGTCTTCCAGGGAATTGAAATTTTTTCCATTAAGAGAATTTTGCAGAGACCAAAATAAATGGAAATCCGAAGGTGCAATTGCTGGTGAATACAGTGGATTAATCAGACTTTCCAGCCAAGCTGTGACATTTTTGCCTGGTCATAAAAGAAACATGCAGTCTTGCATTATCCTGATGGAAGATTATGCATTTTCTGTTGACTAATTCTGGATGCTGTTCATTGAGTGCTGCTTTCAGTTGGTCTAATTGGAAGCAGTACTTGGTGAAATTAATCATTTGGTTGTCCGGAAGGAGCTCATAATAGAGGACTCCCTTCCAATCCCACCATATACACAACATCCCTTTCTTTGGGTGAAGACTGGCCTTTGGTGCGGTTGGTGGTGGTTCATTTTGCTTGCCACATGATTTTTTCCATTCCACATTATTGTACAGTATCCACTTTTTGTCGCCTGTCACAATTTGTTTTAAAAAGGAACGTTTTCATTATGTTTAAGTTGAGAATCATATGCAGAAATACGGTCAAGTAGGTTTTTTTCACTCAACTTATGTGGAACTCAAACATCAAAGTGATTAACATAACCAAGCTGGTGCAAATGAATTTCAGTGCATGATTTTGATATTTTGAGTATGTCGGCTATCTCCTGCATTATGTAACATTGATTGTTCTCAATTAATATCTCGATTTGATCACTATCAACTTCAACAGGTCTACCCGTCAATGGAGCATCATCCAGCGAGAAATCTCCTGCATGAAATTTCACAAACCACTTTTGACACTTTCAATCAGTCACAGCACCTTCTCCATACACTGCACAAATATTTTTTTATTTTTTTATTTTTTTTTATTTTTGCGTTTTAGTCGCATTGTTACTTTTCTTGAAATAATAAAGCATGATATGCCAAAAATGTTGCTTATTTTCTTCCATCTTCAATATTGAAATGGCTACACAAAAATTCACCAATTTTGATAATTTTTTTGTAAAATGCACACTGATGTGACAGCTGTCACAATACAATCTAACAAAATTGTTTCGAATGAAGTTAAAGACAACTAAACGCTACTAGAGCCCTCCTACAGAAAAACTGAACGAAAGACACGCAAAAACATGTGTGAATCTAAACTATTGGCCAACCCAGTAGTTTAGATTCCACATGTCTTTGCAACTTAATCCTTGTTTTTGCCATCATCAGAGTATTTTTTTTTATCATTAACGTGGTTTACTGCAACACGCGCGTGTGCGCGCGCACACACACACACACACACACACACACACACACACACACAGAGTGATTTTCTGCAGCAAGCAGCTAATATTGAGAACATCATAAGTTCTTCTTAGAGCATTAGTTTTCAATGTAATCTAAGAAGCAGAATAAAAAAATAAACTATTCTCCTGTATCTATGGAAATATACATTTTAATAAAAAAATGCAACTTTTAATTTTAATGTTGTGAAGGATTGAGTGAAGCTTTTTGTATTTTAGAAAAAGCAAACCTCAGATTTTTTTAATTTGGTAGTCTCATAAAATTTCTGACAGAAAAGGTTTTGGTATGTCAGTGTACAGTCAGGAAAAATAGTAAACAAATGCCATGCTCTTTGTAAAAGACACTTATGTGGTCTAGCAAGTTTTGAAATTGCATGTATTGGTAAATCTGAAATGATGTAAGTTTGAGCATAATTAAGTCTCTCCAAATCCCCTTAATCTAACTAAAGTTACATATTAGACTACAGTAATATAGAGGTTGGGAGATACCTATGTTTTTGATTTTGCCTATGGAAAGATTTTTGTTATGACTGATAAAAAAAATTCTTGTAATTTGATTACGTATAAAGTTCTCTCGAAATTTGCTCATTGCGTTTAAATACAAATCAGATTTCTGTAGTTCATGTTTAGTTTAACAGTGAATAAATATTTCCAGTTACGCTTTTATTTTATTTTGCCTATTCACCAAATTTATAATTATTTGTAAGGTGAAGAACAGGCCCTGTATATGTCTTATAACTTCCTTGTTTTTATAATTTGGTGAATGACTAGCATTTAGTTTCAGCACTTATGATAGATTTCATTGAGTTATTAATTTTTATTCAATGCAGTGGTTATTGCAGACTTCTTTTTACATTTTGAATGTCTTTTTCATTGATGAAATATGAAATAGATCTCAAATCATTTTTATTAATATGTATGTTAAGTCTGATACACCAGTGAGCCATTACATTATGACCACCACCCAGCCTAGAGAAATGAGCACGCCTGGAGACTGAACGGTGACACAGGTGAAGCTCACAGAGCAGTATATATACAAGCCGAGGACCTGCTTCCGGTTAGTAGAGTGTTCAGAGTCAGAATGGTAAAAGCTGCCAATTTATCGGAGTTTGATAAAGGGCAAGTTATGATGGCACGCCGCCTTGAAACTATGATCTCGGAAACGGCTCAGCTCGTGGGTTGTTCCTGTGCCGCTGTAGTGAGTACATATCAAAAGTGGTGCACAGATGGCCAACCGACAAACCATTGTGCAGCCATGAGTTGTCTGCAGTTCATTGATGTCAGAAGGGAGCGGAGACTGTTGTGCATTGTTCACAGAAACTGCAGGGCCACAGTGCGACAAATCACCCACAGCTACAACAGTGGTGATCAGGGCAATATGTCACAGCACACAGTTCATGGCAGCCTTCTGCGCATGGGCCTGCATAGCCGAAGACCCAGTTGGATCCCCAGGCTTACTGCACGTCATCGTCAACAACGCATAAAATGGGCCCAAGATCATTGAGATTGGACTGTGGATGATTGGAAGAAAGTAGCCTGTTCTGACGAATCAAGATTCCTGGTGCATCACGTAGACGGCCGAGCGCGGATATGCCGATTACCAATGGAGGCTATCGCACCTGAAAGCACTGTTGGGTGGAAACAGGCTGGTGGCGGCGGTGTTATGCTATGGGCGATGTTTTCTTGGGACACTTTAGGCCCCATTATCCCAATAGTACAATTCCTAAAAGCTGTCAGGTATCTGAACATCATTGCGGACCAAGTTCCCCCATTCATGGCAACTGTGTTCCTTGCTGGTGATGGCCATTACCAACAGGATAATGCGCCATGCCATACTACCAGAATCGTCAAGGAGTGGTTCAAAGAACATGCTGGTGATTTACTGTTAATGCCCTGGCCTCCAAATTCCCTTGACATGAACCCAATTGAACATTTGTGGTTCGACTTGGAAAAGCGAGTTCATGCTAAATCACCACCATCCCGAAATGTACGGGAATTGGAGGACCTGCTGTTGACATTATGGTACCAGATACCCCAGGATACCTATTGCCACATCATCGAATCAATGCCTTGCCAAGTGACTGCTGTTTTGCAGGGTAAAGGGGGGTCCTACAACTTATTAGGTAGGTGGTCATAATGTAATGGCTCATCGGTGTACTTTTTAGTAAATGTTAAACTATTGATTTGAGATTTGGTTAATTAATAATATAAATATGAGTTGTTAATAAGAATTACAACTTTGTCAAAAAAAAAAAAAGGGGGCAGTTCACATAATATTACAAACAGAAAATTAATGATGGATTTTTCTATACCAGTAATTTATCATATACGATTTTAATTATTTATTTCCAATAAATTGTTGAAATTACAAATATAGTAAGTATTTTTAAAAAACTCATGTTGAGAATTGGCTTCCTACTTTCTTAATTCAATTACTAATCAAAAACAACTATTATGGGAATTTTACTAGGAATTATTTTTTTTTTTTTTAAATTTGCAATTTAAATAAAAAAAATTCCTAGTAAAATTCCCATAATAGTTGTTTTTGATACAGTAAGTTGTCGAAAGCACAAGGCAAATGTCTTGGTAAATGGTGGATTCCATTTGATGTTATTTAAGTGTGATGCAGCAAAAGTATCTTCTAATGTGAGCGGAGAACGAGTTGTAGATGGGAGGCGTTTCTTGACACAAGAATTCTGGAACATGAAATCAAGATGTCAAGGAGGGCCTCCCATCTACAGTTCTTTTCTCTTCTCACAATAGAAGACACTTCTGTTACACCAAACTGGAATAACAGGAAAAGGATTGCTCCATTTACAAACAAAACTGCCCTGCACTACAAAGGAAAAAAACAAAAAACAAATTCTACTAAATAAAAACTTGTGTAATTCAGGTGCACCATTCAACATTCTGTATATTTGGAAAACTCTACATCCAACAAGACTTGTAAATGAGATCCACCATGTAAATTCTTGTTATCAGTGTGACAAAAGCTGATGTTCTCCTGAAAGATTTTGCTGGAAATAAATTGTTAAAGTTAAATGTAATAAATCATTGGCATTATAAGATTCATCATAACTTTTCTAAACTAAGGTTTAATGTGTAAGAAAGAATTAAACTTCTCAGGATAACTACGTAAGAGGTGCATGATTGTTTTTATGAATGAATTTACTCAACATTTATGCTGCTCATGTTTTGTTCAATTTTTAATACACTGTGCATGTATTTTTATGTTTTCGTAGCTGTTTTATATTGTGTATCTGTAAATGTGTGTTTTGCATGTTTTAGGTTAAATGGAATGAAAAATCTAAAAGGGAAAAGCAGTCATTGGCCGTATGTATTGAATCTTTCTCATATTTGTATGCATTTACTTATTCGTGTATTTAGTTTTAAGAATTTTACTACTTAATTTTTTTTATCTGTGTGGAAATAATGAGGTGAGCTTGGGACACAAAAGCTATAACGTAATTATAAAATTATATTTTGTGTATGGATTTGTAGAATTATTATTTGCTGTTGCTTGTTTCAAGGCATTTTGTTTTTTAACAGAAAGATGAAGAAAGAAAAAAAATACTTTTCCAAGAGACTTTCATCGAGTCAGTCTATGTAATACTTCAGTCATGCACTTTACCAAAATATAGCATTGGGGATTTGGAAGCGGAACAGGTAAAGCTAAAATGGTTATAATACTTACGAATATTCTGCAAACCTATGTAGAGATATTTTGTTGCTGTTCTTGTAAAACTGTGATTTAAATTTAGCAAATCAATTTATTCTTTCAGTTGTAAATTATGATATGAAATTTTCGTGTGCTGAATGAAACATGAAGGCCTGTAGAATTGTCATGGTGCAAACTAAATGGCATTTTAGTCAATCATTTGTAAACAACATATAAGTAGAAGGATTTACCCCCCCCCCAAAAAAAAAAAAAACCCCATTAAAAGATACATATTTGCTGCACTTACTCTTCCAAAAAATGTTGCAGCTCTGTACAAACTCTTTGTGCTATAATATTTAAGCTGATTGATATTATTAAAGTCCTTAAAAAAGCTCATTTAAAATCAATACAAATTACCTCTCATCCTTAGAACCTGAATTTCACATGGCCTTATGCCCCTCTCATGGCACCAGTTTATTTTTTGTTATTTTTATTTCTAAATTAATTATTTTCTACCTTTAACTGCATGAAATTACTATTTTAAAAACTTTAAAAATCTAAAACAGATTACAGATGGGAAAATTTCTTTGACACCATTGCTAAGTTCATGCTGAACATGTTTACCAGACATGTACAGGCATCTTCAGGGCCCAGGCAACCTGATATAAACACCTGCTTCAACTGAAAAGAAGGTAGTGTAGAACACGCTAAGTTACGTATAAAAGTTTACTGCAAAAGTATTTCAGCCATTACTATGGCCTTCATCAGTGCGACTACGAGTGGCTTACGTTGCCAGATTGGAAAGGTAAGTTTTGTAATGGTAACTCCGGGTGACATAATGCAATGAGGTATTTCCAGATGTAAGGAACGAAAATGGGGAGCTTAGAGTTGCAATTTTTGGAAAATAAAATTTCCAAACTTTCTCTAAACCTCAGAGCATATCGATTTTGGAAGGGAGCCAACTTTTAGTATCGAACCAAAGCCATGGTAAGAAGAGATAAGGCAGCTGAAGGTTTTCCAAATTTAACATCAGATTTGTGTTCCTGAAGTCTTGACAGCATTTTTCGGAATCAACTTCCTATGTACGCGGTTAATCCAACGTTAGTCTTGATCAGAATTTTATACACTCCAGGCGAAGAAAGCGGAGCTCTTGGGTCTCTGTCATTACGGAGGATAACAGAAATTGAAGGGGAAGAACGAATGGCAAGTCTATATCCTTCTCTTTTGAAGATACTGATGAGTTTGTAGGCAGAAGGTTCGTGGTAAGAGATTGAACAAGCAAACATTAGTTCCTTTTTTAGTGAAACAGGTTGAAGAGCAACAACTGTTTTTTCTTAGCATTTTGAATTAATTTAGAAACCAGGAGAGGGGGAAAGCCATGTTGAGTAGCGATCAAGCGGATGTTTGCTAATTCATTTGTTAAATTAACTTCAGTGTTACAAACCAAATGAGCTCGATGAATGAGAGACTTGAGGGCTGACAGTTTATGTTGGTGGAAGGTATGAGAATTGAAAAGAATAATGCTATTGGTAGCAACTGGTTTTCGATAGACAGAAGTGGAAAGAAGATTATTACATTTTGAGATGCTGACATCCAAGAAATTTATCTTGCCATCAATTTCTTCATTAATAGTGAATCTAATGGACAGGAATTTTTCAGTGATTAAATTTGTGAGTTGCAATGGATCTTTTTTAGGATGAGGCCAGATGACAAAAATATCGTCGACATAATGGAGCCATAAGGTAGGTTGTTGGTCATGTTGCATCACTATTGATTGCTCAATATTTTGCATGTATACTTCAGCCAAAAGTGGGGAAAGAAGTGACCCCATCGGTACACCTTGGTTTTGTTGATAGCATAGATCATTAAAAACGAAGAAACTGTGTTGACGAAGAGAATACAGGCAATCATACAAGAAAACCTTTAACGACTGTAACATATTGAGGTGATCCACCTCAATAATATGTAACTTATTGAGGTGGATCGCCTCAATAAGTTACAGTCATTAAAGGTTACCCTGGGAGATTTTTCTGCTCCTTCTTTCTACAATTCTCCTAGATTATTTGCCCAAATTAAAATACACAAAGCTAATGCTCCAATTAGACCTCTTGTGGAAAATACTCACTCTCCTGCTTGTAACCTGGAAAAAGTCTTGCCAAAAAATTCAAGATTATCACTAATAACCACCCCTTCAATATCTCATCCACTGCTGAATTCATCTCTAGACTTCCAAATTCCATTGATGGCCATGCAAGTATGTTTACCCTGGACGTTGAATCACTTTTTCCTTCTGTGCCTCAATTTGAAGCACACATGCTACTCATTCATAAATTCAAAGAACAATTCCTCATGGACGGCACTTTAACCAAGGATTTGTATGATTGCCTGTATTCTCTTCGTCAAAACAGTCTCTTCGTTTTTAATAATCTATGCTATCAACAAAACCAAGGTGTACTGATGGGGCCACCTGTTTCCCCACTTTTGGCTGAAGTATACCTGCAAAATATTGAGCAATCAATAGTGATGCAACATGACCAACAACCTACTTACGGCTCCGTTATGTCGACGATATTTTTGTCATTTGGCCTCATCCTAAAAAAGATCTATTGCAACTCACAAATTTAATCACTGAAAAATTCCTGTCCATTAGATTCACTATTAATGAAGAAATTGATGGCAAGATAAATTTCTTGGATGTCAGCATCTCAAAATGTAACAATCTTCTTTCCACTTCTGTCTACCGAAAACCAGTTTCTACCAATAGCATTATTCCTTTCAATTCTCATACCTTCCACCAATATAAACTGTCAGCCCTCAAGTCTCTCATTCATCGAGCTCATTTGGTTTGTAACACTGAAGTTAATCTAACAAATGAATTAGCAAACATCCGCTTGATCGCTATTCAACATGGCTTTCTCCCTCTCCTGGTTTCTAAAATAATTCAAAATGCTAAGAAAAAACCAGTTGTTGCTCTTCAACCTGTTTCACCAAAAAAAGAACTAACGTTTGCTGGCTCAATCCCTTACCACGAACCTTCTGCCTACAAACTCATCAGTATCTTCAAAAGAGAAGGATATAGACTTGCCATTCGTTCTTCCCCTTTAATTTCTGTTATACTCCGTAATGACAGAGACCCAAGACCTCTGCTTTCTTCTCCTGGAGTGTATAAAATTCTGATCAAGACTAACATTGGATTAACCGCGTACATAAGAAGTTCATTCCGAAAAATGCTGTCAAGACTTCAGGAAAACAAATCTGATGTGAAATTTGGAAAACCTTCATCTGCCTTATCTCTTCTTACCATGGCTGACACTTCTGCTATTCCACTTTGGTCCGATACTGAAAAATTGGCTCCCTTCCAAAATTGATATGCTCTGAGGTTTAGAGAAAGTTTGGAAATTTTATTTTTAAAAAATTGCATTTCCGAGCTCTCCATTTTTATTCCTTACATCTGGAAATCCCTCATTGCATTATATCACCCAGAGTTACCATTACAAAACTTACCTTTCCAATCTGGCAACGTAAACCAATCGTAGTCGCACTGATGAAGGCCATAGTAATGGCTGAAATATATTTGCAGTAAACTTTTATACGTAACTTAGCGCGTTCTATACTACCTTCTTAATTGTTTGTTAGTTACGTGCATTGCCTACCACTCATTTATGATCATGGATTACGCATCTACCGGGCAATCAAACTACGATTGGCCTAAGGAATGGAAACAGTTTCGTAAACTTCGGATTAAGGTGATGTTCCTGTTATGCCAACTGAACTTTCTCATCAAATGTAAGTTCTTTCAAGTTATCCCTTCTGCTTTTAAACTTCAAAAACCAGCTCTAAAAGGTCGATGTCAGAAGATTATTTATACCGCTAGCAAGAATCTTCTCTCTGCTGCAACTTGTGATACAAGGGCCCAGATCGCTAATTTGGAATTACTGTGTTTCAACCACTACCAAACTCTCTCGTTTTCGACCAACCCGTTACTAGTGGATAAGTTCATGATTACGATTCATCAATCCATCTCTTCTGTCAAATTCTGTGAAGACAAAAAACATGCTAAGAAATTGCGTTTCTTATGCTCACAGTCAGATTTTGTCAACTGCTCTCAACGGGAGTCAACCATTGACTCTCCCATCTCTAATGTCGCTAAATTCGTCAACTTGTCTCCATTTGTTCTGCCTTCCATATTCAACGACTGTCTTAACCAAGGCCCAAAATTTGCTCCTCCTTCAACTGAGAATCTCATGGAAACCATCCCCTTGCTTGAATCTGCTATTCATAACACCACTTCTGATGCTCAGCATAAAATATGTACTCAGGCTGCTGTCATCTTTATTAAGCAAGCACACTCAAGTTCTGTCTCTAATACTAAGTTTGCCTCAAAGCTCTTGAAAATTAAACAGTTCCTAAAAGCTAATAATTTAGCTGTATGTATGGCTGATAAAGTCGGCCTTCCAGTCATTATCGAAAAGGATACCCTTAATCAAAAGGTCAATGATTTCCTCCTTTCCACCAATTGCAAACTTCTTCCCAAAAATCCTGTAGAAACCTTGAAATCATTTGTGGATCGCCTCAATAAGTTAGTCGTTAAAGGTTTTCTTAGGAGATTTTTTCGCTCCTTCTTTCTACAATTCTCCTAGATTATTTGCCCAAATTAAATTACACAAAGCTAATGCTCCAATTAGACCTCTTGTGGAAAATACTCACTCTCCTGCTTGTAACCTGGAAAAAAGTCTTGCCAAAAAATTCAAGATTATCACTAATAATCACCCCTTCAATATCTCATCCACTGCTGAATTCATCTCTAGACTTCCAAATTCCATTGATGGTCATGCAAGTATGTTTACCCTGGACGTTGAATCACTTTTTCCTTCTGTGCCTCAATTTGAAGCACACATGCTACTCATTCATAAATTCAAAGAACAATTCCCCATGGAAGGCACTTTAACCAAGGATTTGTATGATTGCCTGTATTCTCTTCGTCAACACAGTCTCTACGTTTTTAATAATCTATGCTATCAACAAAACTATGGTGTACCGATGGGGTCACCTCTTTTCCCACTTTTGGCTGAAGTATACCTGCAAAATATTGAGCAATCAATACTGATGCAACATGACCAACAACCTACCTTAGGGCTCCGTTATGTCGACGATATTTTTATCATTTGGCCTCATCCTAAAAAAGATCTATTGCAACTCACAAATTTAATCACTGAAAAATTCCTGTCCATTAGATTCACTATTAATGAAGAAATTGATGGCAAGATAAATTTCTTGGATGTCAGCATCTCAAAATGTAACAATCTTCTTTCCACTTCTGTCTACCGAAAACCAGTTTCTACCAATAGCATTATTCCTTTCAATTCTCATACCTTCCACCAATATAAACTGTCAGCCCTCAAGTCTCTCATTCATCGAGCTCATTTGGTTTGTAACACTGAAGTTAATCTAACAAATGAATTAGCAAACATCTGCTTGATCACTACTCAACATGGCTTTCCCCCTCTCCTGGTTTCTAAATTAATTCAAAATGCTAAGAAAAAACCAGTTGTTGCTCTTCAACCTGTTTCACTAAAAAAGGAACTAATGTTTGCTTGTTCAATCTCTTACCACGAACCTTCTGCCTACAAACTCATCAGTATCTTCAAAAGAGAAGGATATAGACTTGCCATTCGTTCTTCCCCTTCAATTTCTGTTATACTCCGTAATGACAGAGACCCAAGACCTCTGCTTTCTTCACCTGGAGTGTATAAAATTCCGATCAAGACTAACGTTGGATTAACCGCGTACATAGGAAGTTGATTCCGAAAAATTCTCTCAAGACTTCAGGAACACAAATCTGATGTGAAATTCGGAAAACCTTCATCTGCTTTATCTCTTATTACCATGGCTGACACTTCTGCTATTCCACTTTGGTCCGATACTAAAAAGTTGGCTCCCTTCCAAAATCGATATGCTCTGAAGTTTAGAGAAAGTTTGGAAATTTATTTTCCAAAAATTGCAACTCTAAGCTCCCCATTTTCGTTCCTTACATTTGGAAATTCCTCATTGCATTACATCACCCGGAGTTACCATTACAAAACTTACCTTTCCAATCTGGCAATGTAAACCAATCGTAGTCGCACTGAGGAAGGCCATAGTAATGGCTGAAATATATTTGCAGTAAACTTTTATACGTAACTTAGCGTGTTCTACACTACCTTCTTCTTAATTGTTTGTTAGTTACGTGCATTGCCTACCACTCATTTATGACCTGCTTCAACATCGTATGTATGACATGTCATCCTAAACTGACTGTACCATGGTGCAATGGTGGAGTTTAACTCTTTCCTCCTGGGTGGGGCCACCCACATTTTTGGTACATGATGTTCGATTAAAGTTATATGTTTTAGCCACTGTGGTGC
Organism: Macrothele yani; assembly: GCA_039090855.1. Classification (NCBI taxonomy): domain Eukaryota; kingdom Metazoa; phylum Arthropoda; class Arachnida; order Araneae; family Macrothelidae; genus Macrothele; species Macrothele yani. The sequence goes on from CM077012.1 coordinate 64,895,949, forward strand.
TACCATCCAGTAGACTCCATCTCATCATTCCTTTTATCTAAATTTTTATTTTTTAATTTTCTCTTTTTCCAGTTTCTTTTTTGATTCACTTTATTTAGTTACTTTGTTTTTCTTTTGTCCTTCCGAAGGTTAATTCCATTTATAATCAACATCTTCCACGATTCAGGCAAAGCAGTAATATAATTACGTATTACATAATTTTCTTTATGTTTTTTAATTTTTCTGATACTCTGAGTTCATGTTTAGTTTTATGTGAAGTCAATAATTATATTTTTTATCAAATTTTGGATAGTGGTTATTTTTTATACAAATCTGTATTAAAACTGTTTGTTTCCTTCCTTATTTTTTTCCAATTTTTTAGTGTTGGTTTATTCATTTTTAATACAGAGAGCGAGTCAAAAGTTTTGCAATATTTGGATCACTTGTGTCTTCATATGTACCTTTACAACAAAAGCTTATTAGCATTCAAAGTATAGGCCATCGTGTTGCACTTTCTTTAGCCATCTGTCTGCTAGTTCTTTCATTCTGCGGCGGTACCAGTTCTTGTCCTTTGAGGCGAAGATTTCCTTCACCCTAGTTGCCATCTCCTCCTGGTTGTTGAAGTGCCACCCGCGAAGGAAGTGAGCCATGGACCGGAACAAGTAATAATCCAATCGAGCAAGGTCTGGACTATGTGTTGGGTGTGGCATCAGTTCAATGCCCTCAAGTTCCTGGATTTTTGCCTGGGTTGTTTCCCCGGTATGAGGCAGAGCGTTGCCCTGCAGTAGGAGAGGGCGTTTTTTTCCACCAGTGCTGTGTACCTCTCCTCCAAAACGGCATACATCTACTCCAGCTGTTCAGAGTAGAGGTTGTCGTTGATGGTCCGACCATCTGGAACGAATTTGTGATGGATTATCCCCTCAAAATTCCGCCAGACGCAGAGCATCACCATGTGCTTGAAGTGCTCATGTTTGGCAACAGGTTCTGGAAGCTGGCTCGGGCTCAACCACTGCTGTTGTGTGTTAGGATTACAGAAATAGACCCACTTTTCATTACATGCAACAATTCTCTTGATGAAACGTACATCGCATGGATTTTCTAGGAGTTTCTTGCACACTTTCACTCGGCGGTTTGATTCAGCTGGCCTCAGTTCATGAGGGACAATGTAGCAGCTCCTGTACACCTTGCCGAGGTCCTGAAGGTGACAAACCACAATGGTTTGGGATATGCCCAGCTTGCCTGATAATCTCTGAGTGCTGGCTGTCGGATTTGCGTCTACAGCCTGGCGCACGGCCTCCGAATACATTGTTCACGGCCTACTTGACCTTGGCTGATCGTTGAGGTTTCTGTCACATGAGCGGAATTTCTTGAACCATCTGGTTGCGGTGCTGTGGTTCACAGAACCTTCCCCTTTCACATGACAAATGCTTTGTGTTGCATGAGCAGCATTATGGCCGAGTTCAAACTCATAAAGCAAAAGTTCCCTAATTAGCCAGTTGTGGCTGTTCGTCTTTTAGGCTCCCAACCCCTGACAGAACAACAACATGCAATGCTGTTCACAGCAACAACTACCGCTTTATATCCCTTTCGACTGACTGCAATGTGAGACTCGAAATAGTTTAAACACATGATATACCTGCAGCAGCACATGCGTTTATGCAAATATTGCAAACTGACTCGCCCTCTGTGCTATTTTTTAGTACTGCCTATTATTGAGATTTTTGGAAAAATTTATGGGACTTTCATATCCTTCAGCATGCACTGATAGTATGCTTGTTATTAATTATATCTGTTTTAAATGTGACTGATTGACCAAAAAAAGAACCATTTTTTTGTTTTATATTCCGTTCTATGGTTAATGTTTTGTTATATGGAAATGCGTCAAAATATTTAATTTCTTTTTACTTTTTTTCAGTTACTCTTGTTTTGCTTTCTTTTTATTATGTCATGTGCTGTTCTGTTAATTTTTCATACTTAGAATTGTAACAATATTTCAGCTATAGATTTGATCTGCTATGTTCTATAAATTTTCTGGTTAGTGAGTGGGTGAATGTCTTATTAATACAGGTTTTCAAACTACTTTGTTTATGGTTTAATGAATGTGCTGAATCATGAGGTTTTAATATTGCATACCTGCCAACTGTTACGGATCATCCGTAAAATCTACAGATTTTGATACTGTTTTACGGATTTTTGGCGATTTTAATGTCCTGAGATTTTTATTTACTTCTGCGTAATTTTGCCTTGGCCTCCTCGCTCAATGCACCGAGGAGTGAGTCAGATTCGATCTCTCTCTACCGTACTCCCGCTTTAGGTCACATGATAATCAGCGCTTCTCGTAACGCCGTCAATGCTGCGCACGCACGTCGCAGCAGATCGAGCGCTTCAGCTTTGCTACTTTCTGCACAGCAAGGGAAGAGAATTTTCATGGAAAGTTATGCACGTGCTTGCTTGCTTGCTGTTTTTCGTATTATCGTTACTTGTCTCTTAACTGTGCAATGACCTTGAGTAAGGCAAATAAATATTTTCAAGCATTTAAGGACAGTTATACTAAATAATTTTGCTGCATAAAATGATCACAAAAAGGTGCAAAGTTTGCATTTTTATGTAGTGTGCCGATCTGACTTCAACATTTCCCATGCTGGGAAAAACAATATTTCTCGGCACCTGAAAGGGCCCAAGCACATAAGCAATGCACAATATGTCGAAAAAAGTGTGAAAGTAGACTTTTGTTTTAAGGCGAGCGACAGTCAGTCAGATGTGCTACGTGCTGAATTGCTATTTATGTCATTTTTAATTGAACATAATGTTCTAATAAGTGCTGCGGACCATGCCGGTCCCCTATTCCGGAAAATGTTTCCGAAATTTGAAATAGCGAAGAAGTATGGGTGTGCAAGAACTAAAACAACAGCTCTAATTAAAGAAATTTCTGGAGAAATAATTTCTTCAGTGGTCACATATTTGCAAGAGAGCTCATTTGATCTTGCATGCGTTGGGAGCAATGATAGCAATGACTACAAACTGTATCCCATTGTTGTCACCTTTTTTAACAAGTCCAAAAATTTGATCCAAAGTAAGTTGCTAAGCATTCTAAACCTGTTTGTCAACTCTACAGGAGAGAATATAAGTGCCTTAATTTTAAATGAATTTGAACGCATGCAAATTCCTTTTGAGCATTGCATGGCCTTCATGTCTGACAATGGTAACGTAATGCAAGGCAAAAAGAACGGTGTTGTTGCTGTTTTGAAACAAAAACAAACAACTTTAAATTCTGTTGGCTGCCCTTGCCATCTCATAAATCTTTCTGCAGGAAAAGGTGCTGCCACATTACCCGTGAAAGTTGATGAAGTTTTAGTTGAGATTTATTACTACTTAAATAAAATTTGTAAAAGGAAACAAAACCTGCGTACTGTTCAATAAGGAGGCACAGAAGATACTACAGCATGTTCAATAAGGAGGCACATAAGATACTACAGCATGTTCAATAAGGAGGCACAGAAGATACTACAGAAAGGAACCTAAAGGTAAATTTTCATGTCTTATACAAGGGTGTGCAGATTTTCTTGCACATAGTTTTACTGATGGGATGTGCGATTTTATTGATGTGCACATATAATTTTACTGATGCACATTTTCCCAGATTGGCAGGTATGATATTGTAACAGATGTTGGTTTCCTCTATACTTTGAAATTTATTTTATTTTCTCTTTTAATCAAGAACAGATCAAGAAAAGATGAAATGTTATTTTGTTCTATTTCAAGAGTTAATTTGATTTCTGGATATGCAAATAGCTCATGAAATAGAAGAAAATAATATTTTATCTTTCCTTGGTCTGTTCCTGATTAAAAGAGAAAATAAAATAGATTTTAAAGTATACAGGAAACTAGCACCTGTTCCATTATTGCCACAATTTTCGTTGTATTATCCGTAGACCATGACATTCACACAATTTTTAATTTCCTTCATATAGTCCACACTGGCGTATAATTCACAAACCGTATCATTTAGAAAAATTTAAATCACCATGTAATCTGCACATCACAGATGTTGATCCTGAAGTGGAATTTCCGACAGGAAAGTCGGTCATGTAATGATCCAGGAGTCCAAAAAAAAAAATAATAGAAAAAAACAACTTATTAAATAAAGAAATTCATTTCTAAGGGTTACTTTTTTATGTTTTTATCTATGGACACATAAAGCTCAGTGGCGTAGCATCCATACATCACAAATTAGCGAAACACTGGTACAGAACAAATCATATAAATACTGTATGTGCTTGTGTATAATTTGAAACTTTTTGGAAGAAATTCTGTTTTCAAAGTTGGGATATCGGCTTATGCGTGGGTCAGTAAAAAATGGGACTAGACTTCCATGAATTCTCCCATAGAATTTACTGATGAATTTGTTTATGTTTTAGGCTGCGGCACAGCGGCTCCTTGCATGTCACTGTGCTATTGTTTTCTGACCTTCTGAAAATTATCCCACAGTGACATGATCATGCCCTTTCTCTCAGCTGTACTCCCCATTTTAAGTTTAAATTCAGCAGTGCAACTGAAATGTTTCCTTTTTGAAGACATAATAAATAGCAATGAAGGAAAATAGCAGCAGCAAAGATGTTGGTCAAAACGACAAAGGATGAACTAAACACAAGGCACAGTGCACACAAGGTCCAAAACAAGGAACTTTCGAAGGAGGCATGCATAGGTTCATGCAGCATGTGCTGTACATACGTTTTCATTGGATGGTTGACAAAAACAGAGATGGCACAACAGCCAGAGTTGTCCTTCTCAACAATACAAAATGACCCCCACCATCCCTCCCCACAACTTCCCTGATCTATCATTATGACACCCCTCCTCTCTGCTCCATACAAACTCTTGAACTGAGAAAATTTTTTTCCGAGGGAGTTCCTTTTCCAATTGTACCCCCTCTCCTGCAAATTACCCTGCATATTTTTTTTTTTAAATCAGAGGGCCGCAAAAACTTTTTTAAAATCAGGGTATTATCCACATCGGCATATACTCTGTAGAACCTATATTTTTTATTTTTTTAGCAGATAATCTGTGGATTATATGACAAGGATTATGGTATTACTTCATGAAGAAGATATGAAGTGGATCAAATCTATAGCTAATAAAGTATAGTTAGAATTTTAAGCTAATTAATAGAATATCATGTGATATCAAAAAGAAAACAAAAATAATTAAAAAAGGTTTAAAATTTAAGTATCATAAATTTATATTAAATATGCTTTGAACTCAATACTCTCTACATCTCTGTATATATCAGTCAAATCTTCCATTCAGTTGGATGTGTGTTTTCATCATTTTCATATTTCAACATGACTCATCCACCTGCCAATTTACATGCACTTCCAATTACTCTTTCTGGGTGCTGCAATTTCAGTCTCACAGAGTATGTGTAACTGAATTGATGTTTTATTTTTTTAATACAGTTTGCTGGTTTTTCCACATAAACAGTGGAGTGAATATTACTAACCGATAACAAATAACACATGTAAGAATGAGAGACCTGCCTATTTTCCAAAGAGGGTAAATCATTGGTGGTTATTTAGTTGGAGCACTAATGAGTAAAACTGCGCATTTATTAAGTATCTCTAGAGGAACTGTTTCCAAGTCTTGTCAATGTTTGTAAAGCTCAAACACTCTCCGTGAGTGACAGATGGTGGCAAGGACTATGGGCACAAAACCACTGTGCTGCAATAATTGCAGAACTCAATATGCATCTCAGCAATTCAGTTTCCAAAGAAATAGTTTCTCAGAAGCTTCACGCAGCTAGAATTTATGACAAAATTACTATTGTTAAACCACTTGTTATAAACACTATTACTTTGAAATGGCAGAAATACACTCCATACATAGCATACATACCATTAAGCTGTTCTCTGAGATTCAGACGTTAGCTCTTGAAAGAAAGACCAACTGCCAAGTAAACATTTAACTGATGGAACTAGAACTTACTGTTGGTGTATCAAATTTCTCCATTTACAACAATCTTGGCTAACAGCTCGAGCTTCATTGACATTGATCACACGTTGCACACAAGATGTTTCCTTGGTGGACTACCTTTAAATTCTTTCTTTGGGTCATAAAAATCATAAAAGTACATTAGTGTAGGTGATCAGCCCACAGCTGACAGTTCCAGTTGGCCATTCCACCTAAGGATTCTGGAACAAAACCCAGTGAGTTGGTGTCTTTTTGCCAATGTCACACAGAACTAGTTGGTACGTCAGCAATATTTAAACTGAAGCTTAATTTTGTGTCAGCTTCTAAGATTCATAGAGGCTTTTGTTGCTGTTGTGTATGCCACATACACACAATCAAGAAGAGAAAAAAGAAACACCAAGAAGTAGTGATGTGATTTGCATGTAGATTGACAGGCAAGATCATAATGTGCAGGGATGCATATGATTCCACAGTCTAACCCTTCTGATAAAAACTGAAGCTGTTGTATCAGCATGAATACAGTGATCTGTGACTAAAGCATTGGCAAGATGTCTTTCTGAGTAACATTGCCACAAATTGCTGAAAGGTGACTCCTGGAGGAAAACTATCACAGGTGGAATGCTGAGAACCCATATATATATATATACACTGAAGTGCCAGAAAAACTGGTACACCAGTCTAATACTTGGTAGGTCCCCCACGGGAGTGCAGGACTGTAGAAATACGACGGGGCATGGACTCCACTAGCTTCTGGAAATATGCTGTAGGCAATGCACACCATACTTCCTGCAGAGCGTTTCACAATTTAGGTGTATTCCGAGGTCTCAGATTCCTGTGTTCGATAGTGCGTTGCATGGCATCCCAAATGTGTTCTATCCCATTCAGATCTGGAGACTTGGGTGGGAATGGCAACACCTCAAACACAGGTAAATGCTCCTCTAACCATAATGTGGTGTCCCGACACTTGTGTGGAGTTGCATTGTCCTGTTGGAACAGGTCCAACCCATCAGCATGAATGCAGGACATGAACAGGTGTACCTCGCCAGAAAGAATGTGCACATAGTGTTGGCCGGTCACAGACATTTGTAGACGTACCAGGGGTACCAGTGAAGTCCAGCTAAACACACCCCATACCATTATGGACCCCCCACCAGCCGGTACAGTTCCCTGTTGACAGGCAGGATCCATGGCTTCATGGGGTTTGCGCCATGCACGAATCCTTCTTTCTGCCCGATACAGTTGGAAATGTGACTCGTCAGACCAGACTACTTGTTTCCAGTCATCAAGTGTCCAGTGGCGGTGTTGCCATGCCCAAGCGAGGCACATAGCTCTGTGTCGTGCACCCATCAAGGGGACTCTAGTTGGGCGTCTGCTCCCAAAGCCCATATCGTGCAGGGTACATTGCATAGTCCGGACGCTGATGCTTGTTAAGGCTCCAGCATTGAATTCCGATGATACCTGCGAGAGTGTTGCACGCCTATCGCGTGAAGCGATTCTTGACAGCCGACGATGGTCACGTTCACCCAATATATTTTTACGGCCACACTGGTATCGTAGGTTGGAGGTTTTGCCAGAATTCTTGTAGTCACGGTACACCCTTGCAATGGTCGTCCATGAAAATCCGAACTTCGTTTCTACCTCCGAAATACTATAGCCCTACACTGCGTTGAAAATCGCTTAAATCGTTATTACTTGTCATTCTCTTGCCCAAAACAGCTCTGACAGCTGGCAAGGATGTCTATCGCTTTATATACACACTGGTGGATGCAACCGAGTATGCGCATAGGTGACGTTGCTATTTATTTTGCATAAGCTCATCTGTACCAGTTTTTCTGGCACTTCAGTGTGCACACACACACACACACACACACACACACACACACACACACACACACACACACACACACACACACACACACACACACACTCACTCACTCACTATGCGTTTCATCAACTAACAGAATTTGAAAGAGGATGCTTTATTGGCCTGTGTGAAGACAGTTGGTTGACTACATCTCCAGATCCAATATGTCTCCCCGTCCTGCTTTCGCCGGAGCACATAAACAAACCCCACTTGCCAGTTACAGTTAGTCTGAAGTTACAAATAACTTACTCCACATGTTCCTTCCTTTATAAATCAAGTTTCGAAGGGGGATTATCATATTTTATGGTCCACTCTCTACCAGCACTAGACATCAAGAAGATAGACACACTAGATAATGATTTAATATTTTATTATATTTAAAATAACATCGTACAAACAGGATCATGAACACCTTGTCTATATAGCTCCACAACACAACAACAACTAACTGGAACTACGAACGAGCTCCGCTAGACCAAGCTTCACAACAGAGAACAACAACTGTCGGTCACAGTTATCACACCGTAGTCACTGAACTATGTGACAGGGATGTACAACTCTTCCACTTCTTATAATATATGAACTCCATGGAATGTCCACTGAAACACTGGAAAGGTCCTTTGGAACTTTGCGAATGTCCTCTAGAACACTAGGAATGTTCTTTGGAACTTTAGGAACGTCCTCTGGAGCACTAGGAATGTCCCGTGGAACACTAGGAATGTCCTCCATAACACTAGGAATGTCCTCCATATGCCTGAAATTTTTAGCCATAGGGGTGAGATGCTTCCTATTTTGACGGAATGTCCAGTCTCCTGTCCATACAATATAAGACCTTGGAGTTTTGGCTGTTCTCTCCACAGTCCCAGTCACCCTTTTATCTGTTAGCCAGACACTCTCCCCAGGATGGAGATCTTGGAATGTGCAAACTCCATGAGATCTATTAAAAGACTTCCTTTGTGCATTTATCCTTTCTTACTCCCTCTGTTGAAGCATAGTTTGATTCACCAGGGAAGGCTGGAGCTTGGAGTTAGCAACAGGTACAGTCGTTTTAATTTTTTGATTCGTCAAAAGTTCTGCTGGGCTGTAACCATTGTGTAAAGGTGTAGCTTGGTATGACATTAGTGCTAAATACAGATCAGATGATTTTTTATAAATCTGCTTTGCAACTTTAACCATAGATTCTATGAATCCATTGCTTTGTGAAAAATATTGACAGGATGTCACATGATGAAATCCATATGTGTGAGAGAACTTTGAAAATTCTGAGTTTTTCAGAGGCTCAAACTGAGGTCCATTGTCAGACCGCACAATTTCTGGTACACAGTGTCTTGCAGAAATTTATCACTTCTGTTGTAGTGAATCTGTCCATTCATGCAACATCAGGATATCGAGAATAGTAATCCATTATTAGAAGATACCAAGATGCTCCCAGTTTGAATAAGTCTATTCCAAACACATCCCGGGGTCTATCTGGGAATTCTGTAGGCAAAAGTGGCTGATGTCGGTTAGTGGACTCTTGCAAATATGTCTCCCATTTTTTCACTATTTCTGCTATTTGTTTGCTTATGTGAGGCCAGTAAACAGAATTCGTAGCCTGTACACGACATTTTGTAATACTCAAATGTCCATCATGTATTTGGTTTGACACCTTTCTTTGCTGAGAGTGGTGTAGGATGATGCAGCATCCTCACATCAGTAGCCCATTTTGCAAAGTTATTTCATATCTGTGTTTCCAATAAGGTAGACAAACTGAATGCACCTTCGTACATTCTGGCCAGCCATTGATTATGTACTCAGATACTTTTTTTACATACAGAGTCATCTCGTTGTTCCTTCTGCAATATTTGTAGTCTATTGGAAGTTACAGGTAAAACTGAGGTTACCATTTCCACATAGGAACTGATTTCACTTTCCAAGTTGTCTGTACCTGGAATGTTAGGTAGTGGATTACGAGACAATGCATCTGCAGCTAGCAAATCCTTGTGTGAAATATTGTGTAGGAATACTTCATCATATGAAGACGCAATCTTTGAAGCTGAGGTGATAGATCATCAAAATTTTTCCTTGAGAATATTGGAATAAGGGGTTTATGGTCAGTTTCTAATTTGAATTGATTTCCCATAAGGTAGTCATGAAATATTTTGCATCCCCACACCAGAGCAAGAGCTTCCTTCTGTATCTGAGTGTGCCTCTTTTCTGTTGATGTTAAAGTTCTTGAGACAGGCAATAACATGACTCTCTCCTTTCTCATTTTGCTGCTTTATTGTTGCTCCCAATCCATATGAAGAGGTATGAGCAGTGACTGTTGAAGACATATTTGGATCAAATATCTTAAGAAGTGGTTTCAATGAAAGAAGTCTCTTCCAGTTTTCAAATAATTTGTGCTGTGGTTGATCTCAGACAAACTGATTTTTGTAACTGTGCATGAAAGTTAACAGAGCAAGAAGTATGGCATAGTTTTTGACAAATCTAGCTAAATAGTTGCTCATACTCAAAAGTCGCTTGAGTTCTTTCTTATTGGAAGGTGGTTTCAAGTTCTGAATGGCAACAACTTTATCATCATCTGGATGAATTCCATTCACATCTAATATATGGCCAAGAAATTTAATTTTCAATTCTGTAAATTTGCATTTGCTCACATTCAGAGTAATTCCTGAATTCTTTAATTTCAGAAGTACTCTTTGAAGATGATGATCATGTTCCATTTGGTCTCGGGCTCCATACCAGAATGTCATCCATATGGCACACAACACCATCAGTACCTTCTGAAATTTGACTTATTCTATGTTGGAAATGTTCTGGTACAGAAGAGATGCCAAATGGTAATCTCAAAAAGTGACACCTACTAAAGGGAGTAATAAATGTTGCCAATCTGGTAGACTCATCATCTAAGGGAATCTGTCAAAAGCCAGAATTAGCATCCAACTTGGTGATTATTTTTGATCCTGCAAGATGTAACAAAGTATATTCAACTTTAGGTAGTGGATGGAACTCTCTCTGGACACATTTATTCAGTTCCGTTAGGTTGACACAAATTCTAACAGCTCCATCACACACTTTTTGGAATGACCATAATTGGAGAACACCATTCAGTCAGCTCACTTATTGATGTGATTACCCCTTGAGCAATCATATGTTTGATTTCTGCTTCAGTTTTCTTCAGCAATGGAAAAAGAATCCTCCGTGGTGAGGAAATAGCATGTATACCCAATCTGACTTTAGCTTAATCATGTAATTGCCCTCAATCAGTCCTAGGCCTTAAAATAGCTCCAGAAAGTCTTTCAGAGGGTTTGCTGAAATCATCTCAAAGATACTGTTTTCTTAAATTTGGACCAATCCCGAAAGCACGTATGGCTGGTTTCCCTAGTAGAAAAGTTTGTAATCCTTCATTAACATAAATTTCTTCCACACACTGTTTTCCTGAATATTCTACCATTCTCTGAATTTTCCTAGCACTTTTAGTCTCCTTCTGTCTGGACCACAAAGTATTTTATTCGGTTCCAGTAGCTTTACGTTAGGAAAAAACTTTTTCTTTATAAATGATGGGATAACTGTCTGATCTGCTTCACTATCTATTTTAAAAGTAATAGTTACATTTCGAATTTGGATTAGGATTGTCCACTGTTGATTAGGGCTGCATGAAATTATTCCCAAAAATGAGATTTCCAACTTTCTCTTTGCGAACTGGCAAGCTCGGGCATAATGACCCTTTTTAGAACAGTTCAAACACTTAGCATCTTTGCTGGACAAAATTTCCTGTCATGCAAAACACCATTTGCACATTTCCACACCATTTGCATTTCTGATTGGGAACTGCATGCATTCTCTGCAACAATGCCAAATTTTTGTTCCTTTCCTGTAGTGTGTTAGGCTTAAATTTACTGTTTACAATTTTGTTTAAAGTTATAACATTGAGAACTTCTTGCTGTTTCTTAACTGATTCAGACAATCGAACCTGTTCAATTGTTTTACTCAATGTTAGATTCTGGTTTAGCTGTAGCTTTTCACATAAGGCTTTATCTTGAAATCCTACCACTATTCTGTCACAAATGAGTTCTCTAAGGATACCATATTCACAATGTTCAGCTAACCAATAAAAACAGGTGATAAAATTGTTAGCCCCTTCCCCTTCTAGTTGTGTATGCTTATTAAATTGAGCTCTTTCAAAACTAGTGTTCCTTTTTACTATAAAATGTGAATCAGATTTCTGCATAACTACTTTGTATGTTTTCATTTTGTCAGCGGACGAACTGAATGCTTGAAGTATCTATTCAGCCTTTTCTCCCATTATATAGATTAAGGAGTTTACCTGTTCTTCTTCCGTTTGTCTGTTGAGGCCCGGTGCGATTACAAATTTTTCAAATCATTGCTTCCATTTAGGTCACATTACCAAAGTAGAGAAGCAAAATTATTCTGGTGATGCCACCCAGCACGTCGCCATTTCTGTCGAATCTGAAGTCAGTTGAAGAGAGATATTTTGTTGAAAATAAGTCCACGCTTACATTAGACTATTAACTGCTGCTGAGATACATTATCATTCTTTTACAGCTGCCACCATGTAGTATTGACCTTATACAGTAAATCACATACAGAGGCTTAGAAAATATAGCTTTATTGGAATTTACTACACACTCTCACAGGCACTCATGCGTACATCTCCAGATCCAATATGTTCCCCCATCTTGCTCTCGTCAGAGCACATAAGCAAACCCCCTTGACAGTTACAGTTAGTCAGCAGTTGCAGATAACTTACACCACACAATCTGTCTTTGCTGTACATGGTGCATGAGAGAAGGCACACACAGCTATAAGTTAAAAAGCAGTTGGTCTAGGGCAACTGTGGGACAAGAAAAACATTTGGTACAACAACAGGCCTTTGCAAAACCAACAGCCTTGTCCCAGCCACAAGAAAACCAGTGATGCTGAGCAACAGTCATCCAATCACACGGCAAACCATTCTGAACTGTCTGTGGGAAACAGGCTTACCCACAATGTACCCATCACATTACCTACTACTGATCCCTACCAACCATCATCAGCACCTGGAGGGAGATATTAGGGAAAATGTTATCTGCATTTATGTCTTGTAGCATGAAATTATATATTGTGTGAAGAAGTAACTGTAGACAAAATGGTCTTCACGATAAACACCATCAAAGGAAAGAAAAATTGTATCATTTGGATTTTTAGAAGCAATGATTTTGAATAATATATATTTTGAATTCAATAGTATCTGAGTTTATGACCCCTAATGGCAAAGTTATGCATCAGAAAAAAGACCAAAATGCAAAGATCATTGTTTTCACAGTTCAGGGATCCCAATGTAAAAAGAATTTTTCAAATCAGACTCATAGGTGCAGTGACATGGTGTCCATAGATGTATGGACATAATGATTAACATAAGCATATGCTTTTTTTCCTTTTCTTTTTTTTTTTTTTTTCAAAAGATGTGAAAAAAGCACTAAGAAACGTTTGTGTAACTGTCTATTTATGGAAAATGTCGTTTCCAGAATTTCATGTGATTAAGGAATTTGTGCATTACATGTAAATTAAAAACAGCATGGTAAAGGGAAAATGGGGCGAATGCTGAAAACATCTTTTCAAAACTTTTTATGAAGTCACTAACAATATTACATCCTAATTCCATGAATGTCAACTTGTTCCGCTGAAAGAAATAGACACTATGATAAATGCATTCCAGTATGACAGTCTTTTAGGTACTGATATAACCATGCCCACAAAAAGGTGTATAATAAGGATATTTCATAAAATAGATGAAAAGATAATCATGAAGAAGTTTAAATGTACTGTAATTTTCATCATATTATCCACACCAGCATATAATTCACCCGGGTTTTTTTTTATTTTCGTATAATCCACAGACCATGACATTCAGAGAAAAAAAAAAAATCACCGTATAATCCACATCACAGATATTGATCTGGAAGCAGAATTTCTGACAGAAAAGTCAGTCACATAATGACCCAAGAGTCTGAAGAAGTAAGAAAAAACATGCATATCATTAAGCTGTTCTCTGAGATTCAGAGGTTAGCTCCTCAAAGAAAGATCATCTTCCAAGTAAACACTTATGTGATGGAATTAAAATTTAATTTACTTAAAGTTGGTGTATCAAATGTCTCCATTTACAACGATCTTGGCACACAGCTTGAGCTTCATTAAAATCTATCACATGCTGCACACAAGACCCTTTGTGCTTCATACTCATTATCTTTTTCTCAAGCAGACATTCCTGAATCTGGTCCTCCCATGATTTCCTTGGCCTCCCTTTCTTTCCTGCCACTTGGGCTGAAAAAATTCTGTTAGTTAACACCTCATCACTCATTCTTTCAACATGGCCAAACCACCTATGAATATTAGTCTCCACCTTACTAACACTAACAACACTTTGCCTCACATTACACATCTGCAACATATCTTCATTCCTCACATGATCAGAGCATGTCGTACCGCAAACTCCCCGTAAGTAACACATCTCCCCAGCACATAAACGACTATTGTGTTTTTTCTGCGGTACCCAGGTCTCACTGCTGTGCATCAGAGTAGGAACAATTACACTTTCATATACAGCCATTCAGGACTTTCTTGAGAACCCATCATTCCTGTGAAATCCTCCTAAAGCAGCTATGACTTTCAATGAAGAGTTCACTCGCCTTCTAATTTCGCTGTCTAATTTGTTCTTTCTGTCGAACATGCTTCCCAAATATACAACCTCATTCATCTAGTCAATCTCTGTGCCATTAAGACTTACCATTTACTGTGCATTCAGTTTTAACAGTGCTCGATCAAAAACCATAACTTTGGTTTTTCCCTTATTTATACTCAGTTTGAATTTCATACAAACTTCATACATCTGGGACAACATACTCTGCAACTCACTTTTGCTCTCTGCCAACAGGACAGTGTCATCAGCATAAAGCAATTTACAGACATGGATATTACCAAGACATAAGCCAGTATTATCCATTTTGGCATCATTTATCATGCTCCCATAAATATATTAAACAGATAGAGTGACATTACACAACCTTGTCTGACTCCTGCACCAATAGGAAACCATTTCGATAAAACACCTGTCTCTCGTACACTTGCTTTACTGCCAGCATACATGGCTCTCACACATTAAGTAGATTCCTAGTAATACCATATTTATTCAGTACCTTGCACAGAAGAGTCCTATTTACTTTGTCATAAGCTTTCTCTAAATCTATGAAGAAAGCAAACACTTTTTTTTTTTTTTTACCAACAGACAGATACTTTTTAGTCATGTGTAATGCAAAAATTTGATTAGTGCAGCCTTTACCAGGCATGAAACCACTCTGTACATCCCACACTTTCTCTGATGTAAGACCTCGTACCTTATCAATAATGGCCTTCCTAAACACTTTATCTGGCACACTCAGCAAACTGATGCCACAATGGTTCTTGCATTCAGTCTGATCACCTTTTGCCTTGTACAAGGGAACAATGATAGCAGCCCTCCAACCCTGAGGGACCATTCCTAACTCCCAACATAACTGGCAAATTTCAGTTAACCAGTCAATCACAGAGTTACCACCCCCATACTTTAGCATCTCAGCAGTTATGCCATATACTCCCGGAGCTTTACCATTCTGAAAATATTATTTAATTAAATTTATTTAATTAATATGCAATCTAAATTAGTTTGCTGAAAACAGCCACATAACTGAAAATGTTCATTGACAGTACTTGTGTTCTTTCACTACGTGCCTTCACGCATTAAAACATTGCCAAAATGCACTAATGGTATGTGACAAAGTGCACTTGCCACTACACAACAATGAATAACAACACACACACACACACACACACACACACACACACACACAAACTGCCATATATGTTGCCAGCTCAGAACTGGTTTGCAACACAGTGCAGGTGTGGTTTGAACATTGCTCACCGGGCTGGTGTGCCCAAGGTACTTAGAAGGAAGAGAGGTAGGTCCATCACAAACTCACCATGTTCTCACTTTTCTTGGCTGTGCTGTGACGTCAAGGCGTCCATAAGCAAAGCTGTATTGCGCACGAAGCCACACCGAGAAAGTTTCGTACGCTCTGTGAATTTTCAATCAAAATAACAGAGCCAGTTTTGAGTGAATAATTTGTAAGTAAAAATTGTACAAGCATCCAACTATTTTTCAAAATAGAGTAAAAAATATGTATACTGGGCAAAAATGGGAATATGACATGAATACTGTTCGATGCTTTTTGCTGAGTATTTTTTTTTTCCCATAAGCACACTGCAATGGCTCTTTGGAGGTGGGTAATCTACAGTTCACTACGTCGAATCAGTCATTTACCAATTTTATAAAATTAGCAATTTGTTTTCTTTCAGGAAAAAAATACTCTACAGCTTTGCTTACATTGTTAGATAGCATCTGGGCCTCTAAAACTAACTCTCTGTTTCATGGGGCCCACATTTGTGTGGATCCATTTAATTTTGTGAAACACCTTTCATTCTGAGCTATTACATTCCAGCAAAAGGTTAAATATCTGGCGAGTGATGGTTCCACACTACAGTGTGTTCAGCTAGCTAATATATGTTTTTAGAGAAGTTTAATTAGATGAGGCACATCGGCAAGCATCCATATTTTTCGATTTTCATCTACTGGATTTTGAAAAGAAGTCAATATTGGGGTTATTCCAAGCTGCCGCCAAACCTTGATACCCCCCCCCCCCCAAAAAAAAGGCACCACTCCATGCACTAAATAACCCGACTGCTCATCAACGGCTCAAATTATGTCAGTTAACAGCTTTTGATCCACAAGCTTTCCATAAGCCTCTCAGCATAACTACTAAAATGTTACTATGCGGTCCTAAAATTTTATCTGCAGCAGCATCATAACAATATCGGGAATCAACTCTCATTTCATCAAAAGATAAAATTGGAACTCTGTCGAATTCGGTTAGGTGCATAGCATTCATTTTCATCACCTTTAAAACGGGCTCAATTAAACCATCAGTAAATACAAATTTACCACACCACCGTTTCATAGAGGAAATGCCTGGAAGCGGTATGTGCATTTTATTTTTGATGAAAAGATATGCTTTTTGAGAAATAGCATGCAAAATTAGTACTTGACTTATATATTGTTCATTCCATTTTGCTGGTCTCTTTTTTGACACAAGAGTTTGAATTTGCACATCAGTGAAACAATGGCCAAGTAAATTTATGATAGCTAGCCACCTTTCACTGTTGCTCAGCAAATTTCTATTCTTGCATTTCCGTTTCAAAATATTAATTTCCGTTTTCAGGCTTCTTTTATCGAGGCAAGAGCATTATTTTACAATTGCCAACTGTTCTCTTACGTTTGATAATTCTTCCCATAGTGAATTATTTTCACTCGTCAGTTGCATTATATTTTTGTTCAGACATTCGCACTTCTGACATAACGTTGATGGTGATAAATGTTAGTCAGGAATGCTTTCACTTTCATTGTGACCTTGATGTGATTTGATGTTGAGTTGGAGATATATTAATACTTTCAATTCGATCTAATGCATTTTTTCAGACCTCTCTGGTCTTAAATCGTTCACTTCGAACCGAAGTTTACTCCTTCATCTGAACAGGTATATATTTTTTGTAGGCTTGGCATTTTTTCTCAGTTTTTTTCTGGGAGTCAAGTTTAGCAATTCATTTCTAAGTCTTGCTCGTAGTTCGAGACATCAAAATGTTCTGAACACATTCAAGCTTTCTTTGTATCGAATACATCCTTTCAAGAGCATTTCACTACCCATTGCTTCAATAAATCTCTATCCGATGGGAAAACATGGTATGTAACATCTAACTTCCTTTTCTGTGAACTGTGATTACGACAAAGGGCAACAGCGTATCGAGGCATTTGCAAGATAGCTATGTGTTACATAGAAAACAAATGAAGAAAAAACTGAATGAAAAGGACAAAGCAGGTCTAAAATTGACAAAGAAATCCAGCGAATATCGACACTACAGCACAAGCTCTGAATGCTCGAGAGATCGTTTATGGCCCATTTATGGCCACTGTGACGTCACACTCCAGCTCATTGGGAAACAGCCCACCGGTGGCACGGAAACAAAGGCGATTGGACCTATCTCTCCTCTTTCTAAGAACTTTTGGTGCACCTCCCCATCTCGTGTGGCAAAGTCATGGGACAAACATGTTGATATATATATATCATTTTAAAGCTGTTGAATCAGACTACAACTTCCACGCTAAGCACATTTCCATATTGTCATTTTCAAACAAGCTACACTGTTAAAACTTTGAGTATCACAATAAAAATACCATTTTTTTATGTTTTTATTAAAATTAAGATAAAACTGTTGGTTAAGAGCAAATTTTGAAGATGAATAATTTTGATTTTGTAGTGTGTAATTTGAGGATTAAAACTAAAAAATATTACATCGTTATGACCGTTGTTTATGGAGATATAAGTCATTTTCTAAAAGTCGGCAAATGGGAAGTTCAGGGGGTAAGCACAAGGGGGAGATGCGGGGAGTTTTGGGAAAATACATCTGTTATAGTGTTCTAACAACTGTCCAAAATTCAGCTTTCCCCTAATTATTCCCAACATTTTCCTTTTATTTTCTGGGCTACATACTCTTTACCTATTAGTCCTATTTCAAGATTTTTTTTTTTTTTGCATTGCGTTGGGAAGCCTATGATGACTGATGAATTTTGGTCTTTTCCGATGTACATCTTCACCACTAGTGGGATTAAATGCAGTTGCTTTCAAATTCAAAATGTGTTTTATTTCATATCACTTTGTTCTAATTGATGCAGTTCTTTTTTTCTTCGACTTCTTTTACAATGAAGACCATTTTGTGCATAGTTTCTCCTTCAAATAATATAGTTTCCCCACTAAAGAATGTTATTGTATTTGTATTTTTCCTGATATCTCTGCTTCTAAATATTTAATTTGAAAAATTCTTTTTGCACCAGATGCATTTGTGGTGAACAGTTTTCATATAATTTCTAATTTTTTCAATGCACAATTTTGCCACTAGGGACATAAGTCTATATTTCTATTTGTAACATATTTGCAGAAGTATCTATTCTTCTGAAAACTTGTTTGAAAAACTTCCTTTTTGGTCAGATACCACTAGTTGCACAAAACGTTATGCATTTATTCTTGCTCTAAATATTTCACAGTTTTTCTGCTGTGGGCATACATCTATATCTCCTTTTTCATGATATCTCTGCTTCTAACAGTCTAATTTCAAAAATCCTTTTTGTGTTGGACAGTGCTCATGGGGAAGAGTAATAATATACATATAATTTGAGATTTAAAAATGCTTGCTTTTTAGAAGTTCATTGTTCACCATGCTTATCTTTAGCTATTGGAACTTCATTGCCTGGGTAGCATGCTTGAACGGAAATTAGGTGTGTAGATTTGATTCCTGCTCCACAGTGATGTAATTTTCAAGATTTCTGAGAAAGTGTTACATAGTGAACAGTGAACTAAAAGAATGGAGTACTCTCCTGTAGGATTACATAGTGAAAATTATATGTCCCTGCAGGGACATTGTATTAATTCCTAAAGCTCTGGTTTCTTCCCTTTCTTGGAATTAGTGGCTCTAAATCAGATGGGTAGTCCTTCTAGCCTTAGATGCTGACAGAAGTTCTTAAATTAAAAGCAAAATAGTTCAGGAGACAATTTGGAAGCAGGTTGGAAATTTCAATTAGTAGCAGTTGCAGTGCTGAACTTTGCAGGATGTCTTCATAAAACATGAAGCTATCTAATTCACTTTTTGCACACTTGTTGATTCATCCATTTGTGAAAATTTTATCTTTGTAACTTTTTTAATTCACTGCTATAATCTTCATGTTGTTTATGAAAACTAAAAAAAAATTCTTTTGATAGGAAAGAAAAATTATGATTACCCAGATGATGAAGTTAATTCAAGACCATGGACCTCTTGCTGTAACTCTGTCACCAGATATGTCTCTTCAACCCATTTCTATCCATAAATTGGTTGTAGACCTTACTAGACAACAACTTTTACATGTTGATAAATTAATGTGAATAGTAGTATTTTTACATGAAATTACTGCTTCACATATTCTTCAATCAAAGGAATTTGAAAAATGAAGTTATGTAAGATTTTTATACATATTTTCATAGCATGTGATAAATTAACTCTAAACATGAGGTTCAATTTTTATTAAAACTAATAAGTACTAAATAAGTTTGTGGTTGGATTTAGCTTGTGTCTTTTCTTAGTACATACACTAGAGCTTGTTAAAAGTAGTGAGCTCATTTGCTTTAAAAAGAAAATAAAGTTCAAAAGTGGAACTTTCACTCTTTGTCACCATCTTTCATTTCCCATGAATTCATTTTCTCTGCATGGTGAGTGAGTAGCAGCCTTTTTTAACTTTAATTTTATTTAAACAAAAGAAAGAATATTTGCTGTGTCCCCTGATTTAAGTGACTACGGAATGAGGAAGCATGGCATTTTAAGTGAAATTAAATGTCAAAAATCAGTATTGCATTGCTCAATCTGCAGTGAAAACAATTTTACCCGTCATGGAAACTGCACAGATTCCATCACAAACAGATTTAGTACCTATTTTGAAACTTAATTTCACTTAAAAAATGAGAACGGGGACAAAAATGCTTGCTGTACTGATAGGTTTTGAAGAAGAGGCTGCTAGAAAGAGGGAAGCATGCATTTCTTTAGAAAAACTTTTTCACTATTATCAAAGATATTAAAAATAAGGAACGTGATCGGGAAAAAAATATATAAAAATAAGAATATAATCAGGGAGAAAAATAACAATAATGAGAATAAAACAGAACTTGATTAGAAAAATTCAAAATGCAGAAACTGGAAACTACAAAACATTCTTATTTCTGCTAAGCAGTTGTTTCTGGTGGTTCCGAGCATTTTCGGCCTGTGGCCGGACAACTTACAAGATTTATAGATAAACAAATACATCGCTCTTTCCACATTTTACCAACACACAGCAACCAAAAAATTATTATTCGGTCACTGCCAGGGAATTGAATCCCGGATCTCTCGATATCTAGCCAAGCGCATTAGCTTTACGCTATGGTGGCCAACAATCCACGGTGCTATGTGTGTGTTTTTCAGTCAGCTTCTGACATCATAAATCCATAAGATGGGCTCAGTTACTGAGATGTCTCAATCTGGTGGGCATTAACGGCACTGGCTATATATTAATTACAGCAGTTAAATCCAAAGGGTGAGATCCAAAGTGAAAATCCTCCAAATACATGGCGTCAGTGAATAAACAAAGATGTCAAGAGATCCGGGGTTCAATTCCCTGGTGGTGACCAAATAACAATTTTTCGGTTGCTGTGTGTTGGTAAAATGTGGAAAGAGTGATGTATTTGTTTATTTACTGACCCCACGTATTTGAAGGATTTTCACTTTGGATCTCGTCCTTTGAAGATTTATTGACTTTTGCCTGTTTTTCGAATCACTGACCAGCCTATCCTAGTTTTTCAATTTTTTTTTTCTTATAAGTTTTCTTTGCAAGAAAAAATGCCATTACTATTCCTGTACCTTTCACAAAAATGCAGAAAATTGAAGACTTTCAAAGGCCTGGAAAAAGGGAGAATAAAATTTCAGGACTTCTCCAGGATTCCAAGGGTTGTGCAAACTCTGTTACATCACCAGACAGACTCTTACAGGGATCGCATTCCTCCTAAAATTCCTAAAATTCCTAATATTTTGTGACCCTCCTTAAATTCCTAAAATTAGACCTAAAATTTGCTATTCATCCTAAAATTTTCGTAAGCTTATTTTTATTAAAAACACAACCGTTATTAACGCCAATAAATTTACCATTACTGTAAGGTAAAAAGACCTGTTATTGTAGAAACACAGTCTATATGCTGTGCTGCTGAAGGGAGGGAAAAATGACGCCATCGAGATGCACTTGCTTCGGGGCGGGCGTTCCATTTTTTGCCTTCGAACAGTTTTCGAGAGTAACAAGAGATCTAAGGGAAAAGGGGAGGGGTCATTTTCACCCCTGGTTTGCGCTTTGCAGACGAACTCCGTGGCACGCTGAAGATCGTACTTTATTTTTGTACATGCCTTGTGGAACCTCCTCTTTCTGCTGATGTTTTGTTATTGTAAACCGCAGGTGGGTGGAAGCAAAGAGGAAACATGTGGTCTCCTTCCGTAACCTCCGGTAATGACGATGGGATGGTAGCTGAGTATTATCTTGGCAGGCAGTAGAGCACGTGATCATTGACCTTCGATCATGCGTCGGCGACAGCGACCTTCGATGCACAATATATCTCGGCTCCGACTCGCTTTGACTGAACTTGCGTGAGATGCGTATGATAGTTTCTGGTTTTACGTCTTTTATGGTGTTCTCTGTGCTGTGTGCAGGTTCAGTTCTCTAGTGGTGACCTGCTTTTTTTTTTTTTTTTTTTCATATCTTCTGACATCCTCGCAGCCAAATTTCGGGAAGTTGTCTGGTTTTGCAATATTGGAACGTGTTTTTGTACTTCCCTTTCATTTTCTGGTTAGTAATACAAGTGTTTAAGATGCCTAAATCCAAAACGAAATTTCAAGATGCGTGGCTCGCCAAAGAATTGGACGGAGTGAAGTTGAAAGAATGGTGTTCTGCAACTGAAACAATATTTTCTGCTAAGTGTATATTGTGTTCAGAAATTTTCAACATTTCTAATAGTGGCTTTTCACAAGTAAAAGCGCATCATAAAGGAAAAAAACATTTGCAGAAATTTCAAAGTAAATTTCAAAATAAGTCCATCCTGAAAGCCTTTGGAGGACGGGATCTTCAGCCCAAAACAAATATTAGTGAAGTACTGAGTCATGATTTACAGTTGGCTAAAGCCGAAGCATTATGGGCCATGAAAGTTGCTAAGGACAATATGTCTTTTGTTTCATGCACTGAAACAGTTGAACTTTTCAAAGAAATGTTTCCTGATTCTGCTATTGCAGCCAAAATGCAACTTAAAGAAAAAAAAGTTGCTTATGTGATATCACATGGATTGTCAAAATATTTTGAAGAGGATTTGAAAAAAGACATTGCATCTAGTAGCCCAGGAAAGGTTACTATAGCATTTGATGAAACTACAAATACACAAGTGAAACGGCAGTTGGATGTGTATCTCAGGTACTGGTCTTCAGAAATAAATTCAGTTTCTTGCCGATACCTAACAAGCGTTTTTCTGGGTCATGCAACAGCAGATATTTTGCTAAAAGAAATTCTTGATGTGTTATCATCCTTCAATATTTCGTTGAACAGAATTATTTGTGTATCCATGGACAGCCCAAATGTAAATAAGTGCTTTTTACGCAAATTCAATGAAGTTGTAAAACAAGAAACAGGCCAGAAATCTTTGGAACTAGGTTTTTGCAACCTGCATGTTGTTAGTAATGCATTTAAAATTTTTTTGACAAGCTTAAATATAGATTTTGACGAATTTGCTACTGATATGCATTACTTTTTAAAGAGTAGTGCTGCAAGATGAGAGGATTATAAATCTGTCGAGGATATAACATTGGTCACTGCCAAATTTCTTTTGCGTCATGTCAGCAACAGATGGTTAACCGTTGGTTCTGTAGCCCAGAGGCTCTTGGATCAATGGCTAAATATTACAGAATATTTTTTAAACTTCTTGCCATCTCAAAAAATATTTGAAAAACAACTGCGCAATTCGGCAAGGTATAAAAGAATTCACTGTTTCCTGAAAAATGAGCTTACTCCTTGCTATTTAGCATTAATTTCATTTTCACACCAAAATTTTGAAAAGTTTTCATTATGTTATCAGAGTGAAGAACCAAAAATACACCAGTTATATTCTGATTTAAATACTTTAATGAGGAATGTTATGGCTCAGTTTATCCAAGATGATGTTATAGCAGGGAAATTTGGAGAAGACCTAAAGAATGTAGATTTTGAAAACAAAAATTCATGGAAAAAACTAGGGGAGTTAGAAGTTGGTATGAAGACAAAAAATCTCCTCAGGAATGTTCAGGAGACCAGGCAGAAATTATTTCTCTTAGATGTAAGATCATCACTAATTGCAACCACAAAATATTTAAAGTCAAATTTGCCATTCTGCAATCAAAAGCTAAGAGACATAGAAGTTTTAAAGGTAAAAGAACCAAAGAAAGAGTCAACTCAACTTTCAGTCACTGAAGGACTTTCGGAAATAACCAGAATTTCAAGTGTTTTGCATCTTTCTGAGGAACAAATTGATAGAGTAAGAGAAGAGTGGAAACTTTTAAATTGCGATAAGCCAACTCTAGATGAACTAGTGAAATTTTCAGAGGAAGGGCATATTCCAGTGCGGATTGATCATTACTGGCGTAATATATTTAGTATTAAAGACTCTAGCGGAAAAGAAAAATACTCAAATCTTGCTAAACTCATTAAGTCAATTTTAGTTTTACCTCATGGTAATGCTGATGCAGAAAGGGGATTTTCGGTTAACACTGCTCTGTTAAGGAAGGACAAGGCTAACTTAAAAGACTCAACTATAACATCATTAAGAATAGTTAAAGGGGCCATTAAACACTATGGATGTGTAAGTAAAGTTCCCATAACAAGAAATTTGTTAAATAGTGTTTGTGATTCACATAAATTTTATAAAGAGTATGTTGATAAGCTGAAGGAAGAAGAATCAAAAAAGGTAAAAGAAAGGAAGCAGAAAGAGAGCGAAAATAAGGAAAAGCAGCTAGAGAAAAAAAGAAAAGCTGAGTTTGATGACAAAATAAAAGAAAATGATGCAGAAATAAATAGGCTTAAAAACGATAAAGAAGCCTCCCTAGCAATAATTCAAGAGGGAACAGAAAGAATGAGAAAAGCTGTAGAAAAACAAAATACTGTTGAAATAGCAGTTGCCTCTAACTTGATCATACAAGGTTCAGCTGAAATAAAGAAAACTGAAAGTAAATTAGTTGTGGTAGAAGCAGAAAAAGATAGGCTAATCAGGAAAAGGTTAAAACAATAATATGAAAAAAGTAATTCAGTGAACAATTGTACATAGTTCTTGGTTTTCAATTACCTTTTTAGGATATTATAATTTAATGTGAAACCTGAAAACTTTACTGTGAAAATCGTGAATTGCTTCTGGTTCAACAGCATATTAATGTTCAAAGTGAAACTTGAATGTGGTAAATATACTTGAATATGATAATAACACATGAAAAGATAAGAACTGAACATTAGAAGTAAATCATACTTAAACTTTAGACATTAGACGTTATGCAAAAAATTTGGGTGTTAACTTCGACCATATATACTAATGGACTGCACATTGGCAATAGCTGCATCAAAGCCGCCATGGCTCAAACATTGGGCACGTCATCATCAGACTCCAAATTTCGTGTAAAAATGCTGTTATGATTACTAATTTACGCTGCAGAACTTCAGTGTTTTCGGTGTATTATGTGAATGTGCCTCATATATAATGAAAACTCTTCAGGTAAGTTTACTTATGAGCTATATACATGCATGATCGGGTTGTTTACATTTTGTGATTTATAATGTGATGAACATTTGCGAAGAATTTGGAACATGCATTCCATTTTTTTTCTTAAGTTACTATATTTTTATATCAATAGCTGCAAGTTTCTGGTTAAGTAATTGAACTTTATTGACTTAGGTATTTAATTCGTTTCTTACCCATGAAAAATCATAGAACTTTCTTTACTATATCGCTCAGAGCAACCATAAGCACAGCAGGTGTAACCCATCTTTTGACTGTTGTCATGTGATTTTATGTTGGAGCCAGAAATTTTGATGTCATGCACAGTCTATCAGTATATATGGTTGAAGGGTGTGAAGCAAACTCTTTACAATGTATACAAAGTTGTTTTACTAGATGTATACAAATATACATCTAGTTTTTATTGAAATACACTCCTAAAATTTTTCTGAAAATTCCTAAAATTCCTACCTAAAATTTTCCAGAAGTATGCTATGATCCCTGCTCTTAACATTCAGAAGATATTGAAAAACCATCAAAGAAGTGTCATCCTTGAAAATACCCAATAATCAGTCCCAAAAATGTTTAATAAATGTTGCAAACATTAATTCTAAAAACCTGAAAATTTTTTTTACACAGATGTTGAATAACATTATTTCACTGAAATTTCAATTTCCATTGTATATTCGATGTATCTTGTACTCCGTGGTGGATTGATGATTGATTCCCTTGGTAATACAGAAAATCTGTAGTACTCGGAGTCTCAGTATTTTCTTTGTTTTTGCACTAATTATCCTATTCATGAGTTGGAGTGCTCAGACTTACTTTCATGGGTTTGACAGAGCTTATATTGAAATTTTGTATGTAATTCCTAACTAAGATGCCAAAATGGAATCATTAGATGTTCTTAAACAACAAACACTTTATATCTGTGCACTAAACTCCACACTGTCAGATTCCAAATTGTGGAAGACAAAATTTTCAGTAAAAGAATTGTTTTTCCTTATTGGTGTGAAATCACGTTGCAGAGGAATTAGCAAGCCAGCCAACCCTCTGTGTTCAGGCCGGCAATTCCGGATTTCATTACATTTCCTAGAATTCTGGATTATAAATTAATATTGCCAGATTCCATCATGATTTCCGTAGCATAAATTAAAAAGTAACGAGGAGAAAAGTTTGAAGCATCGGAGAACTTCAATGATTACTGTAGCGTAAATTATTAAGTAACGAGGGGAAAAGTTTGAAGTTCTCTGAGGCATCGGTTCATTAGCAGAGAAGCAACCTTTCCCCTCTGAGCGCTGTGTCACACGATGATGTCATCTTTGACTCGCTGGCTTCGTGACGTCGTGCCCCGTTCTCTCCACAGGAGTGCTCAAGTGATGTGCCTAATCCAGAGTTCGCCAAAATGCGTAATTACACATTACGTATCGAAATTTTACCAACGCATAAAAATATGCATCAGGAATTTTTTTCTGCGCATAAAACTACGCATCGAGTAATTTTACCAATTCGTAAAAATATGCATACGGACGGACTTCGTCTTTCAGAAATGGAAGTAAACGAAATGAAGATTTTTTCCGTAATCATAATTTCTTTTTACTGTGATGTTGCCTCTGTCCAGTATTGTTGTTATATATCATTTTATTCCATAAATATTTGTATTTCAATTTGAAAATGGAGAAAAAATTTCTGAAAACGGAAATTAGACGGCGAAAAAATTTTGCTGTAATCTTTAGGCGGGAGAGCGTGACAACTTCGAGGAATTTCTTCTTTTCCGTCATAATTTGGGTTATCCTCGAGATCGATGCATAACTGAACAGAAATTTTGGGGCAATTAGTAGTGGTGGAGGATGTTTTCCGCCTGAAACTTTCTAAACTTTCGAAAGCGGAAGTTTCGTCTTTCAAAACTTTTGAAAATGGAAGTTAGACGCAGTGAAGATTTCTCCCGTAATCGTAATTTTATTTTTCACGTAATGTTTCCTCTGCTTAGTATTGTTGTTAAATATCATTTTGTTTCATAAATATTTGTATTGCAACTTGAAAATGGAGGGAAAATGTCCGAAGATGGAAAGTGGATGTAGCAAGGATTTCCCCCGTAACTGTAATTTTTTATTTTCCCAATGATGATCAGAACATGTATCCTGTATTCTTAAATATTCTCCCCAAAAAAGTTTGTATTTCAGTTTGATAAACGAGGTGTGTGTGCGGGGGGGGAGGGGATCCTAAAACAAAAGTGACGAAGCTGAAAAATTTGTAAAAATTGATGCATGGTGATCAAAAGTATTTAATTTTTCAAAGTTACACTATTCATCTTTTATCTAAAACAGTGAAAGCTGTCAGGCATTCATGGGATAAAATTGTCATCCAAGGGCATTAAAAAAAATGGCGATAAAGAAATCGGAAGGGAAACAAAGATATCAGCAAAATGAAAATTTAAGCACTTGATGCTGTTCAGCTGCAGAAAAACAAATGTGGCTGTGGAACTTGCTGAGAAGTTTATTAGATACTTTTGGAAGCCTATAAGAACCTCAAAAGTGCAATATTTTCACTTCTTGAACACATTGCTGTTCCATGTGGTCATTGCAAAACACGATAAATTTAATGATATTGTTTTAATATACCAATATTGTATTTATTTCTAAAACAAGAAACAAAATGGATCCAAATTCTAAATACATTAAGCAGTGGTGAAATATTTTTATATGAAAAAATCTGGATTGATTTTTCATAATTGCCTAGCATTTTCGTAAGGATTTTATTTCATCTGTTAATTTTTCTAAAATACTGCCGACTTTTGAAAATTACTCCCTAAATTTTTTCAAAAGAGTAAAAATACTTTTTAAATTATTTTTTTTTGCAAACTCTGGTGTTGACGCTAGATGCACGCGTAGAGTCTGCGATGGTGGCCATCGCATTTTGCATTTCCACGACCCGACTTGATCGAACGAGTAGTAACGCTGATCGAGCGGCAGTGATATTTCAGTCCCTGTAGACCCTAGTTCATTGTAGCAGTTGATTGGTCTCATCTTGGGTGTAAAATCATAGCCAATAAAAGAGAAAGGTAAAATCTGCATGCACAGTGTTGAGCAATGTTGTTGTAGCAGCAAAAGAATACTTTCTTATGTGTGTTGTTTTTAGTGTGTGGTGTTGTTTCTTTGTTGTAGAGGTGAATTACTGGGAGGAGCAAGTTGTTAGTTTAGCTTTTATGCAAACCTATAAAGATGAGTTCTAAGATTATACCATTTCAAAGTTACTTTCAAACTTTTAAGGTAGCATACACCGCAAAAAGATCCAGTAAATCTAATAAAGGTGTAAAATTTGCATTTTGCGACATTTGCCAAAATGACACTAACATTGCCCATGGAGGCAGAAACAATATTTTTGCATCATGTAAATGGTCCCAAACACAAAGGTAATGTGAAGTGTACTGATGGTAACTTTAAACTGACTCTGACTACGTTTTTTAAAACATCGGATAATAGTCAAGGAAATGTAACTTGTGCCGAATTGTTGTTTACGTCTTTTTTGATAAAACACAACATGCCATTCAGTGCTGCCAGCCATGCTGGTCCACTTTTTCGGCAAATCTTTCCAAAAGATGAAACTGCCAAACGTTATGGCTGTGGGGTCAGGGGAGACCAAAACTATGGCGATTGTCCACGAAATGGCTTTAGATCGAACTTCCGCTGTTGTGAAATTTTTACAAGAAGGGCCATTTTCTGCAGCATGTGATGGAAGTCATGAAAGGGATTACAATATTATATAATCCTGATATACAAGATGAAGATAGAAGGTATGTAACATACAGTTTTGAATGCAATGTGTAGGTACTCTTAAAGTGAATATTTCCTTTTTACAGGAAATGTTTAGTTTGGTATTGAAACACCACAGGTTTGCGAGGCTAACATTGAACAAAATTAAGATTTTACTTTATGGTTTTTTAAATTATTATTTTAAACACAGATAATACTAGTTTAGTTATTGTGGCATATGCAGAGATTTTTACTGCATATTTATTAATATAATTATGTTTTGTTTTGTGGTAAATGGGTTTGCACAAAAGTTTTACTGATGCACATTTTCAAAGTTGGCAAGTATGGACTTGATTCATTCTGTGGAATTAACTTTTTTACGGGTCTTATAGAGGTTATTATTCAAAAACGTTGGTGGTCAAATTTTCGAACTAAAGCCTAGTTCGTCATCAGGACTACATCACTGGAGTAGTTGCTGCCACTCAGTTGGAAGTGTCCAACCGCAATTATCGTTAATTGTAGTACTTCTTCTTCTTCTTGCTACACTGGCGGAAAGTGAAAAAAGAACACCAAGAAGGAATTGGCGGACGATCATGAAATTTACACATGCTAATGGGGTCGAGTTTACGTACGTGTGATGTTCATTTTGGGACCAACCGGTGAGCGCTTACGCCACAGCACGGCATAATATGCAAATTATCGTCAGTGGTATTTAAGGAGTACGGCGAAGTGAATGTAATCAGTCGTAGGCGTACGGACACGTGCGAAGACCCTGAAGAAACTGCAATGACTGGACATGGAAGACGTGTACGATTTCAGCAGTTATCGGACTTTGAGCGAGGTCGTCTAGTCGGACTCCGCGAGGCTGGGTGGTCGGATCGTCGTATTGCCGAGCAAATTGGACGGGAAGTATCGGTGGTGGTACGATGGTGGCGTAGATGGTCCGAGGAACATTCCCACACAAGAAGACGTGGAACCGGGAGTCACAGACGGACTGATGAGCAGACTGATACACGCATAAGAAGAGCGGCGTTGTCAAGCAGAACATCCACTGTGACGCAAATCCGAGCTGCCGTTGCACCTGAGGTGACTGTGCGAACAATCCGCAACCGTGTACTGGATGCAGGACTACGTGCACGTGTGCCTATGGCATGTGTACCTCTGACTTCAGCCCACCGTCGGGAACGGCTGCAGTGGTGTCGCCAACGTCTGCACTGGAGAACGCAATGGCGATCTGTCGTGTTCAGCGATGAAAGCAGATTCTGCTTGGGAGCCTCCGATGGCCATATGTGTGTTCGCAGACGCACAGGGGAGCGTCTCCACCCTTCTTGCATCCGCCAGCAACACACAGGGCCTACACCTGGTCTCCTGGTGTGGGGAGCGATCAGCTATCACTCCCGTACACAACTAGTGTTTGTACCGAGTGCGTTAAAAAGCACCTCCTACATCAACAACATCATTCAGCCCGTTGTTGTGTCATTTGTGAGGTCGGTCCATCGTGGTGTTTTCCAGCAAGATAACGCACACCCACACATGGCACGTGCAATGCAACATGCACTTCAGGGAGTGAGACAACTTCCATGGCCTGCACGTTCACCGGATTTGTCCCCCATTGAGCACGTGTGGGATTTTATGGGACAACGACTTATCCGGTCTCCACGGCCAGCCACGACCATTCCGGATTTACGCGTCCAGGTTGAGGATGCTTGGAGCTCAATACCCTAAACTTACATCTACAGGGATCGCATTCCTCCTAAAATTCCTAAAATTCCTAATATTTTGTGACCCTCCTTAAATTCCTAAAATTAGACCTAAAATTTGCTATTCATCCTAAAATTTTCGTAAGCTTATTTATTAAAAACACAACCGTTATTAACGCCAATAAATTTACCATTACGCAGGGTGCGCACGCGTGCTTGAAAACCTGGAAAGTCCTGGAAAATCATGATTACGTTTTCAAATCCTGGAATATCCTGGAAAAACGGTGTTTTTTTAATGCCGTCTTGAAAAGCCTTGAAATTTGAAATTAGTGCTTTTATGCCCTTTTAGGAAATCGTGTTACTGTTACCCCTTCAGTTTTTAAAGTTCCTTTTCTCTGTTCTCAAAGAAACCACCGGCAGCGGTTTCCGATGTGCACCAAATCCTAATTTGGCTGGGGGAAAAAAAAGAAAAAAAAAGGCACTACTTCCAGTGCAATAAAATTGGATGATTACTAGTAGGTCGAAGGGGAGCTTGATGTCCGTCCGACAATTGAGAACAGAAGGGGAAAGAAGAGGCATTTAGCATTTGCAGGGGGTCGCGTATGTACCAAGTCAGCTGGCATCCACCAGTGAGGAGTATGCCTGAACAACACATTCATCATCTTCTTGTTTATGTGCATGCCACCCTCCCTCCCCTCAAGAGACTTCCACTACTTATGATAAAAAATAAGAAAACTATCTTTGCGAATTTTTCACGAAAGTGGCTGAAATTTTTACATTCACTGTAATTGGATTACAGAAGCTCACTTCCAAAATTCCAGTTGAATCGGTTTAAAACTTTAAAAGTTAGCATTGGTAATTTTTATTATGGACAAGTATGTGTGCCTCTTTGGACAGAGTGAGCCTCCAGCAGAAAGGGTGTTACCATAGCAACGGTTGATTGACAGCTGGGAGCGCTGATCTGAAGCCCTTGGTTGGGAAGAAAGCAAACACCTGTTTATCACTTCCACAGCACTAAAGGACTAAGAGAATATTTTCAGAAATCCATTTTTCTGAATTTTGAAAATAACACAGTAAAATTTTTACAGTTGTTAAGATACATCACAATAAAGTTCTAGTGCAAATTTCGCCAAATTCCGTTAGGAACTTTAGCAGATGCAAAAAAAAAAAAAAAACGTTGCATAATCGGATTGAAAAAAAAGAAACAGTAATTATAAATTACGGGAAAAGCAAGTGAATTATTTTTTTTAGATGCCATGGTTTATTTAAACAGAGTGATCCTTAAATTTTTTTTCTGTGATGATATGGACTCTATTTGAATTACAAACACGTTTTTATTCAGACGTCTGAGTTACTGTTTTAATAAAAAAATCATCTATAATTAAAAAGTTTTCAATGGATTTAAGCAATATTCAGCAGATAAACAAACGTATTTTAGTAAATTGCAACATCATGACGTAAATTTGGTAATTTAATTTTGTCGAAAATTGGGGAGCATTTTTTTTTTTACAGTTTCTATTATAGTTAAAGTGAAGGAGGAAGGATGCAACTTGACAGTTCAGTGAGCTGCAGGTGGTGATTTATGGCGATGTGCCAAATCAAAAGAAGCCATTCCATCAGGTAATTCCAAAGGTTGTGTTGTGTGGACGCGTCCTCCTGCTGCTTGATCTTAATTGGAATGTTTTTGTGCATGGGGGGGGGGGTTCAGAGAAATATCCGTTTCAGCTTTACAGCTTTCACGGCTCTTTTTTTTTTTTCTTGGTAATAAATAAAAATCATAGTTGCTGCATTCACCATTGATCCATGTTTGCATTTCTTGAATATAAACAGCAGACAATCAGAAACATAGTGTTGGGCGGGTCTTGATGATCTTCATTTTGCATATGCTGAATTCAGTTCTGTGGGAATAAGGAATGACTTATACTGTGAATATATACAAAACTACATATTTTTGAGCTGAAAAATAGGTCTACTTGTACACAGTAGCTAAAGTGTGAACTCAGATGAAGACAATCAGACATACGGACGTCTGATTCCATAAAAAAAAATCAACATAGTTTTTTTATTTACACTACAGGTAAAAAAGCAAAAACATGTTTTCAAACGTTATAAAGGAAAACGGATTTTTGAAACGCATGACTTGATGATCTTAATTTCTGAAAGTTTCTTTTTTCCACATCCTTTTTTTTCAATTACAATACACTGTAATAGGATACTGTGTGTTATATCACTTAGAGATATGGCAGATTTTCGGTTGCTGATATCCGCGATCGTAAGCGGTAGTTGCATTGCGATTGTTGATGATGACAAGATAAATACTGGAGTGATGTAAAATGTTGCATAAACTAAAAAAATAAAAAAAATAAAGCCCCCACCCCCACCCCGAACTTTTATGCGGTCATCATAGCTGATCAACCATTTCATTCCATGAACATCAGCACATTTCAATCATTTGAACATTGGGGGTATCTGAAGGAATTCAGCCGTGTGCTTAAGCGCCCTAGCGCAACGAAACATGCTAATTTTGGATAGTTCTATTCCCTTCCCCTCTACCATCCCTAATAATTGAGAGTGCATACATTGAGAGTGTTTCAAATATTCTATTTATGAGCTAGTTTTCGCGCTGTTTGTTATGCTTTTATTTTCGAAGAAAGAGAGGGAAAATAAGGAAAAGCAGCTAGAGAAAAAAGAAAAGCTGAGTTTGATGACAAAATAAAAGAAAATGATGCAGAAATAAATAGGCTTAAAAAAGATAAAGAAGCCTCCTAGCAGTAATTCAAGAGGGAACAGAAAGAATGAGAAAAGCTGTAGAAAAACAAAATACTGTTGAAATAGCAGTTGCCTCTAACTTGATCATACAAGTTTCAGCTGAAATAAAGAAAACTGAAAGTAAATTAGTTGTGGTGGAAGCAGAAAAAGATAGGCTAATCAGGAAAAGGTTAAAACAATAATATGAAAAAAGTAATTCAGTGAACAATTGTACATAG
The DNA here is from genome assembly GCA_039090855.1 of Macrothele yani. NCBI lineage: Eukaryota > Metazoa > Arthropoda > Arachnida > Araneae > Macrothelidae > Macrothele > Macrothele yani. The sequence goes on from CM077012.1 coordinate 64,929,651, forward strand.
TTCTTGGTTTTCAATTACCTTTTTAGGATATTATAGTTTAATGTGAAACCTGAAAACTTTACTGTGAAAATTGTGAATTGCTTCTGGTTCAACAGCATATTAATGTTCAAAGTGAAACTTGAATGTGGTAAATATACTTGAATATGATAATAACACGTGAAAAGATAAGAACTGAACATTAGAAGTAAATCATACTTAAACTTTAGACATTAGACGTTATGCAAAAAATTTGGGTGTGAACTTTGACCATATATACTAATGGACTGCGCATTGGCAATAGCTGCATCAAAGCCGCCATGGCTCAAACATTGGGCACGTCATCATCAGACTCCAAATTTCGTGTACAAATGCTGTTATGATTACTAATTTACGCTGCAGAACTTCAGTGTTTTCGGTGTATTATGTGAATGCACCTCATATATAATGAAAACTCTTCAGGTAAGTTTACTTATGAGCTATATACATGCATGATCGTGTTGTTTACATTTTGTGATTTATAATGTGATGAACATTTGCGAAGAATTTGGAACATGCATTCCATTTTTTTTTTTCTAAGTTACTATATTTTTATATCAATAGCTGCAAGTTTCTGGTTAAGTAATTGAACTTTATTGACTTAGGTATTTAATTCGTTTCTTACCCATGAAAAATCATAGAACTTTCTTTACTATATCGGTCAGAGCAACCATAAGCACAGCAGGTGTAACCCATCTTTTGACTGTTGTCATGTGATTTTATGTTGGAGCCAGAAATTTTGATGTCATGCGCAGTCTATCAGTATATATGGTTGAAGGGTGTGAAGCAAACTCTTTACAATGCATACAAAGTTGTTTTACTAGATGTATACAAATATACATCTAGTTTTTATTGAAATACACTCCTAAAATTTTCCTAAAATTTTTCTAAAAATTCCTAAAATTCCTAAAATTCTTACCTAAAATTTTCCAGAAGTATGCTATGATCCCTGCATCTAACATCTATACGACAGACTCCATGCCAGAATTGCACAGTGTGACGCAGTTCATGGCGGTTCAACCTCGTACTAACCATGTTACATGGAAATGTTATTTTTCAGTTTACCAGCAAATGCAGTTGTATTTTGCCATAATGTTTTGATCACGTTATCCTTTGTATTCCGTTATTATGCTGTATAAATTTCGTTGGTATCAGACGTCTCTTTCTTGGTGTTCTTTTTTCACTTTCCGCCAGTGTATTTCGATCCCCTTTTCTAGTTTCCTCTTCACTAAGTTTGACTGGTGGGCGATTATTCTTACTGAGTCCCAATTTATGGAGTGTCCACTTGCTTGTATATGTCTGTCTGGCCCTGTTTTGCTACTAATGTTCCTAATAGCTGCTTGGTGTTTTTTCATTCGGACTTTAATACTCCTCCCTGTTTCTCCTATATAGCTGAGTCCACATACAGTCGATGCAATATATTACTCCTTGCAATTGGATGTCCACTTCTTTCTGCTTTAAAGCTGGCAGGAATTTCTGTAATTTATTATTTAGATCTGAAGCAAGCCTGATATTATATTTTGCTCCGATCCTCTTCAGTTTTTCGAAAAGTCTCTTGTGGTACGTAATTTTGCTGGTGAATTTGAAGTTGGTTATTTCCTGCTTCTTTTTTGTCACTTGCTTATATAATTTCTCAACATATGGGGAGGGGTAATTGTTTTCTGCCAATATTTCTTTTTATTCTTCTCTGTGAAGATCTTTTTGAGTATCTGAAGAGACCAGGACTTCAATTTTTTCCAAAAATTGTCTTGCCGTATTCGATTTAATATAGTCAGGGTGGAATGAGCAGAAGTCTTAACATCTTCCCTGTGTTAGTGGGTTTTCTAAAAACCTGAGTGAATGTTCTCCCCTCTCTTGAGGTCAAGGTTAAATCAAGGAAATTGATGCCATGGTCTTTTTCCAGTTCCAGGGTGTACTGCAAGGTATTTTCTAGCAAGTTAAATTCTGCCAGAATCTGAGAGGGTAGAGATTGGTCCACATTATCTACAATAAATAGGACATCATCCATGCATCTTACATAGAGAGCAAATATTGACGGTTGTACAAGGATTTTTACCTCTAGCTCACTTACATAATAATTTGCTAGCAGAGGTGCTAGTGGAGAACCCATTGCAAGTCCTGAAGTTTGCCTGTAATATTTCTTTCCAAACTGGAAGAAATTATTCTTGAAAGAAAACAGAAGCAGTTCATATATGCCAAGTAGTATTTCTCTATTGTGATTATGGAATACTATTTTTTCTGCCAGGTCATCCGCAATGAATTCCAGCAGGAGGTCTAGGTTAATGTTAGTATACATAGATACTATATCCAGGCTTGCCATTACTGGATGAATTAATTCTGGCAAGTTGTCTAGTTTTCCTTTCAGCTGCATGGACTTTTTTAGAAGGTAGGGAAGAGAAGGGAAAATATATCTGAGGTGAATAAGTAAATAATAATTAATGTTGGAGAGTGGGGGATTTCTAGTGTCTATTATAGGTCTTATTGGATGGACTTCTTTTGTGAATTTTCATTGTACCATAGATCTGTGGAACTCTTGATTGGATTTTGGAGAAGCTTTTGAAGAGCTCATTTAGCTGATTTTTACTTTTTAAAGAGCTGATTAATTTCTTAAGATTTTTGACAGTTTGATCAATAGGGTTAACAGTGAGTTCTTCATAGTAAGGCTTGCTCAATTCAGCTTCCATTTTATTGTAATACTTATCTTTTTCTAACAATACCATAACTTTGCTTTTATCTGATTTCAGTGCTACAACTTTATCATTGGTTTTGAATTTTTTAAAGTCAGTAATGGCATTTCTATCAAAATTATAAGAAACTTTTACTGGCTTTTTTAAGCGAGTAAAAGTTTCTTATAATTTTGATTCTGTGCAGAACTGCCCATTTTCCATTGCGACAGATGGCAGCAATAAGTCTGAAAAATACTACCCACTTGTTGTAACACTATTTAGTGCCAAAAGCAATCAAATTGAAAGTTCGTTATTTTAAGTGCCTGTTTTAGTTGGGGGTATATATTTCCAAACTGGGGAAAATATTTCCAAATTGATAGTCAGTTCTTTGGAAGAGGAGAATATTCCATTAGGAAATTGCATTGCCTTGAGTGTGGACAATGCACCTGTTATGGTGGATTGTCCACACAATCCACCATAACAGATAATAATGGTGTTGCAGCTTTTTAAGAAAAAGAATGTCCACCATTTGGCTGTTATAGGGTGCCCATGCCATCTAATTCACTTGGCTGCAGAAAAGGGAGCAGCATGCCTTCCAGGTAATATTGAAGAATATTTGATTGATATATTTTATTATTTTCAGAGAAGCTCTAAAAGAAAAGAAAAGTTTCAAAATATGTGTGATGCTGAAACAAGGAAAATACTAAAACGTGTATCAATGAGATGGCTCTCTCTAAATAAATGTTTAGCCAGATTGTTGGAGCAGTGGGATCTATTACTAACTTTTTTTTAAGAAAAAAGTGAAACAGTGTAAATCTGTGACTGATAGCCTTCAACATTTTACCATCCCTAAGATTACTGGAAATGTGGCAGATTGCTGTAAAAAGAGGCAAAGTGAAAACTTTTCAGAAAATATTAGTAAGAAACCTGCCCACCAAAAGAATTTTTCTGTCAAAGGAACTGACCGAAAAATTGACAGAACCAACCTAAAGTATCGCCAGTGCTAACACATGAAGAAATAATTTTTATGTTTTTGTCTGACGATTTGTATAAAGCAATTTTTTCATTTTTGATATTTATTTTGCCAGATTTTGACAAAACAAATTTGCAGTTTCAGACAAATAAGCCCATCATCCACATGTCCAGATCAATCCTATTGAATCTCTTTAAAGATACACTGTCAAAATTTGTTTTCCCATCTGTTTTGAAAAGTGTGACTTCAGTTAAAGCTATTAACTATCATTCAGTTGAAAACCAAAAATCTGATGCAGATTTAGTTATTGGTAGGTCCACTGAAAAATTTTTTTCAGATTTAAAAGCTTTGAAAACATTATATATTTTATTCTTGTGTGAGAAACTTTTATATTGCTACATGTGATTACATGGTTCATAAATTCCCTATTGATGATGAAGTATTTATTAATGCAGAAGTAGCTGACATTCACTTAATAGAGAAATCTTCATTTTCTAAAGTGCATTTTTTTGTGGAAAAGTACTCTTCTATTGTCCTAAGAGCAATAGAAGTTTCGTATGAGGATGAAGCATTTGATATCCTCCAGTCTGAGTTTTGTTGTCTTCAGCATGAAGATATTCCAGGCGAAATTCTTGAAGAAGAGCGAGCTGATATTCAGTGGCAATTAATAGGTAAACTTAAAAGTACTAATGGAGAATTTAAATTCAAGAGGCTGTCATGTTTAATGCTTCTCATACTAACAATCCCTCACAGCAATGCCTAGTGTGAGAGGATTTTCAGTTATATGACAAAGACCAGTACTCAGTTCAGATCAGCAATGTTAAAGGAAACATTAGAAAATCTGTTGATCATAAAATCTAATTAACAAGGACCATGCTTTGAACAGCAATTTGATACTGATTTTTTGAGGAGGTGCAAGTCTTGTACAACAAATGCACTGCATAAAAATTGGAATCCTATGGTATAATGTAAATAGCTTGCATATAATATTGTATATTTAGTGATTGTTCTGAAAGTGTAGACTTTTAATAATGATTGTGATGGAACAATAAAATAAACATAGGTAAATATAATTCAATCAACATTTTTTGTATGCATTAATGTAACATTAGTGCTTCAAATTATGTCCAGTGATATTTCAAACATACAAAAGTATGCTTGCAGGATTTTTCTCTTCTTAAGGTTGGCAAATCTGAAGTAGAGGCTAAGCCTTAACAAAGACAAAATATTACACAGATTTTTCGAACCTTACCAGAATCTAGCAAGCTATGAAGATAAAAATAATTTATTTAAGAATTCTATTGGTCTTCAAAGAACTTTTCTTCACTTTGTTCAGGAAAAGTTCTACAATTCTTCCTACAGCACAATAGCATTTGTAAACACATTTTTGATGTGGTGGTGAACATATGTATTAATACACACATACATAAAGAACAGTTTGATAATGAAGAAATGAAAAGCAAACTAAGAATTATATTACTATTAATTTTCTCCATGAGTGTTACGATAATCTTCACATAAATAAGACTATTTACAATAACGCTTGTTTTTTCTGTTTTTTATTTTTATCTTTTTTTATTGTTTTTTTTTACGGTTCCACAGAACTAAACTGTGGTTAGCTTTAGATACAGTAAAACATTTGGTTCATTGTCTAAGAACTGTAAAGTACAGCTAGCTTGCTTCTGGTTCTTGAGACCAATACCTATGATCAATTTTTTTTTTATCATCAACACTATGGACATATAATTACTGGAGACATGACATTTATTGAAAGTCTGAACTTCAGGGAGCTTGTAACTTTGGGTATTAAATTTAGACCTACTAAAAAAATTCCAAAAATAAAATATTGCATATTGTTCTCTGCATGATCTAAACAGATATATTATTAAAACTAGTGTTATGTATGAGGTTTCTTTAGAATACTCAGAATGGAAACATATGAATATGTTTCTTCAGGATCTCAAATCATCCCTACAGGGTTTGCACATTCAAAAAAAAAAAAAAAACAACAACAACATAAAAACATAAAGCATATACATTTATTATTTGCACTTATAAAATATGCCTCAGAGCTCTTGTTCTTCTGAAGTCATATGTTCCTGTAGTTCTACTGTTATTGTGCATCTTTGCACATTTGTTACATCTTCAGTGCCATAGGAAACTTGTTCCGTAATATCATTAACTTTTTAAATTTCAAATTGCTTCATATAGATTTTATGCAGAGCAGTTTTCATGTGGGGAAACTTTCCACTTCATTGAAGGAATAACACACGCAAAAAAACATGTAACCATGGAACTTGAGACCCATAGAACTTTGTATGAATTTCCCATGACTTTAGCATCACAGTTCATCAATGAAATGGTTGATGCGTCATTGGCAGCATTCATAATTGAAAAGCATTGACTCCCCTCTTTGTTTGTGCGTGTAGAAATTTTTAGGGTGGACCATCTGCTCTCTTGTAATGGCAGATTCCTGTAGATGTTACACATAAGATCATAACAAAATGAGCTCCACCACCTAATTTTTTTTGTAGGAAATGTATGAATGATCTTTCCTCACTAATCTGATCCTGAGGTTGTTCGTGATTCACACTCTGTAAAGACTTTGGTTCTTTTAATTTCGCTCAGTGCCTGCACTGTCCTACATAGACTTGATAAAAAACAATATTGCATTACAAGGAAGAGATGTTATCAATATCATGCATGTATTTTGTTTTGTTTGCTGTAGAAAAGTAAGCATCTTAAGGTTTTGATTAATCAGAATGTCTTCTGTTTTCAGTTGATGTGTTCTAAATACATAGTAAATTTCACCCCAGTTGCAAAATATGAGTGTAAAACAGAGCACTATGATTCTAGCAAAGATTTGAGATCATGGAATTTTTTGATGAGTTCCTAGAAAAGTCCTGTAATTTATTTTCTGTGAATGCGTGTAAACCTTGTACTTATTATAATGTCATCTGATAAGAGTGATCTTAATATTTTTGTTTTGTTTTGTTTTACTCTACAGGGGTTGGGGGCAGCTCTCAAAGAACTTCAAATTTCTGCAACTGTAAATAATGCAAATAATAATTCTGTAGTCATTTGTAAAAATTAATATTGGGTGATTATTTGCAATGGCATTAATAATAAAATTACTCATCAAGTCCTTATTTGCCAAAGACCAGTTATTAATAGATTTAATTCAATTTACAAACTGCTTGAAATTCCATCACAAACTATTTTTGAACTAAAATTTCATTTTCTTTTTCTCTCTCTTTGTGTTTGCCACTCCTAAGTTTCACAACTTTCCTACCAAGTTTAGCTTTATTGCAAGTGGAGTCAGAAGCCATAAGAAAAAAGTAGATCAGAAATTTTAAGCACTTCTTAGCTTAAAGCCAACATAAACATCTATGCTTTTGAAAGCATACATGGCCTCACCACTAGATGACATAATATATACACACTAAAAAAGCTTTATACAGAATTTGATATCCTTAGTTTAACTAATCTGCATGCTTAGAATATTTTCCTTGGTTGGTTCATTAAGCACAATTACATTCAGCTTGACCATTTGATTTAAAAGCAAGTTAACAAAATCCCAGTAAAATGTTCTCATTTTCAAGTGTTTGCAATGTTCTCCTTCTTTTTAAAGAATGTAAGAATATGCACAAGTCTTCTTACAAAACTAATTACTGGCTTATTTAGAAGTATTTTGATGACCTCCTTTGCCTAGACAAGTTTGATGAAATTCAAACTGACAGTTTAATGGTATTTACTCATGTTGTCTAAAACTCAACAAGTTAAACAACAACAATAATAATAATCAAGAACTTGTGGGTTTTAAATTTTTCCTGAAACTTAATTCTTGTCATCTATTTGTTCACTAGTCTGACCAAAGAGCATTGTTTCCTTTTGAGATAATGCAGTGTATCAACTGGAGCAGTAATATTTCAGAAACAATAATTGAAGAAAATGCACTTATAGCTAGAGTTTTAAGAATTTCTAGAATATGTACTAATGAGAAAAATTTCAACAGTGATACTGAGAATTTAATTAAATGATTTCTTTGCAAAAAAGTACCTCCTAAGTTCATAAAGAAAGCATTAAATAAACTTAAACTCAATCATACTCTGCAAATTAGAGACTAATTTTCTTATATTATGGATGTTATTTTAACTACTAGGTTAATCTTGCAACTAGTTTGAATTTTAGGTTATCTTTACTACAAGGTAGCACTGGCATCTTGTCTTAAATTCCATTATGTGGTACATGTTTACGTACATAATTAACACAACACAACTATGTAACCTGGGATTACTACTAAACTCACACCATTACATCATTCCTAACTTCGAACTACTACATCACACTACTAACATCGTACCTGTTGTTGCTCTAAAACTCCCTACATATATGCATGTAAATCGATATGATATAAATAAGATACGATAATGTTAACGATTCATATGTGACATTTCTGTTTTGACTTTTGATTTGGTATAGGAGGAAGAAATTGTGATGCAAGAACCTGTGTTTTTTGTCGTGTGAAAATTTCACAGGTGACCACGAGGCCTGATGTATATGAAGGTTTTGTGGTAAGGGTTTTTGTCCCATTCTTTTCTCTCTCTTTTTTTTTTTTTTTTTTAATTTTTGGAGGGGGTTCTCAGTTTCAATATTCTGGTTTCATTCATATTTTTTTTTGTCTTTTTTGGGGCTACAAGATATAATAATATTTAATACCAGTAGTGAAAAGTTTTTAAACTGCAAATTAATAGTAATATTTACAACAGGATGGTCATTTAGCTTCGAAAGGAAACAAGGGATGTTTTCTAACAAATAAAAGTATAGCTCTGTACAATTTGTAAATATTCAAGATGTTACCGGGTGTAGCGTCAGTTTTAAAATTCTCATGTTTGTTTGAATTTTGTGTGGTCTAGATTTTTAGTTTTGACTTACTGGGTTGTGAAGTTGGGTAGGCATTGTTTTGGCCTATTAAAAATTAAAAATGATGTAATCCGTAATTCATAAGAATAGTTATATATAAATATATTGCATTAAATAATTTCTTCTAATCTATTTAACTATGACTTTTTTTTTAATGTTATAATTTTCTGTTTTGACAGCTTAGGTAGAAACCCATTTCTATAGGTTGCTACTATTTCTATACTCTACTCAATAGGAGGGACATTTTGTGTGGCAATTCCTTAAAGAAACCATACAAAATGACACTATTATCACTCCTCATCAGTCTGTGAGTGGTTAGAAACACAGGCTTCTGACCATTTGCCCAAGATAGGTATGGGTTTTTAAGTTCTGAATGAGGCTTGGGCAATGTATTTGTCTGATGGCTCTGTCCTTTCCCTGGAACCAGAGGCCTTAAATTAGGAATGGGCGACTGCTTGTAGCCCTTAGAGTTGTTCATGGTGGTCATTAAACTTCTGAAACAAAAACAGGGGTTAAAAAACAACTAATATCACTGTTTTTCATGATTTGTTTTTCTGTCTGTCTGTTTAAATATATATTTGTCTTCCTTCTCAGATTGAGTTAATACTGAAAAAAAAAAAAATGTTTGGTCAGTGGTGAGAACTGGAAAAATATTATTAGTTAATATTTGGCCAACTGTGAAAATATGTGCCTATAAAAGATTGGGTCTTGAGAATCTAAGTATGCTACAAGTTGAAACTTTCTATCTGTTTGGTCTTAATGACCTTTTCAATGGAAAACAACTGAACTTGAATAACAATAGTATATATCTAAAATTCAAATATAAACCCTTCCACAATTCATTCACTAAACTCATAGGGAAAAGAGGTAGTGGTAAAAACCCTAATACAATTGTTGATTTCCTACATATGCTGAATGATTTGGTCTCCTCATGTCACAACTTTGTCAAAAAATGTCGTTCCATGATTTTTAGTCTTAACAAAAGTAAAAGCGGGTGGTCTTAGTGAGGGATGGGTTTGCCTCCTTGGGGCACTCCGTTGGCAGTGGCACGCAGAACAGCAACAAGGGCCTCTGTGAATCTTGGAGAGGTGCCAGCTAATTCCACGTGACATTGGCCAAAAGACCTCAATCACTGGGTTTTGTTCCAGAATCCTTAGGTTGAATGGCCAACTGGAACCATTAGCTGTGGGCTAATCCCCCCCCCCACTAATGCACCTACCTGATTAAAAAGACGCAAAGAAAAAATAAATATCCGGACTCTAGTGTGGGATATGGTGGACCTACCACACTTGAGAAGGACGGTTCACCACGGAATACACCTGGAATTTCTAAAAGGCACATGAGAAAGAGATCAAGGCTGAGTGAGTGTAAGATTGGTGTATGGAATACTAGAGGTATAAATGGCAAGATGAATGAGGTGATTGAAGGAATGAACAAGTATAAATTGGATGTGCTGTGTGTAAGTGAAACCAAAAAGAAGGAAATTGAGATAGAAGAAGTGAATGGAATGGTGAGTGTGTGGTCTGGAGTATTGGATAATGTGAGAGGACAGGCTGGTGTAGGTGTGATTTTAAGTGAAAAGATGAAGAACAACTTGATGCACTATAGCTGCATTAGTGAGATAATTATTTGGATTTGTTTGAAAGTGAAACTTCAGAGAGTAGTAATTGTTGTAGTGTATGCTCCTTGTGACTCGGAACCGTCTGATAAGAAGAAATATTTCTGGAATGAGCTAAAAGCTGTTTCGAGCCAGTTTGGTGCTAAAGAAAAAGTTATAATAGCAGGGGTTTCAATGCTAGAGTAGGTGTGCAGAATGTGATGTATGACAATGTTCTGGGTAAGTTCAATGATCCTTGTGTGAATGATAATGGTGAAAGATTAATTGAACTCTGCATTGAGAATGGTTTGTGTGTATCTTATATGTTTTTCAATGACAAGTATATACATACATATACTTGGGAAAATTGTACTCTTGTTCAAAAGAGTGTGACAGATTTTGTTGTCTATGATCAGCATCTGAGTTGTTGACACTCATGTGATGAGAGGTGCGGATGTTGGCCCTGATCATTACTTGCTAGTGGCACGAGTGAAACTGAATGTTGGTTGGAGGAAAAGGAATAGGAAGAGACCTAGGATGGAAAGAATAAAGGTTGAAAGGCTCCCTGAAGATCATCAGCGTTATTCTGACTTAATCAGAGAACGACTAAAGGAGCTGAAGTCATGTGAGAGGGATGTAGAAAAGAAGTGAGAATGTTTTAAGAACTGTGTTGTCACTGCTGCTAAAGAGGTCTGCGGCACCACAATAGTGGGTAACAATAGAGGTGATGCTTGGAGGAATAGTGAGATTGAAGAGGCAGTAAAGAGAAAGAAGGATGCCTATTTGAGGATGTTGCAAGGTATAGTTTCTGTGGATGAATACTGCCATAAGATGCATGAAGCAGCTAAGCTGGTTTGCCAGAGTAAGGCAAAAGATAGGAAGGAGAAGGTGGAAAGGCATGAACTGGCTTTTTGGAAAGATAAGAAGTCCTTCTGGAAGTACATGAGACTCAGGAAAAATAGGGGAAACAAAGTTGTAAGTTGTGTGAAGAATGAGATTGGGGAAATGATATGGGAGCCCAATGAGTTAAGTGACAGATGGGGTGAATACTTCTGTGAGTTATTAGATCAGGAAAGCAAAGATAATTCTGAGACAGATGCAGATGATGTCACAATGAGGGATGAAAGCACAGGAGGGATCTCAAGAGAAGAAGTGTGTAAAGCTGTAAAATCTCTTCAGAATGGTAAGGCTCCAGGAGTTGATGGCATAACTGCAGAGATGTTAAAATATGGTGGTGACTCTGTAACGGACTGGTTAACTGAAATTTGCCAGTTGTGCTGGGAGCTAGGAATGGTCCCTCGGGATTGGAAGGATGCTATCATTGTTCCTTTGTAAAAGGGAAAAGGTGATCAGACTGACTGTAAGAACTATCGTGGTATTACCCTACTGAGTGTGCCAGGAAAGTGTTTGGTAAGGTCATTATTGAAAAAGTATGGGATCTTACATCAATGAAAGTGTGGGGTGTTCAGAGTGGTTTCATGCCGGGTAAAGGCTGCACTAACTAAATTTTTGCATTGCGCATAATGATTGAAAAGTATATGGCTGTTGGTAAGAAAGTTATTGCTACCTTCATAGATTTAGAGAAAGCTTATGGCCGAGTAAATAGGACACTTCTGTGGAAGGTATTGAATGAATATGGTGTTACTGGGAATCTACTTAATAGTGTAAAATCCATGTATGCTGGCAGTAGAGCTTGTGTAAGAGTGAATGGTGTTTTATCCAAATGGTTTTCCATTGGTGCAGGAGTTAGACAAGGTTGTGTAATGTCGCCATGACTGTTTAATATATTTATGGATGCATGCATGGGGGATGCCATAATAGATAATACTGGTTTATGTTTTGGTGCTATCCGTGTGTGCAGATTTCTGCATGCTGATGACACTGTCCTGTTGGCAGAGAGTAAAAGTGTGTTGCAGAGTATGTTGACTCGGATGTACGAAGTTTGCATGAAATTCAAACTTAGTATAAATAAGGGGAAAACCAAAGTTATGGTTTTTGAGCGAGAAACTGGTAGTACTGAATGTTATATAAGTCTAAATGGCTCATTTGTTGACCAGGTGAGTGAGTTTGTGTATTTAGGAAGCATGTTTGACAAAGAGAACAAATTGGATGGTGAAATTAGTAGGCGAGGCTGTCTATGAAAGTGCAGTTGTTCCTACTCTGATGTATGGTAGTGAAACCTGGGTATTACAGAAGAAACAGGAGTTATTTGTGTGCTGGAGAATGTGTTGTGGGAAGACACATTCTGATTGTGTGAGGAATGAAGATATGTTGCAGTTGTGTAATGTGAAGCAAAATATTGTTAGCAAGGTGGAGACCAATATGCTTCGGTGGTTTGGCCATGTTGAAAAAATGAGTGAGGAGATGCTTACTAAGAAAAATGTTTTTAGCCCAAGTGGCAGGAAGGAAAGGCAGAGGAAGGCCAAGAAAGTCATGGGAGGATCAGATTCAGGAGTGTTTGCATGAGAAAAAGATCATGAGTATGAAGTATAGAAGATCTTGTGTGCGTCGTGTGATGGATGTCAGCGAAGCCCGAGTTGTGTGTCAAGATTGCTGTAAATGGAGAAGTTTGATACAGCAACAGTAAGTAAATAATCAGTTAAAAATTATCTGGTAGTTTGTTTTTCTTAGTGGAGCTAACCTCTGAATCCCAGAGAAACAGCTTAGTGATATGTATATATGTATACAATAGTAAAATTAAAGCACTTGCCAAAACCTTGAAGAACTACGTTTTCAAATGTGGACATGTTTCTCACTTGGTTGAAGATCTCATTAAATACAGGCTTTTGACTGTTCAACTAAAATCTTCAGACCACAGACCATCATCTTATTAAGAAATACTGTGTGATGAATTTCACTTATAAAGCCCTTGATATCATTGGTATCAAATCCATTTTTGCTAAGAATTTGGAACTCTTTTCACTAAAGAACTCTGTTAAATTAGTCACCTGCTACCGATACAACAAACAATTAAGTAGGCTGATATTTAATTATAAGCAAACAGTTTTGGAAGTTGATAATTGCTTTGAAAATAGAGATAATCTTTGTCTCTACCATTTAAATGCATTTCATAGATTCGTGGATTCACACCATAAGCACATACTGACTGGGGATCTTGATGTTGTTCCATTTGAAGAATTACATCTAGTGATGCTTCTAGGCTCCAAGTTCAGATTACCACAATGACTTAACCCTAAGACTTGCATCTCCAATCTAAAGTCTAACCTACTGCAATTTATACTACAGCTGTTTTATGAATTCAGCCTCCCCATTAAAGCTTTTCATGGGTGGATGAACGCCATACTTGGAGATGTCTTGCACGTGTGTCGGAGATCACCTCGAACAGCGGATTATTTGAAAGATGCCACGAATATACCTAAGGTCTTACATCAAATCAAAGCTTTTAAAAAAATGTTTACAATTACACCTGTGGATAAAACCTGAAACAACTTTGCAGTTATCTGTAAAAAATTGTATATGAAACTTATGGTTCAAGAGATGAATAACACTGAGATGTGCATCTCGTTACTCAAAGCATAAAAGCCACTTCAAAAAAGATTCTTGCTTTACATAAACATCTAAAGCTACAGATATCAAACATTAATTATCCTTTCATTTACAGTATTCTGAAGTTTCATAAACAACCTGTATCTTTTTGCTTCATTACCAGTGGACATAGCTGTTATAACGGTAAAGCTGGTAAACTGCTTGGCAAGTTCCTTTCGGCCATACTATAAAAACAGATTCAACCTGGATCATTTGCAGAAATACTAAAGTCATTGAGACTCTAAAAACCTTAGCTTCCATCACCTCAGTCGACACTTACGACTTCAAGAATCTGCTTATCTTGATATCACTTTTTGGTTTATTTCATGTGACTGCAAACGTAATTGCTGAACTGGATGGTAACATTTCTTCGCAATATTAGCACTATCTCACAGACTTCTGCATTAACCATAATTATGCAGTCATGGGTAGTAAACTTTACCTACAGACTCATGGTATACCAATGGTAGTAGTTTCTCCAGCATCCTTGCTAATCTCTACCTGCATCTCTTTGAATCAAAATTTGTTGTTACTCTGTCTTCTGATCCTGGCATTGTTCTAAGATACATCAATTACACCGTTGTCTTCAACAATCCTTGTTTTCTACAGATGAATGCTAAACTATATCCAGAAGACCTTCCTCTGAAAAAAAAACAACTATACATCTGTCTGTGTGAACTACCTGGACCTAAAGATCAACAAAAATACAAAAAACAGAAAAACAAAAATGGGTTTTCAGAGCAACTTATTTGATAAGAGGCAGGATTTCAATTTTGAAATCAACTATTTCACTCACTGGTCATCTAACATTTCCATAGAAATACACCACATTATTATTATATCTCAATTTCATAGAATTGTTAAAATTTGTTCCTCTCAAGAAAATATCATTAAGAACCTCAATATTCTTGTCAACAAATTTAAGCTTAATAAATTTCCAATCCACTTCCTAAGGCTTCAATTTTAACTCAACAACTAATCTTCAATTTTAACTCAACTTCACCAAGGTTTAAATTACGTATCAACACTGTGGATTAACATCGGACCTAACATTTTAAAAATCAATAGGATATACCAAGTGCTACATGGCAAGTCCCTTGTGGCTGTAGTCATTTGCATACACAGTCTTACAACTAGCACCACACTCATCTTTTTTGGCCTATTAGGTCACTTTTAATTTGTTTACCTTACTTAATTGAACCAATTCCACGCTACTTATTTCATCCTTCTACTGTTTGAATGTCAGTCATTCGGCTTTGGTGATGTTTAGTCCTGTTGGTGCTTTCAAGTGTTCCAGCCATTGTCTGGTAAGTTCTTCATTTTTTACTCATCTGTAGGGTTTGCACTTTGAGTATGCTTCAGATTTTAATTTATTTACATGTTTCATATTGTTAATTTGGTTTCAGTGGCTTCGGGAGCATTGTCAGTCAACATTGCTTTTTTTCCCAGTCATTCACTGACACTAGAAAAGCCACTCCTCCAGGCTGATGCTCTCCTGAAGAAGGAAACCTGGTTTTCATTTTTTTAATTTCTCTTTTCACCACTTGCATTTTCAAATTGTACATTTTTTATATTGCATTCTTCTAATTCATTTATACTTTGTGTAATTGTATCCTAAGTGTTTTTTGGAAACCTCTCTGCTTCTTCATTTTGTTATCCATACTTTTTGATATACATTCATTGTCAAAAAAATAGTTGCATCCAGAAGGACGTGTCCTGATATGGGCAATATTTATTAAGCTACACGCCAGTAAGTAGTGTCTCCTAGTATGGTGTCAGGCCACCATGTTTGCTTACACTGCATGCCAGACGTCTCGCATGGAGTTGTACAGGTTCCTAATGGTGTCCTGCAATAAGCCATCCCATGCAGCCTTGAATCTTCTCGCACAGTTCCTGCAGATTGTGCCATAGGGGTGGAGTGTGGATAGCGCGTCCAATAGCATCCCACACATTTTCAATTGGAGATAGGTCAGGCGATGCAGCTGGCCGTGGCAGAGTGGCAGTGCCTTGAAGGCAAGCTTTTGAAAGAGCAGCAGCATGTGGACGAGCATTGTCCTTTTGGAAAATTGCACCGGAGTGAGCATTTAGAAAAGGTAAGGCCACTGGTTGCAGGACCTCATTAACATAACGTTGGGCTGCCAAAGTGCCTGTAATGAATACCAAAGCGGATTTGGTATCATAGGCGATTGCACCCCACACCATGACACCAGGCCTTCTGGACGTGTGCCGCTTGACAACAAACCGTTCATCTTGGCGCTGACCACGGTGCCTCCACACACGGATTCAGTGGTCGTCTCCTCCAAGACAAAAGCAGGAGTCATCACTGAAGATCACCTGCTGCCATTCTGAGTGGCTCCATGACAGTCTGGCACAACATCTTTGTAGTCTTTGGCGACAATGTAATGGTGTTAAGGACAGTCGTCATAACGGTCCGTGTGCATGTAGTCCTATGTCGTGCAGCCATCTGCCAGTGGTGCTGGCACTAATTGGATGATGCATGGAGGGCACCACTGCTCGCTGAACATCTGCAATCGTGGCTGTTGGGTCACTCCGCACCAGTGCTGAGACGGGCTGAGCCCGAGAGCCCGAAGAAGAGCCCGGGCCCAGACTGGACTCGGACTGTACAATACTTAATATGGTTTGGGCTCAGGCTCGGAGACAAAGAGAAATAGAGAAACATAATTTATTTTTAAATGTAATTTTTGTATGTTTTAGCATATGGGACATTTCTTACTCTTTCTATTTAATAAAAGGAATTCTTTGGCAACTGGGTCTGGGCGGGGTGGGGGAACTCGGAAGGGCTATTTATTCTGGGCATGGGTATAGAAAAATACCATAGGCAATGTATTAGTGGGTTTCGGCAGGAAAAGGAGTAGCTTCTTCAGGACTATAGATACTAGATAGTACACCGACGAAAATTTTTGCCCACAACCTCCACGCTGCAGATCCCTGCTTATTCTTTTGAGCAAAGTACATAGTATTCAGCATCCCCAGATCTTTCTGGATGCCCTGCCGTCTGAAACATTTCAGGAAGAAACGAATGGCGAGAAAAAACATGCAACTGCGCTATAGAAAAAGATGGAAATCCTTTCTCCACTCCCCAGCTGAGAAAGATATCGGTTAATTGCAGGTAAGAGAGAGAGTTTGCACTCTCTTACCCCTGCAATTAACTGATGTTCTGGAAAAAGATATTTTTTTTCATTAATGCCCAAACAAGTTAATCATAGTTTTCGAGCTTGTTCGGGCCCGAGCTCTATCTTTCAATATAAAATTCGGGCTCTGATAGTCTTGGTCTCTTAAAATTGAGCCTGAACTCAGCTCTGCTCCGCACCTGTCGGTCCTTTCTCTTCGTGGTTCGTCTAGGTCTCCCAGATCTTCCTGTCACTTCTGTGTGCCTTGTTCTATACACTGCTGCCAACAGTGTGCTATGGTGATATCCGCATGACTGGTATGGTGTGCAATATGGCGATAAGATCATCCTGCTTCCTGGAGCCCGACAATGCGGACCCTCTCGAACTCCTCCAACTGGACCCTCTCAAACTGACAACAGCATGTGTCAAAAGGGCAAGCATGCGCAATGGGACGACCTTATGTAACCAGTCAGGCACAGCACAACGACCCCTCCTTGCTTGCATCACATGGCCCGGCCGAGCGTGATACTTGAATCCTTTGCATGTCTTACAATATCAAACCTACCCACTAAGTTTCATTCCTGTCAGTTGCTTCCTTCTGGGTGCAACTATATTTTGATGATGAGTGTATATATACAGGGTGTATATATTATCAACCATGATCAATCCACTGCTGGATGGTCTCCCCAAGTTTCTTTCACAACTGTCTGTCTTGAGCCAGTCTCCTCCATGTCACTTCATCATGCTTTCAAATTTCATCTACCCATCTCCTACATGATCTTTTTCTGGGTCTTTTTTGTTCCTTGGTATCCAGTTTGATATTTCAGTTGTCCATTGGTGGTCAGATCAGTTCTAGCAATATGTCTAGCCCATTGTCATTTCAGGGATTTTACTTTGATCATGATGTTTTCCAGTGTTGTCATTTTCCTGATCCGCTAGTTCCTCTTCTTATCTTTCCTGGTTATGCCAAGCATGCACCTCTCAATGGTTCTTCCAGTAGTCTGTAGCTTCTGCATATCTTTTTTTTTAGTTAAGGTCCATATCTCTCATCCATAAATAAGAACTAGAAGGATGCATTGATTAAACACTTTTCTTTTAAGACATAATGGTATATTGCTCTTGAAAATTGTACTGTTTCTTCCAAATGCTCTTTAACCAATTTTTATATGCTGATTAATTTCTTCATGAATGTGGTCCTTACTTGATATCTGTTGGCCAAGGTAAATGTAGGTATCAGTTACCTCTAGATTTTCTCCATTGATTGCTAAATCTTCAATTCCTATAAAAGCATTGTACATCAGTTTTGTTTTCTGCAAGTTCATTTTTCAATCTATATATATATATATATATATATATATCTCACACTACCATTTTCAATGCCCTGCTGGATGGAGGTCTCCCATTATGATTTTGAAGATAAGAATAACTGCTTTAACTTTTCTCAGCCAAAATGCAATCCTCTGGTCCAGCATTGCACATGTAGATGCTTGTGGGAGATAAGAAGTGCTGGGGAAGACTGATTTTTTTATGGGCAGCTGCTGAATTCTATCTCAGCAATCTGTGCTGGTGTAATTTCTGACCCTGCATGCTTTTGCACACGTGTGTGTGTGTGTGTGTGTGTGTGTGTGTGTGTGTGTGTGTGTGTGTGTGTGTGTGTGTGTGAATGAATGAATGAGAGAGAGAGAGAGAGAGAGAGAGAGATAGAAGGTGGAAAGGAGATATAGGTTTTAGTTATCCTGCTTGTAACAGGTGGTTAAAAGTGAAGCATGGCAGAGATACACTGGCGTGCAAAAAGTAAGGACGATACGGTTTTTCGAATTTAACATCGTGCAGAAGTGCTCCACATCGACTCAGATCATACCATAAGATCCCCAAGATGTAAGAATATGGGACAGGTGAGCAAAACCGTCCAAACAAGGAATCCAAAGGATACAAGGGCACTTTATTGAAAAGGTAGCTTCGAGCACAACTGGACAGAAGACAGAAACGTCCATGTGACAGGCGGCTGCCAAAAAAAAATCCAGTCTTTAGTAGGGGATATGATCACCCCTGACTGCGTTGCAGGATTTACAACATCTGTCCATGCTGAGAATGAGGTTGTCAAGGAGCTGTTGAGGCATCGCGGCCCATTCCTCTTGTAGCGCCAATCGCAGCTGCGGAATCATTGCTGGCGGCTGGTGACATGCTACCAAGCGTCTCCCGATAAGGTCCCACACGTGTTCGATTGGATTTAGGTCCGGGGACCTTGCAGGCCAATCCATGCATTGAATATCTTCACTCTCCAAGAGCTCTGCGACAGCCACTGTACGATGAGGTGTAGCGTTGTCGTCCATGAAGAGGAACTCAGGACCCACAGCACCTCTAAACAGACACATGTGAGGCAGGAGAATCTCGGTACAATAGCGAACACCAGTGACTTAACTTCTTGGAAGATGTGGAGATCTATACAGCTACCAAGCATGATACCTCCCCAAATGAGAACTCCGCCACCTCCAAACCGGTCCCTTTTGATGATGTTGGAGGTGTGATTGCGTGTTCCCTGCTCTCTCCAGATGTGTATAGTCCAGAATCGCTCGTCAGACTAAATCGGCTCTCATCCGTAAAGAGAACTCGACCCCATTGTTGATGTGTCTAGTTCTTGTGTTCCTGGCACCACAGAAACCACCGTCTCCGATGAGCAGGCGTTAATGGCACACACCGTACTGGTCGTTGTGCAAATAGACCACCTTTGTGCAGCCTTCTGGCCACGGTAAAACGCAATAACGGACGTCCAGTTGTCTGTTGCATGTGCCTCACGATTTCTCCCGCTGTCTGTCTCTTCTCGCCTGTAGGACAATATACCAGTTGTCCACCGCCATGGTTGCTCATGGACGACCACTGCTGAACTCTCGGACAGCTGTTTCTGTCATTTGAAATGCTCTCCAAGCTCGTGAAATGATGCTGTGAGCGATCCCGAGCTCCTCGGCCACACTAGTCACATTTCGACCTTCTTCCAACTTCCCAATTACGCGACCTCGGGTAAAGTCATCCAGATGTCGTCTACTGGATGGCCATATCACACGGTGGCAGCAACTCGACGTTGTTCAAACCGATGTACACCGTGCAATAGCTTTCACCTAATTGCTGAGCGTACACCACCCGTGGGCTTTATACCCTTCCGACACTCCCCCACGTCATGTTGCATATATATCCGCATGCCCTACCGTACCGGACCCTAGTCTATCTCCTGAGTGGTCTTTCAGTCCGTTCTGCCTGCTCGTTCCACTGTTATGCTAATTTATCCTCTTCGTCTTTAATTTTTGCACACCAGTGTAAATAAATGCTCCATTCCTAATTGGGCATTGTGTTAACAGAAGAGACTAGATGTCAGTAATGGCTCCAACAGTTTCTTCTTTCATGATCAGACTTAATCAAACTCACTGGTAAACTTTGGTATAGGTTTTGAGGAATGTTATGTCATCGTTTACACTTTTTGCATTAGTAGACATTAATAATTATTAATGTTTTTTTATTATTAAGGCTCTACGAGACCCACCATCTTGTATTGCTGCCTTCTCTTGTTAACCAATGGGCAAGCGTATTTCACAAATTGCTCGGGCAATTTTGCACATTTTTGAACACTGTTTGTGGCTAACGCAAGATATATGATAAATAAAGAGTTCCCTGGTTTCAAATTTTCATTTTGGACTAAGTATTTTTTATTAATTAATAAAACTATGGAAGACTCCTTGGTATGACTTTCGCTGCAGATAAAAAATGAAGGGAAAGGTCAATAAAAATTCTTGAACCAGGGAACACTTTATTTATCATATATCTTGCGTTAGCCATAAACGGTGTTCCAAAATGTGCAAAATTGCCTGAGCAATTTGTGAAATACGCTTGCCCGTTGATTAACAAGAGAAGGCAGCAATACAAGATGGCAGGTCTCGTAGAGCCTTAATGTCTACTAATGCAAAAACTGTAAACAATGACATAGCATTAATAAACAGATGACATTATTAATAAACAGATTTTAATCTGTTGTGTTTCACTGGAAAGCATTTGGAGGTGCTGAAGAAGTGTTCTAGGAATTGGAAAAAAATGAATTGTTAAAATCTTTGTTTTCATTTTTGAAAAGGAAACTGCTGCAGATCAGGATGGTGAATCACATAATATTTCCAGTTCTAATGTTCCTGATCAATTAAATGAACCATCTGCTATAACCTAGCAAGGGAATTGGCTGAAATATGGGTCCTCAAAAACACCTTCTTTTTAAGTGAAAAACATTTGGTGTTATACATGTCATTTATATGTAAAATGAAATATATGATGGAAAATATGAAAAGAAAATGCTCATTGCTTGCACATTCAGATTCATCAGAACATTTGGCCACAGTAGCTATTAAAGAAAAGTGAAAAACAATTATTCACCTTTAGTAAATAATATGCAAAGTAATTAAGAAGATGGTATTGTAGAACACGCTAAGTTACGTATAAAAATTTTGTCTGATACAAAAAAGTTGGCTCCTTTCCAAAATCGGTATGCACTGAGGTTTAGAGAAAGTTTGGAAATTTTATTTTCCAAAAATTGCAACTCTGAGCTCCCCATTTTTGTTCCATACATCTGGAAATCCCTCATTACATCACATCACCCGTAGTTACCATTACAAAACTTACATTTCTGTTCTGGCAACGAAACTTAACGTAGTCGCACTGATGAAGGCCATAGTAATATCTGAAATATATTCGCCTTAAAACTTTTATGCGTAACTTAGCGTGTTCTACACTACCATCTTCTTAATTGTTTGTTAGTTATGTGCGTTGCCTACCACTCTTTTATAGTATGCAAAGTGCTGATAAAGGAACATTAAGAAAGATCTTTAAGCTATTTCACACATAATGACAAAATCTGAAGTCAAAGTCCAGTTCTTCAATAAATTCTTTTCATGTCATGCAAGGATAAGTGAAAAGCCTTGTCTTGGTGTCACATATTATAACAATGAAGCAAAGCATACAGCACTTTCACCAAATACAGTGAGAAAGGTATAGCTGACTCTTTGTTTGTAAAGCTAAAAAAAAAAAGCTAAAAACTTTTTGTTTCTTCTCATGATTGACGATGATTGCATACTGGCAGCACAATCATGATTCTCATGATCATGATTCTCATGATTGTGCTGCCAGTATGCTGGGAAGTAACTATCGAATCAATAGCAGTATATGTGCTCCAATTACACAGTCGCTTCGATTAGTGAACATGGTGAAGTGCAAGTGGTCCATGGAGCTAGGCCAAATTTGTGTTAATTTTCTTTATGAGTTTAAATTGGGCAGCACGGAACGTGAATACAGCATTTCGTATGGGAACAGCTAGCCAGTGAATTTGAATTCATACCCAACCATGAACTCACTTTCTAAGATTATTACTGGGAAATACAAAAAACGTTTACTGACAATTTCATTTTGTATTTTTACAGAACAAAGCTTGACAACGTTGTACATCTTTGGCCATCGTAACTAAAAAAATTTTTAAAAAATCGAAAATTACTTAGAATTTAATGGGACTGGAAAACCACCAGTTGCTCCTAACATCAAACAATCAGATCTGAAGATGACAGCTAAAACAGACCCTCACGAGGTGAGTAATTCTCTCTCTCTCTCTCGTGCTAGTAAGGGACAACATTTTGGGACATCGCTCAATGTCGTATCTTTGCATAATTATTTAATCTATGATAGGCTGTTAACTCTCTTTCTCTTTCTCTCTCTCTCTCTCTCTCTCTCTCTCTCTCTCTCTCTCTCTTTATATATATATAAATAGTTAGATAACTTACATATATATATATAAAAGTGAAAGTTTGTATGTTTCTTCCGCATACGTTCCTAAACGGTTTGATGGATTTTCACTAAAATTGGCATACATACTCTTCATCACCCAGATTAAAATACAGGTGGGACGATTTTTAGAAATTCCATCCCTAAGGGGTCAAATGTGTTTTTAGGGGGCCCTCTATAGACTGGGTGCAAGTTGGCTGCTGCGGTATTACTCCGTGTGTCAGAGCAACGGTCGTCAGGTGACGCTTCACTCCTCGCAAGCTTCTGCGGTTCAGGCATACAGGGAAGAGTCCAATTTTTGAAAATACAACGCACCGGCAGAACATATTGTCATAAGTATTTTTTGGTTTATGTTACCCCGGCATTTTCTTTGTAAGGATTAGGTTTCATTAGACTCCCAACAATTGGTGCAGGAGTCTCAAATATGGGTGGAACTACAGATTCCCACCAAATAGGCATTGTCCTCTCAAATAGCATTAAGGTTAAGTTGAAGTTAAAACAGACGGTCTTCTTCCCACATAAAATTTAAATACAAGATTAGTATTAGTATAGATAAAAGAAATAGCCTATGTCCACCGGAAAGAAGTAAGCTTCCCAATGGTGAAAGAATTATTTGAATGGGTTTAGTTTTCGAGATTAGTAAAAAAAATTCTGTATATTATCGTGAACTTTCTTTCACGTTGGGTGTGATCAGGTTGTATGCAAACAAAGTGGAACGATACATGGGAAATTGAAAACTACTTGAAAGTGATGTTATTCGGTAGTACAGCCAAAAATAATAAAACAATAATAAAAAATAATAATAAATAAACGAAAATGCCTATGTCCTCCGGAAAGCTTCCCTGCGGTGAAAGAATTATCCAAATCGGTTTAGTTTTCGAGATTAGTAAAAAAAATTCCGTATATTATCGTGATCTACTTTCTTTCACGTTGGGTGGGATCAGGTTGTATATCTACACTCTAGAAAGCTGAATGTGGAGTGCAGGAAGTGCATTATTGTGCATGTTTGCTATTTCGAGTTTTTAAGGCTCAGAACGGCCATTATAAATTGTGATTTTTATAATAACATTTTCATCAAGTGTGGTGAAATGCCTCAAAAAAAAAAAAAAAAAAACAAAAAAAAACGCAAACCCATCAGACAAGTTCAGCCGAAAGCAAAGGAAGTCAAATCAGATCATACGTAGAGAATTTTAGGAAGGGAGTGTCTGACCCTAAGTCTTAAACAACCCTTAGAAATAGGAAGCTAGGAGATTTGGGCTAGAGTGCCCAATAGAAAAGTGACACGGAAGCGAGGTAGAAAGGGGGAGGAAGACGCCCTTATTTATTACTGGGGGTCAAGTACCCGGGGTCCGACAGCTTAACGTGACCATCCGACGCACGGCGGGTATTTAGTGGTTTGAACGTTCGTACCTGCCCAGGATTGAACCTGAGGTTATCTCCATGGCAGTCATGAACGCTGACCACTAGGCCACCCATGGCCACAAGCAAAGAAAGTAAAATTACTTCGAGAGAGTAAGACAACTGAACATGATCGAAGACTTGTGGATCAGCGGGAAAGAGCCAGCGTATCTAGGGCGGCAGAGACCTTGGAACAGCGTGAGGCTCAACTTGAGTGGTGTTCATCATGGTAGGATTTTTTTATAGTGCGATTTACATTGTTACTTGAAAACAAACTTTATGTCTATCCCGGGCAACGCCGGGTATCTCCGCTAGTATATATATATATAAAAGTAAAAGTTATCTAACTGAGGGCTACTGGTTCCAAAAAAGAGAATGAGAGCCTGTGTTGTATGACAAACAAACACACTAGCAATGCCTCATCCGGGACGCTTACTTGTGCCTACTCTCGGATGGATGAATGGTCAGAAGCCATAGTGCCTCAGATCACTTGGGCACTGGGGCCGCAATGGTGAAATGTAAAGGGTATCTTATCACAGAACATGAATGATGAAAGCTTCTATAAAGGAAACAAAAAGTATGACATGATAAATCTTAAAGAACATCATGAAACATTAAAATTGGAACAGAGAAACCGATTCTCTGTACTAGAAAGCCAAACAACAGAAGTGGACATCTCTGACATTAACAGAAAAGTTATCAAAGCTGTTATGGAAACAGCAACAAAAATAGGTGTTGCTAAGAACAAACACCATATGAAGAAACTATCAAAACAAGTAAAAGTACTGATACAAAAGAGAAGGGATATGAAGCTAATAAGTAAGGAAAATGTAAACTTCCAAAGTTAAATGCTGTGTTCCATTGAATTCCACAAATATTCAATGAGATTCAAGTCAGTGACTTGTATGACCAGGACAGCATACATGATGTGTGGTGATGATCCTCAAACCATTCCCGCACAATGCATGCTTTATGCAGGGATCGCATTCGTCCTAAAATTCCTAAAATTCCTAATATTTTGTGACCCTCCTTAAATTCCTAAAATTAGACCTAAAATTTGCTATTCAGCCTAAAATTTTCGTAAGCTTATTTTTATTAAAAACAACCGTTATTAACGCCAATAAATTTACCATTACGGTAAGGTAAAAAAGACCTGTTATTGTAGAAACACAGCCTATATGCTGTGCTGCTGAAGGGAGGGAAAAATGACGCCATCGAGATGCACTTGCTTCGGGGCGGGCGTTCCATTTTTTTGCCTTCGAACAGTTTTCGAGAGTAACAAGAGATCTAAGGGAAAAGGGGAGGGGTCATTTTCACCCCTGGTTTGCGCTTTGCAGACGAACTCCGTGGCACGCAGAAGATCGTACTTTATTTTTGTACATGCCTTGTGGAACCTCCTCTTTCTGCTGATGTTTTGTTATTGTAAACCGCAGGTGGGTGGAAGCAAAGAGGAAACATGTGGTCTTCTTCCGTAACCTCCGGTAATGACGATGGGATGGTAGCTGAGTTATCTTGGCAGGCAGTAGAGCACGTGATCATTGACCTTCGATCATGCGTCGGCGACAGCGACCTTCGATGCGCAATATATCTCGGCTCGACTCGCTTTGACTGAACTTGCGTGAGATGCGTATGATAGTTTCTGGTTTTACGTCTTTTATGGTGTTCTCTGTGCAGGTTCAGTTCTCTAGTGGTGACCTGCTTTTTTTTTTTTTTTTTTCATATCTTCTGACATCCTCGCAGCCAAATTTCGGGAAGTTGTCTGGTTTTGCAATATTGGAACGTGTTTTTGTACTTCCCTTTCATTTTCTGGTTAGTAATACAAGTGTTTAAGATGCCTAAATCCAAAACGAAATTTCAAGATGCGTGGCTCGCCAAAGAATTGGACGGAGTGAAGTTGAAAGAATGGTGTTCTGCAACTGAAACAATATTTTCTGCTAAGTGTATATTGTGTTCAGAAATTTTCAATATTTCTAATAGTGGCTTTTCACAAGTAAAAGCGCATCATAAAGAAAAAAAGTTCCCATAACAAGAAATTCCCATAACAATAAATTTGTTAAATAGTGTTCGTGATTCACATAAATTTTATAAAGAGTATGTTGATAAGCTGAAGGAAGAACAATCAAAAAAGGTAAAAGAAAGGAAGCAGAAAGAGAGGGAAAATAAGGAAAAGCAGCTAGAGAAAAAAAGAAAAGCTGAGTTTGATGACAAAATAAAAGAAAATGATGCAGAAATAAATAGGCTTAAAAAAGATAAAGAAGCCTCCCTAGCAGTAATTCAAGAGGGAACAGAAAGAATGCGAAAAGCTGTAGAAAAACAAAATACTGTTGAAATAGCAGTTGCCTCTAACTTGATCATACAAGGTTCAGCTGAAATAAAGAAAACAAAGTAAATTAGTTGTGGTGGAAGCAGAAAAAGATAGGCGTATCAGGAAAAGGTTAAAACAATAATATGAAAAAAGTAATTCAGTGAACAATTGTACATAGTTCTTGGTTTTCAATTACCTTTTTAGGATATTATAATTTAATGTGAAACCTGAAAACTTTCTGTGAAAATCGTGAATTGCTTCTGGTTAAACAGCATATTAATGTTCAAAGTGAAACTTGAATGTGGTAAATATACTTGAATATGATAATAACACGTGAAAAGATAAGAACTGAACATTAGAAGTAAATCATACTTAAACTTTAGACATTAGACGTTATGCAAAAAATTTGGGTGTGAACTTCGACCATATATACTAATGGACTGCGCATTGGCAATAGCTGCATCAAAGCCGCCATGGCTCAAACATTGGGCACATCATCATCAGACTCCAAATTTCGTGTAAAAATGCTGTTATGATTACTAATTTACATTGCAGAACTTCAGTGTTTTCGGTGTATTATGTGAATGCGCCTCATATATAATGAAAACTCTTCAGGTAAGTTTACTTATGAGCTATATACATGCATGAACGGGTTGTTTACATTTTGTGATTTATAATGTGATGAACATTTGCGAAGAATTTGGAACCTGCATTCCATTTTTTTTTCTTAAGTTACTATATTTTTATATCAATAGCTGCAAGTTTCTGGTTAAGTAATTGAACTTTATTGACTTAGGTATTTAATTCGTTTCTTACCCATGAAAAATCATAGAACTTTCTTTACTATATCGCTCAGAGCAACCATAAGCACAGCAGGTGTAACCCATCTTTTTGACTGTTGTCATGTGATTTTATGTTGGAGCCAGAAATTTTGATGTCATGCGCAGTCTATCAGTATATATGGTTGAAGGGTGTGAAGCAAACTCTTTACAATGTATACAAAGTTGTTTTACTAGATGTATACAAATATACATCTAGTTTTTATTGAAATATACTCCTAAAATTTTCCTAAAATTTTTCTAAAAATTCCTAAAATTCCTAAAATTCCAACCTAAAATTTTCCAGAAGTATGCTATGATCCCTGTTTATGGCATGGAGTGCTGTCTTTCCAAAAGTGTTTAGTGCCATTCAGATATAAAAAATTCTTATTACTTAGGCACCATGTAGGTCAATACTTGGTTCAAAACTATGACTAAGTAAGCACACCGGAAAAAAAATTAGTCACCCATGGCAGAACTTACTTAATAACGAGAAGTGGTGCCTCTTGCCTTGATAATAGCATGAATCCGGTGTGGTAGAGACTCCACGAGGTTGTGGCTGTATTGACATTGATTTGCAGCCACTCATGCGTCAATTGGTCCGAAGTTCTTTCAGAGTATGTGGGTGTCTATTCTGGCATTTCACCTTCTGTTCCAAATGATCCCACAGATTTTCAATAGGATTTAAATGTGAGGATTTGGCAGGCCAGTCGAGGTGAGACAGTTTTGCTGATTGTTCGTCTTCTCACCCAGACACAGTTTTAGCCCGGTGCACACAGCAGTTGTCTTGGAAGACAGGAGTGGCAATGTGATGCTGTTCCAGGAGATGAAGGGAAAAGGGTGGCACTTCATCATTCAGAATGCGGAGGTACGCATTCTGGTTCAAATTCATCGTCACTGTAATGAGAGCGCCCATTTCATGGTACGAAAAACATTACAGAACCCACTCTAGCTTGAACAACACCTTCGACACAATAAGGATTAAAAGCTTCATTGGGCCTGTGATTCACTCATCGCCTCCTATCGTTGGAGTACGAACAAAAATAAGATTCATCAGACCAAATTGCTCATTTTCAATCTTCCACAGGAAAGTTTTGGTGCCTCTGAGCCCATTGATAACATGCGACTTTATGAATTGCTTATGTGGTACTCTTCTTCAGATGTCCATCACATGCAGTTCTTGTTGCAATGTCCTTTCGGAAATTGGTTGGAGTGGACTTTCATTGACTGTTTGGAGCAATTGGTGCTTGGTTTGAAACCGATTTGCAGTTACCAGGTGTAAAATATGGTGGCGGTCCCTGTTGATGAGAATCATTTTCTGGCCACAGTTATGTCGCCGATTTTCAGTTGACTGGGAACTACACCACTGTTTGTAGACCCGCAGGACAGTACACTTCAACACACCAACAAACTGGATGACTTCATTCACTTTGTGTCTGTGGGCACAGCCAAACACGATGGCTCTTTTTCGCCACTCAGTAACGTCTATCTTATGGCCCATATTGCAGACTAAATTCAACACATACTCTGCTCTTCATCACTGCACGAGACAGAAATGATCCTGTAGACCACATCAGGGCTACACCATCTACCAACAAGTAATTGGACACCTGTGATAGCAAAGGAAAACAAAGTTTATTCACCTTCAATAGTTGGTGGAGCCTCCACGAGCGGCGATTACAGCTGCGAACCTCCGGGGCATACTCTCAACCAGGCGTTGTACGACGGCTAGCGGTATTTTCTTCCACTCGGCTTGGAGAAGACAGGTCAGTTCCTTCACCAATTTCGGACGGTGGGGGCACCCCTTAAGTTGACGCTCCAACTCGTCCCAGAGGTGCTCGATAGGGTTAAGGTTCGGGCTCTGCGCAGGCCAGTCCATTCGATTAACCCCATTGTCACCATACCAAGCCATGGTGGACCTCGCAACATGACAGGTGGCATTGTCATCCTGAAAGTAACATGGGTCCACCCCGTAAAACTGCCACAACGTAGGAAGCGCATGGTCATCCAAAATGGTGCAGTAGGTCTCGGCGTTGAGTCTACCAGGAATTGCGACCAAGGGTCCCGTGCCATACCAGGAGAAACACCCCCATAGCATAATTCCACCGACGCCAAACTTCACAGTTGACACAATACCTTCTGGCAGGAGGCGTTCTCCAGGCAGACGCCAAACCCAGACCCTGCCATTCGAACGGTGGAGGGTGAACCTTGATTCGTCGCTTCAGAGAACCTGTTTCCCCTTGTTTAACGGTCCACTGTCAACGTTCTTTGCACCACGTTAGCCGAGCAGCGCTATTGGACTTGGTGATCAAAGGCTTGTTGGCGGCAGCACGTCCATGATAACCGAGCAGATGGGCTTCCTTAAGGATGGTATTCATCGAAAGAACACTCCCGGATGCCTGTTGAAACTCCTCGCGGATGTGGCCTATCGATTTGGTGCGGTTCTTCCGAATTTCTCTGGCCAGCACCCGTCGGTCTCTAACTCCCAGTTTTGTGGGTCTGCCGGGTCGGGGCACATTCTGACAGTCACCTCTCATCTTCCACTTGCCAATCACGTAGGCCTCTGTCGATTTTGGGTACTTCAACTCGCTGGATATGTCACGTATGGATCGGCCATTTCTGTGATACCCGACGATTACACCTTTCTTGAAATCAGAGAGCTCCGAACTGCGTGGCATCTTGCATGCGACTGGTTGTGTTGTTGTTGTTTCCCACATGATATTTAACGGCGGCGGCCGTGACGTGTATCAGGACCACAGATATCGTCGATTGCAGGGGTGTCCAATTACTTGTTGGTAGATAGTGTATTTATCTCTCAACAATGATATCATGGCACCCTCTGTGCAACCGGTAACTTCCTGCTGTCATTTCTGTTAGGGGTGACTAATTTTTTGTTCGGCGTGCATATCATATGGTGATGATGTATGTTCAGCAGAGATGAAAAACTCAATGATGTCCAGTGGTGGAGCCGCCCCGGTGGCGCAGTGGTCTAAGCCATGGCCTCTGATCATTCGTCCGAACGGGGTCCGGGTTCGAATGAATCCCGGTGCAGCATGGATGTTGTGTTTGTCTTAAGGCACTGGCTCTCTCCCTTCCCTGGAACCAGTGACCCTAAATTAGGGACGGGCGACTGCTTATAGCCCATTGAGTTGCTCACAGTGGTCGTTAAACCTCCAATCAAAAAAAAAAAAAAAATGTCCAGTGGCGATGCCAGAATCTGAGAACTGGGGGAGGGGGGCAAATATCATATGGGTGGTAGGGCACGAATTCTAAAGTACTTGTACGAAATTTTGGCAAAAAATTTCGTTTGTGTAGATTTATCCTGACGCTGATGATGCTATCCCCAGTAAAAAAGTTTTTTGGTACATACTGTGCCTAGTGGTTATTTAATGTTTGTAGTACTGGAAATCATGGATATAAACTTCCATCACCTTTAACAAGTTACTATTTTTTTTTCAGTAATTTTAGCTTACTTACGTCGTCATGGGTTTTTTTGTTGTTAATACTTTTTGTTTTAATATTTGCTATCATCAGACTGTTCATGAATTTTAGTTTTAAACTTGACAGGGAATATATCTTTTTCTATCTCTCATCTTTTTAAACTATAATTACAAAATGGTGTCTTTGTACTACTCTCTTAGACATTTACTCAGAGAACTCTCCATTTCTCAGGAGTACAAACACTGAATTGAACAAAAAATTGATTTTTGTAACAAAATTTTTGTGAATTCAAAAAATTCATGTACTGTTATCCAAGTTCTCTAAATTCTTAGATAGTTGCACTTGCCATATGTTCTAACTGCTTTAATATGGGGGGGGGGGCTAAAGGTTGGCTTTGTGTTCCAACTGATGATATCCATAATCCAAATGTGCAGTCTGATTCCAGCTGATCACTCACTTTGCATCAAATACAAACCCATGCAGAGCTCTGTTGGAGTTGCAACCTGAGCAGTCTCCTGTCCCTAGTTTAGTGCCACTGGTTCTAGGGAAGAAATAAAGCCAGCACCATAGTACAGGAATGACACTCGTGGAGTGTTCATAACTTGAACCTGGGACCAGCTTGGACAACTTTCTAGAAGCCAGCAATTCTGACCATGTGACCAGAGACGTATATTCATAGTATATGTCGCCCTGGTAGTGCAATAGTCTAAGCGCTGGCTTCTGATCATTCGTCAGAGGTGGGTCCAGGTTCGAATCCTGGTGAGGCATGGATGTTGTGTTTGTCTTACGGCACTGGTTTCTTTCTTTCCTGGAACCAGTGGTGCTAAATTAGGGACCAGTGACTGCTTATAGCCCATATAGTTGCTCATGGTGGTCGTTAAAACCCCAGTAAAAAAGAAAAAAATATATCATATTTTAGGTGTGTGCCGCACACCCATGGAAATCAGGAGGGACAGAGAAAAAAAAATATAACCAAAATGTAAAATGAAAATAACCAGTTTCATACACAGGGTTAATGGCACAAATTTTATAACATTCCCAGCCTATTATATTTGCACTTTTAAGGTATTAACCTCTTGCAAAGTGCGCATAGTTTACGTGAATTCATAAATGAAAAACTATTAGAAAGTACCAATCACTCACCCTAAAAATCATGGTAACCTCCATCGACAACACACTTCCAACACGTCAATCATCGTAATGTTTCTGGGCTTCCAAGGTTTACAGACATCTTGCTTACGATTCTTACTTCCGGGTGTGAAACATCGTATTTTTTTTTTTTTTTTTTTTTAGCCTTATGAGATGTTACAATGAAGCTTGTCAATTCCATAAAAAACCACACATACTACTCATTCATACAATTCAATTAAAAACTATGTACATAATTTACATAACCTTACGTTCCGAGGTGGTTAAACCTTTGTCAACTGTAAGTACCAAACTGCTCCTTCTGTTTCACAACCCCTGCCACTCCCACTGCAAGTGTCACACCCATTCAGCCCTTCACACACAATCCTCTAGTACTTTCAACAGACCTCTGTCATCATCAGGAGGCAGGTGTGTCTCACCCGCCCACCACAGCTCAAGTGAGCAGAGCCATCGAGGCACGGGCCCCAGTCGCTATCGAGCCATCGAGGCACGGGCCCCAGGACACAATGATTCAGAGATAGCGACTGGGGCCCGTGCCTCGATGGCTCTGCTCACTTGAGCTGTGGTGGGCGGGTGAGACACACCTGCCTCCTGATGATGACAGAGGTCTGTTGAAAGTCAAATTTTCGAACTAAAGCCTAGTTCGTCAGGACTATGTCAAAGTGACATAGTCCTGATGACGAACTAGGCTTTAGTTCGAAAATTTGACAACCAACTTTCATGAAAAATAACCTCTATAAGACCCGTAAAAAAGTTATTCCACAAAAAATATAGATGTGATTCATAGTAGAAAATAGCTGTTGCTGACAGTTTCCCCCTTAAACAGGGTTTAATGGTTCTTTCTAAAAACTTGTGAATTGGGTGGGTGCTGTATCAGAAATATTAATGCTTCTAAAAAATGTGCTCCAACATTCTGATAATGCTGTACAAAAAAAAAAAAAGCTGCAGCAGCCTTGCTTAATTTTTAAGCATTTGCAGACCATGTAGAGAAAAAAATTGATTCTGCAAAACACATACTTTCAAAAAAAAATTCTAACACACATTCTCTTCTGGTATGTGGAAATGTTATATTTTATAACTTTTTTCAATCAGAATTGTGTGTGCGTATGTCCAAAGGGAGCATGGATAAAATTTGCGTCATTGAGAAAACATTATGTGAATAGAACATGTGCAGGAAATTTTACTTTTCTCAAGCTATCAAAGTTTGAATTATTAAGAGTCAACTGTATACATAAAGGCTGATTTGCTCTATATGCATAATGCATCATGAAAACATTCTACCTAGGAAGCATTTAATTGCTAAGAATAGGTACATGACATAAGTGATGGCATTAGTGGCAAGTGCTTAGGTTTGAAGTAAAAAAAAAAAATAGTGAATATACACTAAAGTGCCAGAAAAACCGGTACAGACGAGCTTATGCAAAATGCATAGCAACATCACCTATACGCGTGCTCGGTTGCCTCCGCCAGTGCGTATATAAAGCAATAGACATCCTTGCCAGCTGTTGGAGCTGTTTTCAGCATGAGAATGACAAGTAATCACGATTTAAGCGATTTTCAGTGTGGTGTCATAGTTGGCGCTTGTGAGATGGGCCATAGTATTTTGGAGGTAGAAATGAAGTTCGGATTTTTACGGACGACCATTGCAAAGGTGTACCGTGACTACAAGAATGCCGGCAAAACCTCCAACCTACGATACCAGTGTGGCCGTAAAAAGACATGGGGTGAATGAGACCATCATCGGCTGTCAAGAATTGTTTCACGTGATAGGCGTGCAACACTCTTGCAGGTATTATTGGAATTCAATGCTGGAGCCTTAACAAGCATCAGCATCCGGACTGTGCAACGTACCCTGCACGATATGGGCTTTGGGAGCCGACGCCCAACTCAATTCCCCTTGATGGGTGCACGACACAGAGCTATGCGCCTCACTTGGGCATGGCAACACCACCACTGGACGACTGGAAACAAGTAGCCTGGTCCGACGAGTCGCGTTTCCAACTATATCAGGCAGATGGAAGGATTCGTGTGTGGCGCAAACCCCATGAAGCCATGGATCCCGCCTGTCAACAGGGAACTGTACCGGCTCATGGGGGGGGTTGGTAATGGTATGGGGTGTGTTTAGCTGGACTTCACTGGGACCCCTGGTACGTCTAAAAATGTCTGTGACCGGCCAACGCTATGTGCACATCCTTTCTGATAAGGTACTCTCGTTCATGTCCTGCATTCGTGCTGATGGGTTGGGTCTATTCCAGCAGGACAATGCACCTCCACACAAGTGTTGGGATGCCACATTATAGTTAGAGGAGCATTCATCGGAGTTTGGGGTGTTGCCATTCCCACCCAAGTTCCCAGATCTGAACGTGATAGAAACATTTGGGATGCCATGCAACGCGCTATCGAACACAGGAATCTGAGACCTCGGAATACACCCAATTTGTGGAAAGCTCTGCAGGAAGTATGGTGTGCAAATCCCTACAGCATATTTCCAGAAGCTAGTGGAGTCCATGCCCCGTTGTATTTCTGCAGTCCTGCGCTCCCGTGGGGGAACTACCAAGTATTCAACTGGTGTACCAGTTTTTCTGGCACTTCAGTGTATATATCAACAGTATGGAACATAACTCATGCAAATAATTTTGTAAACCGCTGTGAATTATGAGCATATGTCAACCATGAGGCAGGTAATTCCCATATAATGTTTCCATAATGTGAGTAATGTCCAAGACAAGAGAATTGAATCTGCCATGTGCATGCATTTTATTTGGTAGTATTATCTTCTTAAAAGTTTTGTAATACTGATGGTAATGGTGCACACACCATATATAAGGTATGCTGTAGGCATTCTGAAAACATATCACTTGTTGCTGTCATGGATAAAAGGAGCGATTTATCAGATTTGCAAAAAGGGATGATTGTGGGCTTTCGGGCCAAGGGTGGCAGTATTTCTGAAACAGCGCAGTTTGTGAACTGTTCTCGTGCTGCCGTGGTTAAAGTGTATCGTGACTGGGGAAATGGCACCATTGTGAATAAGCGATATAGAAACTGCGGAGCACCATGTGCCATTGATATGAGAGGTGAACGTTGGCTTCGAAGATGCATGAGGGCTGATCGACACACTACAGTGGAGCAACTCACTGGCCGAATGAACCAGGGAGCTGCTGGAAGTGTGTCTAAAATGACAGTTCAGCAAACCCTGCTGCGTACGGGGCTCCGATGCAGACGGATGGTCACTGTACCTATGCTGACGAAGGTGCATCAGCAGAAAAGGCTTACATTTGCATGGCAGTAACGGAATTGGACCTCCGCTCATTGGCAAAGGATTGCCTTCTCCAATGAGTCACGTTTTCTGCTTCATTGAATGGATGGACGTTGGCATATAAGGCAAGAAACATCGGAGAACAAACACTCTTCAACCATTGCTGGAAGAACACAAGTTGGTGGAGGCAGCATTATGGTCTGGATAATGTTTTCATGGCATTCTCTGGGTCCACTAATACCTGTGGAAGGCACTATGGACCGAATTCATTATGAATCCATCCTTGCAGACCATGTACACCCATACATTCTGATTGTCTTCCCTGGGGCAGATGGGATCTTCCATCACGACAATGTGATGTGTCTCACAGCTAGAAATGTCCAAGAGTGGTTGGAAGAGCATGATAAAGACTTCAAAGTACTTCCCTGGCCACTAATTCCCCAGACTTAAACCTTATTGAGCATCTGTGGGACCACCTTGATCATGTTGTTCACTCTATGGATCCTCCACCACGCACCCTCCAGCAGCTGTCAGATACGCTGCAGTTAGCATGACTCTACATACCTGTGAACACCATCCAGCACCTTATTGAGTCACTCCCAGCCTTTCTAGCTGCTGTCCTCACTGCACACGGCAGTTACTCTGGATATTAGCTGGTGGTCACAATAATGTGACTCGATCATGTATATAATTTCACTCACATGTGGTTTTGGTACACCACATGTGAGTGAAATTAGTATCACCACATGTGAATGTGTGTTGTTGACTTTCTTTAGAGGGTTTGAAACCCAGTTGGCTGGCTATTCAGTCTGTGGTCTTCTATGGGTTGCTGCTAATGTAATGTGAATAGCTTCCCAAAGACACCTCTACAGGCAATAAACCTTGTAGTAGTTGCCCTTCCATCTCTGATTTCTACTGATTCTTCCTAAACTATCTTGATCCAGTTGTTTTGAGCTGTATTAGGCCTAACAGATCTAATACTGACACCATATGTATGCCACTTCAATCTGAACATCACAAGGAGTGCAAGGTTGACATGATGAGGTTATTGAATATTGATCCAAGTCAAAATGTAATCTTTTTTTCTCCAGTTACCTAGTGCATAAGAGGAAATTAAGATACTTCATTCTGTAACTCCCACCATTTGATCTATTATGGTCAAGAGATTATTTGCTGCCCACCAAGACAACTAACTCTTTATTCGTTAATGACAGTTATTGCCTTCTGACTCCATCGATTACCATACTGATTGTATGAACTTTTGTTGCTACGATGGCAACTCACTACTGTTGGTATCTTCTCACACTTAAGACAATTGTGGTAATTCAGCAAATGTGGTTATCGCACTTTCTGAACTTATTATGAAATTTATTTGGGATGAATGTATTAAGGACTAATA
Source organism: Macrothele yani (assembly GCA_039090855.1). NCBI lineage: Eukaryota > Metazoa > Arthropoda > Arachnida > Araneae > Macrothelidae > Macrothele > Macrothele yani. Next base: position 64,966,073 of record CM077012.1, read on the forward strand.
CAGATTAATAAATGCACAGCAAGTATAGATTAATCTTAAGGTTTTTTGTGCACCTATATTATTGGCTGATGATATTAATACAAAGAGTGTACAATACTTTTACTTACATGGAACAGTTGTACACTGGTGTGCAAAAATTAAGGACTAAGAGGAGAAATTAGCATAACAGCGGAACGAGCAGGCAGAACGGACCGAAAGACCACTCGGGAGATAGACTAGGGTCCGGTTAGGTAGGGCATGCGCATATATGCAGCATGACGGGGGTGGGGGGGTGCCGGAAGGGTATAAAGCACACGGGCAGTGTACACTCAGCAATTCGGTGAAGGCTATTGCACGGTGTATATCGGTTTGAACGACGTCGAGTTGCTGCCACTGTGTGATATGGCCAACAGGCAATCCATTAGACGACATCTGGATGACTTTACCCAAGGTCGCGTCATTGGGAAGTTGGAAGAAGGTGTCGAAGTGTGACTAGTGTGGCCGAGGAGTTCAGGATCGCTCACAGCATCGTTTCACAAGCTTGGAGAGCATTTCGAACGACAGGAACAGCTATCTGAGAGTTTAACAGTGGTCGTCCATGAGCAACCACAGCGGCGGACGACCGGTATATTGTTCTACAGGCGAGAAGAGACAGATGGCAGACAGCAGGAGAAATCACAAGGCACACGCAACAGACAACTGGACGTCCGTTATCGCATTTTACCGTGGCCAGGAGGCTGCACAAAGGTGGTCTATTTGCACGATGACCAGTACGGTGTGTGCCATTAACGCCTGTTCCTCGGAGACGGCGGTTTCTGTGGTGCCAGGAACACAAGAACTAGACACATCAACAATGGGGTCGAGTTCTCTTTACGGATGAGAGCCGATTTAGTCTGACGAGCGATTCTAGACGTATACACATCTGGAGAGAGCAGGGAACACGCAATCACACCTCCAACATCATCGAAAGGGACCGGTTTGGAGGTGGCGGAGTTCTCGTTTGGGGCGGTATCATGCTTGGTAGCCGTACTGACCTCCACATCTTCCAAGGAGGTTCAGTCACTGGTGTCCGCTATTGTACCGAGGTTCTCCTGCCTCACATGCGTTTGTTTAGAGGTGCTGTGGGTCCTGAATTTTTTCATGGATGACAACGCTACACCTAATTGTACAGTGGCTGTCGCCGAGCTGTTGGAGAGTGAAGATATTCAATGCATGGATTGGCCTGCAAGTTCCCCGGACCTAAATCCAATCGATCACATCTGGGACCTTCTCGGGAGACGCTTGGCAGCACGTCACCAGCTGCCAGCAACGATTCCGCAGTTGCGATTGGCGCTACAAGAGGAATGGGCCGCAATGCCTCAACAGCTCCTTGACAACCTCGTTCTCAGCATAGACAGACGTTGTAAATCTTGCAACGCAGTCAGGGGTGATCATATCCCCTACTAAAGACTGGATTTTTTTTTTGGCAGCCGCCTGTCACATAGATGTTTCTGTCTTCTGTCCAGTTGTGCTCTAAGCTACCTTTTCAATAAAGTGCCTTTATATCCGTTGGATTCCTTGTTTGGAGGGTTTTGCTCACTTGTCCCATATTCTTACATCTTGGGAATCTTATGGTATGATTTGAGTCGATGTAGAGCACTTCTGCACGATGCTACATTCAAAAAACCATCTTGTCCTTAATTTTTACACGCCAGTGTAGCTTATCATGTAAATAATGGTCCCCCAAAGGTGGCACAAAGAAATTTTCTATTGTGATTTGTGGTACAGCACATAGTAGTTTCTGCTTTCAAAATTATGCCAAAATGCATTTTGGCATGAAATATTGTCTGAAATATGCATTTAGCAAATGCAAAAATTTTGCAGTTTTTCTGAGAAGAAAAATGTTCTGTGTGAATATTTATTGTGCTATTGCTCGATGTATTGCATACACATGTGAAAATGTTGTATAACTCCGGTGGTCTATGTAGAAGAAATTTAAAACTTCACAGACTTCATGTGGACTTGTTTGTGATGTTTGAAATGTCAAAGAAAATAAGCACTTGCATCATATTCTTTGTCTTCAATTACCACATATGCCTTGGTTTTAACATGTGTGAATGTGACACTTAGCAGTTGATTACAAACAATAGAACTGAATAACACAAAATGTTCCAAGGGTGAAAGGGAATTAATTGCCTTAAATTTATTTTCATATTGCTGAACTTCTTATGACCTGTTATGATATGATTACTATTTCAGAGCTATTAGTATTTCACATGTTAATACTGATTTTCATTACAAACATAAGGTGGGATGTTATGGGAGGGAGAGGCATGCACAAATAGTATATTGCAATAAAAATTTTACATATTAAATTATCAGAATTTCATGCCTCATTAACAGACCCCGTTCATAAAATGTGCCATACAGCGGTGTGCCATTTTTATTCCTAAATATTCAAACTAGTGTACTTTTGTCTCATTTCAGTTTTGATTATTTTCTTTAATTTAACCACTTGGCTGAAATGAAGTTACTGCATTTTCATTTAGTTGTTATGATTGTATCATTTCAAATTTATTTTACCATATGTAGCTATTAAATACCAGCATGTACAATGATGAAGATTATGTGCCTTCTCAAGTTTGTGCCAGTGCTTTTGTGCCAGTGCTTTTGTGTCAGAGCACTCTGAAGAAATTGCAGAAGCAACATCACCCCAAAGCCTTCTCAGAACAAAATAACTAAAAGAAAAAGAAGTTCAACATCACATATTGAAGCTGTAATAGATGAATTACACAGGAAAAGTGTCAGATCTGTAGAGAAGATGAATTTGATGCATTAGATAACTTGATGCATTAGGTAACACTGCAGCAGAGCACATCTAAGGAGATTGTCATGGCAAAGAACTGTTCAAGTGTGGATAATATGTAATCACATCTGACCAATGAAAGAACTGCAGCACATAAGTTGAAATGTTTTCATCCAGTTACACCATGAATCATCTCATAGTGTGATACTAATATGCAGTTTTTTAATGTAACCGTTAAATAAAAGTTCATATTGATTTATTGCCACCAGATTCATGTGTGGCGTGAAGTAATTTATTGTGCGTGTTTGTGATAGTCTTTACACGTTTTTAAGGAAAATACATGGTTTAAAACTTGTTCAGGTAGGAAACACCCCTTATCCTTAGATGTCAATGGTATTGAGAGAATGGTTAACTTCGTAGGGCTGTGCCCACTACTGGATCCAGATACAGGCAGCTATCAACTACTTCAGCCCATGAAAAACACCTAGTTTGCTTGTTTTTTTGGGGTGAATAGGGAAAATAACAGTGATATTTTTTTCAGTTCTATATACATTCTAAAATACATTTCTGATTCTGGCATTTTTTATTTCTTTTTCATTTTGCAAATCAGATTCAGATCTCAAATATAAATGCATGAATGTAAAGTTCCTCTCCCCTTATAAATTGCTACTCTATTTGAAATTTCTCAGAGAGACTTGTGCCATTATCATTGCCATGGTATCAAGTGTTGCTTCTCAAATATGTAATATGTCTCTTAATTTTTTGACCAGGTTCTTAAGGACATTACATGTAGTACCCACAGTTTTCTTTAAATAAATTCCATTTTGTGTTTGATTGAGAGTACAAATCCACACCATAATTGCTGTATGTGTGTAGTAGCTTATGAACTTTTTTAAGTATAAAAAATGAGCCTGGGTGAGAAAAAACTGGTTATGTTGGAGTTGTATTATTGTATTACATCTGCCCCGTGTAATGCATCACATTTGTTGAAAATTTAGTTACATTAGATACTAATGATATGTAACTAAATTTTTTGGATAATTTAGGGCTGGTTTTCTATCATTATTATTTTTATATCCTTTGAATGTATTTTCTTTAACTGGGGGGGGGGGAGGCTGGCTAAATATGCCTTTGTGTTATGAGATTTCCTGAGATTTGTAGCAACACTAGTTGAGGGGAACAGGACTTTCTTCTTAGGCTTGGATAAACAACTAGATTAGGATTTAATGGAAATAACTGGATGTAATGCCATAGCATTTTATTCAGAGTTGACGTCTGCTACATAGAAGCCATGTAAATAGCTCTATCTATACAGTTGCAGTACACTTATACCCACAAATCTGTCAGTACAATTGCACATTATCTTTAGCAGATCTTCAGTATGAAGTGAGCATTTTGTCACAAAACACGGTTTATGTTATGTGCCTGCTACATTATACTCATGTAAATAGCTATTATGTTTTTTTCTGTAGAGCTGCTGCATTTGCTTAATGCATAGGAGTGGCATTCAAATCACAATGTGCGATATATCAGACTGATTTATCCAATTACTTGCATTGAGACTTGCAGGCAGTTTAGTAGTGGCTAAGAAGTTATAATCCATTCCAGTCTTGACAGCAGAATTATTTGTAAAATATTGTGGATATTGCACACAAAAAATTGTTGCTTCCAAATGAGCAATCAAATTCCAATATTCTCAAATATTTTGTTCTATAGAGATCTTTGTATCATGTGCCTGGAAAAGTATCACCAGCATTTATTATTATTTTTTAATTTTTATTACCTTTGTTCAGGGAAAAAAACACAAAAAACTCTAAATCACCTTTGGTTGTAAAACTACTGATTGCCACAACTTGCTTCTTCAGTTCTGTAAGTTTGATCATGAACGCTGACAAGTGGTAACTGCTAAGGAAAGTTAGAGTGGGGAAAAAAAGTGGACCTGGATAAGCTTTCAGATCCTTCAAGAATGCTCTTTTTCAAAGCATGACTAGACAAACCCTTTTTTTCCAATAAGCGTCCCATCCCTAAATGTTTTTGCATTAAAATTAGTATTCTGACTCCCAAACAGTTCACTACATATGAAGGGAAACAAAACTTTTGGAGGTAAATAAATCTTTCAGAATAATTTTCTCTGATGGTATGATCCAGTTTTAATCCAAAGCAAATTTAATGTAAAGAATGACAGCACAGTGAAATTGTAATGTAAACACACACACACACACACACACACACACACACACACACACACACACACACACACACATTCTAGCTCATTTGCAACAGGTTCATGGAAGAGTATTGATACACAGAACCTGCAAGGAAAAAAAAAAACGTTTTCCAATTGCTTTGTAGATTACCATTAGAATTATCTCTGTGGATGTAGGTTGTATGAAATCATACTAGTTATATGAATATATTAAGAAAATTTGGAAACACAGAAGCACTTTCAATGCCACTTAGCTCTTGATCACTTCGTTTACAGGTCATGAAGACCCAAGTTGGGTCAAAAGTGCTCTGTGCTTCTGAAATTTAACCTAACTATAGCATGCTTTCCCACAACCTACATTTACCTGTTATATGTGGATTGTATTCTTATTATTCGTACCTCTCTGAATATTATGTTTACCTTACAAAATCTTACAATAACTTCTAAATTCTGTTAGCTACTGCTTCGCACAATCTCAAACCAGAATTGCATACTGCTCGACCACATTTTTATGAGTTTCTACAACACACACCATGTGATTTATAATACTTGGAAGCTTCCTGCTGCCTATATAGCCAACCATATTCTGTGAGACTTTCAAAATTCTAATAAATTAGCAATGATAAAAGAAATTCATTAACGTTAGGATGTCATTAAGTAAAGTCGGATTTGATTGATTGATCCACACTACATCTGTATTGCAACACAAGAATATTGGAGTTCTAATAAATGTTATGTAACATCACCAGGCCACAGCAGTAGGCTGAGGCACTGGCTTCTGACCATTCATCCGAAATGGGGCAAGGTTCCACTCCAGGTCTGGCATGAGTGGTGAGCTTATTTGATGCCGCTAACTTTATCTCCTTTCTTAGAACCAGTAGCACCTATATAATAAGGGACAGGCCTTAACCCATGATTTGCTCATAGTAGTTATTAAAACCCGAAACAACAAATTTGAAAATATGCGCCAGTGTTTAAATACCCACTGGTCCACCAGCCATTGGTCAGTAAAAGTTTCATCAGACCACTGAACTGTTTATTTTATTAGTGCAAATGGCCAGTAAATTTTATTCTTGTCATGTGAAATGAAAAATGCAATTTGTCATTGCCATTGTTATTTTTTATGGTAACAAATGTGTACATACTAAGTATGAAAGAAATGTAGAATAATTAAAAACAGATGCCTAACAAAATGTGCATAAAAATGTTATATATATATATATATTTTACAAATGTTAGCAAATTTTTAGGTGAATAGTAATGCAGCGTCATCCTGTTATTAGTCAGAAACGGCCATTCAGCCAGTTTGAAACACATACTTCACCATTGGTTTTACTGATGCACTCCAGTTATTTTAAGTTTGCATAGTTAAAAAAAATAATCCACTTTGCATTGTTTTATGCTTTATTACTTGTCAGCATGTGTATATACTTTCTGTTGTACAATATGTGTGTGTATGTGTGTGTGTGTACTGAAATGAGATGCAACAGTTTTCAACATAGTGTTTTTTTTGTTTTTTTCACGGAAAGTGGCGTTTCTGCAATCTACTGATTTGTATATTGTTGTGGTCCACTAGACATGTAGAAGATTCGTTTCTAATACTGTGAACAATGTTTCACAAGATCATATTTCTACATGTGCGTGATGTACTAATGCATCGTATATCCACTGCAAACTTCAGGCGACAACTTTGAGATGGTAGCTCTGTGCTTTCGATATAAATACACCAGAGAAGAAAAATCAACTCACAAAGTTAGGTAATGTAATGTTACCTCTAATTCCGTTCATGTAGAAATAACTGGGGACGTAACTAGGTTGGGGCAGGTGAGGCGGCTGTCCAGGGCGCAGCTCAAGAAAGAGTGCAGAAATCATTGCTTACAATCTGATTAAAATTAAAACCATTGCTCAGTTTCTGAGATAGTTTTTCGTGCCATACTTTGTTATTTTTCCACTTACAGACTTTGCTTTTAATATGCTTTGCCAGTTTCAGTAACCCTGGCAGCCTAAAATTCTTATTTCTTTCGCAAAATGCTCTGGGAATACCAGCTGCCCATATGTAGATTTAGAGATTTATGTAGAGGATTTTAGAAAGGGAATGTCTGACCCCAGCTCTTAAAAAACTCTTAGAAGTAGGAAGCAAGTAGATTTAGGCTAGAATGACCGACAGGAAAGTCACACGGAAGCGAGGGAAAAAGTCAATAGAAGAAATGACCGTATTTGTAATGGGGGGGGGGGTCCAATACCCCGGGACTGCCACATTAGCGTGCTCTCAGAGGAGCGACGAATATTTAGTAGTTAGGCAGTTGGGTTGGGATTGAACTTCTAACAGGAGGGGCGGCTCCTGCTATGGGGCTGCAGCCCCCCCATCTACCCAAAACAGTTTTTTTTTCATGGCGTGCCAAGAGAGAGAAGTTTTGTGAACACACCACTGTAAGTTTTTTCAGCATAACACCACGACTGAAGTTTTCTGAACTCAACTGAAAGTTTTTCCTGCATAACACCACTGGGAGCGGAAGGAACGTTGACGGGCTGCCCTGCTTGCAGTTCTGACGGCTATTGAAACCAACTCATGTGGGAAACTCTGCCTATTCCCACATCAGTTTGTTTCCTTTGAATAAAATTTCCCTGGGGACTGCATTGATGGCAGCTCTCGCTAGCAGGGTTGCTCGCGAATGCAGTCTCTCGTTGGGTGGGAATGCATCGCCAGGCCTGTGTGCTTTGTTGATTAATACAGTTTTTGTGCTTCCAAATAAGAAATAAAATAGGGGAATGAATTAAAAATAATGACCAATGTTGAAATAAAGTATTAATTAAAGTATGTTTAAATGTATTACTCAACCTGTGTTTTTTTTTTCTTCCATTTTGGTTTGTTCCTGCTCTTATTCAACGTAATATATCTAACAACAATGTTACTCCCATCAAATTGGAGATTATTCGTGTTTGATAATAACAAATACTCAGTTGCCGGGACTTTTGCAAAAAAGTTTTACTTATATTTTCTCTTCTGGTCAAAATGGGCATGTGAACAAGTTGTGATTAAGAATGGAGTTCAGTATTGGATAAATTGGAAAAAAGAAAAGAAAAGACAGAGACTAATTTTTGCAGCAAAATACTTGCATAAAATTGATTTCTTCACATACCAAGCACAGCAAAATTTTCGCTTTTAAACTCATGTAAATTTTTATTCACCAAAAATGTAAATTTTTATTCACCAAAAATCATTGTAGTCACTCCACTCGATACATTTTTTTTTCTGCTGCATCCCTCCTCCCTCCCAAAAATAAGCTGTGCATTTCAATTGAGGTAGTGCATTATACTTGATTACTTTGAAAAGAACATTTAATCAGATATCATTGTTTAAAAAATTTACGAAGTTGGTAAATTTAAAACAAATTTTTCTACCCTAAATTGTTATCATGGCTTCAAAATTAAAACTGGACTGAATATGTTTGCAATCCGTTTTTATTAAAGAGAATGCCGGTGTGGGAGTATCGCAATAACAACTCATCACGAAATTTTGGCAGACCCTTCAAAATTCCACAAAATATTTTTCATCACCGTCCAAGTTGCTGTGGTCGGTATCAAGTTGAAGTTCCGAAGGGAGTGTATCAGAAGAAAAAATATTTATTGTCATATTTCTAGGGGTCATAAATGTGACAATTGAGAACGTGCACATGACCTTGAGTGTGTCTCTGCTGCCACTGGCACACGCATTAATTAAAAAAAAAAAATTGCCCTTATATATACTGTATATACACGTATGTGTATGTATATATAATTTACAACCACTATCAATCCACGGCTAGGTGAGAGTCTCGAAGTTTCTTCTTTCACAACAGTCTGCCTTGAGCCAGTTTCTTTCATGCTTTTGAATTTCATGCACCCATCTCCCTCTTGTCATCTTCTGGGTATTGTTTTCCCCTTGCCATCCAGTTCAATATTTCAACTCTCCGTCGGTGGCTCTTTCTTCTAGCAATATGTCTATCCCATTGCAATTTCAGGAATTCTGACCATAATGTCTTCCACTCTTGTCATTTTCCCGATCCATGAGTTTCTATTTGTATCTTTCCTGGTAACATCAAACATGCATCTCTACATGCTGCTTTCAGTTGTCTGTATGTCTATTTTAGTTGAGGTCCATATCTGTGCTCCATGCGTAAGAACTGGAAGGATGCACTGATTAATCAGTTTCTTTTTAAGAAATAATGCATCTGAATAAGTTTTATTGGCCGATTATTTTCTTCGTGAATGTGGCCATCGCTTAATATCTGTTGACTTATTTAGGTATCGGTACCTCTACATTTTCCCTATGAGTCGCTAAATATAAAATCTAAATATTCATTTCTTGTAAAAAAAAAAAAAAGCCCTTTCGATCTATACATATTATTATTATTAAACGGACAGCATCAGCACAGGCTCAGGAACTTAGCTTTCGAAGTGATATCGTGATATCTACAAAATTGAGATGCAGCCCTCTCATCTTACCACGAGCCGCCACTGACTCCCAATCATACGATGGCTACACTTTCAGAAATGATGACGATGTTATATGTACGTTGCAAGATAAGCATGTCATTCACATTGTTAAAGATTCTCTGGGAGTTATTCCGTCATTACTGGGACCGCGACGACGAATGCTAGTTGCGTTTCAGTCCTTTTGATGTACACAGTACCCAAACTCTGAAGCAGTTGGGTAAAGCTGAACAAACTGTCAAATGTTTTTTTTCATTTACTTATTTTTGATTGATGGTTTATAACGACCACCGTGAGCAACCCATATTGGCTGTAAGAAGTCACCGGCCGCCGGTGGCGCAGTGGTCTAAAGCGCTGGCCTCTGATCATTCGTCCGTAAGGGGTCCGGGTTCGAATCCCGGTCAGGCATGGATGTTGTGGTTGTCTTACGGCACTGGCTCTCTCCCTTCCCTGGAACCAGTGACCCTAAATTAGGGACGGGCGATTGATTATAGCCCATTGAGTTGCTCACGGTGGTCGTTAAACCTCAAAAAAAAAAAAAAAGTCACCGGGATTCGAATCCGCACCCCTCTCTGACGAATGGTCATGAGCCAGCGCTTAGACCGCGCAAACATGCCGCCCCGGTGGCGCAGTGGTCTAAGGCGCTGGCCTTTGATCATTCGTCCGTAAGGGGTCCGGGTTCGAATCCCGGTGAGGCATGGATGTTGTGTTTGTCTTACGGCACTGGCTCTCTCCCTTCCCTGGAACCAGTGACCCTAAATTAGGGACGGGCGACTACTTATAGCCCATTGAGTTGCTCACGGTGGTCGTTAAACCTCCAATTAAAAAAAAAAAAAAAAAGACCGCGCAAACACACACATATGTATATACATATATATATAGAGAGAGGTGAGGGCGAAATATGTTGCGGTTTGCCGCGGGTGCAGAAATGCCTAGTTACGCCTCTGGTTGGCCTTCTGTATATTTGGCCTCACCCGGTTCCAGAGTTCCTCAAGTGCTGCGGACGGCCTACTGGTCGACCCTCGTGACTGCCACGGAGGAACCTCAGGTTCGATCCCAGATAGGTACGAACGTTCGAACCACTAAATATCCGTCGTGCGTCGGATGGGCACGTTAAGCCGTTGTACCCCGGGTGGTGGCCCCCCGGTAATGAATAAGGGCGTCTTCCTCCCCCTCGCTTCCGTGTCACTTTCCTATCGGGCACTCTAGCCCAAGTCTCCTAGCTTTCTATTTCTAAGGGTTGTTTAAGACCTGGAGTCAGACACTCCCTTCCTAAAATCTTTTATATATAACATGACAAGAGTTCCTCAGATTTAATTCCGGATGGTCGTAAAGGAGTTCTATGCGATTCTGGATCTTTTAGCACGATTTCAGGTTACAAAGTTGAAGTTCTAAGCAGTTCCCGTCGAGAAATCTAATCTCGCATTCACGTCTTCTTTTGAGTATGCAATTCATCATTTAACACTTCAGCGTTTATACGTACGCCAGCCTTTCTAACGCGTTGATCCGCCATATTGTTTACGTAAAATTTCCACACCACGCTTGGAGGCAAACACGTTTATATACTCTTCTCTGTGGTTGTATATGTGTCTGTGAAGAATTATTTCTTCAGTTGGATTTGTTTCCCATTGATATATTCAGAAAACACACATTTGAAAACATAATTCATTTTTATTATGTAACTACAATATTATTCCGTAATATTTGTTTTTAGGACTAACATTTTATCAACAATCTTTCTATCGACTTTTGGTCAATTTTTAGTTGATATTTCGTCTGAATTTACTAATTCGCAGTGAAGGGAATTGGCAACACTGCACAAAACAGTATCTTAAAACTCGTCTGCTGATCTGCAGATGCAGTTGGTGGTTAGTTGAAATTTTATAGAACGCTAGTTTGTGTTTTATGATGTGATTTGGTGGAGTGCTGAAGCTTTACGTTAAGGGATCTGTGGGAGTTTGCCGCACATTAAATGATAGACAATAATCTTGAGTTGTTTATATTAAAAATATATTTTTAAGAAGAAAAAGCTTTTAGAATGAGTGACGAATGTAGCTTTTCAGGTGAAATTCCTGATTCTTTCCACCGTGCCACAGGATATGTTGCCGAAAAAGCATCGGAATTCTCAACGCAGGATTTGTTATATTTATATGGACGCTACAAACAGGTAGGTTTTTATTCTTTTGTTAAACGGATTTTGTGTTGCAGTAACAAACTGCTAATCTCGAAATAGTGTTGAATTCCAAATTTTGTTTTGCCCAAAATGGAACAACACGAGGTTGTGGAATTAAAACAAATAAGGTGATGGTCATTACAGGAAGATAACAAGTCTTCCAAATTAGAACTGTCCTCGTTTATCCCGCCAGATTACTCCCCTTCCCCACTGTTCTGTTAGTGTTTTGTAGGTTTGCATAAGAACACACATAGAATGTTTTGAGTAAACAGGAAAAAGTTGAACCATTTGGAAAATATGTTGTTAAAGGTGATGGTTGCAAAAGTTGGCTTTCGATTTTATAATAAATGAAGAATCGGTTCTAGTTTGGGTATAGTAAGATCCAGCACATTGATTCTGTTTCCTCTAGTTGAACCTGAGTATGATTGGACAAAAATGCTACTAGCTTGTCCCTTGATTCCAGAATTACTTTGGACAGCAAGGTTGAAACAACAACAAAATAAAAAGACAAACAAACAATCATGTTATTGAAATGCAGGTAAGGAGAAGTTGCTTCAAAGTTAGATTTTGTGGCTGCATTTTAAAAGTGATATGTGTATACATGCATCTGGATGTTATATTGCCCTTATAGTTTTGTTGATAACAAAATATTCGAACAACTTATAGTTTACTGCTCATCTGTGGATGGCTTTTGACTTTTCATTTTCATATGTATAAAAAATGCATCAATAGCAACTTGAAATGCATACCAAAGAGTAATTTAATTGATTTGAACATATTGTGCCTTCTAAATTGCAGTACAAGTGATGCAGTGCTTCCTCCAGTTGAAAGAATCACTTTTGCTTTTATGGATTACTTAAGTAATAGTCATTTCATTATTTGTATTTATTGCTTGGTTTACATAAGTTATTTTGTCTTATATCAGAATGTATTTCTGCACTAATGGATGAACTATAACTATTTAATCACTAAATATTGGACTGTATTTGTGTCGAAGAAATCAGTAGTTGTAATTAAATGTGAAAATTTCAGATTGTTACACAAACAAATAAAAAGACAGATGTTAGTGAACTAGCAGGTGACTTTGTCCCACTGAAAGTAGTAACATTAACTGCAATAAAAATTACCTCCGGAATGAATAACAGATCAACATATATTTTTATGTTTCATCTTTAGAAGAATGAAGTTGATGGCTATATAAATTTCAGTCAATACATTCTTATTAATTTTATTAGATTCTGTCATTATAAAAATTATGTCTTACACTAATATGTACACAGGTGATCATTAAATTTTCTGGGATCTCAAAAATTTATTTCATCTAAAACACTAATTTCAGTTGCAGGCTCTCCACTACTCTCAGAGCAAAGGTGCATCCAGTCATTAAAACATTGGCACCATGTGTGTTTTGGGATAGTCTAACATTGTTCTTCGTTAACAGTAATGGGCTATTCTGGACTGAGGACAATATCCAGGTAGCTTTTCCTTCGCATTTGGGAATGAGAAAAAGTACATGAAGCTAGATCAGGTTAAAACTTTAGATTATACCCTGATCATTTGGGTTATTTGTATGCCACAGAATGCCAATAGATAATGCCACATTCCTCCTTCATCATCGGTCCTTTTTTTCCACATTCCTCCTTCATCATTGGTGCTTTTTCAGCAAGCACACAGTGAATTGCCCACGACAGTAAATGAATTTGGTGGTAAATTTAGAAGCAGTTGGCATTCAAACCATTTATTTAAATTTTCTTCATTCATGTCATTGTGGTAATCACCATTTTTTGACTTTTTTTTTTTTTTTTTTTTGAGTTTTGAAGTATTTACATACTTTGTTAACTTCATGTATATTTGCTTTTTAAAAGGAATATATGACTAGATAAACAACTAATAATTTTGTAATATTACTGTTCCTTAATTTTATTATTACATATGAGCATAGTATTAGATTTACCGGATTTGTTCTTGATTTATGAATTCTTATGTTCACCTTGTCCCATTCGCAGAACAATTTCCTTAGATTCGATCCTTTGCTGTCTTCGTATTCCAAACACATGCTTTGTTATATCCTTCTTGTAGCCTTTAGGTGATCAGGTATTTAAGACTTCTATAGTTGAAATCCAATTGCCTCCTTTGTTTTGCCATACGTATCCAGTTCTTGTCAGAAACCTCGGAGATTCAGTATTTCGAACAGGTCCACAAAAGTTCGTTAATTTAGCCTTCTAACTAAAGTTTGTTAATTTAGCTGTACTCAAGATAAAAGTTGTTTTATAACATAATATATTTGCTGGTACATCACCGACTTTTTATACATTTGAATACTTTTGGTGATTAACATTTTTTACATTTTCTCCTAGTCATATTTCCATTTTTGGATACATTTCATGCAGCAATCTTGGCTGGCATTTTCAGCAACTCTTTGTTGACAAATTAATCTTAACTTGCTTGTGATTAGTTCAGGTTTTTCTTCTGATGCACGTGCCTTCTGATGTAGTTTTCTTGTGTCATAACCAGTCATTTCTTTAGTGTTAGAACATCTATAGCACAAGCCACAACTGTTCGTAATTTACGTGCATACAATTATAATTATAATAGGTTGCTAACCTCTTTTACACATTTCCTTGCACGTTTTATTCTTTTGGTTGTCTAGCTTGGTTCAAGCCTCTAGTGCGGTGTTCCATTTTCGTCTTCTTTAGGTTCATTCAATGTCCGCCGAATGCTCAAGTCCACGAAGTGCACTGCATTAATGACTCTAGGTCCCAACAGCATCTACCTCCCAACCCTTCCCACCAGCGTGATTGACATTTATAAAAACCCAATTCGTGATCTCAAACCTACTGATATAACCAACGGACATAAACTTCCTATTTGCATACATTACAAAATTCCGAACAAAAATATTAAAATCATATATACAACTATTTACACACAACTCATGTTATTCCCTTCTATGTCATTCTTTCAATTCCCCTTCCCCAACACCTCATGACAACTAGAACATTCAGTCGCCACACCCAAGCCATTCCCACGCAGACTGCCTCAAGTACTTTCTACCCCTTCCGGGGTCATCTTCAGGAGGAGTTCCAGATGTTTTCTCTCCTGCTACCACAGTGAGAGTGAGCGACACGTTCATCTTCCTCGCCCCTCTCCAACGCCATTTATGAAAAACTTCCACCGTGGCTCCATCTTTTATTAACTTTAGTAAAATCTTCATTTTCTTCTTCTGTGTTTTTGTTTTTTTTGGTGAATTTTTATTAATTCTTTCCATTTTTCATTAAGGATACTTGGGTAATTATTATTACAAATTCAATCTATTTTTTTTTTTTCAATCAAAACAGACTGCAGTGCGTAGGTGTCTCTCATTGCAACATGATTTTATTATTTTAATCTCTTCCAAATTCGGGTATGTGTAGAGTCTGTATTGATTGAAAAAAATTGAGATCAAATTTGTAATAATAATGACCCAAGTATCCTTAATGAAATATGGAAAGAATTAATAAAAATTGAACAAAAATACCAAAAACACAGAAGAAGAAAATGAAGATTTTACTAAAGTTAATAAAAGATGGAGCCACGGTGGAAGTTTTTCATAAGTGACGTTGGAGAGGGGGCGAAGAAGACCAACGTGTTGCTCACTCTCACTGCGGTAGCAGGAGAGAAAACATCTGGAACGCCTCCTGAAGATGACCCCGGAGGGGGTAGAAAGTGCTTGAGGCAGTCTGCGTGGGAATGGCAATGGCTTGGGTGTGGTGACTGAATGTTCTAGTTGTCATGAGGTGTTGGGGAAGGGGAATTGAAAGAATGACATAATATTTTTGTTCAGAATTTTGTATGTATGCAAATAGGAAGTTTATGTTCGTTGGTTATATCAGTAGGTTTGAGTTCACGAATTGGGGTTTTTATAAGTGTCAATCAACCAACGAAGGTTGGGGTTTTACACGCTGGTGGGAAGGATTGAAAGGTAGATGCTGTTGGGACCTAGAGTCATTAATGCAGTGCACTTCGTGGACTTGAGCAATTGCAGGACGTTGAATGAACCTAAAGAAGACGAAAATAGAACACCGCACCAGAGGCTTAAACCAAGCATGACAACCAAAGGAATAAAACGTGTAGGGAAATGTGTAAAAGAGGTAAGCAACCTATTATAATCAGTCATTTCTTGTTATATATTACAGTGTCTTTTTCTTTATATATTCATGCAGCATTGCATATGTCAAAAAAGTTACAAGCTGCTCAGCGCAGTGGCACCATCTATTAGCTGACCCATTAGTCTTCGTTTTCTCTTCATACTTGTAAATATCCATTCGACAGCCAGCTGCATTTAATTCTTGAAAATTAATCTTATATTCTATCATATTTTTTTAATATATTACATTACATCATTTTTTTCTTTCCTTTTAACCCCCTCTCTGTTTTCCTCTATGGCTCTTCATTCTGATCAGATCTTTCCAATATGCATTTAAGCTATTAGGATCGTTAATATTATATTAACATCACACTTACGCAAAACTTTATTAGGATCGTTGATATTATATTAACGATCCTAATAGCTTAAATGCATATTGGAAAGATCTGATCAGAATGGAGAGCCATAGAGGAAAATAGGGGGAAAAGGAAAGAAAAAAATGATGTAATGTAATATATTTAAAAAATTATGATTGAATATAAGAAGATTAATTTTCAAGAATTAAATGCAGCTGGCTGTCGAACGGATATTTAAAAGTACGAAGAGAAAAAGCAGACAGAGAAAAAGCAGGTCAGCTAATAGTTGGCGCCACTGCACTGAGCTGTGAATAACGATGATGAGACGATGCCAAGCAAGACCTAGAACATTCACTACGTTTAAGGGCGGCGACGGAGGTTCATCTGTTGCATCCACTCCTTGAAAATGGCCTGGGCAGAGGCTGAAAGTGCTAGGATAGTACGCTTATTGCTGAGTGGGGAGAGGTTCGAGATTAATGAGGATAGTGGTTGCGTCAGGTTTGGTTTGTTTCAATTAATTACCGGGGTGCAGTTGTAAATAATGATGGGTTGCAGTTTTAACTTTGATGTTTTAGGAAATGTGCAATATAAGTTTTTTTATTGAGGTTTTAATTAGATAGGCGTTTTTAGGGAGTTGAATTATGTGTCATTATAGTGGATTATTTTGAATCTGCATTTAGTTATTGGGGAAAGAAAAAAAACCCAAAGTTTTGCGTGAGTGTGACTTGCGTTTTTTGGGCCTTGAACCATGATGTGACTACTGGAAATGTGTGTATGAGATGAAAACCTCCTAAAGGATATTTGGAATAAAGGTGAGTAACCTCAAAATGTAGATTCTTTTTCTTTGTTTTCTGTTTTTTAATTTCTTATCTTCTTTGATGATATGTTTCCAGGCACAAGATAAATTTATTAGTGTATTGGTATTAAATTTTTTTTTGTCTTTTCTGTATATATTGCATTGGCCATCAGTATTTTGCACCATTTGCTACGGTGTGCTATTATTTCAATGTTTGCCCAATCTGGCATGGCTTAATTTTTTTACAGTAATCTATTAATGTTGTTTTATTTTGTTTGTTCCAGTTTTTTTAGGTGTTCACCTAGTCGTATTTCTAGGTTTCTTTATGCGCTTTATATACAACTATTTTAATTGATTGTCCTGTTCCTTGATTGGAATTATGCATACGCCTGCTTTTTTCAGTATGTTAGTTTTTTGTGTGTTTTGGGCAATTGTTCTTTTTATATTTTTTACTTTGATTCCCATGTTAAGGTTTGCTTTTTTTGCATATGTTTTGAATAGTCTTCGTAATTTCTGTTATGTAAGGTATTGAATTGCAAAATCTTTTTTCTATTTTATTATTTTATTTTTCCATATTGTGTGTTATATCAGGCTTCAGAATTGGACAAGGTGAACATAAGAATTCATAAATCAAGAATTAATATGGTTAATCTAATACTACATTCATATTTTGTAACTGAAATTAAGGATCAGTAATGCTACAAAATTATTGTTTATCTAGTTATACATTCCCTTTAAAAAGCAAATATATATACATGAAGAACAGAACAAAGAAAGTATTCAAATACTTCAAAACTCAAATAATAAAACCATGTAATTACTGCATAACAGGTAAAAGAACCTAATTGCAAAATTCGCATAATACCATTTTTTGACTTAAAACAGAATAAAATCAAAGCCAGTGGTATAAAACCATTCTTTGTTCTGGCATGGCAAATAATGAACCTGCTTCCTTTTGATGAAAAAACTTGTCAGAGCTTGTGTCTTGTGGATTTTTAGGATACACAAGATGCATTATAAGCTGTGTCTCATCTTGATAAACAGCAGTGGAACAGGCAAATTTTTATTGTGTTTAAACTTCTTTAAGAAATAGCTTCGTTTTGCTACAGTATTGGGCTTCTCTATTAAAAATCTTCAACCATTCCATTGCTTATATTTGAAACCCCAGATCATCTAGTATTTTACTTAGCATGCTTTTACCTCTGTGAAAATCAGTACTTTTATATAGTTTGATTAATAATGAGTGAAGACTAGGGAGTTTTTCATACATGTATATTGTTTTGTGCAAAACACATTCATCAAAATCATCTGTTTTGCGCTTTGGTGCATTCTTGTTTCCTTTCTTATCTGGAGTCGTTCTCAGTGAAACTTCTGAAGCATGTTCATTACAGTTTCTTTTTCTATGTTTTCTGTTTAACTTTTATTTAAAAAAATTCTTCCACTCTGTATATGTTCATTAGATTTTTTAATACCAACTTTCGGAGCTCTATTTCATTTTTCTTCATTCATGAACATTATTACATTGCCAGTAATTTCTTCAGCGTGGTGTTTTAGGCCTTTCCCAGCTTTTAGTGTGCTTAGCACCATAGATTTGAACAATAATATTAACAGAAACACAAAAAAAAACAGACAAAAAATAAAGATATTACAAAAGTAAAGATTGCATGCCTGCCACAATGTGAGCTATCAGTAACAGAATTCGATGGGGGCATTTTCCGTATGCTCTTTCTCCCTTTTCCACTTCACTCCCTCATACAAAGACTATTTAACAAGAAGCTTCGAGAAGCACCCCAGGTGGCGCAGTGGTCTAAGCAATAGCCTCTGACCATTCGTCCGAAAGGGGTCTGGGTTCGAATCCCGGTGAGGCATGGATGTTGTGTTTGTCTTACGGTACCGGCTCTTTCCCTTCCCTGGAACCAGTGACCCTAAATTCGGGACGGGCGACTGCTTATAGCCCATTGAGTTGCTCACGGTAGTCGTTAATCCTCGAATAAAAAAAAAAAAAAAAAAAGCACCCCAGCGTCTCATTTGTTGTTATTTCTTTTATTGCTTTGCACCAACAGTGGGGGGGGGGATGGCACATTTTTGTCTTGTAACAGCTCACAGGACCTCCCCTAACACTGGTCGATTCAATTTTTCCCAGCTGCCATGAAGTAATGGACAGACTATATATAAGTTGATTTAGTAATCTACTAAGTTAGGTATAATATATATACCACAAAACACATCCTGTGAAGAGTCTGGTATTCTCATTATGATTGGGCAGTGGCACTTCTAATTACTACTCATAGTTAGTGTATAGTTAACATATGTTTGTTTTAACATTAACTTTTATTTTATTTTTAAAAATGTAATTTTTCATTTCTTTCTTTAGGCTGTAAAAGGTCCATGCAAAGATCCTATGCCTAGTATATTCAGTTTCACGAAAAAAAGTAAATGGTAAGAACTTTGCCATGTCTTATACTTTCTATGGTTTTATTTTATTTAATGTAGGTGCTACACCCTAGCACATCACTAAGATGTCAGCTACTATGGCTTTTAAGCTTGTCAAGAGTTGAGTCTGGGTTTAAGTTTCAGATGACGCAAAAGCTGTGTGTTTGTCTTATGATGCAAGCTGTATCTTTTCTGTGGAACCAGTCGAACAAAATTTGGAATGCATGACCCATTATAGCATTTGATGCCCATGGGGTCATTAACCCACTCTCCAAAACAAATTGTTGGGTATCATCAAAGCAGTTGGTGATTCCCACTCAATACCTACTTAACCCATAGGATAATTTATTATGACTCATTGTCTTCTATTTATATAAATTCTTTGCTTAATATTCCATTTCAAAAAATGATGTTTGTGATTAACAATGATTTTTTTAAGAGTTACATTTCATTGTGTTTCTTGTATTTTGAATATGTTTGTTCAGCCTTATCTTGTTTGCTAGCTAAGTTCACATTTCTCTACTTTCATTAATTTCCTTCCTGACTAAAATTTTTGAAGTAGTTTGAAATTTTGGAGATTGCATTTACTGTTTTCCTGTTTTCACTTTAAAAAAAAAAAAAAAAAAAAAAAAAAACCCTTCATGTGTTAATTTCTTAAATGTTGCAAGAATAGAATATGTGTTTGACAAGGTCTCATAAACAAGCTAAAGAAGTCATTATTTGAAAACAAGAAAATATGATGCATATTTATAAATTTTAAAGAATTTTTTTGTAGTGAACCCTCATTATATATAGCATGAAGTTGTAGGAGAAAATTTACTCTGTATGTAGGAAAACTTCTATATTAAGAGTTTAAATGTTGATACCTTCCATAGCACTTTTTTTCATACTTCTGTAGTTTGTAGGATTTATTTCTTACTTACTAAACTAAATGATTAAATGAAACATGATTATGAAATCTGGTGATTCATATTTTTCCTTCATTTGGTCTGTAGAATAATAGGCTGTATAATTCCTGAAATTCTTTTAATCTTTTTTTCTTTAATTTTTCCCTCATATTAGTTTTCTAATAGCAGCAGGAAAATATTGTAGCACATTTTGTTCTGAAATTGCAGATATGTCTCATATTGTACCACACTTTTATAATCTTCAGGATTTCAACATTTCTGGACATTCTTCTGTGCTGATAGCAATGATATCATTTACGGAAATTTATTGTAACATTTTGCGTGATAAAAGTAAGAACTCAGGGAAATATATGAAAAAAAAAAAGCCTATGTTGAGGGATTGAATAAAAGTCACACTCTGATGCTTCATAATGACAAGTTACATAATGACTGGATAATTACTACTTAAATGCAGAGTTTGGAACAGTGTTACTTTTCTGTGCTCTTTGTATGAGATAATAAAAACACTTTGCACAAACTTTTTGCCTTAGCCTTTTGAGGAAGTATACATAGTTAACATCTTTTGCTGTATAAGTTTGTTGACTGCTTCAGGATTATCAAGAGACACAAATAGCGTATTAAATCCGTTTATTTTTGCGGCATAGTAAGTACAACGATTCGCCAAGCTTTCGCATTCCCCTGGGAGGCGTTCTCAAGGCAATGGTTGACATAAAAATGCAGGGAATTGGAACACGTAAGGAACAAAGATGATTTTTGAAAATAACACGGGTTACATCACGAGCGTATTACACAAATTTTCATCACGCAATTATACGGTGTGCCGCGATGTATTTCCATTTTTTAATAACGCATGCCAAGCTCTTGGTAGTTCAGTAGAAACTATATCATTGCACGCTAGTTTGCTGGATAGGATTTTGACTGTTTCCCTGATGGCAGTATCTTCAAAGTTCGTGTATGGGGCAATTCTTCTAATATTATTCCATAGAGGAGCGGCTGATGAATGCATGACTTCTCTGGCGAGGGCTGTATTCTGCATGTCCTGTTTGGCACTTCGCACGTGCTCTTGACATCTAGTGTCCAAGGATCTCTTTGTCATTCCGATATATATCTTTTCTGTGTTGTTAGGATATACCAACGGTATAGCGTACACTCCTGCTTTTTCTTTCTCACACTGTCTCTCCTTGCAACTTGATATCATATGTGATAATGGAGTCGGGGACTTCATTGCTATCAATATGTTGTATTTACGTAATAAATTCTTTAACCAGTATGCAAAGCCAGGAACATACGTGATGGATCCTGCGAATCTCACCGTCTTACTAGGTGGTTTCGTTATTACTGACATTATACGATTTCTTACAGTTCTATGTATTCTGTCTATGTCATCTTTTGCAACAAAACTGGAGAAAACTATCAAAACTGAAATCATTGCAATAAATATAAGCAAAATATATAGACTGCACAAAATAAGGTACATCAAAATTTAATTCAGTAAACTCTAAAAAAGGGATGCCATGGCCTCTACAGCCTCCTCCTTGTATCCGTGCCACCCTTGAATGCCCTAGGTCAGTAGACTGATAATTTTTAGCTGTGTTGAAGAAATGTTAAAGAGTGAGCTAATAGACAGTATTTTTCTGTACATATAGAGTTCTTTATAACTAGCCAAAACAAATCTCTTAATCTCACTAACAACTTTGGTGCTTCTCTTCCTGCTAAGATGATTCTTACCAATTTTCTAAAAAATCAACCATTTGCTTTTTTGAAAGGTATTTAATAAGTTCAACAACAAAAAGTTCATCTTCTTTGTTTAATTTTTTTTCAGTTTGAGAAAATCTGCATTAGTGAATTTGTCTGTGCAGGAAAGAAACACACATTCACGTTGGTCTCATCTACATTTACAATCTCAATTGTCTTTGCAATGTCAACGATTTCATACCATGAATTAGAAAGGTAGATCAACTTCAGAATAAAAGTCATGAGTGACATCAGGCCAATTTTTTTTTCCAAGCCTCTTTCATGCAACACTATGAAACTTCTGGCTCAAATGTTATCAGTCCCCTCTTCTAGAATAATTTTTTCCTTTGAACCAAACTGACTCAAAACAGCTCTCAGCTCATTCTAGAAATCATTCTTCTTATCAAAAGGTTCAGAATCACAAGGAGCATACACCACAACAATTACTGTTCTTTGGAGTTTTGCTTTCAAACATACCCACAGAATTCTTTCATTTCTGAAACTATTGTGAATTAGTTTGCTCCACACCTGCACCAGCTTGTCTACTTATTGCATCCAACACTACAGAGCACACACTTACCATTACATTTACTTCTATCCCAATTATTTTCTTTTTAGATTTGCTTACACCCAGCTCATCCAATCCATATTTATTAATTTCTTCAATCCCCCTGTTTATGTTTCCATTTGTTCCTCTAGTATTTCTTATGTCAATCGTACACTCACTGTGCTAAGATCTCTTTCTCATATGCCTTTCATTAGGTTTAGGTTGCTTCCATGATGAACCTGACTTTTTAAGTGTGGTAGACCCATTGTGTCGCACACTTGAGTCCTTCAATGTATTTCTTTGAGTCTTGAAAACCATAAAAAGTACATCAGTATGGATAATCAGCTCATAGTCTATGGTTCCAGTTGGTCATTCCACCTAAGGGTTCTTGAACAAAACCCAGTGGTTTGGGGTCTTTTGGCTAATGTACCTCAACAATATTTATACTGAAACTTAATTTTTTTTGTCAGTTTCACAATTTCGTAGTAATAGTATATGTTTTACTGTAAATGTTGTGATAAATAAATTTAATGCAGATTTAAAAATTCTAGTAATTTAATATTATTTAAAACAAACACCAAAGTAGGAATTTATGTACCATTTTGTTGAAATCAAAACAGGTTGGCCAAAATGTTGCAATTTTTAAGCAGTGTTTTTTAACACTTTAAGTAGCTGAAGGTACCTAATAAAAATTGAATATTAGTAGAGTCTTTGGTAACTGAAAGCAAAACTAGTCAGGTTGGATTGTTTTGCAAATGCATTTTGTTGGCTTGGAACTTAGAATGTGTTAGGCTTTGCAATGTTTGATTCTTTCAGTCTAATGGTTATTGTGTGTAAATCAAGGTACAGTCTCCTGATATATAGGTATTTTTATGTAGAGGTTCATGAACTTAAGGATTTGCACAAATAAATAACATTATATAGGCAATTAATGATATACTGGCAGAGTTTTACAAAAATACATGCTGAAATATTTGCTATTGGCATAGTGGTCTGTCCAATGCTATAAAAAGTAAGAAAAGGATTTGTAGTGCTAATCAGTAGTGGCTCAATGTTTTATTGCATGGGAAAACAGCAACTAAAAAAAAAGCTTCAAGACAGGCTTAGTTAAAGAAGTACTACTGTAGCTTAATCCAGAAGTAGGAAAATGTGTTACATTTTCATTAAGAAATCTTGATGGCAGTTAAAAGACTTTGAAGCATTAATTTGGTGAAGTTGGTAAAACTGTGAAACAAATAAAAACAAACTTTCTGAAAAACTTTGATATGAGCTTCATCTGTTTCAGGAATTTTGCTGCAAACATTTTGTACAGTTCTAGAGTAAATTACATTTCAACAACATCTAATTTCATCTTTAAAAAACGTTGAGTGTTTTGAAGTGGCAACCAGGTGTTCATCTCTTTATTTGAAGTGTTTTCATATTCCACAATATATCTCTGTAAATCATAAAGGAACCAAAATGCCAGTTCTAAAGTCAACAGTATGCCACAAAAAGAGCCAACAAGCTAAAAAAATAGAAATAATAATCATTAATGGAACTAAAAATCTCAGCATGAAGATCTTCAAATTCATCACACATGTAGAAAACTTTTGAAGGAACTAATTTGTACATTCAGTTTTCTAAATGAGGAGATGGTTATTTTACCACTGAAATAGGTTAACAAATGTAATACATTTCATTTATTGTAGTTGCTCCTCATGAAAAAAAAATTACACTAAAATATATATATATATATAGTCTGAATTATTTAATGTACTGAAATTCTGTTTTGTTCAACTAGTTAAGCATGACAGAGTAGCATAGTTAAGTACATAGACAAGCTGAAGAACAGTGTTTCCAGTATTTATACAGGAAAGAAATCTATGTAGTGGTACAAACTAAGTGGCACTTATTCATTCAGACTTCATTTCAGTTCTGTGTAAACTACTTTTGGTCACTGACTTACAGCAACAAGATCAAGTGTGATAAAAGGTAATGCCAGTGCTGAATAAATAGTGCACAGCAATTACACTTTTGATGGCAATATATGATTATCTGAGTGGCATTCATTGGTAAATGTAAGTTTAATGAGACTTATTGTATGTTTGTCATTTGACAATATATGTATGATGTAGAACTTGGTTGTGCCATCCTGAAAAAGAAGCATCATAGCAGCCAAGGAATAGCTATCATTAAGGCTGACTGATATTAATGATCAAAGAGGATCAACTGGCAAAAAAAAAAAAAAAAAAAAAAAATATATATATATATATATAATGATGCTAATGAATACCATGTATATTGTACGTATGTAATACCCAGACTTGTCTTCACCTAGCTTCCATCCTTTCCCAAAACTGAAGGTGTATCTATGAAGATATTGTTTCTTCACAAAGTCAAAACAGTGGTAAAGTTGTTCTGTCAGTTAGATGCAAAGTTATAAAACTCAAAATGGCTGTCTGTAGTAAAATTCTGTTAGTGATTTCCCAAATCAGTTTTTTCTTGTACTATTTTGTTTTATTTGTGAATTTTCACAAAAGATGATCTCTTCATCAGGCCATTACCACTACACTTTCTTGCTGCTATAATAGTTTAAACAGTTGAGATCGTTCTTCCATTTATCAGCTGACCATTGACAATATATGGGTATATTCCTCATTTTCCCAATTTCAGATTATCCTTTTAATTATCTTTTCATGATGATGTATTGATGACTAATAATTTTAAGTGAATCCCAGTTGATTTTATTAATATAACCAATTTGTCTTATGTACCTGTGTAATCAGGTTTTATTAGATTAGTTTTTAATTGTTGATTTATGTTAAACTAAACAAGATTCCTTGTTTGAAAAGTCACAGTATCACTATAACTATTCAAAAGTTTACGTGCCTACAATTACTTTAATGAGAGTAATGAGAGAGACTTACCCCTACTAGAAGGTCTGTTCTCTCTGAAAAAACACATTTCTTTGCACATTTATTTCCATTTTAATATCTACGGTTGGCTTGGGCTGCTGGTGTGGCGGTATTATGTTGTCTTCAACTTGTATACGGTTGGTTTGGGCTGCTGGTGCGGCGGTTTCATGTTGTCTTCAAGTCAAATAAATGAACAAGTTGAAGACAACATAAAACTGCCGCACCAGCAGTCCAATCTAACCGTAGATATTAAAATGGAAATAAACGTGCAAAGAAATGTGTTTTTTCAGAGAGAACAGACCTAGTAGGGGTAAGTCTCTCTCATTACTCTCATTAAACAAGATTCAATTGATGAACTGTCTCTGATGTGTGAAAGTTCATAACTACATTCTGTGTTGCATAACCTATTTGCATAAGAAAGAAATCTTTTTGATTTGTTTAACAGGTGGAATTTTTTTTTCAATTTTTAGCACATAGTGTCACTTACACTGACGGAAAAAAAAATCCCAACACCACGAAAAAATAGTTGTAGAGGAATGAAATGGCGGCAATACATTTGTATAGGTAACATATTTAATCGATTAAGGTTTCAAGATCACAGCTTATTGTAAGTGCGAGAAGAGCCATTTTAAATGTGAAATGCTGGTACATTAATAACCGGTGTAACCGCCATAATGTTGAATGCAAGCATGCAAACGTTCATGCATTGTGTCGTACAGGTGATGGATGTCAGTTTGTGGGATGGAGTTCCATGCCTGTTGCACTTGGTCGGTCAATACAGGGACCGTTAATGCTGGTTGGGGGTGACGCTGGAGTTGTCGTCCAATGATGTCCCATACGTGCTCGATTGGTGAAAGATCTGGTGATCTAGCAGGCCACGGCAACATGTCGACACTCTGTAGAACATGTTGGGTTACAACAGCGGTATGCGGGCGAGCGTTATCCTGTTGGAAAACACCCCCTGGAATGCTGTTCATGAATGGCAGCACAACAGGTTGAATCACCAGACCGACGTACCACTGTGTCGTCAGGGTGCGTGGGATAACCACGAGAGTGCTCCTGCTGTCATAGGAAATTGCTCCCCAGACCATAACTCCAGGTGTAGGTCCAGTGTGTCTCGGCCGCAGACAGGTTGGTTGCAGGCGCTCACCTGGCCTCCTTCTAACCAACACACGGCCATCACTGGCACCCAGGCAGAACCGGATTTCATCAGAAAACACAACAGATCTCCACTCCGTACTCCAATGAGCTCTAGCTTGACACCACTGACGTCGCAAACAGCAGTGGTTTGGAGTAAGTGGAATGCACGCTACAGGGCGTCTGGCTCGTAGCTGTCCTTCAAGTAACCGATTTGTAACAGTTCGTTATGTCACTGTGGTGGCAACTGCAGCTGGAATTGCTGCCACAGACGCAGTACGATGCGCCAACGCCGTAGTTGGCGGTCTTCCCTCTCAGTAGTGCCACGTGGCCGGCCGGAACCCGGTCTTCTTGAAGCAGTACCATCCCCTGACCACCGCTGCCAACAATCATGCACAGTGGCTACATTCCTGCCAAGTCGTTGTGCAATATTGCGGAAAGAAAATCCACCTTCTTGTAGCCCTATTACACGACCTCGTTCAAACTCCGTGAGCTGTCGATAATGGCTTCTTCGTCTTCTTAAAGGCATTCTTGACTAACATCAACACCCTACGTCGAATCTCAACGATAACTAACGCTCACGAACGTTACAGTGCGTATTCACAGCAAACCTGCTTTGCATGTTCCGAGAGGCGCTACTAGCGCCACACGTATGCGCCTAGCGCGAAATTTGCATAGACGTCATCTTACAGATGTACTCTCACCGCCTACCAACTGTCGTTTATCTAACACAGCCCCTTCTTGGTGTTGGGATTTTTTTTTCCCGTCAGTGTATATCTCTGTTTTTTTGTTGATGCACACCTACTAGTCCAATTTGAAAAAATCCTGATAATCTTTTGGAAGGTCGATGCACTTGTGTTTATGAATTATAAATACTCTAATGCATCCATTTTGGCACTTTACTTTGTTTTGCTATTTAATTAAGCATTTCTAGTGGTAGAAATGGGCTTTTTTTTTTTTTTTTTTTGGTTTTCATTCAAGCAATGGAGGGAGTCCAAATCAGTCAAAAAGCAAACAATATGATAGCTATGTGACCTTTTTACAATTACATCACAGATGTGCTGCTCCTCTCCCCAGTTAGGGAGAAGACACAGCTCTGAATAATAACTATCACCTATAGTTGGTGGTTTCAATTGACATACGAATGGGAACAAACTGGATGTTAGCTTTCCTGCTGAGCATGCTTGACATATTTTTAATGAAGTTACATGAATGAAAAAGCATATGAAATGTTATTTCCACAATTGAAAATGTTTATTTAAGTAACAATACGAAATCAAATGCCAAAGTGTGTGTGGATGCACTGAGTAACTTAGAATTTGCAGAAAAACAAGTACGTTCATCATCCATAAAATATTACAAAATTCCTTTTCAATTGGGAAGCATAAACTGTGAGAAAAATCAGGTCTAATTGTAAATGGTATCAAATTCAAAGTATGTTTTACTCCATGTCATTGCTTCTATACATCAGATTGAAGCAATTCTTTTTTTCTCCGATGCCTTTTTATGCAAAGATTTTGTGTTCAGTTTGTCCTTTGAATAATGAAGAGCTTTTTTTCTTGATTGTGTGGATGTGTATTTTTATTTTTTCAAACATTTTTGCATCTAAATGTCTGATTTAAAAAAATGTTTTTGTGTCAGTGTTTATCATGAAAGAGTACTCTTCATATGATTTCTTATTTTTCACAACACACAATTGTGAAAAAAAAAAAAAAAATCATTTAAGAGGTAATGCACTAAGAGGGGTAAGTGCCTATTTCCATTTGCAACATATTTCCAGCTTTATTTATGCTTCCAAAATCCAAATTGAAAATTTTTTTTTTTGATGAAATACCACTTGTTGTAGAAATAATAGTCTTCCTGCTAGGGAGTGCAATGATATTAAACTGTATTTTTTCTGATATCTCTGCTTCTGTAAGTCCAGTTTGGAAAATTATATTTGTGTTGGATAGCATTCATGGCTAAGAATATTTGTTGTGTAATTTGTAGTTTTGTATAATTTACAGTTTTGCCACTAGAAGGTGTAAGTGCGTATTTCTATTTATAACATATTTGCAGTCTTATCTATGAGCTTAAAAACCCAAATGAAAAAATTTCATCTCTGATAGGTACTGCTTACTCTGGAAAACATTTTTTTCCCCAAAAGAATAGACATTTTACCTACCAGGGGCATAAATGCAAAGTATATATTAATTTTTCCCATGTTTTTGCTTCTAAATGTCCAATTTGGAAAACTTTTTTTATGTTGAATATCATTCACTTTGTGGGACATTTTGCATATCTTAATATTTAATGACATCATGCCTCCTCTCTAATCATTAAGCACGGTGAGAAATGTTTTAATTACAGGTTTTATAGAGGGAATGAAAATAATGAGAAGAAGAAGTACAGGTACCACGCTTAAAGAATAATTGTGGTTAGGCACTTCTGACTGATTGACAACAACTACTCCAGTGACAGTCCTGATGATGAATTAGGTTCTAGTTCAAAAATGTGACCACCAAATGTATTAAAATTTACCTCTCTAAAACCTGTAATTAAAATTTTTTTCACTGTGACTTTACATTTGTTTTTGAACCTAATGCACAGTCCTGCCACTGGGTGGTGTTTAGTTGAATTTCTGGTTGCAATTGTATCGCTGCTTCTAAAATTCCAGATGAAAAAATTCTTTTTGTACTGAATGGCATTCATTGTGGTAAAGATTTCAAACATTTCCCTCTTTAAAATAATGTATAGTTTTCCTGCTAGTGGTCTTGAGATGCTGTCTTTTGATCATTCATTTGTGATAGGCCTGGATTTGAGTCCTGAGTTAGGCATAAGTGGTATGCTTGTCTGATGACACTGGCTGTGCCTCCTCCCTGGAACCAATTGCCCTAAATTAGGGATGGGTGACACCTTATAGCCCTAAGAGTTGCTCATGGTGGTTGTGAAATGCAGAAACAAGCAAGCAAATTCCAGTTTTCTCACTAGAAGGCATATATACTAAAGTAGCAAATTATTTGGAATTTGCTACTTTGGAGGCCTTAAGAGTGCCTTGATTCAATTTGATGAGGTGCTGATATCATTCTAAAGGTATGTCCAACCAAGCTTATGTGATAGTTTCCACCATCTGTTGCCAAATTTTTGCTGAAATCAGATCTCTGCTGCAAATAGCTTTCTTAATCTCATCCCATGGCAGTGTTGCATTCCAAGAGTTTTCGGGAGGGGGGGGGTTAAAAATTTTAGGAGGCTAAAACTTGTTGACTGATTATATACATACAATAACAATTTTGTTATTTACATATACATTATTATATATCAAATTTTTAAATAGAGTATAAAATTTTTCTTATGTTCGTATATCGCAAATGCAAATTCTAAGTAATTTACTGATATAAGTGATTAAAAATGTAAAAATGTTATACCTTTGCTTTAAATCAGTAATGCACCAGGGATTTCACCATGGGCTGGTGTAAAATATTGAAGATGCTAGTATTAATGCTGTGCTGGTGAACCTTCCTCCCCCTTAAAACTTTAGGAGTGGTACAAATGTTCTCTCGTTATTACAAGCCTGTTTCTGATTATTGAGGAATCATTACAATTACAATGTTACCTGAAATTGTATGGTGTAAACCATTCCCCTCCCATTTGGTTTCAGCCCCTTTAGATTATTTAGATTAGCACATAGTAATAAAAAAAATCAGAAACTAGCTAGCCGTTTGATGTGCCTCGACTTTTTTTTTTCTTTTGTCACAGAGTGTAAACCACCATCCACCGCCAAAAAAAAAAAAAAAAAAACAACAACAACATTTTTATGGAAACAATTTCTAGTGATTTGTTGTTGTTAAAGATTAGGTATAAATATTTTGTTGTATTGGAAGCACTAATGTCACGTTAGCTACACTGCTGAGTTTTGACCGTATACATGGAAATCCAGAAGACTGAAATAAAGCTGAATGCCAGCTTCCAAAATATGGTGTATTGCAGTGCAAACATCACTACTCTGTGGAATTAGGTTTTTATTGCGGAAGTAGTCCGCGTTTTCAGTGCTTGAAAAATTGCCCCTTCAGTGAGGACTGTTTTTTGTTTTGTTGAAGGATGATAGAAACTTGAGATTGAAGTCCATAGTCCATGTGGGTGTTTTTTATATTATTAATATTATTTTCCTCATTAGGTTTTTTTTTAAATTAATTTAACCTAATATTCAGCTACAGACGAAAACAATTAGACAAAATATAAGGGGGAGATCACCCAAAACCCGAGGGGGGGGGCTAAGCACCCCCGAGAAGATGCCTGAATACATCACTGTCCTATGGTGTTCAGTTGAGTTAAGATCTAGGGACTGTATGAGCCATTTTAGCACTTTGAAGTCACTGTTGTGCTCCATAATGTGTTATTCCACAAGACTCAATTGTGTGATAGTCTGAGTCTTGTGGCATGGCACATTATCCTCCTGGAAGTAGCCCTCTCCATCAGGAAACACCATGCACATGTATGGGGGCACCTGCTCCACAAAGATGTTAAGATTCCTAGTGGCTTCCAAATGCTCTTCTAGAGATATAAGGAACCTAATTTCCACCGTGAAAGCAGATCTCAGACCCTTACAATGCCTACATCAGCTTGTACAGTTAATGCTAGGTAACTGGAATCCATCGCTTCATGCTGTTGATGCTATATTGTAGTTCTTTCATCAGACTAGGTGACCTTGTTTTTTTTGGTCCTCAAGGGTCCAGTTTTGGTGTTCCCATGCCCACTGCAGATAAATTTGTTGGCTTTTAGCAGAAACCAGTGGTACATGAAGGGGACATCTGCTGTTATAGCCCATTTATGCCAATATGTGGCTGGCTCTGTACTGAAGTTCTTTTGATACCGCTGTTATGTGGTTACTTGATGCAGTTGAGCTCGTCTGTTACTTCATACAATACTCTCTTTCCGCCATTGAACATTGGTCAGTCATTTCTGCTCACAAGAAAACTACTAGACTGCTTGTTTTGTTGCTTATGCACCACTCATTGTACACCCTCGATGCAGTTCTTGCATAGCTAAGAAGATTTGCTATTTCTGAGATGCCTAGCAGCCACTGTAATGCCTCTTTCAAAGTCACTTAAAATCATGAGTCTTTCCCATATTACCGCTATCTAAGCTTCATGCATGTCTGAATCCTTTGTAGTTAGCTGTTTATGAAGCCAGCTCAAAGTCACAGTTGCGTACGTGTGTGATGGTGGCATGTGCTTGATTGTTATTGGGTGTTCCTAGTAATTTGCTTTTTCAGTGCATGCATGGCTGTTTTTCTGATGTATCTTTTTCTAAAACGCATATTTGGAAATGTCTTTTTCCATTGCATATCTGCCACTTTGAGAAATATTTCACATGCATTTTCTAGTTTTTCATAATGCACAGTTCTGCTGTTAGGTGTCATCAGTGTATATTTCTATTTAAAAGATTACCTCACATTGAAAAATAGTCCAGTTGAGAAGTGTGTTTTTGATAGAGTAACCTCCCTCTCACTATAAAGAATTTTGCACCTATTTTCTTCATGTAATGCATAGGTTTTTGACTGGGGTATGTTATGTTTTATTATCATATCCGTGCTTCTAATTGTTCGATTTGAAAAAATTCCCTTTGCTTTGGATATCTTCTGCTTTGAGGAAACATTTTGCATACAATTTGTGATTTTTCGTTACTCACATTTCTGCTGTCAGTGAGCATAAGTAGCTGTTTGTGCTTGTAAATGCTTGATCAATTCTAGGAATCTGGTGAAAAAAATATTTTTGAAACTGGCGCTATGCATGAGAAAGTACACTGTACATGTTGAATATATTGAATGGTATTAATTTTGTTTAATATGCTGACTTTCTGTATTGCTAAAAGTCCATTTTGAGTTTTTTTCTGAATGGATTTAGATCTGTTTATTACATCCAAGAATTTTGGGTGATCTTGTTAAGACCTGGTGCAAGTTTTATGTTGAACTTTTTTAACAACTTTGTTTGGAAACATTCAAGTTGACTCTTGTAATAAGTAATTTTACTGGTGAGTTTTTTTGTTTTGTTTTTTTGGCATTTTTTATTTTCATTTTTATTAATTTTTTAATCTGGATAATTATTTTCAGAATTTCTTCAAATTCAATTTTGGGTAAATTTTCGTTTCCTCAGTTAAGTAGAATTTTGGCAGACTTTTTTTTTTTTTTAGATAGATATATGAAAGAAAGTGGTAACAAATAAATTTAACAGGGATTCACATTATATTTTTAGTCATCAACAGAGCATCATAAAAAAAAATCAAAAGGAGGATTTGGAATTGAGAGAAATCAATGTGTACATTGGATGATTGCTACTGGAAGAAGTGTCTTGAATGGTTAACTATTTCATTGGTACTAGATTAAACAGGCACATAAAGGAACTAGTCAGAAAATGAACTTTTTATACACTTAATTATTGGCCACCAGCAGGATCATAATGCAAATTAGAAGTAGAGTTTGTACACTCACAAAAATGATTTAAATGTCAGTGATCACATGTGTTTGTCACTGTAGGAAGAATTGTTCTGAGTAACTATTCCAGTGACAGTATAGTGCAGTGATGACTGCCTGGTGAATAGGAAGTCTTTCTTGAAAATTCAGCAATGAAAAATGCAGAACTGTTATAAAAAATCCATGCAATTGTGGAACTTATATAAGATGCATAGTTCAATTGCAATGGACTTGTGAAGCACCCTAAATGTTGGTGTATGTGTGTGAACCACACAGATGATTATGATGAAAAATAATTATGGAACATTGCAGAATGGTGCTTAAGAAAATTACCTATTTTGGTTTCACTGTGATATATATTCCTGATGTTATAAAAGAAAAGTATAGATTAAATTGCATTACTTTTCACTACACACTTGTGTTATATACAAATACTGTATCTAGAAATTTTTAGTCAACTCACGGATAATGTAGTTGCTTTCACTCTGCTGACCCCATGCTAACATGTCCACATATGATGATATAGCTATTGCAGAGCTAGGATTTTACTGTTGTGTGGGAAGATAAATAAAACTGTTGCACTGTACTTCATCTCTGCATATGGTGATTTGTAGAGCATTAGTAGTTATCAGATAAGAGTGTATGTAGTGAGGTATAACTGTACCTTATTAGAGACATGAAGTGTCTGTCCTGTGGCTCTTATCACTTACAGTCAGAGCTGTAGCTACTGAGAGGGCAGTTGCCCTCCCAGAATGCTCATGCCAGGGGCGTAAATTCATGCTCTGAGGGACGTAAGGAATAGAAATGCAGAACATGTGAATAAATTTACTGAACTTTGCAGCTAATGTTGTGAATAAATTACAGACTTTAATTTGCTGCATACAGTATTCCACACAGCTATCCAGAATACAGGGTAACCTACACTGTGCATTGTGAACCCCTCATATGCATGAATAGAATTGTCCGAAATAGCGGATGGAGAGGATATGCCTGATCTCCATGACCTTTCCAAACATGCTGCAGGGATAAAAAGCTAATTTACCATTTGTGCTCTGGCGTAGAAAGCACCTCAGAGCATTTAATCTTGAACCGCATTTTTCCGAGCCCTACCTTAAAAGTATCTTCCTGATGTTACATTCTCTATGTGATTCTCATTCGCTCTGTGCTGGCTTGTTTTTCATCCTGCATTTCTGCAGCATGCTGTGTTGTTTGAGTTTACTTAACTTTTACATTTTACTTGATATTCACAACCATTTGTTCTGGGATATTTATGTAGTTCTTACATTTTTGTGAAATTATGTCAAAATTCGGAAATGAGGTTTTTGAAGGATCATAATAGTTTCTTATAATGGAGGTTTGGCATAGTAAAAACTGTGCACAACTTCAGCGGAAGTAGGACATTTTTGAAACTCGAAGGGGCGTAATTTTAGGTCTCGCCCTCCCAGATGAGAAAAGCTTGCTCCGGGAATGCTTACAGTAATTGTTTTCATAAATTTGTAAACTCTTTAATAAGTCATGATTTTTTCTTTTTTCATGCTTTGTCTTTTCATTGCTGATCAAAATATATAGTGTTTGCATATGAGTGAATTCCCCATGTTTAGTGCTTGTTTCAGTTGAACTTTTCCTTTCTTCTAGATGATTTGCATATGTGTAGCATTAACTTTTCATTTAATGCATGCTTCTCTTTGTTATTACTGCAGCATTAACCAATAAACTCCAAAGTAATACAGCATTTTTCGTTAATGGGATATTAATACATTGAACACAAATGCTTTAAAACTTGTCAGTTAATTATATTATGTGTTTCAATTAGGCAAGCATGGCAGTCCCTAGGAGAAATGTCACGGGAGGAAGCTATGAAACAGTATGTAGGAAAGCTTTCCTTCATCAGACCTCAATGGAATGCAGAGGTAGTTTTTGTACTTTCATTTTATTTGTGGAATATAATTTGTTTTATTAAATTGATGAACTAGGACCACTCACTCATAAAAGCAGTATTTTTATTTTGTTTGACTGTTTTGAAATGCTGTTTGAAAATGAAGCCCATTGTGTGTACTTGAATTGCTTTCAAAATTTTATATCAACACATAGAAATAGCATCTGCCAAATTAGTCCCATTTCTTATTTGCTGGCATTTTCTAGTTGAATGTTCTTTTACCAGTGAATTCATATAGTACTTGTATATATTATCAGGGGTTTCTCTTTCTGCTTGCATAGAAGCTTGTTTAAAAAGCTGTATTTTATTGTAGTCATCAGGTGTGACAAAAATGTTCAGATCTTTTTATTAATTATATTTTTCTCTTTTGTATCAACACATATTATGATTATAATGTCCATATTATGTAGAATATTTAATACTGTATAAACAACATACACCTTCTCTGGTGCTCCTTTTTTAACTTTGCATAGCAAGTGCCAAATTTTTAAAAACCACTTTAGCCGACACTGAATTACTCTGATTTAAAAAATTCACTACACAGTCGTGGTAAGTTTGCATTAATCATCATCATGCTCACCAACAACCATTCTCAATCGACTGCTGGATAAAGGCTTCCCCAAGTCTCTTCCACAACTCTGTCTTGAGCAATTCTCTTCCATGTCACTGCAGCATGCTTTCAAATTTCATCCACCTATCTCCCACATGGTGGTCTTCTGGGTCTTTTTCTGTCCCTTGGCATCCAGTGTGGTACTTCAGTTGCCCAGTGGTGGTGGGTTCTTGTAGCAGTATGTCCACTCCATTGCCACTTGAGGATCTTTACTTTGATTATTTATGTTATCAACTCTTGTCATTTTCCTGATCCATTGAGTTCTTTTTCCTGTCTTTCTTCATTACACTAAGCATGCATCTCTCCTTTCTTCAAGCTATCTTGAGCCCCTGTATGTCATTTTTAGTTAAGGTCAATATTTCTGATCCATAAGTAAGATGTGGAAGGATACATTGATTAAACACTTTTGAGACATAATGGTAAATTGTTCTTGAAAATCATACTGTGTCTTCCAAATGCATTCCAGTAGAATTTTATCTGACTATTAATTTCTTCTTTGATGTGGCCCTTGCTTGCTATATGTTGTCCAAGGTAGATGTCGGCATCAGTTACTTCTAAATTTGCCCCATCAGCATCCAAGTCTTCACTTCTAGCAAAAGCATTGTATATCAGTTTTGTATTCTGTAAGTTCATCTTTAAAACTATTACTTTACTTTTGTCAACATGTTCCTGGGTCATACTGTGTGTCTCCAAAGTGATACCTGCTAAAATTACTACATTGTCACCAGAATGAAGTTGGGTTAAACAGTCTTTGTTAATCTTTATCCCTTTGTCATTCCAGTTCAGTGATTGAATTCTATTCTGCAGTGTGGCATTGAAGAGCATGGTGCCACCTTGTCTCACTTCTTTTCCAAGTTTTATGTGTGCTGTGTCCACAAATGGTTGAACTTTGGCACTTTAATTTCATTGATGTTATCAATAATATTAATGCATGCATCTTCAGGACTGCAGGATTTCAGAGACAGCATAAATGCTGATGGGTTTCACTAAATCAAAAGTGTGGGCATCCATATTTATTAGCTCTTTCAGGTAGTTCTTTCAAATACATGGATATGATCTATAATGCTGTAGCCACTGCTGAATCCAGCTTGTTCTCTTGGTTGAGCCATGTCCAGTGTTTCCTTCAAGCAATGTGTTAGTACCTTAGTAAAAACTTGATAAGCAACTGATAGGAGGTTGACAGGTCTGTAGTGCTTGCGATCCTCAAAAAACATATGAGAGGAAGAGAACAAAGCAGTTGACCTTGAAACAGTTTTTTAAAGAACTTCTCATTCGTAAACATCCAGCCAAATCATTTAGTCTTCTTCACCTTTACATGTCCTTCAGTGCCATTCAACTTAAATAATTGTCTCCACCAGTAACTGCTCAATTCACCTTACCCTCGCCAATCAACTCCAGTAAGCTTGTCCAACATAGCTGTTGATGTAAGTATCTTCCTTACTAAATATGCATTTATCTTGGATATAAGTTTATTTTCTATTTTGAAAGCATATTATTGTATTAAGCAGGGCTTGAAAAATTATATGCTGGAGATGTCCAGGACATATAAATTATTGGCCCGGGCAGGCAAAAAAAAAAAAAAAAAAAAATTGATCTGGTTGCCTGGCCAGGCAACTAGATTTTGAAAAAGCAAGAAAAAAAAAGGAATGCTGAATTTCTTTGCAACCATAATAATAATAATAATAAAAAAAAAACTATTTTTGCTTGTCAATTTCAATTTCATTGCAAACCAAGGATTTTGTATTACTATTGTGGTCCACGATATATTACTTCTGTAATTGCCTTGCGATTTTGGTATGGACAGTAGGTTAATATGATTTCTTTCACATGTTATTAACATTTGGCGACAGGAGTACTTAATTGATAAAAAAAAGTTTATTGTGCTTTATAACCTAAAAAAATGAGGTTTCTGTTGTTCTTTTCATCAAAAAATAAAATTTTCTGTACATCCTGCTGGATAAAAAAATTTCTGTACATCCTGGGCAGATAAATTTTTTTCTGCACATGCCGAGCTGGGCATGTAACATTTTAGATATTTTTCAAGCCCTGATTAATATTGGAATTTAAAAGTTTGGTGGTGGTGGCTATTCTAATACAAGACTGTATCCTCCTGAAGCTGGACATTACATTTATTTTGTATGAGAAAATGGTTTTCATTTTATGCATATTTGATTGATTTGCTCTGTAATTTTTTGGAATTCATTAGTTATGCACATCAAGAACTGTCTGCATTTCATATACCTATTTTTATAATTTTTAAACTGTTTAATGTATAATTTTGTGTCATAATTGTATTGTTTCAGGCTGAAGAAAGTCATCCAAAGAAATCATATGGACCTGTTTTGAGTACATTTTTGAAAACAGTACGTATGATGGACTTTTATCAAGTTTTACATTAGTTGCTGTCTAGTTTTACTTTGGTTGCAGTGTTATTGCTGTAATAATACAGAACAATGATCTTTGGTGTGTTCTGGAAGTGCAAACAGCCATTTCTTATGTAAGTAGAAATGCTGAACATGTGTGCAAATAACAACAGGAAATGGCTGCAGTCTTCGAGATACAGTCACCCATATTACATCATTTACCTGAAATTTGCATATCTGTGTACAGCAATCACTGCTTCTTTTTTTTCCACTTTCACATTTCTATCAAGGAGATTACAGACTTCACATTTCATAAAACGACTTCCACATTTCTATCAAGGAGATTCCACTGCTGCAGTCTAGATCCTAGCAGTTCCATCTTGCTCTTTGACAGTGTCGGATCTATAACGTGGTCTGTGTGATCATGCATGGTGAATCTGATGTTGTGGGTGTGAAATCAGAATCTACAGATGCTATTTCCTGTGTTCCTGTTTCTTCTGTTCCTCTTCTTACCCTAAGTATACATTGTAATTTTCTGGTGGTTCCAGGACAGGCAAGTTTTCCCCATGTTGCAGAGGGCAGACGATGTGCTGGAGTAGTTTATTGTCCGCTTTTTCAGTTTAGCAATATTGCTTTCCAATGGGGATATTAAAAACTAAGTCACCCATGTGGTTGGACAGTTCCTGACATACCATAGGAATGGGAAATGACATCAATAACCTCTTGCCATTTAACTATCTGCGAAGACATGTACAACAATTACATACCATGCGCGTAGCCTAGCTCCTCTGTTGATCTCCACTTTTAAATCTGAAGTAAAGGTGGTAGACCTTTTTGATGGCAGGCATTATTTCATGCTTCTGTGACACAAAATAATCAGTATTGTTCATTTAAGAATGGGCCATTATCACTCACATACAGAACCTCAATATAATCATAAACAGACAATAACTGAGGAAGGGTAACTCCTAAATGCAGGAATCGGAGTTGTCCTGAAGTTCCTGGTTTTTATTTTTTTGTCCTGAAATGTCCTTATTTTTGTTCTATATCCTGAAAATTTGAATGTAATCTTGAAATTTTAAGAATAAATGGTAAACTATGTATAGCGATTCATCATCTAGAATTTACAAGTACTGCATAAATAAAAAAATAGAAAGAGAGAGAGAGAGAGAGAGAGAGAGAGAGAGAGAGAGAGTACTCTATCGTTGTGACGTCATCGCCAGGAACTCTTTCCCGCTTTTCTGAGATAATTCGAGAATCGAAGCTGCAGTGAAGCCGCTTCCTACGGAGGACGCACAGAGATGCCAACCATTACGGAATCTTCATAATTATTATAGATGATTAACGAAAAATTACTGATATTCAGATTTTCGCTGTTATTAAGAAAGTTTTACTGGTTTTGTAATTAATCAATGTAAAAGCCCGGCCCAGCGTGCTGCTTTTGCAGTGGCCCAGGATTATTTCGGCCCGAAGCCTCTGAATAAAGTTTGTGATGCAGCTCTGTTTCTTTTCTTTTCTTTTATTTATTTATTTATTTATTTATTTTTTTTACAGAGGAGAAGAAATTTGTTTTGCTTGTTTGAAAGCTAAGTGGAAAGAAAGCATGGTGCCAGGCCAGGATTACGTAGGCTAGGCATGCTTCTTTCCGTAACCCAGGTTTACTTTGGCCCGGTGTGCTTCTTTTGCCATGGCTTGGGATTATGTTGGCCCGATGCTTCTGAACCAAGTTCATGACGCACCCCTGTGTTTCTTTTTTCTTTTTCTTTTTTTTTTTTTTCCCCCTTTCTGAAGTAGAGGAATGTGTTTTGCTTGTTTGAAAACTAAGTGGAAAGAAAGCATTGTGCCAGGCCACGGTAACGTCGTCCCAAAGCCTCTGAACAAGGTTCATGATGCAACTCTCTGTTACTTTTATATATTTTTTTAGAATGTGTTTTGCTTGTTTGAAAGCTAAGTGGAAAGAAAGCCGGCTTCGGGCCAGTATTACGTCGGCCCGAAGCAGGCGCAACGCTACGAGTGGGCTTCATCCACCCCAAATTTTCTTTCAGCCCCCTTCATCTCATGCAGACATTCCTGAACCTGGTCCTTCCATGATTTCCTTGGTCTTCCTCTACCTTTCTTTTCTGCCACTTGGGCTGAGAATTTTTTCTTATTAAGCATCTCATCACTCATTCTTTCAACATGGCCAAAACCACCTAAGAACATTAGTCTCCACCTTACTTACTAACAACATTTTGCTTCATGTTACACAACTGCAAAACATCTTCATTTCTCACATGATCAGAGAGCGTGTCTTGCCACACCCCCATAAGTAATGCATCTCGTCAGCAAACAAACGACTCCTATGTCCCTTCTGTACTACCCAGATTTCGCTGCCGTATATCAGAATGTGAACAATTGCACTTTTATGTGCAGCCATTCAGGAATTTCTTGAGAACCCATCACTCCTGGGGGTCCTCCTAAAAGCAGCTATGACTTTCAATGAAGAATTTACTCACCTGATAATTTCGCCATCTAATTTGTTCTCTCTGTCAAACATGCTTCCCAAATATACAAACTGTTCACCTGGTCAATAATTGTGCCATTTAGAATAGTTCTGCATTCAGAACTAACAGTTCCTCGCTCAAAAACCATAGCTTTGGGTTTTCCCTTATTTATACTCAGTTTGAATCTTATACAAACTTTATTCATCCGGAATAACATATTGTGCAACTCACTTTTGCTCTCTTTTAAGTAATGTGTCATCAGCGTATAGCAATCCGCACACATAGATATTACCAAAATAAAAACAAGTATTGTCCATTTCGGCATCATGCATGCATACAGCAATAAATATATTAAACATCCATGGTGGTATCACACTACCTTGTCTGCTGCCTGAACCAATAGAAAACCATTTTGATGCAGCATGATTTACTCGTACACATGCTCTACTGCCAGCATACATGGCTTTCATATTATTAAGTAGTAAAGCCCGGAAGTTGAGGCAAAATGCCTTAAAATGCTTTTTTTTTGCCTTTTCGGCTCATATTTGAAGAAAATGCCTTTTTATGTTTTTAATGCCTTTTTTTTGCCTATACTCAACAAAAATGCACTATTAAAAAATGATTTCTTCTTAAGAATGCGATAAAATCAAAGTTTTGATAACAATCTAGCATGCAGTACGTAGTGTTTCCGGGTAAACACTTAATTTTTTTTAAGTTATTTATTTCATTTAAAAACTTTTTTAGGGTATAGGTAGGTGGCATTTACTCTAAAACGAAATCACAGTCGGCAGACATTTGAAAGTAAACACAAGTACAATCGGTACATTCAAAACGAGGTGCTCCAATTTAAGCAGCGGTGGCAGACGCATGTGCAGAGTCTGCGATGGTCGGCATCTCATTTTATGTTTTGCTCTCCCTAGAATCCTAGATGTTAGTTTCTGCGCATGGCAGAAGTAGCCGAATCCAGTCAGATAACATTGTAACCAATCAAGCTAGAGTGAAAGCCAAGAATGCACGTACACACATAAGACCTTGAACGTAAGTGCAAAACAAAGGAGGAAGATTCTGTTAGTTCGCTACCCCTAATAGATCTCGCCTTGCGTCCAAGTGAAACAATAATGCCGAAAACTGCTTCTTCAACCAGTGCTAAATTAAATCGGTATGTTCAAGAGTATGGAAGTGATATCTTGTCCACTGATGGAATAGTGTTGTTTTGTAAAATATGCGATACGAAACTGAATTACGAAAAGAAATTCTTCATTTCACAACATTTGGCAACAGCTAAACATAAAGCTGCTGTTATTCGGAAGATTGGTGAACAAAAAGACATGTTTGATTTCGTCATTCGCTTCTACTTTGAGCAAGCAGTCACAGTTTGCAAGTGATTTGTGCCATGCTGTTATAAATGCTGGAATTCCTTTGTGGAAGCTGGAAAATAATTCACTGAAGAATTTTTTGGAGAAATATACAAAGGAAAATATTCCGTGTGAAGCAACTTTGCGGAAAACATACTTAGATTCCTGCTACGTCGGCATAATGAAAGAAATACCAGAAGATGTCGGGGATAAAAATATCTGGATCAGTATCGATGAGACAACAGACGCCACGGGAAGGTATGTGGCAAATGTTGTTATAGGTACAAAGGAGAACCTGCTCAGCCCTCAACTATCTACTTACTTACATCAGAACAACTTCCAAAAACAAATAGTAGCACGATTTCTCAGCCTTTTGCCTCTTCATTAGCTCTTCTTTGGCCTGGCGGAATAAAGTATGAAAATGTACTATTGTTTTTAACAGACGCAGCTCTTTATATGAAAAAGGCTGCCCACAGCCTGAAAGTTTGGTTCATGCTGTCCTCAGAGTAGCGGAGGAAGTACGTGGGTTATTTCCAGATATTGATGCGTTAGTGAGTAATGTGAAGAAAATTTTCCTTAAAGCTCCTCATCAAGTTCACTTATTCAAAGAGATGGAACCAAATCTTGCTTTACCACCTAAACCAATTTTGACAAGATGGGGAACATGGATATCAGCTGCTGTATATTACGCAAATAATTTGAACAAGATTGCTAAAATTGTTAACAGTTTTCAAGAGGATGAATCTTGCGCAATATGCAATGCTCAACAGATACTAGCTAAAGATTCCATTCGTAACGATTTAACTTTTATTCAAGCACACTTTTCACAGTTGCAGGATATGATTACTTTGCTGGAAAAAAGGAACGAAACGTTAGTGAATGCCTTGAAAATATGAAATGATTTAGTTAGTACAATCAAATGTGTTCCCGGGAGAAAGGGTCAAATCGTGAGTGAAAAATGTCAACGAGTTCTTTCAGCAAATAATGACTTGGAGAAAATCAAAAGTCATCGCTGAAATACTCCAAGGTGAAAGTTCAACTTCTATTGAAATGGATCCTACAACTGCCTCATGTTTCAATTACGCTCCCATTACCTCTGTAGAAGTTGAAATATCATTTTTGTTTCTGAAACATATCCTAAGTGACAGAAGGCAGAGTTTCACGTTCGAACATTAAAAAAAAAACACCTAGTACTTATGTGTAACCGCAAAAATAAGTAAGTGATAATCTGATAAATGATTTTGCCAATTCAGCTTAACGCCTGTGTATGATTCAGAATTTTTCGACCACTTCTATAAATGCCTATTTTTGATGCCTATTTTGACGCTTTATTTCGCTTATTTGCCTTCCTATTTTTAGCATTTTTACTGCCTCAACTTCCGGGCTTTATTAAGTAGATTCCTAGTAATACTATATTTATTCAGTATTTTCCACAGAAGAACCCTATTTACTCGATCATAAAGTTTCTCTAAATCTATGAAGGCAGCAAAAGCTTCTTACCAACAGACAGATACTTTTCGATCATCACATGTAATGCAAAAATTTGGTTAGTGCAGCCTTCACCAGGCATAAAACCACTCTGTACGTTCCATGCTCTCTCTGATGCAGGACCTTGTATCTTACTAATAATAACCTTTCCCAAACTTTCCCTGGCACACTTAGCAAACTGATACCACGGTAGTTCTTGCATTCAGTCTGATCACCTTTTCCCTTATACAAGGAACAATGATAGCATCCCTCTAATCCTCAGAAACCATTCCTAACACCCAGCACAACTGGCAAATTTTAGTTAACCAATCAATGACAGAGTCACCACCATATTTTAACCTCGCAGCAATTATACCATCTATTCCCAGAGCCTTACGTTCCACGCTCTCTCTGTTGCAGGACCTTGTATCTTACTAATAACAACCTTTCCCAGGCACACTTAGCAAACTGATACCATGGTAGTTCTTGCATTCAGTCTGATCACCTTTTCCCTTATACAAGGAACAATGATAGCATCCCTCTAATCCTCAGAAACCATTCCTAACACCCAGCACAACTGGCAAATTTTAGTTAACCAATCAATGACAGAGTCACCACCATATTTTAACATCGCAGCAATTATACCATCTATTCCCAGAGCCTTACGTTCCATGCTCTCTCTGATGCAGGACCTTGTATCTTACTAATAACAACCTTTCCCAAACTTTCCCTGGCACACTTAGCAAACTGATACCACGGTAGTTCTTGCATTCAGTCTGATCACCTTTTCCCTTATACAAGGAACAATGATAGCATCCTTCTAATCCTCAGAAACCATTCCTAACATCCAGCACAACTGGCAAATTTTAGTTAACCAATCAATGACAGAGTCGCCACCATATTTTAACATCGCAGCAATTATACCATCTATTCCCAGAGCCTTACTATTTTGAAGAGAATTTAAAGCT
Source organism: Macrothele yani (assembly GCA_039090855.1). Lineage (NCBI taxonomy): Eukaryota > Metazoa > Arthropoda > Arachnida > Araneae > Macrothelidae > Macrothele > Macrothele yani. The sequence goes on from CM077012.1 coordinate 65,010,250, forward strand.
TTACACACCTCTTGAGATACTTCCTGTGCTTCCATTTCTCATTGTGACATCATCTGCTTACTGTGCTTACATCATCACTGTGACATCATCTTCTCTTCTCTCTTGAGATACCTCCTGTGCTTCAATCTCTCACTGTGACATCATCTGTGACATTCACTTAGCTCATTGAGCTCCCATAACATTTCTCAGACCCTATGCTTCACACAACTTAGAATTGCATTTCCCATGTTTTTCTTATGTCTTATGTACTTGCAGAAAGATTTTCTATCTTTCCAAAAAGCAATTCATGCTTTTCCACCTTTTCTTTCCTATATTTGTCCTTTCTCTGGCGAACCAACTTAGCTGCCTCACGCTTCTTAGAGCGATACTCATTCACAGTAACTCTATCTTGCAACATCCCCAAATATGCTTCCCTCTTTCTCTTAACTGGTTCTTTAATCTCACTGTTCCACGAAGCATCACCTCTAATGTTACTCACTATTGCAGTACCAGAGACCACTTCAGCGGCAGTGACAACATAGTTCTTAAAAACAAACAAACAAAAAAACAAATAACCCAGACGGAATATATATATATTTTTTATTGATTGGGAGTTTAATGACCACCGTGAACAACTCGATGGGCTATAAGCAGTTGCCCGTCCCTAATTTAAGGTCACTGGTTCCAGGGAAGGGAGAAAGCCAGTGCCATAAGACAAACACAATATACATGCCTCACCGGGATTCGAACCCAGATCCTTCACGGAGCAATGATCATAAGCCAGCTCTTAGACCACTGCACCACCGGGGAGGACAGAAGGAATCATCCAATTGAGATGGAAATTCACGTGTACAATGTACATGTATAGGGAAGGAAATGATTGCAATTCCAGAACAGTCAGACTATTTATTCAGAAAAAATAGCTACACGAGTGAAACAAGTCAGTACGCTGTAGCGCCACCTCTTGCTCGAATACAAGTGGTTACCTGGCGTAGCATAGACACATACAATTCACGGATACATCCTGAGGTACAGCATGCCAAATAGTGTTTAAATTGCAGGCCAGTTCTCCGACATTCCGAAATGAGCATAAGTAGCGTCCCATCGTGTCTCAAACATGTTTGATTGGTGAGGGATTGGGCTGGCCATGGAAGGGTGTCGACATTACAGAGGCAGGCCTAGGAAAGCCCTGCGGTGTTTGGCGGGGCATTATCCTGTTGAAAAGTTGTTCGTTGATACTGCGACAGGATGGCAACACAACAGACAGTAGAATGCCGTCTGTTGTGTCGACGTACTGTTGAACCGTGAGGGTGGTACGGAGGACTATTAAGAGTGTTATCGTAAGAAATTACTCCACAGACAGTCACTCCCAGTGTACGAGCCGTGTGCCAGCGGTTAAGGCAGGATCCATGGGCTGGGTGGCTCGTCTGTAGACATGTATGCGCTAGTCATCGGTGCCAAGTGCAAACTGTGATTCATCACTGAAGACAACACGACGCCACTGGACACTATCCCACGTTGATCGGGCCTGACACCACTGCAACCAGTGCCAGCGACGCTCGCTGGTCAGTGGTTAGCAGCGGAGTGGTCTCCAAGAATGTAGTCCCCAGGAGTCGCGCTGCCGATCACTTCCTATACAGTTTGCGAAACAAAACTGTTTTGGTGATGGAAAAAGGGCTTTGGCAATTACCTATTTCATTGTTATAACACTTTGGCAGAAAGCAATTGAATTTGGCGAAAACTTTAAAAAAGCCAGCGCAACTCCTGGTAGTCCCCATGCCGCAAGTCATTTGGCAACCGTCCGGATAGCCACTTCCGTACCTGTTGACGACACAACATGGCGACGGCTGGTTCAGAGCAACAAATTCGGTTCTGCATGGTGCGGCTTATACAATCGCGAACAGTGGCCAGTTCTCACCTCGTGTTCTGTCGTCGCCCTCTGACATCCACTGCCTCCGTGCCACTGGGCTGTGCCCTTCTTGACCCATTGGCGCCAACTTTATCCGATTGCTGCCTTGCTCCGATACAAATGTTTGGCGATTTGGCGACTTGACCAACCGGACTTTTTCAGCCCAAGTATACGCCTCTCTCAAACTCGCTCAACTGCTCGTACTATGCACGGCGGATTCGACGTCGGGACATCCTCACAGTCCGTGGAAGTTAATGTAACCGCAATCCGCTGTTACAATTGTTCTTGCGTGTGAGCTCTTTGCTCTTGATATGCACTCCTCGATGCGTGGTTCCCATGACTATGGCACACCACTATTTCGTCATTGGCCGTTATTTTTTAATCATTTGCATACTTGGCCCTGAAGTACTTGCATGTGAAGTTTCAACAGGATCGAAAGACTTTCTCGGAGTGCTTCGTTTATTTTGGGTTTTTTTTGCAAAGAGTGTATAAAATTAATTCTTTGTTAAACTTACGGTTGTACACTGCTGGACAATTGCTAAGGACGGATGATAAACGGCTATATAGCGCATAAAAAAGTAAGTGTGGTTGGATGCCAAGTGAAATAAAATAATGTCAGAATGCCAGGACATTACAAGAAAGACAATTTATTGTGCTCTGAAATCCAGAAGGCTTTGGAACTTGTTCAAGGGACAAACAGGCCATTTTGTGCAGAATACGTAAACGTGAAAAAAATGCAATTACCGTCCGCAGGCGTAAGATGTCAATACGGGATATGGCCACCATGGAGGGCGATGCAAGATTCCACACATCGTGTCATGCTTTGCACAACATTATCAAGCAGCTGTTGGGGTAATTTATCCCATTCCTCTGTCAGTGCACGGATGAGGGTGTCCTTGTTTATTGGAGGGCATCAGCGACCAGCAAGACTCCTCCCCAAAGCATCCCACACATTTTCAATGGGATTCAGATCTGGAGAACGTGCTGGCCATACGAGGCGTTCAGTATCCTCGCTCTCAAGATACTCCTGGACAGCGATTGTTCGATGACATGTTGCATTGTCGTCCATGAAAATGAATCTATCACCGACAGCATCACGGAGCATGCGAGCATGAGGTAGCAGAACATCATTAATGTATCGTTGGCCAGTCACAGTCCCAGTTGGAAGCACATAGAGGGACGTACGGCCATTGATCATGATGCCAGCCCATACCATGACACTACATGTCGGATATCGGTCCCTTTCCTGTATGTTTTCTGGACAATATGCAGTACCACTATCACGCCAGATCAGTTGTCGTCAACAATCAGACGATAGACTGTATCTCCTCCCATCTGAGAAGAGGACAGCAGACCAGTCGTTATCAGTCCAATTGCGATGTTGATGGCACCATTGCAAACGGGCGGTACAGTGACGTTTGGACAATGGGATGCACACAACAGGACGGCGGGCGTATAGTCCTCCTTCATGCAAACGTCTGGCGACAGTTTTTCGGGAGATCCGCTTGCCAGTAGCAGCCATAAACTGATTTGCTACCTCACTAGCCGTGCTGCGCCGGTGTCTTTTGGTTGATGGCACTATGTACCGATCTTCTGCAGGTGTCGTACTGCAAACACGACCTCCCCCGTGACGTTTGCTACACTCTCTATTTGTTTAAAATGATTTCCAAAGCCTTGAAACAACACTGTGGCTGACGTCGAACTCCCTGGCAACATCTGTTATTTTTCGCACTTCTTCAATCTTGCCAATAATACGGCTACGCGTAAAATCATCTAGGTAATGTCGGGAAGACATACTGAAAATTGCAAGTCTGTCAGTTGATTCTTTCCCTTTCAACTTTGCGTTTGAACAACAACGGTCAATGCGCGTCAAATCCTTTATACCTCTTATCAGTGCTATGACGTCATGAACAAGTTCGGCAATCCAAAATTTGCATACGCACAACACGTCTTACTGTATCCCGCACTTATGCTAATTTCCACATTTTCCTGCCTTCCATTTTATGGTTGCTATCGTTGCTATTGTCATCCGTCCTTAGCAATTGTCCGGCAGTGTACTATTCTGGGAAATGAAGTGTGTCCTGTGAGCGAATGTCTAAGAGTGTTGTAGAAAATGCCATTTTCGTAATTATTAGTTTAAGGAGATGGAAGATAGACAGATTGATATATATATATATAGAGAGAGAGATGCCTTGTTAAGTTACGAACTCAAATTCATAAGTAGCCTCATGACAGAAAATATATATAAAAAAATGAAGTAAGTAAGCTAAAATTGTAAAATATTAACATGTTAAGGGCCGTGTATGTTCGTATCTATGGTTCCCAGTAATACATACGTTGAATAAATACTACGTATAGTACGCATATACCCTGAAACATCTTTTGTTTTTACTGGGGATAACAACATCAGAGTCGAGTAAAATCTAGAAAGAGGGACTTTTTTTTGCCAAAATTTCTTCCAAGCACTTTAAAAATTTGAGCTCCCCTTGTACGATACTTAGCTTCCCTAATAGCCACCCCAGTTCTGAGCTTCTGGCGTCGCCTCTGAACAAAGTTCGCGACGCAGCTTTCTGTTTCTTTCTTCTTATTATTTTTTCTTTCTGAGGAGGAGGAATTTGTTTTGCTTCTTTAATAGCTAAGTGGAAAGAATGAACAGTGCCGGGCCCCCCAGGATTATGTCAGCCATTATCATTTGGGGCTTTCTCGAGATCAATGCACAAATTGAACAGAAATCTTGGGGGAAGAGGGGTGGGTCATTTTCCGTTTGAGGACGAAATTCCATCTTCCAGAAACGAAAGTTAGTTGGAATGAAGATTTCTCCCGTAATCGTAATATTTTCTCACGATGTTCCTTCTGTCCAGTATTTTTCTTAAATATCCATTTATTCCATAAATACTTGCATTTCAGCTTAAAAGTGGAGGAAAGAGTTTCTCAAAATGGAAGGCAGTTGAAGCGAATATTTCTCCTGTAATCATAATTATTTCCCCCTTCAATGTTCTGACTATCCTGTGTTGTTAAGTGTTTACATATGACTATATTTTGAAGAAATTCTAACTGAAAAGTGAATTTCTGCTACTCACAGAAGTTGCTGATATAGGAATTAAGATGGAAGAAGCTTCCTTTTCTTCAGTAATGTACTAGGCAAATATTTTCCCAGCTGCTAGTGTTAGTGACAGTGATCTGGACAAGTTGGAATTGGAGTTTGCCTTATATCAAATTGATGAATTGGGAGAAGGTGCTTCGAATAGTCCTACAATTGATATTGCATGGTCTAACATTTTGAAAATGACTGGTGCAATTGGTGCTAAAATGTTTTACCACACCTGATGCATGCTATTCTTGTTGTGCCACACAGTAATGCAACTGCGAAAAGAATTTTTATCATTGTCCGTAAGAGTCAAACAGAATTTAGGCTAAACCCAGCCACCGAAAGTTTAGGGGTGTTGTTAGCCATAAAAGTAAACAAATTCCTGCTAACACCTGGGCCATAATTTAGATAGATTTTTAGTAAAAGAATAACATTTTTGCGTTTGTACCAATATTTGATTTAATTTACCTGCCAGGTCTGCCAAAATTTGTTCTGAAATTAAAAAAAATTGTGTCCTGAATCTTTGTTTTATCGCTCCCACCCCTGTAAATGATGCAGTAGCTCTCTGGTATTGTGTCAGGTTGGCAGTTGGTACAGCATACGAAAAACTCAAATCAATATGCACTCTACTCTATATGAACACAGCCTCCTGTATGTGCAAAACAAAAGCCAATCACCAATTTTTAATGTTGTAATCATGTTTAAAACCTTGAAATTTGTAAAAAAAAAAAGAAAAAAAAAGAAAGGCTTTTCATTTCTGATACATTTTAAGTCTTTTACATTGTAATCAATTTATACTTTGAAAAAATGTGAGTTTTTGTAACCTGTGTGATATCGTGTAGCATTAGATTAGTGTAAATTTTGTTTTCATTGAGTCTGATAATTCTGCATATACAGGGTGTTTAAAAAAGAATGACTCGATTTCAAAGTAGTATATTTAATAAGGCAAATGTGGGATAGTTACAAAACAAAGAGCCAAGTATGAAGGAAGGTCTAAAGTTTCACTCACCACAATTACAAATGCTCAATGTGCCCTCCACCTGCTGAATGGACAACATCAAGCCGATAGCTGAATTCATCCCAAACACGTCGGAGAGTGTCTTCAGTCACAGAATTTACCGTGGCCGTGATTCTCGTTCGGAGCTCATCCAAGTCAGCGGGTGAAGGGGTAACATAAACACGGTCTTTTACGTATCCCCATAAAAAAAGTCACACAGTGTGATGTTTGGAGATCTTGGAGGCCAAGCCTGTAGTGCCAAGTCATGGGGTCCCCTGCGTCTAATCCAACGTTGAGGCAATGTGTCATTTAGAAACCAACGAACTTGGAGGTTCCAACGTGACGGTGCGCCGTCCTGCTGCAAAATGTAATCTTCAGAGTCGTCATGCAGCTGTGGAAGTAGCCAATCCTTCAACATTGAAAGATAGGAGTTGCCCGTAACCGCGTTGTCTGCGAAAAAGAAAGGGCCATAAACATTTCCAACAGAAACCGCTCAAAAAACATTCAGTTTTGGTGAATCACATTCATGTTTGAGAGTTTGATGTGGATTCTCCAGTCCCCATATACGAACATTGTGGTGCGAAACTTTCCCGCTTACATGAAAGGTTGCTTCATCGCTAAAAAATCAACCTTTGTATGACAGTGTCATTCTCCATGTCCTCTAACATAGTTGCACAAAAATTTTTTCGTTGTGTTTGTCACCTCCACGAAGAGTTTGCAGCAGTTGTAATCTGTACGGCTTCAGCAGCAAACGTCGTCGTAAAACACGCCAAACAGTCACACAAGGGATGGCAAGCTCGCACGACGAGTAGACTTCCGTGGGCTTCGCTGAAACGCCTCTTGAATTTGTTGCACATTCGTCGCTGAGGTGATTGGTCATCCAGGACTCTTTCCCTTACATAAACGCCCTGTTTCTTCAAATTGTCGATTCCAACGACGAATGTTTTTGCCCACTGGTGGAGCACTGCCGTAACGCCATTTAAACGCACGCTGCACCGTAATCACGGACTTGGTCTTGCTAAATTCGAGCACACAAAGCGGCTTCTGTTGCCTCGACGCCATCTTCTCACTCACTAAGCGTAGCGGCTGTTTGGACACTTGTGCTGCCATCTAGCAGTAGTCTTAACAAACTTTGGGCCACACACGTAGACATGATATGAGTCGCATTCACCAGTGGTTCATGGTTACCAAGATATCTACTTTTCAAATCAGGACATTCTTTATGAAACACCCTGTATATCACATCTATACACTCATCTCTGCTTAAATACTGGTAACGTACTAACTGTGAAGTGATTCTCTGATTAACCAAGGTCTGTGTGATCACACCAGTTGTTCATATTTATGCTTGCCAGTATTTAACTTTTCCCCTTCATTCTAAATTTTAATCTTCATTTGTTCACAGTGCGATCACAGTTGACTATTGTTCTGTCCTTTTAGCCCAGAGATCATCGACCTTTTTGGTACTGGTGTGCCAATTTCACTGAGTGTTGAATTCTGTCTGTCAAAATGCACTAGGAGCTTTCAGGGAGGAAATGGTTATTAACATTCATTACCAAAAATCAGTAGTAACTATAAAAGTTTTACTATACTAAGTGTAGGAGGTAACATGACTTCTAATCTCTGTGTAATAACACCTATCTGCTGCACATCCTTACATGATGATAATGTTATGCTGGCCTTTTTTAGCAGCCAGCCAAAGTACGCACAGGGCTCACTGCATGAACTTATGCATTCCTCCTTTCGGATCTCATACACGCCGTGCCCTCTGTTTAGTTCGTCCTTTGCCGTTTTGAGTTGACCAACGCCTTTGCTGCTTATTTCATTCATTGCTATTGATGATGTCTTTGAAAATTAAACGTTTCAGTTACACTGCCGAATTTAAACTCAAAGTAGTGGGCACAGTTGAGGATATGATCGAGTTACTGCGTGATAGTTTTGAAGTCAGCAAACAATCGCGTAGTAACACACGGAAAGCCGCTTTGCCGCAATCTGAAACGTAAACAAATCCATTGGTAAATTCTGCTGGAGAATTCACAGAAGTCCAGCTCTATTTTGTATTGGCCTACATACACTGCCGGACAATTGCTAAGGATGGATGACAATAGCAACAATAGCAACCATAAAATGGAAGGCAGGAAAATGTGGAAATTAGCATAAGTGCGGGATACAGTAAGACGTGTTGTACGTATGCAAATTTTGGATTGCCGAACTTGTTCGTGACGTCATAGCGCTGATAAGAGATATAAAGGATTTGACGCATATTGACCGTTGTTGTTCAAACGCAAAGTTGAAAGGAAAAGAATCAATTGACAAACTTGCAATTTTCAGTATGTCTTCCCGACATCACCTAGATGATTTTAGGCGTGGCCGTATTATTGGCAAGATTGAAGAAGGGCGAAAAATAACAGATGTTGCCAGGGAGTTCGACGTCAGCCACAGTGTTGTTTCAAGGCTTTGGAAATCATTTCAAACAAATGGAGAGTGTAGCAAACGTCACGGGGGAGGTCGTGTTCGCAGTACGACACCTGCAGAAGATCGGTACATAGTGCTATCAACAAAAAAAACACGGCACAGCACAGCTAGTGAGGTAGCAAATCAGTTTATGGCTGCTACTGGCAAGCGGATCTCCCGAAAAACTGTCGCCAGACGTTTGCATGAAGGAGGACTATACGCCCGCCGTCCTGTTGTGTGCATCCCATTGTCCAGACGTCACCGTACCACCCGTTTGCAATGGTGCTATCAGCATCGCAATTGGACTGATAACAACTGGTCTGCTGTCCTCTTCTCAGATGAGAGTAGATACAGTCTATCGTCTGATTGTCGACGACAACTGATCTGGCGTAATAGTGGTACTGCATATTGTCTAGCAAACATACAGGAAAGGGACCGATATCTGACATGTAGTGATATATCTGACATGGCATCATGATCAATGGCCGTACGTCCCTGTATGTGCTTCCAACTGGGACTATGACTGGCCAACGATACATTAATGATGTTCTGCTACCTCATGTTCGCATGTTCCGTGGTGCTGTCGGTGATAGATTCATTTTCATGGACGACAACGCAACATGTCATCGAACAGTTGCTGTCCAGCAGTGTCTTGAGAGCGAGGATATTCAACGCCTCGTATGGCCAGCACGTTCTCCAGATCTGAATCCCATTGAAAATGTGTGGGATGCTTTGGGGAGGAGTCTTGCTGGTCGCCAATGCCCTCCAATAAACAAGGACACCCTCATCCGTGCACTGACAGAGGAATGGGATAAATTACCCCAACAACTGCTTGATAATGTTGTGCAAAGCATGACACGACGTGTGGAATCTTGCATCGCCCTCCATGGTGGCCATATCTCGTATTGACATCTTATGCCGAAACGCCTGCGGACGGTAATTGCATTTTTTTCACGTTTACGTATTCTGCACAAAATGGCCTGTTTGTCCCTTGAACACGTTCCAAAGCCTTCTGGATTTCAGAGCACAATAAATTGTCTTTCTTGTAATGTCCTGGCATTCTGACATTATTTTATTTCACTTGGCATCCAACTACACTTACTTTTTTATGCGCTATATAGCCGTTTATGATCCGTCCTTAACAATTGTCCAGCAGTGTATAAACCGATCCCCAAACTCTGAAAGCAGGATTGACTCCAAAAACTTTCGACTTATATGGGAGTACATACACATATACACTATTTCTATGACTTGTTCTGTATCAGCCTTTCGTCATTGGCAAGGTGTAATGCAATACTGGAGCTGCATCGCCGTGATCTATGGATGCCACGCCACTGAGCTTTATCTGTCCGGAAATAAAAATATGAAAAAGTAACCTTTAAAAATGAATTTCTTCATTTAATAAAATAATTTTTTTCTTATTTCTTTGGACTTGTGGATCATCATTGTGTGACCGATTTTTCTGTAGGAAATTACACTTCCTGTTCAACATCTATGATGTGCAGATTATACGGCGATCTTTTTTTCTGAATGCCAGTCTGCGGATTATACGCTGGTGCGGATAATGCGGTGAAAATTACGGTAATTCTGCTAAGTCAAGTGAGAGAAAATTTTCAGGCTCAGAACATACAGAGAAGTATTGCTTGTTTAGGGATTACTGAAGCATAAGGATTATTATTTATTATTATTATTATTATTATCATCATCAAGGCATGTGATTCTTCCGCTAATTAGCGGAATTCCGTGAATTCACTTTTCAGAAAAAAACGGAAATCCGCTAAACTTGTCATTTGCGATCTCAGCCTTTTGACAAAAGTTTGTGATTGTTGATATGTTGGGAAAAAAATCGGGCGAGAGAGAGAAATATTCGTTGGGTAGATGGCGATATTTCAGTTGTAAGGCGTATTCTTTCGGCGTGGCTGACTGGCAGCTACGGGCTGACGCTGCTGCGGCTCAGCCAACGAGATAGCTTCAGGTGACCTCACTTCAAACGTCTTGGTTTGCTCGAAACCGGTTTTCTTAGGGGAACACTCCGCTGTTTAGTTGGGAGACTGGGTGGAGCCCTGAGCCATCGCATGCAGCTGCCAAGAGATCAACAAAAAAGAAAAGTTCTGTTCACATGTGATTGGACGTTACGAACCTTCTCTCTCACTGGCGGGCGAAAGTGTCATTCGCATCCAGAGATGCCACCCATTGTGGATTTCCCCCCGGGTTTACGGAATTACGGGTGACTAACGAAAAATTACGGAAATTCAGATTTTTGTTGATATTAAGAATGTTTGATTGGTTTTTAGAATGATTACGGAAATTAAGATTTTCGCTGCTATTAAAAATGTTTTACTGGTTTTGTAATTAATCAATGTAAAAGCTTCTGAACAAAGTTTGTGACAAAGCTCTTTGTTTCTTTTTCTTTTCTTTTTTTCTGAGGAGGAGGAGTTTCTTTTGCTTGTATTAATTAGTTTAAAAGTTAAGTGGAAAGAAAGCATGGCGCCGGGCGTATTATATCTGCTCGAAGCCTCTGAACAAAGTTCGGGACGCAGCTGTTTCTTTTTTGTTTTCCGAGGAGGAATTTATTTTGTTTGTTTGAAAACGAAGTGGAACGAATGCACGGCACCGTGCCGGGCATAATAACATCAGACCGAAGCCTGCCTCTGAACAAAGTTCGTGACACAGCTCTTTCTTTTTCCTTTTTTGTTTTCTGAGGAAGAATTTGTTTTCTTTGTTTTAAAGCTAAGTGGAAAGAATGCACGGCACCGGGCCGGGATTACGTCGGCCCGGCGCCGTGCTTCTTTCGCCGTGCGTGATTACATCGAAGCCGCTGAACAAAGTTCGTGATGCAGCTGTTATTTTTTTTTTTTTTTTTTTTTTTTCCGAAGAGGAATTTGTTTTGTTTGTTTGAAAGCTAAGTGGAAAAAACACATGGCGCCGGGTCATGATCAGTGCCTGCTAACACAGAATCGAGCCCTAGGCAAAACACAAGATGAACCCCCAACCCATCTACATTCTTGAAAGAGTAAGTACATTTGTTGCTACTAAATATTGTCAATTAATTTAAAAGTTGATTTAATAAATGGGAGATACTGTGTGGGAAAAATAGGAAATGATATATACTTTTATTAAATCTTAATGTTAGCAAGTAAATTCACACTTAACAATATAGATGATGTAAGTAAAACACTTTGACAGTTCAGTGTTCCTATTTTTGCATTTAATTTTATTTGCTTAAGCACTTAGCAAATAACATTAACAAGCAGGGTAGTGGTTAGAGAATGGCTGCTTCTTGTGGGCTGCTCTTGTTCCGAAGTTATGTTACTGAGCTGTGTGTATTTATATATACTGTATGGGTTTTTCATCTTGAACTCCTTTTTCAAGAAAAAGCCACACAGGAAATGGACATGGAGACATCCAAATGGGACGACAAGTGAAATTGATTTTATTATGTGTAACAAAAAAATTTGTCATAGAAGACTGCAGTGTGCTAAACAAGTTCAACACAGGCAGTGACCATAGATTGGTGAGATGTAAGATGCACCTCAACACTAAACTCGAACGTAGCAAGCTCATAAGACAAACAAAATGTATTGACATAACCAACCTTAAAAAACACCATAATACCTTCAAATTGGAACTGAAGAACAGATTCTCTGCTTTAGAAGGCCTAACATCGGAAGAAGTGGATATTTCTGAAGTTAACAGAAAAGTAACCAAAGCTCTTATGGAAACAGCAACAAAATTAGCTGGGTCTAAGAACAAATTGCATGTGAACAAATTATCAGGAAAAACCAAAATGTTGATGCAAAAAAGAAGAGTGATGAGGACAACTAAAGAAGATGTGACTTCCAAAGTGGAATATATAGAGCTATGCAAGACAGTACGAAAAAGTATCACTGAAGACGTAAGGAAATTCAACTGTGAACTAGTAAGGAAAGCAATTGAAAACAACCAAAGCCTAAAGATAGCAAAGGGACATCTCAGTAAGGGAAAAAAACAGATAATGGCACTGAGAAAAGAAGATGGTTCTGTAACAAGAAATAGAGGCGAAATTTTGACAAGAGTGAAAGATTTCTACTCCAAATTATATGAAAGGGATGATACATGTACTCCAGACATCATGAAAGGTACCAGTACCAGAGTTCTTCCAGTCCTTCCAGCAGAAGTTGCACATGCAATCAAGAACATGAAGCGGGGAAAAGCTCCAGGAGAAGATGGAATTACTGTAGACATCATACAAGAAGCAAGTGGAGAAATCGAAACAGTACTCGCCCAAATTTTCACTCGATGCCTTAATGAAGGAAAAATTCCTGAGGATTGGAACAACGCTACAATGATCTTGCTACCTAAAAAAGGTGACATTGAGGATCTCAGGAACTACAGACCTATCAGCCTCCTATCAGTGGTTTATAAAATCTTCACTAAAGTTCTTTCACACCGCTTGAAGGTGACACTGGACATGGCTCAACCGAGAGAACAAGCTGGATTCAGGAGTGGTTACAGCACAATAGATCATATCCACGTACTGAGAGAACTAATTGAAAGAGCGAGGGAATATGAACTTCCATTGTGCATGGCTTTTATCGATTATGAAAAAGCCTTTGATTCGGTGAAACCATCAGCAGTTGCAATGGCTCTGAAATCCTGCGGTATTGAAGATGCATACATTAATATTATTAATAACATCTATGAAAATGCAAGTGCAAAGATTCGGCTGTTTGAAAATACAACACACATAAAAATTGGAAAAGGAGTGAGACAAGGTGACACCATATCTCCGAAGCTCTTTAATGCCACATTGGAAAATGTCTTTCAATCACTGAACTGGGAAAACAAAGGGATAAAGATTAATGGAGATTATCTAACCCACCTTCGTTTTGCTGATGACATAGTCATTTTTGCAACTACCCCATCAGAGCTACAGAGTATGATCCAGGAACTTGCTGACAAGAGTAAAGAAGTGGGATTAAAAATGAACTTTCAGAAGACAAAAGTGATGTTCAATGCTTTTACAAGAAATGAAGATTTATCGATTGATGGAGAAAAGCTGGAGATAACAGACACGTACGTTTATCTTGGACAGCAGATATCAAGTGAGGGTCACATTGATGAAGAAATTAATCGGCGTACAAAACTTGCCTGGAGAGCTTTTGGAAGAAACAGCATAATTTTCAAGAGCAATATGCCATTATGTCTTAAAAGAAAAGTGTTTGATCAATGCATCCTTCCAGTGCTTACGTATGGTGCAGAGACGTGGACCTTAGCTAAAATAGACATACAAAGGCTGCAGACAACTCAAAGAAGCATGGAGAGGTGCATGCTTGGTGTAACCAGGAGAGATAACAAGAGGAACACGTGGATCCGAAAAATGACAAGAGTGGAAGACATCATGATCAGAGTTAAATCCCTGAAATGGCAATGGGCTGGACATACTGCCAGAAGGACAGACCATCGATGGACAGCCGAAATTTTAGATTGGATTCCAAGGGACAGGAAAAGACCCAGAAGAAGACCACATGGAAGATGGGTGGATGAAATTCGAAAGTATGCGGGAGTGACATGGAGGAGACTGGCACAAGACAGACCGTTGTGGAGGAAACTTGGGGAGACCTTCGTCCAGCAGTGGATTGATAATCGTTGACAATGATGATGATGATGATGATGATGATATAATAAAATTAGCAATAATAATTTTCAATTTTTGCGTTTGTCACATTCATTTTTTTTTTATGCGTATCTCGGAACAGCTTTTGGTGTTTTCAGTTAATTGGATGATTAGACAATCACATGCCTGTATTATTATTATTATTATTATTATTATTATTATTATTATTATTATTATTATTATTATTATTATTATTATTATTATTATTATTATTGCTGTTTGAAGATTGGGGCTAGGTTTTGCAAGAGGTTGAACTCCATGAGGTTGGTCTGTGATAATTGGCCTTGATATTGCAGTTCATAGAGAAGCAACATGGCAAAGCAATTGGTGATGTTCATTACCTCAATGTGAACAGCTGGGCAATTAGATCCGTGGAGAATTCTGCCATCAGCAGAGCTGTGAATAGAATTAACTATAATGGAAAGGGGATTACTGTTCTATAGAAGCATGAGAATAGGTGAAGGAATCAAGCTGAGAGGCATATCTACATCAAAGAAAAAAATATCAGAACATGTTCCTTCAACAACTACACATGTGCAATGGCCAGATAGGCAGTAGTCTCAGAACCTTCATCTTCAGAAATTTCTTGGATTGTTGAAGTATTATGTGAGTGCACAAGTTCATGCTGTTGAGAGTTGCGTGGAAAAAAGCTTTATGTTAGGCTTCCAAAGTGTAGAGCAGATGGCAGTACCATGCAGTTATCCTGCTGGAGCTTTGTTACGATGAACATAGCAGCTTTGGCAATTGCAACTTGTTTAGTATGTAGCCCCATTTGAGGTGCAAACATGAGTTTTAATAAAGTGCACTTTCATCACTGTTTGCTTTTTGTGTTCGATAGAAAATGTATGGCCACCAAGGCGCATATAGGGACATTTTGTTATGTACAAGATGGATGCTGTAAGTAACGAACATGCCAGGATTGGTTTGCAAAGTTTCTTTCAGATGATAGGATGCTTGAAGATAAGCCCAACTCTGGATGCCCTTCTAAAGTACGTGATGAAGAAATATTGGTGATAATTAAGTCTGGCTCTTGTTAAACTTATGAGGATATTGCAGATAGACTTTCAATTTGGTGAACAACTGTTATGAGGAGAATTCAGGCTATTGGAATGGTCCAGAAACTGGATTATCCAGATGTATTCTTGCGCCTTAAGTTCCGTCTGTTCCCTTTCTCCATGCTTCCATCTATTGGCGATCTTTGAAATTTGATTCAGAATTATGTTTCTTTTTAATATTATTATGTTTATTTTTTGATTTTTGAAAGAGTTTCTTCTCTGTTATTATATTTTTCCATGGGTCTGGCAAGATTATTGGGTTATTATTATTGCAATTTTCTGTTTTTTCGATAAGTATAGCTTCTGCCGTTAATATAGATTTCCATGTTTTTTGTTGAGAAAGGAGACATATTTTCCCATGACGGTGTAGTTTGGTTTTCTATGCAGAATTTAATTAATGAAGTTTTTATTTCTTTTTTGTTCCAGTTTGAAAGGTGTTCCATCATTCTTATTTTAACATTCCTTTTTGTGCTTCCAATGTACTGTGAGATTATTGTATTATTTTGATCAATTATTGGGATAGAGTATACTCCCACTTTCTTCAAGATTGAGCCATGTTGTCCTTTCGTTGTTCAAGTAAGGATCTAATAATATCTTGTACTTGAGTTCCAAAATTTATTTTATTTTTTAAACATGCTTTTTTCAAAGTATTATTAACTTCTGGTATATATGGGAGTGATCTGCAATATTTATATTTGCTGTTGTTTGGTGTCTGGAAGTTTTTATTTTCCTTTATTATGTGTTCTTCGATTAAGTTGCTAATGGCTTTAGTTGAGTATCCAAAATCTCTGGCCAAAGTTTTTATCCAGTTCAGTTCATCATGAATGTGTTTTGAACTGGATGAATGTGAAAATGCTCTATTGATATATGATCGAAATGCTGATAGTTTGTAACTCTTCGGATGTGCTGAGTCTTCGGGAATTATATTCGCTATAAAATTGGGTTTCTTGTAAGCTTGATAAAATAGTTCCAAATTATTATTTTTTGACATTAAAATATCTAAGAAAGGTAGCTTTTTATTTTGTTCCAGGTCTAATGTAACATTTATCTGTTCATAAATACCATTATACACTGCTGGCCACCCAAAATGCAACACAAAGAAGGACACGAGATAGCATAGCCAGATTTACTGGACACATAACAACAGATACAAAGATGAAACGATTGAGCTTACAGGCCCGTGCGACTTGTGGAACACGCAGACATCAATAGTTCGTGTGGTCCCCATGGCTGTGGGTTTGGGGTATGTCGGTCCAGGCTGCTTCCACACGTTGCCACAGTTCATCAGGCGTAGCCGCAGGTAGTGCTTGCCAGGCCACTCGGTTGCTGGTCAGCGACCAGACGTGTTCGATGGGCGACATATCGGGAGAACAGGAGGGCCACGGCAGCAGTGACACCTGGTGGGCCGTGAAGAATTGTTGCATGATGGGTGCCACGTGCGGACACGCATTGTCCTGTTGAAACGTGGCCGCTGGCAGGTCCTGCAGGTAAGGGAGGACTACAGGCTCCAAAATGTCGGAAATGTAGCGGTGGCTGTTGAGTGTACCGGCAATGCGTACCTGAGGGGTGTGGGTGTCACATCCAATTGTGCCCCAAACCATAACGCCAGGCAACGGACCGGTATGGCGATGCATAATGTACGCGTCATAAAGTATCTCGCCGCGGTGCTGCCACACGCGGATCCGACTATCGTGGTGTTGCAGGCAGAAGCGGGTTTCGTCGGAGAAGACAATGTAGTGCCATTCCGTATGTAGTCCAGGTGCGGCGTTCAACGGCCCACTGCCGCCGCACTCACCGGTGGTGTAACGTCAATGGTAATCGGAGCAATGGGCGCCGTGCGACAAGTCCCCGCTCCTGCAGACGACATCGAACAGTACGTGCTGACACAGGTTGTTGCGCAAGACACCCTAATTCCTGCGCTAACGTTCGTGATGTGGCGGTGCGAGCTGTCAATGCCCGCCGCACAACATGCCGGTCCTATCGTTCGATGGTGTGCCGCGGCTGCGGCAATCACTCACGTCGGTCCGTCCGTCCCTCCTGCACCCACCAAATCCATACTCGCCACACTGTGGCTGGATGTCGTCCCACACGGGCGGCGATGTATCGGTACGATAAATCGATGTCGCGATAAGCCACTATTCGTCCTCTGTCGAACGAAACATGCTGGAATGAATGCCGTATTCTGTGACGAGGCATCAGGAAGCTTCTCACGCACAGGTCTGGCAGCACAACACACTTCCACTTCTTACACCCTGCCTTCTGTGCACCCTTCTTTTAGTGCTTCTCGGTGGCATGCCGGTCGCACATGATTTGCATATGCCCTGCAATGCTAATCGTTTGCATATCCTCTCGCGGGCGACGCATGCTGCGAATTTCAGGCCAATCGGATGCTTCCTTCTTGGTGTTGCATTTTGGGTGGCCAGCAGTGTATATATCAACAAAGTTTTTTAGTTTTTCTTTGTCTTCATCCCATATTATAAAGATATCATCAACATATCTTCTGAAAAGAAACGGTTTTATTAAGTTTGGTTCATTCGTTATTATAGTTTCTATATTTTGCAATATGACTTCTGCTAGGAGCCCTGAAAGGGGAGACCCCATCAATGCTCCCTTCTGTTGTTTGTAGATGTTGTTCTTGAAAGGGAAATAGTTGTTATTATTTATAAACTGAAGTGCATTTTTTATTTCTTCTATTTCTACATAGGGATGTCCTTTTTGAAGTAGTTTCTCTTCTATCAAATTTATTGCTTGTTCTACAGGGCTGTTCAGATATAATGAAACCACATCAATACTGGCTAAAATGAATTCTTTCTTATTTTCTATTCCATTAAACTTTTTAATTTTTTCTATTAAATCTTCTGCTTGATTAAGTGTGTAAACATGATCTCCATGTATGGCTTCAAGTAGTTACACATGGCTCTTTCTAAATTAATTGTTGGTGATGTACATTTAGAGACGATTGGTCGTATTGGGTTTCCATCTTTGTGTGTTTTTAGTTTTCAGAAAAATTCTGGTATTTTTGTAGTAATTGGTGGGTGGTAGGTCTTCTTTTTTATCTCTTCTGGAAGGTAACTGTGTTTTTTAAAAGTTGCTAATTGCCGTATTATTTTATCAGTTGGGTCTTTTTTTTAACTGTTACTATCTCTAGATCTTTTATGGTATCCAACATTTTCTCATTGTATTCTGTTTGTTTCATAATAAGTTGATTCATTTTAACAGAACTAATTATTTTAATATTGGGATTTTCTTTCAAATCTATTAAAGTTTGCCTTTTGTATTCAATCTTTCTTTGTTTATCTCTTTGAGAATTTATCATTAATTTATTAATGGTATTAGTAATTCTATATCTAGTTGGTTCTTTAACTGATTCGGGTAGACAACTGATGATTTCTTCTATAGTGGTAAAAGTTGTTCAACTTTTTTCAGAGGTTCTGGATAGGAATATTTAGTGCCTTTATTAAGAGCTATGATCTGCAATTTATTTAACTGGGTATCAGATATATTAAAATAAGTTTCTGTTTTTCTATGAAATTGAAAATCTAACTGTTTTTCTGATAAATTGCTCAGTTTCTTAAACTGCCTTGTTTTATTAATTTTTGTATCTTTTTCCAAGTATATATGTATACGGTATATATATGTATAAATCAATATACCACATAATAGGAACACCTGATGAGAGAAACAAATACATATCTTTCACTGAAGTGTTATATATACAATGATTAAGATGGATTGAAATGTCACATTCTGAAGTTATGTGCTGTTGGTTATTAATAAGTTTGGAAGATTCTAGGTAAGATAGCTGCTCATTAATTGCCTTCTTCATAGAACTTGGGCCAAAGCTATTAGGTGATAATTTAAGCTGTCAGAACAAGCCACCTTTTGTGGGTATACGTTCAACACAAAAAAATTTCCTGCCTGTTTAAAAAATTCCTGTTGAGAATGTGAGACGGAATAGGTGAAACAAAGCAGGTGTTAGTTCCATTTTGCAAGATTTCAGAATAATAAGGGAATATGTCTTTGGGACCATAGACTGTTAGTTTCAAGAGTAGAGTACTCTTTGTAGCTCATACTGATGGAACACAAGTAGAGGTGTGACAAAACCTTGTGAAAGTGCTGGGAAGATTTATGTGCAGTATTTTGGTATTTTGATCACCACATTTCTACTTGTTCAGAGAAAACAAGAGGGGGGGGGGAGAAAGAGGATCTTTTGGATATATATGCAAAGAAATGAAAAAATAAGAAAAAGTTCAGCTAACAGCCTTACCTAAGGGACAAACTGAATGACCACCATTTGGACAGAGTATATATAGCCTTTTCACATTTTTTCCCATCAAAAGATATCCTTTTTCTAATCAATCACTTGATTGCATTTATTGCCAACTCCAGTAAATGTTGATGTTGATTCAAACGATGTAGTAGATATTCAGTTGAAAAGGGTTTTGTCATTGAGGGCCACAAATTGAAGCAGCTTTTTGAACCAAAGTTGTTTGTTTCCAGACTTGTTTGAAATGTCAGAGAAGGAAATAATGACCTCCATACTAACAATTAGTGTATTAGTAACTTCCTGGGTGCAAGTACGTGATCGATCAGTAGGAGACAGCAAATTTCACTGATGTTGTATTGTACTTAATATTATGAAAACTGTTAATACAGGAAGAAAAATAATAAAAAAGTATGATAAAATCTAACCAAAATAATAGTTCCATGTTTCATTTTGATTTCATGACAATAAAAACAAGAAACAGTAGATAGAGCCACTAGCAGCATTACTGCTTTATCCATCAGATAATGTAATAGCATGAACTCTAGTGAGCAGGCAACTAAATGTGCTCTTTTACTTATCACTTGTTCATCTTTATATGATGATAGAGTATGTTCAATAGTTCCAATTTTCTGATATGCTTTCTTATCTTTGACAAAGTAGTCAATGATATGTTCTCAATCTACATTAATGAATACAAAGTAAAGAGATTAGTTTTGAACTTGTTCTATTTTGACCCCCCCCCCAATTTTCCTTTTTTTATGTATTTGCCTTGCATTTTTTTGTTCTTGACAAAACATAGCCAAATGTGGTTGTTCTTAGCTGCTTTGATCCCATTTTAGTTTATTCAGATTTTCTTTTCGGTTTGTTAGTTATCTTCAGTTTCTCATTAAGGGTGATGCAGACCTTCCGGGTTTTACGATTTACCTGCGAAATTTACGGAAATGCAACTTGTTTTACGGTTTTATTGCCAAATTGTCAATTTTACGGATTTAGCAATACTCCCAGATTTTTTTCTGATAATTTTGCATCTATCATCAAAACTTTTTATTTAAGTTAATGCATTTAAAATAAAGCACTGATGTATGTTTTCCCAAATGTTTTAGGTTTATGGTATTTCAAACACTAAAGCTTGTGCTGCACGTAAACTGAACTGGCCCAGCTGGGCTTACCTATCTCTCATTATGTTTACCCTTCCTCCCCTTTAGATAATGCATTGTTTGTCCCTGAAGTTGCAACTTCTCAGTTGGCCGGCGTGGGGTGTTGGCATTGGAGCACCTGTCTTTATTACTTCCAGCTCGAAATGCTATCTCAGAATGTAGTTATCGTAGAAAAAAATTCAAACGGATTTTAAATCTGCGGAATTTCTGAGCCCACATCGATACCCAACATGATGAAATTAAACAAAAGCTGCGAGTTTTGTGAAATTAAAAATGCATTTGAGGCATGGTTTTGTAATTTTTCCTCTGGCAATAAATTGGACTTAACAAAATAATGTGGTATAACAGGAATTTAAAAAAAATAATAAAAGTCCAGTGTTCGTTCGACCCAGTGTTTCCCCAGTAATGATTTATTTTGCTGGTAAAAAAAATATGAAATTAACTTCCTTTGTTGAAAGCTATAATGAACTAGATGCGATTCGTGCAAAATGTTTGTTCACTTCGTTTTTAGTTGAACATAATTTACCAATTAGTGTCCCTCAGTCACTCTTATTTATTTCTTTTTTTTTATTTGACTGCCTCATTGTCTGTCTCTGCTTAAGATACCTCCTAGCATGAAAATAGTTCATTTTTGAAAACATTTTAGTATGTTCCATGACGATGTAGAATACAACCCTATTGGATTGTAGGGGTCAAAGGGTGGAACACCCCTTTAGATGCAGACTTCTATAAAAATAAATGTTTATCACTTTATAGATCATAATGATAGACATAGTAACGAGAAATTATGTATAGATTCTATATCCTTTAATCAATATAAATGTGCCGAAAAATTCAAACATCTGTAGTCATACTGAGAAAAAGTTGATACTTGATTTGGGTAACATATCGTTTTAATTGATATGTTTGCTACATTTAATCAATATGCGTGGTAAGTGATTTAATCGAATATATCAACATTTTTTTTTTTTTTTTACGGATTTCAGTGTCTGAAAGTTGGCAGGTATGGTGATGCGTGATTTTGTTGGAGAACGTATATTGACTTCTAAGCAATTAAGTAGAACAATGGATAAAATTTTTTTTTTTTTTTAGATCTTCCTACTACTTTTTTATTTTGAAAGCTGTGATACAGCTGAAAACATACAGCAGAATTCATAGACAACCTCTCCCGAGCCAGAGGTGATATTTTGCATGCTGATCGTGGAGTTGGTGTTTTACTTTGAGTGTAGAAGGCAAAAGATTTGGTACCAGAATTTGGCTTCTGGATTATTAATGTGGGAAAATGGTACCTGAAAAAAACAAAACAAAAAACGAATGCTTCATAATGTTAAGTTCTTAGATTGGATTTTGTTTTTCTTTTTTGGGGGGAGGGGGAGCTGAGAGGCAATAGCAATGAATGAAGCATACTAGAAAATAATCAGTGGGAGGAAAGTGGATTGAGGTCCTTTGTACAAAACCACTCACACACAAACAAGTAGCAGAACAGCAACATATTGAATATTTTAGTACCCTGGTTATATGTATAGTGTATGTAGAGACCAGGAAAGATCATGAAAAATGAAAACATAAGTTTAGAAAATTCATTTATACTAGCAAAAATTTGCCTCTAGTTGTGAAAAAAAAATTCTTTAGTAATGGAGACCCTGAAAAGCTGTATTGAAAGTGAGAATATGTATTAAATATATGTTCTACTATGACTAGCCAATCACTGTTACCAAACTGCGCTACTAGATCACCTGTTTAAACAAAAATAAATATTTTAAATGTAAAGAAATTTTCAGTAACAAGCTTAATCCTGCACATTGTATGAGGCAATTTGTTCCATTTATCTTCAGCTATTTAATACTGAGTGGAATATTGAACCTTAGTAATACCTGTATTTACATATGTTTTTTTCAATTTTTTAGTAATTTATTTTTGCAATTTTTAATTTGTAATTTGCTCTTTAAAATTTTCACTGGGTTATTCAAAAGTTGGTTATTTTCAAAATTTTTTGTGGGGAGTATGTTGAAAAATTTATTTATTTATTCACCAAAAATGTAGAATTTTATTAAGTGGTCCCAATCATGATTAACTATTAATTTCTGTTCATTTGAAACCCCATGTTGTATAATTTTGAAAACTTTTAAATATAAGTTTGATCAGGTATACTATTGAACTTTTGCAAGCTCCATTTTGTAATATTTAAGTGCCAGCTACTTGTGTTCAATTCAGTTGTATGAATATCTGATAAAAAAGAAAAATATCTGCTTAAACTTTTCTGAAAGAAATATGAAAATGCTTGAATTTCAGGGTACATACTTTAACTCTAAAGTTCCCGTAGGCATTTATGAAAGATCACAGAAATTATTTTCTTGAGTCTGTCCCAAGTGAAATGTGTATTCTGCATGATGTTTTCTGTAGGCTTTCATGTGGCACTGTAAATAAGTCCTACATAAACATATTTGGTTTTCCAATTGCTTTATATAAGTGACATTCAGAGTGGTCTAAGTTAACTGATTATTCCTGGTCATGTCTTTCTGATTCATTTTGTTTGTGGCTAGTTTTGATAATTGGGCTGGGAAACTTTACAAACCCACTACACAATAAAGATTTGTTATGTCTTATCTGTGATCAGTATTTCTTTTGAGTATATTTTGTCTTTTAATAAGAAGTTAAAATTGTTTTACTTAGGACCCTGAGTTAGAAGATGAATCCAAAACTGTTTTTGACTGGGTTAAAGAAGGTAATGTGGGACATGTCAGAGAGTTCCTTAACAAAAATAAATCCTCAATTATGATTCAAGATGAACAGGTAAGAAACTTGGTTAAAAATTTGCCCCCAGTAAATTGCATATTCATAGTGTATTTGATTCTACATTCTATTGTTGTACCGAGACATATTTTTCAGTTGCAAATAAAATCTATAGATGCTCTTCAGTCTATGAAAAGAATTGCTGTAAAACAATATTGTGACTTCATTGGCCATAGTGTTGTAGCTGTCAGCATTGGTAACCAAACTGAAAAGAGTTACATATATTGTTGTTGTGGGGAGGCGGGATTTGCATATTCAAGATATTGTTGTTCCTAGATCTCATACAATAATTATTTTCTAAACTAACACATATAAAAAGAAAAGACACTGATGTCTTTACTATATCTGTGTGAAAACTGATATATTAACTATAATTGGAATGTAAAAGAAATTAAAGTTTGGAATGTAGAACTCTGCGTGCATCTATTGCAGTTTTATCTAGGCATTAAACATACATGAGATTCTTCCGCTGATTCGCGGAAATCCGTTTTTTTTTTTTTTTTGTCATCATTTGGGTAATTCTCGAGATCGACGCAGAACTGAAGATAAATGGGGGTGGGGTGGGGGGTGTCGTTTTCCATCTGGGGATGGTATTTCATCTTTCAAAACTTTCGTAAACTGAAGTTAAACAGAGCGACGATTTTTTCCGTAATCGTAATTTTTTTCTCACGATGTTGCCTGGTCCCAGTATTGTTATTAAATATCATTTTATTGCATAAATGTATGTATTTTATAATGAAACTGTGGGCAACGATTTCCAAAAACGGAAGTTAACATGGTGCGAAGATTTCCCTGTGGTCTTCAGGCATGAGATTCTTTCGTGGACTCGAAGAATTCTGCCTTTTCCGTTATCATTTTGGGCATTCTCAAGATCTATGCACAACTGAACAGAGTTTGGGGGGTAATGGTGGGGGATTCATTTTTTGTGTGACGATGGGATTCCGTCTTTCGAAACATTTGAAAACTGAAGTTAGATGCAGTGAAGATTTCCCCCGTAATCTTTTTTTTTTTTTTTTTCTGGCAATGTTCCTTCTGCCCATCATTGTTCTTAAATATCCTTTTATTCCTCAAATACTGCATTTCAACCTAAAAATGGAGGAAGTTTCTGAAAACGAAAGTCGATCGGAGCGAAGATTTCTGCCGAAATCACATTTTTTTCTTCCCGCGATGTTCTCACTATCCTGTGTTGTTGTTGTTAAGCATTACTTTCCCCCATAAATGTCTGCACTTAAACTTGATAAGGGAGGTGAAATTTTCAAAAAAACGGAAGTGATGGGAAGAAATTTGTTAGAAATGATCCATGGTGTTCAAAAGTATTCATATTCCGAAAGTCACACCATTTATCTAAAGTAGCGAAAGCTTTGATATCATGCATTCGTGGTCCTCAGGATGAAAGTTCTTTCAGCATGATGGATAAATTGTCATCTGAGAGAATAAAAGAGGAGGAAACAAAAGTGGTGAAGAAATAGGAAGAGAATGATATCAACAGAAGGAAAAACTAAGCAAAGCAAAGATTGCTGTGCAGCTGCAGAGTCAACAAAAGACAAATATGGCCATGGAACTTGCTGAAAAGAAAGCAACAAAAGACAAAAATTGAGCTGATGTTCTAGCAAGTACCAAAAAAAAAAACAAAAACAAAACAAAACAATGTGTTTCAAGCAGTGTCTTTTAAAATCCCTTTATTTTGTTCTGAATTCAGTAATTCTATATTGTGAATAAATACAGTGAACAATTTTATCTTACTCGTGCTGCTTTATATTCACACTTTCTTGTCATATGTTCTGCTTTTTTTTTCGCCTGATTAAAAAGCAGCTTTTTTGTTCCTTGGTCAGTCTCATGTATGATTAAAGTAAATAATTGAAGCAAATGTGTTTTTATGAGCCTTGGTTTTAATTTCATTGTTTTACAGTGTGTAGGGAAATCAAGGTGAAAGCACTTATTAAAATCAGTCGGCACTATATGGATGAATGAAAGTCCATAGTTTGCATTAATTTCTGTTACCTATGCATAGATGGCCAACCATTACAGATTCTCCATAATAATTACGGATTTTTCCCTGCAATTACGGAATTATGGATGACTAACCAAAAATGACGGATATTCAGATTTTTGCTGTTATTAAGAATTTTTTACTGGTTTTGTAATTGATCAATGTAAAAGCCTCTGAACAAAGTTCATAATGCAGCTTCTTGTTTCTTTCTTTTTTTCTTTTTCTTTTTTCTTCGAGGAGGAGAAATGTGTTTTGCTTGTTTGCTTTGGAAGTTAAGTGGGAAGAAAACCTGGCGCTGGGCCAAGATTACGTTGGGTGGGTCAGTAGCCTTGTAGCGTTGCTTAAGTTATCTGCCATCAGTTAGATGCAAGTCAGCCGCACGCTGCCGAGATGTGTGCAAGAGATAAGAACTTGGCGGGAAGTGGGGGTCGCTCTGGTTTTGTCGATATATATGCCCTCCACTCAACGGAAGCGGTGTGGCGCTGGCCCGAGAGACAAGGTAAACCTTTGGCCCGAAAGCTGCTTTAATCTTCGTAAATCTTTGGCGCAAGAGCTGCTTTAATCTTCATAAATCTTTGGCGCAAGAGCTGTTTTAATCTTGCTGTGCCAAGTTTGCCTTTTTGGCTGTTTCTACTCCACATTATGTTGAAACGGTGCTCCGATTGTGATTTCAAAGGAGAAATAAGGAAACGACCTGCTGTTGCTCAAAGTTTTTGCAGTGAGTATAAAATGGAATTTCCATGCTTGGATGTGTCGACAGTTTCTGAAAAGCATGCATTTTGTACTGTATGCAACTGTAATTTTTCAATGGCGCATGGTGGGCATGATGATTGTCAATAACATGTACTGTGCAAAAAATACAAATCGTATAATGAGCTTAAAAAACAAGCACAACCGCTGACTTCATATTTTGTGCCACATTATGTTGATTCCAGTGCTACCATGGCTGAAATGTTACTCACCAGGTTTTTAGTGGAACACAATGCACCTCTTTCAGCAGCAAACCATGCTAGACTACTGTTTCAGCAAATGTTTCCAGACAAGGCAAAACTGACAGGTAATCCTAAAGTAATTATTATTTTTTAGTTTCTTTTCCATCATATTGGTAACATCATTTATGAATATTGGGGGAAAAGAGGGTTATGTGAAGTTGGTTTTTCTTTTTATGAGTATACATTAATTTCTAACCACACTTCTAATTTTGAAAAAGAAATTTACGTGATACTAAAGGATTTGTTAAAATACATTCTCATAATTGTGCTGTTGAAAGAAGAAATTTATATGATAGATAGTAAAGGATTTGTAAAATACACAGCCATTATATAATCTTAGATTTATTAATTTAAATTTTCTTTATTAATATAATTTCTGTTTAACAGTATCCATCAAACTGTCGAATTTAGAAACAAAGACAAATTCATTGAAGCAGGACTATAATGGAATATTTTATGATAGTGTCCTGTAATTCATGTGAAAGTAAGTTACTATCACTGATACGAACGATTACCGTCTTCGGCACAATTTAATGATAAAAAAATGAAAAATATATACAATTAAAAACATATGTACATGAGCACTTTTGAGGCAGCGGCTACCTCACCCTCAGATGTATTGAACAAAAAAACACATTAAATCTATATATAGCATAGATTATGGCATTGTGAGAAGCATTGGGAGGCGTAAAAGCCAATACCATTTCGTATGCGTCAAATACTTGCGTACACAGCATGCTTAATTGTAAGTGAAAAAAAAACATATTACAATGACTGAAGAATGAGGTGGGGTGGGGTAGGGTGAATATAGCATTTGAAATAAAAGTCACAGTTTAAAATTAACAGATTTAATTAGTGACTTCCATGCATTGTGCAATTCATAGGGACTATGTTCATTACAACATTGTACACTGGAAGTTTCTATATACACACTTTCGCTTATTAATAGGTCCCTGAGGTTGCTAGAAGTATGAATAATTCTTGCATTACTCCAATTTGGATTAAGATTGTCTTGAAGTACATATTTGGCTAGGGATGTGCTATACATGCCTGCTTTAATGTTGACATGCCTGCTTTAATCCTTAATCCAAGATTACGTTTTTTGGAACCCAAATAATTTGAGGCAATTTGTCCCGTGGTTGCCTGAAGTAGTGGGATGTTGTAGATACCCCATTGATCCCTACTACAGCATTGTTTACGATCTTTACGAACAACTAAGAATCTAATCGTAACACTAAATATGTGGGCTCCATGCAGTATAATCCACTTTTAACAAGAACCTTATCACACCTTTGTAAACAACATGATGTGAAATTTGGCTTACAATCATGAAACCTTTTCTCAGTTGTTTGTAAAGATCGTAAACAATGCTGTAGTAGGGGATCACTGGGGTATCTACAACATCCCGCTACTTCAAGCAACCACAGGACAAATTGTCTCAAATTATTTGGGTTCCACAAAATGTAATCTTGGATTAAGGATTAAAGAACATAAATACAACATTAAAGCAGGCATGTATAGTACATCCCTAGCCAAATATGTACTCCAAGACAATCTTAATCCAGATTGGAGTAATGCAAGAATTATTCATACTCCCTAGCAACCTCAGGGACCTATTAATAAGCAAAAGTGTGTATATAGAAGCTTCCAGTGTACAATGTTGTAATGAACATAGCCCCTATGAATTGCACAATGCACGGAAGTCACTAATTAAATCTGTTAATTTTAAACTGTGACTTTTATTTCAAATGCTATGTACATCCCACCCCACCCCACCTCATTCTTCAGTCATTGTAATATATTTTTTTCACTTACGATTAAGCATGCTGTGTACGCAACTATTTGACGCATACGAAATGTTATTGGCTCTTACGCCTCCCATTGCTTCCCACAATGCCATAATCTATGCTATAATAGATTGAATGTGTTTTTTTGTTCAATACATCTGAGGATGAGGTAGCCGCTGCCTCGAAAGTGCTCATGTACATATGTTTTTAATTGTACATATTTTTCATCTTTTTATCATTAAATCATGCGAAGACTGTAATCGTTCGTATCAGTGATTCATTCTTGCACGAGCCTTCAACTTTCATTGTAAGTTACTATGATATACAAGTATTACAGGTTACACATTAGTACTATAATATTGTCCTTAACTTTGAAAAAAAAAATGGTGTGTTACATTACTGAAAATATTACTGAAAGTTTATGTTCCATTACTGAAACATTACCGAAAAATCCCCTATTGATTACTGATAAGTTCTGCTAGAGGTTGGCATCTCTGCCTATGTTTTGTCCATTTCAGTAGAATAATGAAATTCTTCAGGTGTTAAATTTTATTGCAAGCAGCTGTACTACTTTATTTTTGATTGAAAATAGCAGTTACGTCTTTTGATGTGCAAGGTCTGCTCAAATATTTTTAGTTAACAAGCTTAGAAAGAGAAAGGTGGTGGGAAGTCAGCTTAGTGAAAGGCAGTGCAGCTTGAGAATGAGTACAGACTATCAGGAAAATATCTTTGTTCTCAGCTTACTGAAATGTTTTGTAAGGTAGAAATGAGGATTTACACCGATGAGCCATTAAATTATGACCACCTACCTAATATGCTGTAGGACCCCCTTTAGCCCGCAAAACAGTGGTCACTTGGTGAGGCATCGATTTGATGAAGTAGCGATAGGTATCCTGGGGTATCTGGTACCATAATGTCAACAGCAGGTCTTCCAGTTCCCGTACATTTCGGGGTGGTGGTGATTTAGCGCAAACCCACTTTTCCAAGTTGAACCACAAATGTTCGATTGGGTTCATGTCAGGTGAATTTGGAGGCCAGGGCATTAACAGAAAATCACCAGCATGTTCCTCAAACCACTCTGTGATGATTCTGGTAGTGTGGCATGGCACATTATCCTGTTGGTAATGGCCATCACCAGCAGGGAACACAGTTAACATGAATGGGTGAACTTGGTCCACAAATATGTCCAGATACTGACAGCTGCCAGGGATTGTGCTATTGGGATAATGGAGCCTAA
This sequence comes from Macrothele yani, assembly GCA_039090855.1. Classification (NCBI taxonomy): domain Eukaryota; kingdom Metazoa; phylum Arthropoda; class Arachnida; order Araneae; family Macrothelidae; genus Macrothele; species Macrothele yani. Next base: position 65,039,611 of record CM077012.1, read on the forward strand.
AGTGTCCCAAGAAAACATTGCCCACAGCATAACACTGCTGCTGCCGGCCCATTTCTTCCCAACAGTGCATCCAGGTGCCATAGCCTCTGTCGGCGTATCCGCACTCAGCCGTCTATGTGAAGCACCAGGAAATTTGATTTGTCAGACCAGGCTATTTTCTTCCAATCAGCCACGGTCCAATCTCGATAATCTTTGGCCCATTTCATGCGTTGTTGGTGATGATGTGCAGTGAGCATGGGGGACCCGGCTTGGTCTTCGGCTACGTAGACACATGTGCGCAAGGCTGCGATGAACTGTGTGCTGTGACACATTGCGCTGATCACCACTGTTGTAGCTGCAGGTGATTTGTTGCCCTGTGGTCACTGTGAACAATGCGCGAGTCTCTGCTCCCCTCTGGCACCAGTGAGCTGCAGACGACACACGGCTGGACGATGGTTTGTTGTTTAGCCATCTGTGCATCACTTTTGATATGTGCTCACTACAGCGGCATGTGAACGACCTACAAGGTGCACCATTTCCGAGATCGTAGTTCTGAGGCGTCGTGCCATCGCAATCTGTCTTTTATCAAACTCTAATAAATCGGCACCTTTTCCCATTCTGACTCTGAACACTCAACTAACTGAAAGCCAGTCCTCAGGTTGTATATATACTGCTATGTGAACTTCGCGTCTCATTTCTCTAGGCTAGGGGTGGTCATAATGTAATGGCTCATTGTTGTATATATAATGCTTGTTGATTTTGAAAAGATTTTTAACTGAGTACCTAGAAGCAAGTTGTTCAATATGCTGAAAAGTTATTGAGTGTTGAAATCAGTTTACAAGTCTTGTACAATGTACGTCAACAGCCTTGTAATAGTCAATATGTAAGGAAATACTGTTATAGGTTGTTTTGATCAAACTCTAGAGTAAGACAGGAATGTAAACTGTACCCTTTTTAAATTAGTGTGTGGATAAACTTAAAGAAAGTAACTTAGTTTCAGCTATTGAAGTAGGTGGTTATGTAAGTTACATAAAAGCTTGGTGTTCATTAAAGGAGCTTTTAACTGATAACTTTAGTCCTTTTCAATCACAGTAATGGTGATGGCAAGTGGTTGCTGGATCTTGAATGTTGTATTCATCATTTTTTTTTTTTTTTTTTACTTTTTTCAAGATGAGTGCAATGCAAAAAGGATAATCAAAATTACAGTTTTGGAGTGGAAAAAACAACAACATTCGAACTTTCATGTCATTGAAGTTTGAATGTTTGGAAGTTTTTTGTTCACCCCAAAAAATTCAAATTTGGATTTTCCTTTTTGCATTCTACACTGGTGTGCAAAAATTAAGGACGAAGAGGAGAAATTAGCATAACAGCGGAGCGAGCAGGCAGAACGGACCGAAAGACCACTCAGGAGATAGACTAGGGTCAGGTACGGTAGGGCATGCGCATATATACAGCATGACATAGGGGGGAATGTCGGAAGGGTATAAAGCACACAAGCGGTGTACGCTCAGCAATTTTGTGAAAGCTATTGCACGGTGTACATCAGTTTGAACGACGTCTAGTTGCTGCCATCATGTGATATGGTCAACAGGCAATCCAGTAGACGACATCTGGATGACTTTACCCGAGGTCGCGTCATTGGGAAGTTGGAAGAAGGTCGAAGTGTGACTAGTGTGGCCAAGGAGTTTGGGATCGCTCACAGCATCGTTTTACGAACTTGGAGAGCATTTCATACGACAGGAACAGCTGTCCGAGAGTTTAGCAGTGGTCGTCCACGAGCAACAACGGCGGCGGACGACTGGTATATTGTCCTACATGCGAGAAGAGACAGACGGCAGACAGCGGGAGAAATCGCAAGGCACATGCAACAGACAACTGGACGTCCGTTATCACGTTTTACTGTAGCCAGGAGGCTGCACAAAGGTAGTCTATTTGCACGACAACCAGTACGGTGTGTGCCATTAATGCCTGCTCATCGGAGACGGTGGTTTCTGTGGTGCCAGGAACACAAGAACTGGACACATCAGCAATGGGGTCGAGTTCTCTTTACGGATGAGAGCCGATTTAGTCTGACGAGCGATTCTGGACATATACACATCTGGAGAGAGCAGGGAACACGCAATCAAACCTCCAACATCATCGAAAGGGACCAGTTTGGAGGTGGCGGAGTTCTCGTTTGGGGCGGTATCGTGCTTGATAGCCTTACTGACCTCCACATCTTCCAAGGAGGTTCAGTCACTGGTGTCCGCTATTGTACCGAGATTCTCCTGCCTCACATGCATCTGTTTAGAGCTGCTGTGGGTCCTGAGTTCCTCCTCATGGATGACAACGCTACACCTCATCGTACAGTGGCTGTCGCAGAGCTGTTGGAGAGTGAAGATATTCAACGTATGGATTAGGCCGCAAGGTCCCTGGACCTAAATCCAATTGAACACGTGGGGGACCTTCTCGGGAGACGCTTGGCAGTATGTCACCAGCCGCCAGCAACGATTCCGCAGCTGCAATTGGCGCTACAAGAGGAATGGGCCACGATGCCTCAACAGCTCCTTGACAATCTCGTCCTCAGCATGGACAGACATTGTAAATCGTGCAACGCAGTCAGGGGTGATCATATCCCCTACTAAGTACTGGATTTTTCTTGGCAGCCGCCTGTCACATGGACGTTTCTGTCTTCTGTCCAGTTGTGCTCAAGCTACCTTTTGAATAAAGTGCCTTTGTATCCTTTGAATTCCTTGGTTGGATGGTTTTGCTCGCTTGTCCCATATTCTTACATCTTGGGGATCTTATGGTATGATTTGAGTCGATGTGGAGCACTTCTGCACGACGTTACATTCGAAAAACCGTCTCATCCTTAATTTTTGCATGCCAGTGTATTATTTCGAAAGTTTTAAGAGAAAAACAGTAAGTATATGACGTTTACAGATATAGCAACCACTTGCTGTTGTTCATCCTTAATATTGTTGTAAAAGACTGAAGTTATCAGTTGAAGCTCCTTCAATATGAATGATGCATTGAGAATACATTATTTGTCAGTGCCCTAGTAGCTGAGTTGTCAGAGGCATAGGTTTCTGGCTGGTTGTCTGATCTATCTCTAGGTTTGAGTCACGGATGAAGCATGGGTAATGTGTTTATCTTATGGCACTAACTCTCCCTTCCCTGGAACAATTGGTCCTATGTTAGGGATGACCAACTGATTTGCTGATGGTGGTTACCAAACCTTGAAGAAAAAAAGAAAAAAAAAACATTTCAGGTAAGCTGAATGACAAAAACGTATATATTGTTCTCATGTAAAAAAAAAAAAAAGTTATTTTTTTAATGAGCACATCTATCAGTTGCATGTGAAAACACTTTATTTCCACTAATGTAGTTGATGAATTGACAAAATAAATAAATCTGGCTCAATTGAAGAATTGAGAAAATTATATAAACAATTATTGAAAGAAATTATTTCAGAAAATATTCAGCTGCAGTCGATAAATTTCATTTTTTTTTCAGTTTCTGTACCGCCGTCTAAAGACTCAAAACTTTCTACCTCCAAAACTAAAGATTTATGATTAATTATTTAAAGAAATAGACAAAATTAAAGCAGTCCTTAAATAAACAAACAACAAAAAAGAAAACCCTCCGTGAAAACTTTGTTTAAGGTTTTCCTAAATTTTTTAAAAACAGAATCAGCAAAAACTTCAACATAAGACTTGCACCAGGCCTTATTAATAACTAAAAAACAATTTACAATTTTCTGATGCATTGTATAACACAACAAAGATATCTCACTTAAGTGAGGCATTATTTAGAACACTGAAGAGACCGGGCATTAACTGACAACTCACTTGGAAGAACATATGTCAGCAGTTGACATGTCTAATAAAACTGTAATGGACTGACATATAAGAGTACTAATCACAAAATGAAGTGAAATTTACTTTAAATTATTAGTCATTAACAGTACATCATGAAAAGTAAATTAAAACATATACTTCAAATTGAGGAGGAACATTAATGACTGAATGGTTCTTTGTGTTTAACTAACCACTGTGGTGACATGAGTTGTAGTGTTGATGATCAAATGAAGAAGATGAATAGTATTTAAAAATTTGTCCATAAATAATAATAATACTGCAGTTAGAAAACCCATACAAATATAAGAAATTTAGTTAAAATTTTATTAGAGATAGCCATAAGTTTATTCATAAATAGGATTAATGTTTGTGTTTCTTTTAGTGACTTTTGCATATTTTCTGTTTGTGTTTCAACTCAAGGTTCAAAAGTCAAGGTTTATATGACTCCTGCATTTCCTGGAAAACTCCTGAAATTAAATTTTTATTTTACATGGCCCTGGAAAAAAACACAATTTTAATGACTCTTGGAAAACTCCTGGAATTATTTTATTCCTTTTAATGCTGAACTAGTGTGGTTGAAAGATTTGGCTGCTGATACCTCATTGTATGGCCACAAGAGCTTGTATTTCTGTAAAAGATGCAAGTTTGGTGGGAGTGAATTAGCAAAGAAAAACAATAGATTCAGGTAGAAAGGGCAAAGTACATGTTGCAAAAAGTGCATTTAAATGTTCCTCTGGTACTAAGCAGGGCTGCAGAATTTGTCCGAACTCGGGAATGAGGTTCGGGGGAAATTAAGGCAGCTCTGGGGAAATTTTTGCTTGCGGGTAAAATAATAATAGTAGTAATAATAATAAAACGAAAAATTGACTTATTAACAATGAGTATAACGCGAAAGATAAGAGTAATTTACTGCACAGTAATCAGGTAATCATTTTGAAAAATGTCATGCCGTTATAAATACAAGGTTATGAGCACAGTGACGTACTGCAGACTGCCGCTGGCATATGATTCACTGAGCCCAAACGACTCTACTAATGCCAAGGTGTAGACAGCGTGGCACGAGTAATAAGTACGGCACAACCACTGCTCATGCTAATAAAATTTTTCCGAAACTAATGGCAGCTTATGTATCGTAGGGTTCCGCAAATTTTAAAGGGAACGACCCATGCATTTTTCAAAGGATTTAAGTCTAATTTAAATTTCTTTCAGTAAAATTATCTGGCACAATTATATGCCTGAAATGCTAGAATGAAATAAATTATAGTTAATTGCAGAATGTTTTTTTAGCTGTTTATTTTTCAGCCCCTCTGCCCCACCACTGTTTTCACCTAGACCCAAAAAAGTTTCAGACATTTTGAATCTAAAATAAATATTCGGTGTTTTTTTTTTTTTCAAATTTTTAAGTAATAGGCTTTAAGGATTAGTTCTTAATCATCAACATATAGATCTAATACTCGCTTAAACTTGTATGAAAGTCCGCTACAGTTTTGGGAGAAATTTCGGACAGAAAAAAAATTGCGTTGTGGGGAAATATTGGGCCCTGAAAATTTTTTGCACCCCTGGTACTAAGTAGGCAAACAAAAATATAAATATTACACCCACTTCCACTAGTCCTTTCAGGGAGGCATGTTAAACACTGAAGAGCAATTGAATTAGAGACAGTTGGCATTATGCAAATGTGGCACTGTTGGCGGCCCTGTAAACGGAAACGACATGACGTATGCAGCGATCCGACAATATAAGGAGTGATGTGATGGAAATCGGTAAGAGTCGGATGCAGTATGGGTAAGACGAAGGATCTAAGCGCATTTGATCATGGGCAAATTGTCGCGGCCCGACGAATGGGTAACTCCATCTCGGAAGTCCTGCAGGCACTGGGAGTTTCACGAGCCACTGTGTCATGAGTGAACCGTGAGTACATCGAATCTGGTAAAACCATCTCTGCAAGGGCTAACTGCCGTGGACAACAGCGTGTGGACAAGTGGGGTCACCGTCGGCTAGCTCGCATTGTGACAGGGGATAGACGGGCCACAGTGCAAGAAATCACTCGGCAATTTAACGCTGGTGCACAAAAACGTGTAAGCAGCCACACCATCCAGAACCATCTCCTCGCTATGGGGTACAGAAGCCATCGTCCCACGAGGGTACCACTGCTGACCGCACATCACAGGGTGCAAAGATTAGCATGGGCGCTGGAACATCGCCACTGGACCCTAGACATGTGGGGAAATGTTGCCTGGACTGATGAGTGGAGATTCACGTTAGTACATGCGGATGGCAGGATATGAGTACGGTGCAAACCACATGAAGCGATGAATCCTTCTTGCCAACAGGGTACTCTTCAAGCTGGTGGGGGTGGCATTCTCGTCTGGGGACTGTTTACGTGGACTGAAATGGGACCCCTAGCACGTGTGACATCGTCTTTCACAGGTCAACGTTACTGGGATATCCTGGACGACCACTTGCTCCTGTTTGTGCGTCTTCAACATCCCACTGGGGACCTCATCCTGCAACAAGACAATGCACCGTGCTATCGCTCCCGAATTGTATCAGAATGGTTGGATGAACACTCCATCGACGTAACCTCGCTTCCTTGGCCAGCTAGGTCACCTGAGCTCAATCCCATCGACCACATCTGGGATGCCATCGAGAGAGATGTTCAAGGCTCTGACCCCCCTCCATCAAATCTTTGTGAACTGTGGGAGCTTGTTCAGGGGTCGTGGATCCGTATGGCTTCCCAACGCTTCCGGTGTCTTGTCGAGTCCATGCCGAGACGAATCGCCGCCGTCATCAGGGCGAAAGGTGGTGCTACACGTTACTAGACACGTATCTTTAATTAATTGCTCTTCAGTGTATATCATAAACAGAACATTTTGAATAATTCTATACAAGTAAAAACAAAAATCTTTTATTTATTTTTTTAAACTCCTGGTTCCCCAAAGGGTGGCATGCTGTTTACAACGATTTATGCTCTGTGAAGGCTTTGGGGTCCTTTTGCTTCAGCTCAATGCCTGCACTCAGATATATAGGCACTGTAAAAAAAAAATGTGTTTACAGTGGAAAAAATTATAAGTACCATGCATTTGCTTTATTTTGTTTGTTGCAGAAATGCAAGCAAGCACCTTTTAAGGTTCTGATGAATCAGAATATCCCACCTGTACTGATTGATGTATTCTAAATTCATAGTGCTGAATTTACTTGTTCAGACAACTTTTATGAAGAGTTATTTATTTGTAATAATGAATTTCTCAACTTGGGTATGTTTTGAAAACAGCTTCAATACTGTTCCACAGCAATGCACTAGTAGAAAGTAAGTTTTCTATAAATTAGGATATGTTAGTAGAAAACCTTCATGAGATTCTCTTATGGGTTACAAAATGTGTATGATTCAGTAGAAGCACTTGGTGGGATATTTTCTGTGCCCTTCAGTGAGGAGTGAATTTGTTGGTGGTAAATGCTCATCAGAAGAATACAACAAAGTAATGCTTTACTTGTATTGTGCTGAGACAGTAAGAAAGCTGTTAGTTTTAGTCATTCTGTAGAGTATAGGAACAAAGAAATGGTATTAAAATGTGTATGTTGTATAGCAAAAGATTCTTTTCAGAGCAGTTCTAAATGTATGTAGATAATAATTCATTTAAAAGTGTCTTTCAGAAAAACTTATACAGGCAGAATGTACATTTAATAGAAAAATTACCAAATGGAATATGGTACAATGACTGCTGTTTACAAGACTCATATTTGTGACTGCTCGTTTTAAGCCTTGTAAGCAGCTGAGCCTTAAAAGTGATGAAATTATTTTAGAAAAATCCTCAGCTTGTGTCAGAGAAATATTCCTGTCTAATTGGGGAATTAACAAATCTTTATTTTTAAACCATTACAAAAGAGACTTGCTTGTTCAACATCAGCACATTTCCCTCTGCATTTTTGTTTAAAAATCCACATGCAATTTCAGCAATTATTTCATTTTATTGGTTCATAATTGTGCTTAATGCTCCTTGTAAAACATACTCAAAGCAGCAACTCTGTGACTCCATTTTGGAAGTAAATCAGTTCTTTTAGAATCAGTTTCTTCTTTGACAAATTTAAGACTTTCCTTGATATGTTAAAATGCCTGCTTGCTATAAAATATGCTCTGGACAGGTCATAGGCAAAAACTTACTGTAAGTGAATTCCTACTCCCTTAAAAGAGTAGAAAAGGGCAGAGTTTACCCTTGTGCTCTTAAGCCCATAGTCTTAAATCTGTCATTTCATTCTGAGGAAGCCATAAGAAGTTCTGTTTCCAGGAACTAAGCAGTGGAAGGACAGTTTATTTATTTGTCTTGAGGAAGTGGATGAATAATTTGCTACAAAATTTGACTCCTTACCATCACCACCAACTCTTCTCAACTACTCTCCTAAGACCCTTTTCCCTTCCTTTCTAAGTTTGGTTTGATTAGCAGATAATCTCACTAAAGTAAGGTAAGAATAACAGCAACAAAGTGACCCAAGGTAATAAATGTGGGTGTCCCTCAGCAGTAAAGGTTTGTAAATGGGGTAAATTCATCTTCTAGAAAAGTCAAAAGCACTTGTCTTTGCGGAAAGCTCATTAAATGGACTGAGTTTTGTTTATTAAAAATTCCAAATGTAAACAAATGCATGACAGTAGAAAAACAAAAATCTTAGCAACCAATGACCTGTGTTGAGCCTTATACCTGGCAAAAGTGACTCTTATAAATGACATTTTTGACTTGTAAATGCTCAGTTTATATTTTGATCTGCAGTTTTGATCCTTATAACCAGTGAACTTTGGCAGTCAGTGTAATCTGATTCAGATACAAGAAAAGTGCAGATCTCAGCATATACAGTTGAACCTTGATATGTCTAAATTTTTGATATGTCGAAATATTTTCATTTCCGCTCACGCGTAATAGAAAACTAATGTAAAACAAACTCGTTAACTCAAAATGTTTCTAATCTCACTCTCGATATATCAAATTTTTCCCTTTGTCATCATTGAATAAATAAAAAATAAAAAAAGAACTACCAGAATATCCAAGAGTGTTTGACCGTCACACAGGAAAAACTTGAAGTTGGTAGGAAACCTGATAGGAGCTCAAGCCCTCCGAGTTACCCTTTCAGCAACCCCCCTAATAACCCCCAACACAGGAGGAAGCATCAAGAAAAGTCGCAGTTGTTTAAATTACTTGGAATGGCGACAGTTGGTCGGGAAGTCGTGGGAAAGAGAAGTGTTTCATCTCAGCATCAATAGATTACCCCCCCCTAGCCATCACAACCAGACCACCCAAGGAGGCGACTCACTGGGCTGCCAAAGCTTTCTTTCCATTCTTTCAACAGACGCCTATCTGAATGCCACTAAAACGATGTCTACTAAACGTAAGTTGAATATTCTCTCGATAGCTGATAAAATGCGAGTCATAGAAGCTGTAGAGAAAGGTGGTAAAAAGAAAAATGAGATCGCAAAAGATTTCAAAATCCCTAGCAGTACTTTATCAACAATTCTGAAAAGTAAAGAAAAGATTGTAAGGAGTTTTGATGACAACCATGGGAAAAGGAAAAAAAATTAGAAGCTCTGAATACCCGGATGTTGAAACATGCTTAATGAAATGGATTAGCAAATGCCGTTCACAGAACTTGCCTCTTGGTGGAACTCTAGTAAAAGAAAAAGCTGAAGATTTTGGAAAAAAGTTGGGACACACAGATTTTAAAGCGAGTAATGGTTGGTTCGAGAACTCCAAGAAAAGAAACAACATAACTTTTCTGAAGATGTGTGGTGAAAGTGCTAGCATCGACCAAGAATTGTGCATGGACTGGAAAAAGAGAGTATTGTCACCAATCCTGGAAAATACGATCCAAAAAATGTTTTCAATGCTGATGAGACAGGATTATTTTTTAAGTGTATGCCTGATAAAACTATGGCCATTAAAGGTGAAGCATGTCATGGCGGGAAAAGAAGCAAAGAGAGATTGACTTTGCTGTTTTGTGTTAATATGATGGTTCTGAAAAGCTCACACCTATTCTGATAGGTAAATCTGCTAAACCTCGATGTTTTTCGGGAATCAAATCTTTTCCAGTGACTTATTTAGCGAACAAAAAGGCTTGGATGACTGAAGAAATTTTCACTAATTGGTTAAAGGAATTAGACAGAAAAATGTCTGGTGAACAGCGCGATATTGTTCTTTTCTTGGACAACTGTACAGCGCATAATAAGGTGCCTAAATTAAAATCTGTAAAAGTTGAGTTCATGCCACCAAACACAACTTCTGAATTACAGCTTCTAGACCAAGGTATTATTCAGAGTTTTAAAGTACAATATCGTCAGAAAGTTGTACAAAAATGCATCTACATGTACGTATCACATAGTACTGTACTACAGTACATACTACTGTATAATAAAATGTGTATCCAGTCCTTTCAAGCTTCGCTTTATTGGTTATCAGCATTTTCGTGGATAATACTGTACATACCCAAATCTCTATCTGCAAGATATGGTAAGTGATTTTTTAAAAATTTGTAAAAAATACAGTACATATTCTTTTATGAAATTTTGAAAATTTTTGATATTTCAAATTTTTGGTATCTTGAATCTTTTCTGTACTCCCTTCAAGTTCGACATATCTAGGTTTGACTGTATATATTATGTGTGAAATGCATGTAGCTTAATTATGAGTAACATTTTTAAGTTTATACATTTGTAATAAGGTATTTTGTTAAAGTGAAGTCTAGCATGTGTAGGTCAATATGTTATTTAACAAATACCTTCCCACCATCACCCTTCCACAAACATATTGTCGGCACTACGCCAAAACCATGAATCTGTGTTTTTGGCCATCTTCACATAACTGCAGTTGCTGGATGAGTATATGACTCTTTACACTATGCCAAAGACAGAAACACAAACTACACTGCTGGACAATTGCTAAGGACGGATCATAAAGGGCTATATAGCGCATAAAAAAGTAAGTGTGGTTGGATGCCAAGTGAAATAAAATAATGTCAGAATGCCAGGACATTACAAGAAAGACAATTTATTGTGCTCTGAAATCCAGAAGGCTTTGGAACGTGTTCAAGGGACAAACAGGCCATTTTGTGCAGAATACGTAAACGTGAAAAAAATGCAATTACCGTCCGCAGGCGTTCCGGCGTAAGATTTCAATACGGGATATGGCCACCATGAAGGGCGATGCAAGATTCCACACGTCGTGTCATGCTTTGCACAACATTATCAAGCAGCTGTTGGGGTAGTTTATCCCATTCCTCTGTCAATGCACGGATGAGGGTGTCCTTGTTTATTGGAGGGCATTGGCGACCAGCAAGACTCCTCCCCAAAGCATCCCACACATTTTCAATGGGATTCAGATCTGGAGAACGTGCTGGCCATACGAGGCGTTGAATATCCTCGCTCTCAAGACACTCCTGCACAGCGACTGTTCGATGACATGTTGCGTTGTCGTCCATGAAAATGAATCTATCACCGACAGCACCACGGAACATGCGAACATGAGGTAGCAGAACATCATTAATGTATCGTTGGCCAGTCATAGTCCCAGTTGGAAGCACATAGAGGGACGTACGGCCATTGATCATGATGCCAGCCCATACCATGACACTACATGTTGGATATCGGTCCCTTTCCTGTATGTTTGCTGGACAATATGCAGTACCACTATCACGCCAGACCAGTTGTCGTCAACAATCAGACGATAGACTGTATCTACTCTCATCTGAGAAGAGGACAGCAGACCAGTTGTTATCAGTCCAATTGCGATGCTGATGGCACCATTGCAAACGGGTGGTACGGTGACGTCTGGACAATGGGATGCACACAACAGGACGGCAGGCGTATAGTCCTCCTTCATGCAAACGTCTGACGACAGTTTTTCGGGAGATCCGCTTGCCAGTAGCAGCCATAAACTGATTTGCTACCTCACTAGCTGTGCTGTGCCGGTGTCTTTTTGTTGATAGCACTATGTACCGATCTTCTGCAGGTGTCGTACTGTGAGCACGACCTCCCCCGTGACGTTTGCTACACTCTCCATTTATTTGAAATGATTTCCAAATCCTTGAAACAACACTGTGGCTGACGTCGAACTCCCTGGCAACATCTGTTATTTTTCGCCCTTCTTCAATCTTGCCAATAATACGGCCACACGTAAAATCATCTAGGTGATGTCGGGAAGACATACTGAAAATTGTAAGTTTGTCAATTGAGTCTTTCTCTTTCAACTTTGCGTTTGAACAACAACGGTCAATACACGTCAAATCCTTTATATCTCTTATCAGCGCTATGACGTCACGAACAAGTTCGGCAATCCAAAATTTGCATGCGCACAACACGTCTTACTGTATCCCGCACTTATGCTAATTTCCACATTTTCCTGCCTTCCATTTTATGGTTGCTATCGTTGCTATTGTCATCCGTCCTTAGCAATTGTCCGGCAGTGTATAACGCAAAAGTGGGCAAAAATGTATGTATGATTTCATGTAACTGCAGAATTTTTTATTTTTCAGTGAGCTGCGAGTCTTTAGATGTGATTTTCTCCAAACTCGTATTTTGCAGATTTGTGGTTTTGACGTAGTGCTGACAATATACAATATGCAAGCTGTAATGTGTAGTGCAAAATTTTTTCTGATGCATAGTGTTTCTAGCTGGTAAAATTTTCAGAACTTTTGTACTTCTGTGTATGTTTGAATAAGTATTTGTGCTCTTTTTGTAATTATATGTAGTTATATATATATATTTTTTACTAGGGGCTTTCACTGATTCACTGGGCAAGTGACAGAGATTATATTGAAATAGTTTCTCTTTTGCTGTCATATGGAATAAATATAGACTGTCAGGTAATATTTGTATTTCACCTCCTTACTAGTTGAGGATAAGTTGTGATACTTGTTAAATAAATGATTCAGCAGTTTCCCATCCTAATCACATATTGCATTAACTTTTTTTTTTTTTTTTTTGCTAGAATCATTGAATAACATTCATGTTGCTTTCTATTAGATCAGAAGTTGCTCTTCTACATCAGCTCAATAAGTAAATATCCAATAACTATATTACTGATCTTATTTTTAGTATTGAAAATCATAAAAAATATATCAGTGTTGGGAATCAGCCCATAGCCAACAACTCCCATTGGTCATTCCACCTAAGGATTCTGAAATGAAACCCAGTGAGGTGGAGTCTTTCAGCCTCTGTCACACACAACTAGCTGCTGGTACCTCAACAATATTTATGCTGAAGCTAAGTTTTTATGGGTTTCTCAGATTCATTGAGGGCCCTGTTGCTGTCATGTGTGCAAATGTTGTTTAGCAAAGCCCCCTTTGAGATAGATCTATTTCCTAATGTTGTCTAAGTACTACTGTAAAGACACAGGAGCTATTTTTATGTCGAGAAATTTGCTGCAGATGTGTAATGGAAGCAACATGTTGTTAGTGTGGTGGAGACAAATATTTTTAGATGGTTTGGCCATGTTAAAAGAAAGTCATGAGGTGCTAACTTATCACTCATGCTTTCAAGTAATTAAAGTATAATCCATGCAGTTGATTCAACCCAAGTTGCAAGAAAGGAAGGTAATTCGTATAATATGCTTCTGAAAACTGGCACTTTTATCTATAGAAGTAATGCCATATCATCAGTTCACCACATTCTAGGACTACCCCCAAGAGATGCAGCATTTTACCTTGAAATATGACATAAATCTGAGAGTCTTTCATTTAAATGAAAATCTATAATCTATCATCTTGGAGCATCCTCCTCAGTACTGTCTTCTACAGATGAAGTACTAATTCACTTCTAGTAACTTCATTATGAAGTTTGTTTCTCCACTGGAATAATTAATGTTGTTTCCTCTAATATTCCTCAACCTGCTATAATGGATGCCGTTTTTAGAATCCTTGTGAGACCTTTTATTCACACCCAATTTTCAAACCTAAAATGAGTAGGGGGGCCAAATACCACATTGCATGCTTTCAAGTTTTGTTCGTATATCAGTGTCTTTCTGACTGAAACAGGGACACTCATGTGCAGATATTTTTGGTGGTGTGTGTGGGGGCACATGGAATAATGTAATAGTTTCTAAGTTTCACTTTGCTATTTTTCAAAGAGGAATGTATAAACCATTGTTTTTTCTTGAAGCTTATTTTCAGAGACTGGGATGGGGTACAAAGTTCAAAGTTCCAGGTCCTCTGTTCTGGTAGCATTGCATTGAAAGGTCTTTTCTAGCTGCTTGTACTCATATTTTACTGCACTCATTGTAATTTTTTTTCTCGTTAATGACTACTTCATGAGAAAGTAAAATCACCATTCAGTTCTGTGACATTTCTGTGTACAACACAGTCAATGTCATTCAAAGTTGGAATAGAACCCCTGTTTTCTACTAAAATCAGCAATGATCACAATTAAATATTTTTTAAATCATACTTAAATGATGAAAGATTATACTTCAAGCCATTAATACCACAATATTATCACTTAATCATTAAAATAAAGCAAATTTATAATGAGAGTAATGGCTTTGAAAAATCCACCAATTCTGTGTTACCCATGACTGTTGGAAGTTTGAGTAAAAACTGTAATTTAAACACAGTAAATAACTTGTTCCCAGGAAGTATGTTTTAGAACCCACTCAGACTATATAGAAATCCCAATTTGCCTTATGAAATTTTTCATCACTTGGACATGTTATGTCCCTGAAAACTGTAGCTGATAGGATACAGCACTGGTGGGTAAGTGATCAGAGGCACCAGCTTTTAGCAAGTCCTCTAAGTTGGGCCCAAATTAAAGTCCCAGATGAAGCATGGGTTGTGTGTTTGTCCTAGAGTGTGCTGGTTCTTTACCTTCCTTGGAACTAGTGGTCCTAAAATTGGGGTGGGTGAGTCCTTATATGCATCCTTAGATGCCCATGAGAGTAATGACTATTGTAATTCCTCTGTGCTTAGTTATTTCTACATTGATTTCATGAAACCTGCTGGATTTCTAATCTTTGGTGATAAAATAGTGTTAGCTTAAATATGACGGCGCATGATTAGGTCTAGATTGATCAGCATCACCCAGTCAGTACCTGTAGTCATCTTTCTGTCATATTCATTATTTAAATATTTGTTGTTTCACATCTGCTCATGGTTTTCCTTAGATAGTTTTTTTTTTTTTAAGCTTCCAAGTTAGTCTTGTAAGCTTTCTTTTCTTTTCTTTCTTTAGAGGTGGTAAAAGTGCATTAAACAAATAAATCAAACTTTGATGTTTAATGTTAGAACCTCATGTCAGATAGACTTTACATGGCCATTCCTTCTTTATTCAATGCTGGAATTTTGCTATACTGTCCCATTCACTTAAAAAACAAGGAAAATGTTAACACCCTGACTGTTAACCTATCAACATACAAAGAACTTTCAAGTCTCCACAAAGCGGGCAACTATTTTCTCATTTTAACCTTTTCCAGGTGTACTTTCAGATATTCATAAGTTGTGTGCTGAGTTAGCAAGAGAAACAGATGTTTATAAATCACAGTTGTGAAAAAGAATATCTTTCAGGTTTCTCTTGGAAGAATCAATAAACAATCTCCATTCATTGGGATCATACAGTGTAGCCTCTAGCTTAGGTATAATTCAGAAATATTAATACAATAAATCAATGAGCTCTCTTTAGAAAAATAAGAGATAATGATGTCCCAAGTCACCTCAAGTTCTTGTTGTTAAGTCAATCTTAAGATTCTCTTGAACTGATCCAAATTTCTTAACAAATCATTCAATCAACCACATGAGAAATTGTGATTTATTAGATGTTTTGGGTTGAAAGTCCACATCCTCTTTTCCATTGCTATCATCAAATTTACAATCAGATGAAACTGTGTGAAGAGTACATTGAGGCAAAGGTAAGTATTTCAGGTCTATGAGCAAAATAAAGTCATATATCAGACTAAAAATTGGGAAAATAACTAAATAACTTTTTTTAATTTTCATATATTGTACATCACATGAGCAAAAATAAAAGCTATTGCCATGATTTCCAGTTACATGCCAGACCACAGGAATTCCAAAAGTTAAAGATGCTTTCTTACATTTAGTTGAGTAGTATAACTGTCACAAACTTAGTGTGGAGC
The DNA here is from genome assembly GCA_039090855.1 of Macrothele yani. Lineage (NCBI taxonomy): Eukaryota > Metazoa > Arthropoda > Arachnida > Araneae > Macrothelidae > Macrothele > Macrothele yani. The sequence goes on from CM077012.1 coordinate 65,055,527, forward strand.
CCATTGTGTAACTTTGTATCCAAGTTTCATCCTAAAGTATACAAAATATGCTTCTATGGTGAACTCAGCAGTATCTTGTCTGTGCTTCTCATAAATTTGTTGCAAATATAACATATATAGCTAGGCTGCTCATAACCCTTTGATCCTCATAATGACAGATAAATGGATGGAAATCATTATGCACATAGAATTGTTAACACTAACTCTGATGTCTTCATGCATGCACTTTGACAGAAACTAAACATCTCCAGACTTAATGGTGGCTTAAATATAAAGGCAATTCATTTTGATTAAATTGAAATTTGCTTGAGATGTTAATGACTACATGGCACTCTCATCAACTCTGATATCTGAAAGACTGTGGGAACTGTACCTGTGTATGGTTACTGCACTATCAGAGTTGATATAGAATCTGACTGTGTATGGTTATTGCACTATCAGAGTTGATATAGAATCTGACTGTGTAAACTTTCATTAGGGACTTTTGCATGACTCCCTACGGAAAGCATGCTCAGAACCATATGCTTACTTCTACGAGGGTTGTACCGAAAGTAATGCAAAAGTGGGCATAACTTTTTTATTAACTGACAGAGGTCGTTCAAATTACACATGTTGGTAGAGTAACTCCTTCTCTATACAAAGATACTACTCAACATAGTCTCCATCACAAGCGATGTATTTGCGCTATCATTGAACGCAACTCTCAAATCCTCTTTGAAAAAATCAGGTGTGAACTGTCCTACCAACTTCTTCACCGCCACTTTCACCTTGTCTGTGTCATCAAATTGTTGTCCTCGGAGACTGGCCTTCATTGGGCCCAACAGGTGGAAGTCTGAGGGCGCCAGACCTGGGCTGTATGGTAGATGGGGGACCACTGACCACCCTAATTTGCTGATCTCCGGATTTTTTGCCTAAGATGCATGTGGTCTTGCATTGTCATGGTAATTGTGGATCCTTTTCATATTCTTGTTCGGTCTCTTCCTCCTTATGGCTTCTCTAAGTTTCTTAAGTGTCTCAATGTACTGTTCGCTGGTCACAGTACGGCCACGTTCCAGAAAATCAAGGAGAATGACACCCCTGTCACCCCCCCCCCCCCCAAGTCACCATAGCTTTCTGTGCTGATCACTGGCTCTTGAATTTTTTAGGCCTTAATGAAGAGGTATGTCGCCATTCCATGGATTGATTCTTCGTTTCTGGATTGTAAAGTTATACCCACGTTTCATCCCGTCACCAGATCGAAAAAATTATGTCTTCATTGGCTTCAAACGCTTCCAGCAGATCAGAGCAGACTTCCACCGTTCTCTCCTTCAAATCAAGTATCAACTGCTGAGGTACCCACTTTGCACACACTTTCCAATACCCTAAGTCTTTCACCATCTTCTGTATGGCATTGTGACCACAGTCCAGTTGTACAACGAGCTCACATATTGTGACTTGTCTTTCCGTGTGAATCAGTTCTTCTACTCGCTGACGATTCATGTCAGTGGTCGCAGATGATGTTCTCCCACTGTGTGGTTTGTCTTCAATGCTGGTTTTCCCTTCTTTAAACTTCTTCATCCATCTGTGTACATTGTTCTTGTCAATGGTGTCATCTCTGTAAACATTCTGTAGCCTTCTGTGGATGTCGGACAGCCTGAACCGTTCCTTTGTCAAGAACTCAATGACAGCACGTTGCTTTTGCTTGGAATCCATTATTTACCTGCAATGAAGAAGAAGGGTTACTACAGAGGAAGAATTACTCTACCAACATGTGCAATTTGAACGACCTCTGTCAGTTAATAAAAAAGTTATGCCCACTTTTGCATTACTTTCAGTACAACCCTTGTAGTACAGTGTAAAAGAGAGATGACCAGTTTTTATTGCCTCCAGGACCAAGGCTGAATATTTTGGTCATGAGGGCTGCACATAAATTTATTGTCAATACAAATTAATGGATCGTAATGTGCAAATACATATTTATTTTTAGTATGAGCAAATATAAAATACAAGCATTAAGTGTTTATTAATATTTATTATTGTTTGAACAAAATTGCATGTGTATTGCTCATCTTCTGACACCACTTTGTAGTAATTTGACTAATCAGGAGAGGCTTTTGGTTCTTTAAATAGTGTGTGTGTGCTTCAAATAGCAATGTGGGTGACTTGCAGTTTCTGCGACTTTCAGGTAAAAGTGTTAACATTGAAAACTGTTCAGCAGTGTTATCTATTGTTGTTGAATTAATTTCTCACTTGATATACTCTATGGTGAGTTACATGAACTGACATTGCAGGCTGCATGGGCCACTAGCTAGTCATAATTAATTTTTCTGACACCACTTTGTTGTAATTTGACTAATCTGGAGAGGCTTTTGGTGCTTCAAATAGCAGTGTGGGCTATTTTTTGCAGTTCTTGTGACTTTCTGGGAAAATCGTTAACATTGAAGACTGTTCAACAAAGTTATCTATTGTTGTTGAATTAATTTTGCACTTGAGATACTCAATGGTGGGCTACATGAACTGACATTGTGGGCTGTGTGTGGTTCATGGGCCACTAGCTAGTCATCATTGATCTTGAATACAAAATTATCAAGTGTTGCGTAAGGTTCATTTGGGAAACTACCATACATGGTCGGCTATACAAACTGATATTGTGGGCCATGTGTGGCCAACGGCACACTAGCTGGCCATCATTGATCTTGAATAAAAGATGATTTAAGTGTTGTGTAAGGTTCATTTGGAAAACTTACATACATCACGTGGCTTTAAAAACTGTTATCTATCATACAGTGATCCCAGTTCAGTGACGTGCTCATAAAATGAATGATAGCATTTTTTGAAAAATCTATATGTGACAGAGAAAAACTAATATTATTTATAGATACAGCATAAAAAGTTACTGTGAAACAGTTGAAACATTTTAAACACCAAAACTTCCCATACCTGTATGGTATTATTACAAGGAAAAAAACAAAAACATTAACAGGATACATAAAATAATGAAAACAAAGAGAAAGAATTTGCATTGAAAGTGGCTTTAGTAATATAAATAAAAGTCTTTCATACTGAAAACAAGAGATCTTATAATTTTCAATCAGTCCTAGCTTGTGTTGAAACCTCAAAACTGAACTAGTTTTCTGTTGTTTTTTTTTGTTTTTTTTTATTCCTCTGGCAGTTCCTTTCAGGAGAGTGAATGTAGAGTAAAAAATATGTTGTAATGCATTGTTTGGTAAAATATTTTGACTAAATGATATTTGCAGCTCATGTATGGAATTAAATGCATAGACTTAAATCATTTTGTAAAATAATTATGTGTGTCATTATCAGTAACTGATGAAATTTCCTGATTTGCACAAACTGTAGTGCACAATTATTGACTTCACATAGATCTCAAATGAATTGAAAATATAATGTGATTGTAGAACAAACATTTGTTTTGTAGGATGAAGATGGGCAGACAGCTCTTCATTATGGTAAGAGTGATTCTTGCATTATAATATAAAATTTTCCATATGCATACTTTATGTTCTGTCTTCAATTATAACACTGATTGCTAGAAGCCATGTGCCGTCCTTGAATAAACCATGCTACCAACATTAGTAAGCTGTTTCTTACATGTACATATACAATGCACCACCAAAATCTTACAAGCACTTGTGTAGATACAACTTATGACTCTGTCATGATCATTATGACATGGGCTGATAATGGATGCCAAATGTGCAGAGCCCACCTGGTTATGTGGATGAAATTTTATCTCAAAAAATGAGAGATCCAAAATGAAAGTTTTCAACTTTAGAAATAACTTTCCATTATTTATTGGCCCAAAACTGTATGATCACTGATGGCTTACATAAATGCTGTGAGCAGGCATTTCTTCGAGTCAAGTTGTATTCCTCCAAAATTATTAAATAAAAGCAACTTAAGAAATGCTATTCACAGTTGTGTTCCTGTTCTTAAATCCTAAATTCTAGGCTTGTTCTCATTGTAATTTTTCCTTAATATCCTAATGTGTAGGCAATAGGCTCCAGCTAAATGTAAATAAAACAATATATATGGTAATTTGTTCTAGTCGACATTTTGTAAATATTAATTTTAATCATTTTGTGATTAAAATTAATAATTTTGTGACTGAAAAGCCGAACTTTTTAATATAACTAGGAGTTTATATTTATGAGCATTTGGACTTTAATTGACATTCTGAGTTCATTATTAAGAAAATCAGCTGCAGATTAGGGCCGCTAGGATTTTGTTTCTTGTCTCAGGAAGCTAAAAGCTCCTTTACAATTTTGTAGTGTTACCCCATTTCTCTTACTGTCCAACTCTGTTATTTGGTAGAACCAGAGAAACAGTAGGGAATGCTACAAAAATTGCAAAACAGAGGGATGAGAATTATCCTGGGAGAAGATTGTTATACACAAATCAAGACATTGTTCTCAAAGTTAAACTGGCTTTACTTTTCCAAACTATAATTTTTATATTAAAAATAATTAGAGGTATATTCCCCCATTACACTAATATGCAAGGTTTTCTTGTTTTGAAATGAATAGGTGTATCTGAATGGATTTCTTGCGCAGATTCCGAAAATGACCTTCAAAATTCCGTATCACGTCAAGTTTTTTCACAAATGACGGAAATGAGAAAATTTTTAAAAACTTTATTTTTTAATGACATTGTTATATGGCAACGTTTGTAACATGTGAAAATGTTCTCTGGAGGGACGGAATGATTGTTTAAGGAATAGATAAACATAAATATATAGCTGATAATGGAAATGCAACTGTTTTATCTGTATGACGTCACGATTTGCACCACTCACAAAGGCGGAACATGAGAGAATGTTATCTTGGCAAGGCAGTATGACTCATACCTCACGCCACTGCTCCCTTCTTTCTATTGGTCACATGTGGTGCCATTCGGGGCAGATCGTGTTACACTAGTCAGTGCAAAGAAGGGACTGGTCCCGTTCGGTTGTTTCTTTGTGGCGTGTGCAATGGCTTCACGTGGTTGTGTAAATCATCCAGACATATTTTGCTACATATGTGGCTGTTAAACGACAGGAAAAGAACAGAGGCAAAATATTACGCCTTTCGTGAAAAATGCTTATTTTCAATACTTCGGCATTAAACTAGCAGATCAGGACAAAGTTTGGTCTCCTCACAATGTGTGCCGTGCATGTGTGGAGGGGTTGAGGAACTGGAATAGTAGAAAAAGGGCATCAATGCCGTTCGGTGTACCCATGGTGTGGCGTGAGCTAAAAATCACAGTGACGACTGCTACTTCTGCACAGTGAATATCGTGGGCCATACCAGAACCGCAGTAAGCATAACATTGTGTATCCCAATATCCCATCTGCCATAAGACCAGTGCCCCATAGTGAATCCATCCCTGTGCCATCCCCATCCAATATCAAGCCCCCAACAGACACCGATTCAGACGGTGATACAAGTGATGAGATGTACCAACTGGACAGCATGGAGGATGAAACCCCAGTGCCATTTACCCAGCATGAACTGAATAATTTGGTTTGTGATCTGAATTTACCTAAAGACGCAGCAGAGCTTCTAGGATCACGACTTCAGGAAAAGAATTTACTATGTCCTAATACGAGATTCTCCTGGTACAGACACCGAAAAGCAAAATTGGTTCCGTTTTTTGCTGAGGAAGGCGGTTTGGTATATTGTCGAGACATTCCGGCAGTCATGAAATACTTCAACATTAATTACAATTCAGGACAGTGGAGGTTGTTCATAGATGCCAGCAAATCCAGTTTAAAAGGTGTTTTATTACACAATACTAACATCCATCCATCCATTCAAGTAGCACATTCTGTAACTTTGAAAGAGACACACGAGAACCTTAAATTACTGCTGGAAAGTGTGCAGTAGAAGTTTCATGAATGGTCTTTGTGCAGGGATTTCAAGGTGATTGGAATATTGCTCTGCCAACAAGCAGGCTACACCAAATTTCCTTGCTTTTTGTGTGAATGGGACTCCAGAGCAAGGACGGAACATTGGGTTCGGCAGCAGTGGCCAGTCAGAAGTACATTCACACCTGGCGAAAAAAACATTGTTTCACTTCCACTGGTTGATCCCTCAAAAATACTGTTGCCACCTTTACACATCAAACTTGGCTTAATGAAGCAATTCATGACAGCTTTAAGCAGGGACAGTAAATGCTTTCAGTATCTTGGTGGTAAGTTTCCATCAATCACGTCTGAAAAAATTAAAGCTGGCATTTTCATAGGCCCTCAAATACGAACATTAATGGCAGACAACTTATTCGAGGAAACCATGAGTGAGTGCGAATTGCGAGCATGGACTGCATTCAGAAATGTGGTACACAACTTTTTGGGGAACACGAAGGCTTCAAATTACACCACTTCAGTCGAGGACATGCTGGAATCCTATGAACTGCTTGGTTACAACATGAGCGTCAAAGTTCACTTTCTTCATGCTCATCTAAATTACTTTCCTAACAATCTTGGTGATTTTTCGGAAGAACATGGCAAGCGCTTCCATCAGGATATTTAAGTGATGGAAAAGAGATACCAAGGAAAGTGGACTGTACATCATCATCATCATCATCATTGTCAACCATTATCAATCCACTGCTGGACGAAGGTCTCCCCAAGTTTCCTCCACAACGGTCTGTCTTGTGCCAGTCTCCTCCATGTCACTCCCGCATATTTACGAATTTCATCCACCCATCTCCCATGTGGTCTTTTTCTGGGTCTTTTCCTGTCCCTTGGAATCCAATCTAAAATTTCGGCTGTCCATCTATGGTCTGTCCTTCTGGCAGTATGTCCAGCCCATTGCCATTTCAGGGATTTAACTCTGATCATGATGTCTTCCACTCTCGTCATTTTTCGGATCCACGAGTTCCTCTTCTTATCTCTCCTGGTTATACCAAGCATGCACCTCTCCATGCTTCTTTACTATTGTTGGATGCTGAACAGACACTGTACGGGTGCACACCGAAGACAATCCAAAAAGAGGAAGTTTGAAGGAGAGCCCAGTGGCGAATGTTAGGTATGTTTGCTTTTGAATATGTATTTATGTTTATCTATTCCTTAAACAATCATTCCGCCCCTCCAGAGAATATTTTCACACGTTACAAACGTTGCCATATAGCATACACATACATACATATCACTAAGCTGTTCTCTGAGATTCAGAGGTTAGCTCCAAAAAGAAATACAAACTTCCAGATATTTTTACTTATTGTTGTCATATCAAACTTCTCCATTTACAGCGATCTTGACAGACAACTCATGCTTCATTGATATCCATTACACGCCATACACAAGATCTTTTATACTTCATACTCATAATCTTTTTTCTCATGCAGACACTCCTGAATCTGATCCACCCATGTCTTCCTTGGCCTTCCTCTGCCTTTCCTTCCTGCCACTTGGGCTGAAAAGATTTTCTTAGTAAGCATTTCATCACTCATTCTTTCAACATGGCCAAACCACCAAAGCATATTGGTCTCCACCTTGCTAACAACATTTTGCTTCACATCACACAACGGCAATACATCTTCATTCCTCATTCCTCACACAATCAGGTCGTGTCTTGCCACAAACCCCACGTAAGTAACACATTTCTCCAGCACACAAACGACTCCTACGTTTCTTCTGCAGTACCCAGGTTTCAATGGAATACATCAGAGTAGGAACAATTACTGTTTCATACACAGCCATGCGGGACTCTCTAGAGAACCCGTCATTCCTGCGAAAACCTCCCAGAGCAGCTATGACTTTCAAAGAAGAATTCACTCGCCTACTGATTTCACCATCCAACTTGTTCTCTCTGTCAAACATGCTTCCTAAATACACAAACTCACTCACCTGGTCAATCACAGTGCCATTTATACTTACATTACATTCAGTGCTACCAGTTCCTCTCTCAAACACCATAACTTTGGTTTTTCCCTTATTTATACTCAGTTTGAATTTCATGCAAACTTCGTGCATCCGAGTCAACATACTCTGCAACTCACTTTTGCTCTCTGCCAACAGGACAGTGTCATCAGCATACAGCAATCTGCACACACGGATATCACTAAGACATAAACCACTATTATCTATTTTGGCATCACACATGCATGCGTCCATAAATATATTAAACAGCCATGGTGACATTACACAACCTTGTCTAACTCCTGCACCAATGGAAAACCATTTTGATAAAACACCATTCACTCATATACAAGCTCTACTACCAGCATACATGGCTTTTACACTATTAAGTAGATTCCCAGTAACACCATATTCATTCAATACCTTCCACAATAGTGTCCTATTCACTCGATCGTAAGCTTTCTCTAAATCTATGAAGGCAGTAAAAACTTTCTTCCCAACAGCCAGATACTTTTCAACCATCATGCGTAATGCAAAAATCTGGTTAGTGCAGCCTTTTCCAGGCATAAAACCACTTTGAACATCCCACACTTTCAATGATGTAAGACCCCGTACTTTTTCAATAACAACCTTACCAAACACTTTTCCTGGCACACTCAGTAGGCTAATACCACGATAGTTCTTGCATTCAGTCTGATCACATTTTCCCTTATACAAGGGAACAATAATAGCATCCTTCCAATCCCGAGGGACCATTCCTAACTCCCAGCACAACTGGCAAATTTCAGTTAACCAGTCAATTATAGAGTCACCACCATATTTCAACATCTCTGCAGTTATGCCATCAACTCCTGGAGCCTTACCATTCTGAAGAGATTTTAGAGCTTTACACACTTCTTCTCTTGAGATCCCTCCTGTGCTTTCATCCCTCATTGTGACATCATCTGCGTCTGTCTCAGAATCATTTTTGTTTTCCTGATCTAATAACTCACAGAAGTATTCACCCCATCTGTCACTTAACTCATTGGGCTCCTATATCATTTCCCCAATCTCATTCTTCCCACAACTTACAACTTTGTTTCCCCTATTTTTCCTGAGTCTCATGTACTTCCAGAAGGACTTTCTATCTTTCCAAAAAGCCAGTTCATGCCTTTCCACTTTCTCCTTCCTATCTTTTGCCTTACTGTGGCGAACCAGCTTAGCAGCGTCACGCTTCTTACAGCGATATTCATCCACAGAGACTACCTTGCAACATCCCCAAATAGGCTTCCTTCTTTTTCTTTACTGCCTCTTCAATCTCACTATTCCACCAAGCATCACCTCTATTGTTACCCACTATTGTGGTGCCACAGACCTCTTTAGCAGCAGTGACAACACAGTTCTTAAAACATTCCCACTTCGTTTCTATGTCCCTCTCACAAGACTTCAGTTCCTTCAGTCGTTCTCTGAGTATGTTAGAATAATGCTGATGAATTTCAGGGAGCCTTTCAACCTTTATTCTTTCCATCCTGGGTCTCTTCCCATTCCTTTTCCTCCAGCCAACATTCAGTTTCACTCGTGACACTACCAAGTAATGATCAGAGCGAACATCAGCACCTCTCATCACATGAGTGTCGACAACTAAGTGTTTCAGACGCTGATTGCAGACAACAAAATCTATCACACTCTTTTGACCAAGAGTACCATTTTCCCAAGTATATGTGTGGATATACTTGTGGTTGAAAAATGTATTAGATACACACAAACCATTCTCAATGCTGAGTTCAATTAATCTTTCACCATTATCATTCACACAAGGATCATTAAACTTACCCAGAACATTGTCAGAAATTGCATTCTGCACACCTACTCTAGCATTGAAATCCCCTGCTAGTATAACTTTTTCTTTAGCACCAAACTAGCTCAAAACAGCTTTTAGCTCATTCCAGAAATCTTCTTTCTTATCAGAAGGTTCCGAGTCACAAGGAGCATACACTAAAACAATTACAATTCTCTGAAGTTTCACTTTCAAACGAATCCAGAGAATTCTCTCACTTATGCAACTATAGTGAATCAAGTTGTTCTTCATCTTTTCACTTAAAATCACACCTACACCAGCCTGTCCTCTCACATTATCCATTACTTCAGACCACACACTCACCGTGCCATTCACTTCTTCTACTCCAATTTCCTTCTTTTTGGTTTCACTTACACACAGCACATCCAGTCTATACTTATTCATCTCCTCAATCACCTCACTCATCTTGCCATTTATACCTTTAGTATTCCATACACCAATCTTACATTCACTTAGCCGAGATCTGTTTCTCATACGCCGTTTAGAAAGTCCAGGTCTATTCCGTGGTGGACCGTCCTTTTCAAGTGTGGTAGGTCCACCATATCCCACACTTGAGTCATTCTTAATATTTCTTTTTGTCTTTTTAATCAGGTAAGTACATCAGTGTGGGGGATTAGCCCACAGCTGAGGGTTCCAGTTGGTCATTCAACCTAAGAATTCTGGAACAAAACCCAGTGAGTAGGGGTATTTTCGCCAATGTTACACAGAACTAGCTTGCACCTCTCCAAGATTCACAGAGGCCCTAGTTGCTGTTGTGTGTGCCATTGTTACCACGGAGCGCCCTGAGGAGGCAAACCCATTGCTCACTACGACCGCCCGCTGTGATTAAAAAATAACGTTTTTTTTAATTTTCACATTTCCGTCATTTGTGAAAAAACCTGATGTGATATGGAATTTTGAAGGTCATTTTCGGAATCTGCGCAAAAAATCAATTCAGATACACCTATTCATTTGAAAACAACAGAAAAAAGTTGAAAAATTGCAGATCAGTGTTATCTGCAAGATTTCATCCATCAGAGAAATAGTATTCATGGTTATGACATTGGGCATAAAAATGATTTGGACATTCCAAGAGCAACTAGTAGACACTAGATGGATTCTGCATTTGTGGCAGGTTTCAATGAAATTGTCTGTCAGATGAAGTAAAAATGAATATTTCTGTGAATAAGTTCAAATGAGGGACAATTTTAGTAATCAAATGTTCAAGAGACAATTTGTAAAAATGAGGCATGTAAATATTAATCTATTTTAATTTTTATATTTTCAAAATGTACATAATTTTTTGGTTCACTGTGTTAATTGTGTTTAATAAGCTTTATGCTTAATAAAATTGTTACTCAAATTATTTTAAAAAAGTGCTGTTTATAAGAAAAATGTCTTGTGGGAGACTGTGTCTGTCCATGTCTGACTACATGTTATAATAACAGATTATATATCAGGGTGTCTACCAGGTCACAGTCAATTTTTTTCTCCCCCCCCTCTGTGCCTTACCCTGTAAAAATCAAATTTCAGCTTTGAGCTAAAAAGGGGAAGTCTTGGTCAATGACGATGACGTCATTTCCTTCCTTCAGACAAGTTCTGAAGGGACACACCGTGATACCATTCTCGCCTTCCGCGTTCATTGACTCCGCTTGGCACTTTGCCAACCGCGGTTCTTTCAATTGTGGGCCAACAGTGAGGTCTTTTTGTCGAAAGTAACCAATAACCTGCTTGTTTGCTTTGCAGAAAAATTTATTGCATGTCATTCGGGCTGGGCGACGTGCCAGTAGATTGCGAAAAACCGATTTAAGTTTTACATTGAGGCTCTGATTTTGGCTTTTATCGATTATGAAAAGGCCTTTGATTCGGTGAAACCATCAGCAGTTACAATAGCTTTGAAATCCTGCGGTATTGAAGATGCATACATTGATATTATTCATAACATCTATGAAAATGCAAGTGCAAAGATTCGGCTATTTGAAAATACAACACCCATAAAAATTGGAAAGGGAGTGAGACAAGGTGACACTATATCTCCCAAACTCTTTAATGCCACATTGGAAAATGTCTTTCAATCACTGAACTGGGAAAACAAAGGGATAAAGATTAATGGAGATTATCTAACTCACCTTCCTTTTGCTGATGACGTAGTCATTTTTGCAAGTACCCCATCAGAGCTGCAAAGTATGATACAGGAACTTGCTGACAAGAGTAAAGAAGTGGGATTAAAAATGAACTCTCAGAAGACAAAAGTGATGTTCAATGCTTTTACAAGAAATGAAGATTTATCGATTGATGGGAGGGAAAGCTGGAGATAACCAATACCTACATTTATCTTGGACAGCAGATATCAAGTGAGGGTCACATTAATGAAGAAATTAGGTGTATAAAACTTGCCTGGAGAGCGTTTGGAAGAAACAGTATAATTTTCAAGAGCAATATGCCATTATGTCTTAAAAGAAACGTGGTTGATCAATGCATCCTTCCAGTGCTTACATATGGTGCAGAGACGTGGACCTTAACTAAAAGAGACATACAAAGACTGCAGCAACTCAAAGCAGCATGGAGAGATTCATGCTGGGTGTAACCAGGAGAGATAAGAAGAGGAACTCGTGGATCAGAAAAATGACAAGAGTGGAAGACATCATGATCAGAGTAAAATCCCTGAAATGGTAATGGGCTGGACATATTGCCAGAAAGACAGACCATCGATAGACAGCTTAAATTTTAGATTGGATTCCAAGGGACAGGAAAAGACCCAGAAGAAGACCATATGGGCGGATGAAATTCGAAAGTATGTGGGAGTAACATGGAGGAGACTGGCACAAGACAGACCATTGTGGAAGAAACTTACGGAGACCTTCGTCCAGCAGTGGATTGATAATGGTTGACAATGATGATGATGACTACGATGTGTTGTCCTTCGCGATATCGCGATGTGATCTATTGTGAGGTAAGATGTTGATGGAACCACACGATGGCGTCGCGGACATCGGAGCTTCTTCACAAATGATGGGAATCCATCACGAAGCAAACACGATGTTTAAACTGGTTCTTATCAGGCCGCCGTGTGTCGATTATGCCATAAAGCGGCAAATTCGCATGTACTGCTTTATCGATTGATGGGGGAAGCTGGAGATAACCAATACCTACATTTATGCAGAAATGATGTTCGAACAGGTTTTGATCAGTACGATTCCGAAACTATAAATCATTCCAAGTCATAAAAAGCGCTGCTGCATGTTTGTATGCCGTGACTGCAATCTCCGGGAACTCAGGAATTTACTGCAGTCTAGGAAGTAGTTGGTGAGTAATTAGCATGTTTTTTTTAAAAAAGATTCTGCACACAAATCGGTTTGTCTATCCGTGGACACCATATCTCTGCAACTATTAGTCCGATTTGAAAAATTCTCTTTGCATTGGGAAGCTTAAAATGTGAGAATGATGATCCTCACATTCCGAGTTTTTCAGATGCGCAACTTCGCCGCTAGAGGGCATAATTGCTTATGATATCGAATTTAAAATGCAATTTATTGCATATATTTGCTTCTAAATATCCGATTGAAAACATTCTTTTTCCTTTCAATGCCATTTATAACGAACTGTTTTAGATGCAGTTTCTTTTTCAAGTAATGCATAGATTTTCCACTAGGGAGCGTAAAGGCAACTTGCGTTTCCCCGATATCTCTGCTTCTAAAACTCCTATTTGAAAAATTCTTTCTGCATCAGATACTGCTCCTAATGAGAAATGCTTTTCATGTAATTTCAAAATTTTGATAAAGTATGGTTTGGCCACCAGGGGGCGTAAGCGTTTATTTCTGCTTCTGATGTATTTGCAGCAAAATCCGAGCTTCTGAAAAAATTCTTTCGCAGACCACCAATACCGCTCACTTTGGAAAACGTTTTGAGAACACCTCCTGCTTAAAATAGTGCATAGTTTTCCCACCAGGTGACATAGATGTATATCTTATTTTTTGTTGATATCTCTGCTTCCAAGAGTACGATTTAAAAAATTCTTTGTTGGAGAGCTTTTCTGGTGCAAAATGTTTCTCATATAGTTTCAAGTTTTTCAAGTAGTGCATAGATTTTCCACTAGGGGGCGCAAAAAGGTAACTTGAGTTTTCCCGATAAAACTCTGATTTGAAAAAATCTAAAACTCTGATTTGAAAAAATCTTTTAGCATTGGATACTGCTTCTGATGAGAAATGTTTTGCATATGATTTCTAAATTTTGATAAAGTATGGTTTGGCCACTAGGGGGCGTAAGCGTTTATTTTTGTTTCTGACGTATTTGCAGTAAAATCCAAGCTTCTGAAAAAGTAGACTGAAAAAATTATTTCGTAGACCGATACCGCTCACCTCGGAAAACGTTTTGAGAACCTCCTGCGTAAAATAGCTCATAGTTTTCCCACCAGGGGTGTATATCGTATTTTTGTCAATATCTCTGTTTCTAAGCATCTGATTTGAAAAATTCTTTCTTTTTTGGGGAGTGTTTTCACTGTGAAATGTTTCTCATATAATTTCAAATTTTTCTTAACGCACAAGTCTGCCACTAGAGGGCATAAGCTCACGTTTCTGTTTACGGCAATATCTGCAGGGCTAAAAATCCGATATAAAAGATTCTTTTTCGGTCAGATACTACTAATTATGAAAACTCTGTGTAATTTCTTTACAAAATAATGCCCAATTTTGCCGCTAGGGACGCCAATGTTTAATCTGTTTTTCTTAATATCTCTGCTTTTAAATGTACGATTTAAGAAATTCTTTCAGCACCGGATGCCATTTACCTTGTGGAACACTTTAGGTTAGTATTTGAGGAGTTCACAGTTCTACCACTAAGTGGTGGTTATGTACTTCTGCTTGCAGCTGTATCTCTGCTTCTAAAAATCCTATTGAGAAATTTCTTATTTTTACTGTATGCCATTCTCCACGATAGAGAGTGGTGCATTTATCCTCTTTAAACAATGCACAAAATTCCCGCTAGGGTGCATAAAGGTCAGTACCTTTTTCTCAGTCTCTTCTTCCGGGAGACATATTTGAACAGTTCTTTTTCATTAGCATATGTTTTTACTTTCCCATTAGGCATAGAGTTATATCATGTTTCTTTCTTTCTTTCTCTCTTTTAACTGTTCGATTTGAAAATCTGTCTCCGATACCTTCCTTCTGCTGTGATAAACTTTTTATGCACAGTTTGTTAATTTTCGTTACATACTTTTTAGCTGCTGGTGGAAGCAAGTAGCTGTTTCTATTTCTGGATGTTTTATAAATTGAAGGAATCTGGTTGATATTTTTCTAACTGGTTGCATTGGCTTTGAATAACTTTGATAAATTTAATTTGCATCAGAAAAAATTCAAGATGTGCTCATTACAACCCAAAATTTGATGTCACCTGTCTTGTTTTCTTTTTTGTTCACGTTTTAGCAAAACAGTATAAAGAGATGTATAGGCATTTAAAATTACATCTGTATAATTTTTTGAATGTCAGTCAGTGCAGTTCCACTCTTTCGGATAATTATTTCATTTTATTCAACATTTTCAAAATATTTAATCAGGCCTAGGTTAGGTAAAAAAAAAAAAAAAGCTTAACTGCAGATTTCAGTACTTCCCATTGGAATTGCGCCATAAAAATGGGTGTAAATGCACTGCACATTGAGTAGACGGACACAAAAATATTACACTTTCAAAATTTTTAGTCAGGCCTAGGCTAGGCACAAAAAAAGAAAAACCGGACTACAGATTTGGATACTTTCCGACGGAATTTCACCATTAAAATAGTTATAAATGCACTGCATGTTGAGTAGACAGACACAAAAATATCACACTTTCAAAAATTTTAATAGGCCTAGGCTAGGCACAGAAAAAAAAAAATAATAAATAAATAAATGAAAATAAAGGCCTAACCATAAGTTTGGGTACTTCCTCATGGAACTTCACCCGAAAAATCTACAAATGTACTAAACGTAAAGTAGATGCACAGAATAACATTATATTAAAAAATAATAATCAGGCCACATATTCAACATATTTTCAAAATAATAAAACTAAATGTTGCATCAAAATGTAAAGAAGCACTAAGAAAACAGAAAAGTCAGCAAGCAGAGAAAGAGAAGAAAATCAGATGTGCTGTGGGAAGAATTAAAAAACTGAAAGAAAGAAAGAAAAAGTTATTGGAACAGGCTGAAGAAGCTAATGCAATAGAAACAGAAATTAAAGCAGCTGACACATACAAACAAACTGCAGAGTAAAAGCTATGTCATACATTGCATTTGGATTGTTAAAACTCTTCATTAGTGCCCTGGGGGCTAAATATTATCCAATGAGGAAGTGTTTGATGTAGATAACTTTTTTAGTTTTATGTATGCTTAGTAATACTGAGCCTTACATGTCTACTTAATGCATGTTCGCTACAACGTATGTACAACATTTTTACCCATTCCCAACATAACTTATTAACAGGGTTCGAAAAATACGGTCGCCCAGGGCGACCAAAAAATTTGTCCGGGCCGTCACGGAAAACATCACTGAAAAACATGTACTGTAATTTTTGTCGTATAATCCGCGAATAAACGCCGATTAAAAAAAAAAAAAAAAAAAAAAGGATGTTTTTGCGGCCGTTTAATTAAGAAAAAAAAATCCGCAGAGTAATTATGCAGGAGAGTGGGTGTGATAAAAAGAACTCCCTTGGAAACATTCTCAGTTCAGGACTTTGTGTGGAGAAGGGGGGGGGGGGTTCAAAATGACAGACTGCAAAAGTTATAGGGAGGGACAGCGGGAATTACTTTATCTTTGTATTGTTGGGGAAGAGAAAACGCTGACTGTGCTTGTGCCCTCTCTTCGTCAATCGGCCAATAAAAATGTACGCAAAGCGCTCACTTCATGAACCTACACATGCATGCCTCATTTGAAAGTTCCATGTTCTGGATCTCGTGTGCTCAGTGCCTTGTATTTTAATTCACCATTTTGACCAAGGTCATTTCATGTCAGATCACCCAGCTTAATTTTGAAATGACATCCACCAACTCAGATTTTCATGAAACTTTTTTTACTTGTTACTACCACCAAGTTACTAATCCATGTAAAAAATTTCCGTTCTAGGCCACATAGTTTCTGAGATATAAAATGTCAAAGTTTTGGAAAATTGTACATTGATGACATTTCCGTGACTACGCTTTCAGACGCAGTATTTGAGAAAAAATTCATAGTTCTGTTTCTAATCAACATATCACTACCAAAATTTTACCACATGTCAAGCAAAGTATGTACATTTCAGAAAAAAATATTATATAAATCTTGCCTACCTACCTCTGAGAGACATTAAAATTTAGTAAATTTTTTTATAAACAAATTTTTAAGTGCAAAGGGGTTGCTTCATTAAGTGAGTATTATGACATAAGGCACAGGAGTTACCAGAACGCTTTCTTTTTTAATTGAATCTAAAAGTATAGTCTAAAAGGCTGTGAAAGAAAAATAGTGGGATTTTGATTGCTAATATAGTTATTTTAACTTATAAATTAAGTTATTCTATCTAAGCACAGACAGTTTCAAACGGAACACTATGCATCATAATAGACAAAAATGTTCATAGGTAAATTTTAGAATTTTTTTATCAGTGTATGAAGAGCATAAATTACAAATTTTAGTAATGTGGAGAAAGCTTATGACAAGAAAATTTTTGTCATAATAACTTAAATAAATAAATAAAAACTGGTTTAGAGCACAAAATTTTCAACTGTAAGTGATAAAAACATAAGAAGTGTAACAATTAGTAGGTATCTATAACTAATTAGGATAATCAACCAATGGAATATTTTAGTTCAACAAATTAAAAGCTTGAATAATTAATCTTACTTTTTATCTGAGATGTCGTATCTTATTGTACTGGTGTTGTATTAAATCAGCCTCTTTTTCAGAAAAGTAGTACACCCTTCCAGAGCCCTTGGTGGTGGGAGGACTAACACAAGAAATGATGTTACATAGGGGAACGTGGCAGATGTCTTTCTGTGGAGGCCAGTAAAATGATAGTGCTGGGCCATACGGGGGCATGAACTTTACTTTTAGATCACCTTCCTCCACATGTTTAGAAAGTACTAATCCAAAAACCAGTGACTGTCATAAATACATACAATGTATGAGCTTGTAGAGATCTGTGACATCTTGACTGCAGGTGGTTGCTCTCCAGAGAAGTGGAAAATAGTGCTGAAATTTTCATCAAAGCTAGTTCTCTTTGTTCCAATGGAATCTTCAGACACAGGGATGAAATGGTGAAAGCCACGTGTACCAGGAATTGTTTTTGCTTTGGAGAATCAGGCTTCTAGCTGCTGACGTGTTTCTGAAAGTGTTTCTTTTTTTACCATCCAGAATTTTATGTTTTTGACTCTTGCCTCACAGAAATTGAGGACTTTTTCAATTGAGTCTATTGTATCGCCAGGGCACATTTGAAGGCTTGCTCGGGTAACCAGCAGCTAAACTGTACCACCAATGCCGTTGCAAGGAGATTTCCCGTGACTAGTTGCAAAAAATATCCATGATGTTGCTAAAGAGAAGTTCTGGTTGTGGTAGCAAAGATTGAGAAAGTTTTTGCAGTTCTTATACTGTGCAGCACATCCGTCACTGAAATAAAATACATTTTTTACAATGGGAAAGTTTTTCTTTATATACTGAGTGATTATTTTTTGTGTTTTGTATACAAAGGCTACATCATGCTCTAAATCATCGGACAAGATGCACACACTTAGAAACAAGTAGGTCTTCAGAGTGGTGGACACGTGTGTAGATTACAGCTGTATGTAGTGAACAACTGTCGCTTGTCCAGTGATACCCTTGTGCTGCATCTTGAATGATGTATGAGTAATTTTCACTGAAGTCTAGGAGAAAAATAGCTGCATCCGATTCAAGGTTTTCTTTCATTTTCTTTAGAAAATTTGCTTGAGATTTAGTTATAAATGCATGGGGCACAAGTTTGTCAGTTAAAGTCGCTAAATATTCATCAAATGTCACAGTGAATTTCACCTGTTGTGTTCTGTCTGTCGATACCCATGAACTGTATGACACTTCATCTTCAGGGTTCCACTTTTCAAATTTTTCGAGTAAAAATTTTCACTGGATGGGCATTGAGAGCAGTGTCACAGCATGCAGTCTTTGTTATCCTTAGAACAGACTAAATAATCAGTCAGGTCCTGGTATGTCTCTTCTATACAAAAAGCATGAAGTAGAAGACTTACATTTTGATGGATTGAGCAAACACAAATGGAATGTGTTCCAGAAGACCCTGCTAACACACACCATTTTGGATGCAGCATGCAGAATTTTGAGATGCCAATTTTAATGTTGGGATACTCAAATTTAAAAGCAGAATAAAATTCATTTAAATTAGCAAGTAATAATCTCTTTTGTACATGAACATTTTTAGAAATACTGACTGCGTCCTTTTTTCCTGCCATGATTCAAGAGTATACATCACTTTGGTAAAAGTTTTTCACCAATTCAATTATATTTTCACTGAGTGTTTTTCCTTTTCTGGGTTCAGGTAAAGCCATGATTCCTTTGTCTCTGAGAAGGTATCTTGCTTGACGGATGGCATATTCACTTACATGGAACTCTTCTATGATTTTTTCCCTGCTCCATGAAGTAGGAACAAGCTTCAAAAGTTGTATCTTTTCTCTCCGTGACATTGAAGCCTCAAGTTTTGTTTTAAGTTAACCTACAAGCACGTTCATATCATCTGCTTTTTGTTTTAAATCTTTTGGCATCTTTTTCAGGTGGAGAAAATTCTTTTTCTATAACCCTACTAACCTTACTTTTTAAATTAGAACATGCTGACTCAACCTTTTTTTTTTTTTTTTTTGTGCATAGGCAGATTTGCTGTGTGATGCAATGGCATGAAATTTCAGAGGAGACTCCCCTATCTCTGCCAGTGATGTATTAATTTTCCCTAATGTTTCTTCTTTGGAAATTGATGTTTCAAATTACAAATACTCTGGTTGCTGTCACTATCTGTGTCCACCTCTTTAATGTCATCATTTTCATTTAAAAATTGTGAGTGTTTCTGCACCTTTTCTCTACATGCATCACATATCTTCTGTCCAGGAATTGATTTCACAATCATTGGAATTTTATTAATTTTCTCTGAAAAGTCAAAGGTCACATTCCTCAATGCTTTTTTAATTTTTTTCTTGTGGCACTTAAATGGATCAAAACAACTTTTCTGGTAAGTTTCACATTTTCTCAGCTAGTATGTTTTATGATGCTCACAAATATTAAACAGAAGTTCACAACTTACCCAACTTCTCAAGGCCAAAAATTCTTTTTCTGAAGCACTTATTGTTTCAAAGTTTATCAGATTCACCTCCTGTGTGTAACTCTTCTTATGGCACTCAGTTCCACTTTCTTTTCCTATACTACATTGTTCAACAAGCTGTTCAGTTTGGGACATTTTTAAAACTAATATTTCAAAGGGTTACTAAAAACTTTCTTTTAAACCTTGGAACAGAAAAGTGATCTTTAACTGTAACTAAGAGGAATAACCCACTTCTGAAAACTTTTGAACATTTGAAGCAGCATAAAGCACCTTCACTCAACAATAGATAGCAGATGACTGAGCTGAGACTGACTAGTAGTGCAATCCAGTTGAATCCTGTACACAGAAGAATGACTCATGTTGAATCAGCTCATGCTTTTAGAGTGCTCATACATGCTGAGTCACCTCGTGCTTTCAAATTGCTGGTACAGCTAGTTTTATCCCACTTGCCTCAAAGTATTCCATCCAGTTAAAAAAAAAAAAAAAAACCTAATTCATTCAAAACAATTTTTAAATTGAACCATGACTAATTCAATTTGATTTTTTCATTATCAAATTTATACCAAGCCGGTAAAGTTTGGCATTGAACAGTACAATAATTTCAATTATTTGACTAGTTTACATTTATTCTGTATTAGGCCAAATCATTACATACAGGTAATTATCTATTATGATGCATAGGTGTCTGCATAGAATGTGTCAAATTATGAGTTATAAGTTAAAATAACTGTATTAGCAATCAAAATCCCACTATTTTTCTTTCACAGCCTTTTAGACTATACTTTTAAGTTCAATTAAAAAAAAAAGCACTCTGGTAACTCCTGTGCCTTATGTCATAATACTCACTTAATGAAGCAACGTCTGTGCACTTAAAAATTTGTTTATAAAAATGTTTACTAAATTTTAATGTCTCTCAGAGGTAGGCAAGATTTATATAATATTTTTTTCTGAAATGTACATACTTTGCTTGACATGTGGTAAAATTTTGGCAGTGATATGTTGATTAGACACAGAACTATGAATTTTTTTCTCAAATACTGCGTCTAAAAGCGGAGTCTCGGAAACGTCATCAATGTACAATTTTCCAAAACTTTGATATTTTATATCTCAGAAACTATGTGGCCTAGAGAGGAAAAATTTTACATGGATTAGTAACTTGGTAGTAGTAACAAGTAAAAAAGTTTCATGAAAATCTGAGTTGGTGGGTGTCATACCCTGGGTGAATTGACATGGAATGAGCCCAAAGTCTTTGCTGCTGATAGTTTCCTTCATTGCTATTTATGACGTCTTCGAAAAGGAAACGTTTCAGTTACACTTCCGAATTTAAACTTAAAATGGGGTAACAGCTGAGTATATGATCGTGTCACACTACGTGATAGTTTTCAAAAGGTGAGAAAACTAGTGTGCAGTGACACGCGAAAAGCTGCGGTCTGAAATGTAAACAAACCCGTCGCTAAACTCCGCGGGAGAAGTCCAGCCCATTTTTTTTTACCTGTGTGTAAGCCGACTCCCCTACTTTGAAAGCAGAATTTCTTTCAAAAACTTTCGAATTACACGCGAGTGTATATACGGTATTTCTATGAATTGTTCTGTATCAGTGTATCATCATGGGCAATGTGTAATGCAATTGAAGCTACTGCATCGGCATGATTAAATTTTGTGCTCTATGGATGCCACACCACAACTAGGCTTCTATTGTGTCCCAAGATAAAAATATATTAAAAAAGGTTTCCTTTAAAAAATGAATTTCTTTATTTAATAAGATCGTTTTTATTTTTTATTTTTCCGGACTCCAGGGTCTTTATGTGACCGACTTTTCTGTCGAAAATTCCGCTTTTGGATCAGCATTTGTAATGTGCGGATTATACAGTGATTTTTTTTTCTTCTGAATGTCACAATCTGCGAATTATACGCTGGCACAGATTATACGAAGGTAAAAAAACAAAAAAAATGCAAATTCCAGTCTGGGGATAAATGACGAAAATTACGGTAATTCAAGAATTTTCGAGCTTCCAGACAAAAAAAAACCGAAAGTGTACCGTTTTTTTTTGCTAGGGAGAGATAAGCTGACAGTAGAACATTTTTTTGGACAGAAGTGTACATACATGACTTTGATATCATATATACCCCCATCCCCCTTTTCCCACTGGTCCAGTGTCTGGCCACTAAAAATTTAGCTGGCCACCAGATTTCAGAATATTTTTCTACCCCTGCTTATTAACATCATGCTGAAAATTTCCACTAATTGGAAGCTGCATACTTTTGAAGTCTAGAAATCTTTGTTTACGGTATACTCATTTCTGGCTTCTCTGATTGAAGAAGGAGGAATTCGCATTGGTATTGCTATTATTTTGATTTACTGAGGACATTCTTGTAAAACCACCAGCCTCATATTTATTATGTCCACTAATAAATATGAGGCTGGTGGATTAATAACTAAACTTTCAAATTCTATGAAATGGTCCTAGC
Source organism: Macrothele yani (assembly GCA_039090855.1). NCBI lineage: Eukaryota > Metazoa > Arthropoda > Arachnida > Araneae > Macrothelidae > Macrothele > Macrothele yani. The sequence goes on from CM077012.1 coordinate 65,077,948, forward strand.
CACCTCACATATTCAACAGGCCATACTCTTATGTAATTTTTTTTTCTTTTGCTATGTAACAAACACACCTTAAGTTCAACCTATGGAACAAGGAGCTATTGCCACTTTGGAATCGTATTATATCGTGATCTGAAGACAGCTTATTTTAGTAACCATTAGTAAGGACAAGGCAACTGTTAAACAGTGTAGTTGTGATTATGATATTTTGTATGCAGTATCACAGGAACTTCGACAGTGCATGAAAAATGATGACAGTAATGCAGGGTTGGACTTTGACATAAACTTTTTGTCCACAATTTGTGACTGATTTGGAAGGATTTGAACAACTGTTAGATTAATAATATTGTTCAAGAAATTCTCTAGTTACCCAAAAAGCTTGATTTGGAAACTGATGATGTGAAAGAATTGTTAGCCTCACACAGTAAAAGAATTAGCACTGAGGGCTTGATTGAACTAGAAACATGATCAGGGAAAGTGGCTCATAAGAAAACTCAGTTGAATAAATTACTAAAGAAAATGTACACTAACAAACATTCTCAATAAAACTTTCAAAATTATAGAACAGCTTGTAAATAAAATTGATAAGTGTGGTCCTGATATTGAATGCAGTTCTTCAGTTGTGTATATGTTCAGATACTTTGTGCAAGAGTGTGAAGCTTGTTTTGAATAGCATTTATTTGCTGAGTAAATAATGTTATCAAAAATTTAAATAAATTGCTATTAATTTTAATTGTTCATAACAGAGTAAACCTTTATAACATACTTCCTATACTCGCTTGACATACTTTCGTGTAAAGTGCAGGTTTTCCGGCTACAAGTAATTTTTTATAGTGTGGTATTTTGAGTTTTTCACTAAATGCAAGCTTATTGGTAAAAAAAAAATGCTATTTATTTTAACTTTCTAGAAATCAGATTTTATATTTAATTAATTAAAATGGCCGAACTCCTACACTATTGACAGAAAGAATAGTCGAGAAAACTTAGCTGTAGGGTCAAGAAATGTCCCGTAAAAGTCAAGGAAATGGCAAGAAAAGGTCAAGAAATTGAGTCTCCTGAAAATGGTAGACACCCTGTATATATTACACACCTAGAAGAACACATTTCTGTGATCTGCCACTGTGAAAGTGCAAGATTATTCATTCATTTGCACTTCATTTGAGCATAGCATAATGGCATTTATGTTGGAATGGTATGTTATGTATGAGGGTAAATCCAAAAGTCAATGTTGTCGTGTATTAAAGAAACTAAGAGGCATACAGATAACAATTCCCTTATTTCTCAACATAGTCCCCCTGTTGTTCAATGCATATTTTATATGTCTACAAGCTTGTGGATTTCAGCAGAGAAGGATGTTTTAGGTTGTTCCTGCAGCCACAAATACACCGTTTCCTGTACCTGGACATCACTTTTAAAATGACAGCCTCGCAAAGCGTCTTTCAGTGGTCCAAAGACATGAAACTCGCACGGCGCCAGATCAGGGCTGTAAGCAAGATGTGGTTAATACCTCAAACTTCAACTCGGTAGTTGTTTGTCAAGTTGCCAATGCTGTATGTGGAGGAGCGTTGTCATGCAGCAACAGCACTTTTTTGGATAACATTCCCTGTTTTGTGCGAATTGCTGGTTTCATCTTTCAACTCATCACAATATGACCGGCTGTTAATTGAGTCACCCTCTGCTTGATAGTGTTCAATGACGGGTCTTTTCATGTCAAAAAAGAGAGTCAGCATTAACTTTCGTGCCGAAGGGACAATTTTGAACTTCTTTTTGCACATGGAGCTCGGATGTTTCCGCTCCATGCTTTGCCTTTTGCTCTTGGGATCGTAATGATGGACCCATGTTTTGTCCCCAGTGACAATCCTCTCCAGAGTACTGGGATCTGACTCATACCGCTGCAAAAAATTTCTGCCAATTTCCAGGCGCTGCTGCTTGTGTGCATCAGACAACTGCCGTGGCACCCATCTGGCACACACTTTGATATCCGAGATCATCATGCACTATTGAAAATACAGAACCAAAGCTAATGTTTACCTTTTGGGCGATCTCAGAAAAAGAAACCCGGCAATCTTCTTTAATGAGCACATTGATGCGATCCAGAGGGTCCTTTGTGTGAGAGGTCGACAGTCGCCCCAAACAAGCTTCATCAAACACATTTATTCTACCAGCTCGAAACTTTTCTATCCACTTGTACACATGTTTCTGGCTCATACACTTGTCCTCCTCATGTTTAAAAAGCATCGTATGATGAATTTCAGCGGGTTGCACACCCTCAGCCCTTAAAAATCTTACTACCCTTTGCTGCTCAACAATGGAGCATTTCGACAAACAAGCAGCCATGTTTACGCCCTTACAACTGCTGGGTAACTGTGGTTAGAAGATTAGTGATTTCATACGTCACGCGTCAAGGTCACGTGCCCTCCCCAAATAGCAATCTGCCGCAGCTTTGCTTGCCTACATAACAAGAGCAGTAAACCTTACTTTTTGATTCACCCTTGTAAATACAAAAATTACAAATTATTCTTCAAATCAGAAGTGCAGTTCATTGATGCCATTTGCATATAAGTCAGCCATGACAGGATGTTCTAGCATACGTGTTTGCACATGCTCACTGTAGCTTAAGGCTTAAAATGGAGTTGGGATGAGAGAGTGGGTTGAGTCACAGGAAGTGGTACAGATTTTGCATTGTCCCCACATGATCCTTATTTGTGTCATTTTCAGCAAGCACTGCACCTAGGAGATTCAGAGAAATGTTACTTTCTCTTGAATGCATTAGAAGAGCCAGATTTTGTGTCAAACTGCCAACGAGTCACAAGTTCACCCAAGATGGTGTAGTGAACAGACATATAATGAGCACTTCTGGTCATCAGGCAACCCTTACTAGATGAGGGACACACAACATCAAGTCATGTGGTCCACCAACATTTGGTGTGGCCAGTGCAGTAACCACTTAATAAGGCGTTTTTTGTCTTTTTACCAAGGTTATCTGAATTCTAAATGACATTTGTATCTGCTAAGAATGGATGTTGAAGGTTTGACGACCACCATGAGCACTAAGAATGGATGTAGTAGGTTACTTAGACAATTTTTGACATTACAGCTGTTTAACTATGTGTGGTACCAGCACGACAAGAAGTGTACAAGTAACACAATGGTTAGATGATCTTTCTCACCAGCACTGGATAATATGCACAATAGCATGGCCCTCAAGGTAGGTTACCTGATTGTTCTTCTAGGGGTAGCTGAAATCACAGGTTTATACATCACCATCATTGAACATGCTAGATCTTCAACAGTGAATCACAGCTGCATGTGCTATTGTAGATGGCAATATGTTGAATAGCATTCGGAGGCAGCTGATTGGATACATGCATAGCTGCTAATGATGGACAATATGAGTATGCGAGGGATGTTTTGTAAGTTCAATTTTGTAAGCTATAAAGTCCAATTTGTTTGTTTGCATGTTGCTTCTTGGTGTTTGATTATACTGTAGGGATGTTTTGGGTTCCTTTCCATCCTTTGTTTTGGGATTATCCATCCATCCTTTGTTTTGGGATTATCCATCCATCCTTTGTTTTGGGATTATCCATCCTTCCTTTGTTTGACATTATTATCATCCATCCATGGGATTATCCATCCTTCCTTTGTTTGACATTATTATCATCCATCCATGGGATTATCCATCCTTTCTTTGTTTTACATTATGTATTATTTTTGCTATGCCGTACAACTTCGTAATTCACTTTGTTGCCCTATCCCCAAAGTGGGGGAGGGGGTTTGACAAGATAGCAGCTTTTTATCTCCCCTATCGGTAACAAGGGGTCTAATTGTTGTTTTATCATGTAATGCCACAGGAGTTTCCTATACACCTGCACAAAAAGTAGAATGCTAGCTGCCATAGTTCTCACATAATTGGTCTGGCCCATTACTTTCCTTGCCACCTCGATAGCAATCCATTTAGAGGCAACAACTTAGAAATAAGCAGTCTGAAAATTAAGCTGGAAATTGGCCTTGGGCCACTAAGCTTTCATGGAAATTTTAGGAGGCAGTTGTGCTTTGTGAGAGTCTTTACAATGTTTTTTGTTAATTTGACTCAGTTCTATTTTCTGTGTAGTGACGATGGCTGAGATGTGTGATTCACTTTTCATCACTGTCCAGATCTGTTGTGTTGGACACCATTTTCATTGCACCCTATTTTATGTGATAACCAAAGGAAAAACATCTCACAGTGTTCGCTGTTAAATGACCATTGTTGTGTGTCATTTAGTTTTCTAATTTTCATCATATTAGGTTTAGTTTGATTTCTGGTCAGGTAGTGTTTTTCTGATTGCAACATTAATTAAGCCTCAATATTTTCTGAACAGAAAATACACCAACAGCTCCACACATTCTTAATGTGAAAGTTGAATATAATTTTTTGTATCTTACTCTCTTTAGCAAAGAAGGAAAGAGTTGTCTTGGTTGGTTGTCTAGGAAAAACCTTTTGTATCCACTTACCTTTGTTTCACATTATAATTTAAGTTGCCTGTCCATAGTAACATTTACTTTCCTGTGACTATCAAGGTACATTGTCAGTTTCTTTTTAAAAAAATTCTTACTTATGTAAGAAATATTAGCAGAGTGCTTGTCTTGAGTGCTTGTATGTTGTTTGATTGTTCTACAGGTTGGTAAGTGTTCTAATAGTGGTGTCTTAGATAAAAAAATAGCAATACATTTGTGAAATAGAAGTAGAATTGAAATAAAAAAAGTGTCCATTTTTTTTATAACCTGGATTATAAGTTTCCAAAAATATACTGCCTTGAGACTGATTCAGACTTTTCATATAGTACACTGTAGAGATAATTCTTCAAACTATGCAGCCTGCACATTTCTATTAATGAGAAGTTGTTTTCGATAAATAAGTACATTGCTCTTTCCACGTTCCAGAAACACATAGCAACCAAAAAATTGTTTTCAGCCGCCGCCGTGGAATCGAACCACGGATCTCTCGATATCTAGCCGAGCGCATTAAGCTTTACACCACGGTGGCCAACATGACGCCACATATTTAGAGGATTTTCACCTTGGATCTCGCCCCTTTGGATTTAACCGCTATAATATATATAGCCAGTGCCGTTAATGCCCACCAGATGGAGACATCTCAGTAGCTGAGCCCATCTTATGGATTTATGATGTCAGAAGCTGACTTAAAAATACACATAGCACCGTGGATTGTTGGCCACCGTGGTGTAAAGCTTAATGCGCTCGGCTAGATATCGAGAGATCCGTGGTTTGATTGTACGGCGGCGGCTGAAATTTTTTTTTCGGTTGCTATGTGTTTCTGGAATGTGGAAAGAACGATGTACTTATTTATTTACTGACGGTATTTGGAGGATTTTCACCTTGGATCTTGCCCTTTGGATTTAACCGCTATAATATATATAGCCAGTGCCATTATTGCCCACCAGATGGAGACGTCTCAGTAGCTGAGCCCATCTTACGGATTTATGATGTCAGAAGCTGACTTAAAAATACACATAGCACAGTGGATTATTGGCCACCGTGGTGTAAAGCTTAACGCGCTCAGCTAGATATAGAGAGATCCGTGGTTTGATTCCACAGCGGCGGATGAAAACAATTTTTTGGTTGCTATATGTTTTTGGAACGTGGAAAGCGCGATGTACTTATTTATTTACTGATGCCACGTATTTGGAGGATTTTCACCTTGGATCTCGCCCTTTGGATTTAACCACTATAATATATATAGCCAGTACCGTTAATGCCCACCAGATGGAGACGTCTCAGTAGCTGAGCCCATCTTACGGATTTATGATGTCAGAAGCTGACTTAAAAATACACATAGCACCGTGGATTGTTGGCCACCGTGGTGTAAAGCTTAACGCGCTCGGCTAGATATCGAGAGATCCGTGGTTCGATTTCATGATGGTGGCTGAAAACAATTTTTCGGTTGCTATGTGTTTCTGGAACGTGGAAAGAGCAATGTACTTATTTATTTACTGACGCCACGTATTTGGAGGATTTTCACCTTGGATCTCGCCCTTTGTTTTAGATATTTATGTATTTTAATAGCATCAAAGTTTATTATAATAGTGATTTTAAGTATCAAGCAATTTTATAAACATTAAGTTATTATTATAGTGATTAGAACAAAATATTAGGTGTGTGTAAAAGTTCTACCTGTTTTTTTTTAGTAGAGAAGCAAAACATTTTTTTTTAAATAAATAACATCTTTATTCTTTTACATAAGTTTGCCATTTTAATCAATGATCTCTTGCCATCTTTCTGGTAGTAACTGAATTTCTCTTCTGTTGTCCTCCGTTTTAGAGTTAAAAAAAAATCCTCTTGTAATGCAGTTTCGACATCTTCATTTTCATTGAAGGTTTTTCCAGCGAAGTTGTTCTGAAGAGATCAAAAAAGGTGTAGACCGCAGGTACACAAGGTCTGGGGAATATGGAGGGTATGGTAACACTTCCCATCCGATGTCCAGTAATTTTTTCTTGAGTGGCTAAAGCTGTATGGGGTCTTTCATTGTCATGTTACAAGATGATGCCTTTGCTATTAACTAGTGCTGGATGCTTATATTTCAATTTTTCTTTCAGCTTTTCCAACTGTTGGCAGTACAGGTCAGCATTTATCATTTGGTTAGGTGCAAGCAGCTTCCAGTGGATTTATCCCTTGATATCTCACCATACATTTAACAAAACTTTTCTTGGATGCAGTCTTGAAGTCAATAGAGCAAGCTCTCAAACTTAGCACACTGTCCTTTGACAGTTTACATTTCTGTAAAGGACCCACTTTTTATCACCCGTAACTAATCGTTCCAAGAAAGATCCATTTGCGTGATGTACAAGCAAAGAAAGACAGGTGCTCATTCTGCCCAATCTATTTCTTGCAGATAGGTCATGTGGTACCCACTAGTCGAAATTTGTGATAAACCCAAGCACATGTGCATCCTTCTTTCTACTGTTGTTCGGTGTACAGAAAACCTTTCTGATAATTCTTCAACAGTTAGATGTTGGTTGTTTGATATGGCTTGGTTGATATCGTCTTCAGAAACCTCCGACGGATGTCCAGAACATGGTTGATCTCTTCAGCTTCTGTTTCCATGGACTTTCTGGAACCAACAGTGACATGTGCTTTCGTCTACAGCATCCTCGCCATACATCTCACAAATGTTGGAGCAGGCTTCAGCTGCATTATTGCCTTTGTCAAACTCTTAAACAAACAATGCCTAATGTGATCCTTATTGCTTGAAATGTTAACCCTTGTGCGACTTGTTTAAGAATGAGATGCACTTGCATACTTGGTGCCATTTTATAGCAACTCCTCGAAGCATTTTGGCCATCCCACACACTATCTGTTATTGCACTTGTCACTTAATTTTTTTTTTACTTGGAATTTGCATCATGAAAAATGGGCAAAACTTTTGCACACGCCTAATACATACTTCAGTTCTTCAAATATTGTTGTCTGTATATTTACTGCCATGATTACGCATGTTCATTCTGTTTTCCAGCTAGCTCATGTGGCCATGAAGGTATGGTAAAATTTTTATTAAACAATGGAGCTTCAGCCAACTTGCCAGACTCTGAAGGGGACTTACCAAAGGATGTAGCTCTCACTCCAGCTATCAAACAACTGTTCCACACTACAGTTTGAAGTTTTTAATTGTTCACATTTTTTATTTTGTGTACATTATTCTTTCCTCTGAACATTGCTCAACACATTGTACATAGGCAATGTTGAAGTTTTTTTGCATCATACTGTCATAATGTAATGGGCATTTAAGAGCAGAAGCTAAGATGTAGTGATTGTTAAATGACAACTTTCTTACACTGCTGTACTTGTAGCTTAAAATAAAAGCAGTATCATTTTGACACTGGTGTACTGTTTAATTAAAATGGTTATAGCTTATATAATTTTATTATTTTTTATTTTGAGGTTTAATGACTATCATGAGCAACTCTAAGGGCTATAACCATTTGCCCATCCCAAATTTAAGGCCACTGGTTCCAGGGAAAGGAGACAGCCAGAGCCACAAGCCACAAAACAAACACACCACCCAAGCCTCATCTAGGTCTCATACCTGGGCCCATGCAGATGAGGGGCTGCTCTTTAATTTTCATATGTTGTAATTCTTATTGTGCATCATGCCATTTTGATAGATCATTGCAACTCTGATGTCTTTTGAGAATTCAATTTTAGAGTTTTCTATAACACAATATTAAACATAGGATAAGAAAACAGTCTACAATATGTATCAAAATACATGCAAGTCTTTCCTCTCCTGCAAGAAACAAATCAATAGCATCAATCAGTGATACAATAGTGAAAGAGGCAGTAGAGGTAGACATTTGCTTCATATACTTTTTTATCTGCCACACATTTGTGGGAAGATAATGTACAAAAGCTCAAGTAATACAAATATATGTCTAATTAGTATAATCTGAGAGCTAAAGACAAGCCAACTTCTATGCCATGCCTGAAAAATAGCATTATTCTGGAAACACACTTTTTGTGTGCAACTCCTAGGGATATTAATATTTGTTAAATATTAAGCCAACCAATCAAATATCGTATATATTCGCATATAAGCCAACCCCCCAACTTCAGGAGCTAAAAATTGGTGAAAATCGTGGACCCACATATAAACCAACCTTAAATTTCAAGATTTTTGGGAAACTTATTTATTATTATAAAATACGAAAATTTCTGAGAATACCTTCTTTAAAATTCTTCAAAGTCTGATTCACTATTGGAGTTTTCTAATAATTCCACTTACGTTCTGCTTATGTCGTCAATATAAACATTGTCAGCAAATTCATCATCGTTCCTATTGTCTTCACCTGAATCGTAAATCAGATCATCTTCCGTTCTATCCATGGCATTACTTATACAGGATCTTTTGAAAGATTTTATTATCATTTCTGGTGGAATTGCCGAAAATGGTAATAAAATCCCACAATTGTTTCACCCACGATGTAAGAAGACCAATGTCTGCCTTTTCCAATTTTCCACCTTTTGTTGTTTCCACATCTGATGATGAAATCCATTCCTGTCGAAGTTTGTCTTTGAAAGGTTTTATCAAACTAACATTGAGTGGCTGCAAAAGCGATTTTAAACCACCAGGTATTACTACCAGTGTATTGTTAGTTTCCTTTGCCTTTTTTTTTAACATCCTTAGTTTTATGTGCTCTAAAGACATCCCACACAAGTGGTTGTTATCCTCCTCAACAGCTAAGAGATATTATATCCAATGTCTGACTGCACTGTGTGTGTCCGGTTCTACAGGTGAAGTGCGCAGCACGCAGTCCCAGGGGAAATAAAATAAGGAGATTCCTTCACGTTTGGAAGCAAGAAATTCCATGGACTCAATTTTAAACAGGATTAGGTATTGCATTTATTATATTAGTAGCACCTATTCTCGTAGGAATCCTACTCTAGGTAAAAATATATTCCATAATTTTTTTTTCATTTTCTTAGTTACTTGCATATAAGTAGACCTCCCAACTTTTGAAAGTAGGATTTCTTCAAAAACTTTTGGCTTATACACAGTACATACAGTGCTTGTTTTTCTGCATGCAGTAATCAACTTCGATGGCTTTGGATTTACTTTTAAACACATTGTGGTTACATATAAAAAAATATGAATGTTATTTTTAAAGGGGAAAAATAAATTTCTTCTATGAAAAACTGTCAGGTTCTTCTGTTACAAGTATAACAAAGCACCATGCACAAGAAAGTATGTAACAATCTGTTCTAACCAACAAATGAATATAAAACATAGGAGAAAAGTGATACAGGAAAAAAAAATCATGTTTATTATAAGAAGGGAGCAAAAAGCATAATTTGTTATGAATGTTAGAAAGTGTTTCCTTCTCAGTTAGTCAGTTCCTACTATCTACAACTTCATTGTGCATGACCAGTCCAAGAACTACAATCTAAGATGTTCATTTCTGCATGTACAGAGGTTGGACAGAGTGTGAACACCACGTTCAGAGACGTGACTTTTATTGCAGCTGCGTATGTCACAATATGCAAAGGTATCCACCACTTTTTGGTTGTAATGGCTTTGTTTAGAACCTCAACGTCCTGTTTAAATGCATTTAAAGTGTCTTGTTGCAAAATTTATTTCAGGGTGAGGATGAAATGAACGAACTAACGGACTTTAAAAGAGGTTAATTGTTGGTGGCCGGCCAGTTGCTGCCTCCGTGACAACAGTCACCAGGGTAGTGGGGGTAGCGAGAGCTACTGTGTCTAGCGTCATGGCAGCATACCGTGTTTGTGACAAAACCTTGTCTGCCAAACACAAGAGTGGCCGGAAAACGATCCTGACTGATAGAAACAGGAGAGCATTAAAGAGGATTGTTACCTGTTATAAGAAGACCATGGTGCCAAAAATTAGTCTGGAGCTCAAATCTGCATCTCCAGACCCCAATATAAATGAAAACAGTGTGCAGGGAACTGCATAAACAAGGTATTCTTGGCAGAGCTGCTATTGTAAAATCTCTGGCGACCTGGGTGAATGCACGATGGCCATAGCAGTGGTGCCAGGAGCGTACAACATGGATTGGCAATGCATGGAGGCATGTTAATGTGATCGGATGAATTTACATTCATACTATTCCTCACCGCAGGATGTGTTTACGTGTGGAGAACACCATCAGAAGCGAACAACCAGGACTGTCTGCTCCCAACAGTGCAGCATGGTGGTGGTTCTGTCATGCTCTGGGCAGTCATATCATGGTTTTCAGCAGGTTCCCTGATCACCTTGAAAGGATAGATGACTGGTAGGGCGTATGAAACCATTTTGGCCAGCCAAGTCCATCTAATGGCTCAGACATTGTTTCCTGCAGGGAATACCATCTATCAAGATGATAATGCCCTAATCATGGTTTGAGGATCTTCAGGACGACCTTTCATACCTTCCTTAAGCCTCCCCAATCACCAGACTTAAACATCATCCAGCCACTGTGGTCTGTGTTGAAAAGCAGAGTAATATCCTGTTATCTTCTTCCTGCATCTCTCAAGGACCTGGAGCAGTTTCTGCATAAGGAATGGTGTAACATCCCACTAACCACCATCTAGGACTTGTATGTGTCCATTCCAAGGAGGATTCAGGCGGTTTTGAATGCCAAAAGTGGTCCCACACCCTACTAGGTATGTAATACCTTCTTTTCCTAGGTTTTCACATTATTCTGTCCAACCCCTGTACATAGTGAACTTTTCACAGTGTACTATTCACTAGATTATGAGACATAATTGTGTGACAAAACCAATGAGAGAAAAATTGTTGTAGTTAATTGAAAGATTTAAACTAAGTTTTGTGACAGTCAAAAATTTTTTTTTTTTTAACTACCAGGTTCCAACAGCAGTGGTACTTAGAAACTGTTTCAATGTTTGCTTTTTGTTTAGATCAGACATGCACAAGCGGCCCTTGGCCTGATTGTATGTGGCCCGCGCGCACAAAATCTCAGGAGAGAACAAAACAGAAATTAGTCAAACATTTATAGAAAAATTATAGGGATATGAATATTTTATGTGAGACTGGCGGTACATAAATATAAATGTTGTATATATATATATAAAGGTATGAAATTTTTTTTGGGGTACACTCAAATACACGCCGTGTTTGCAAAGTCATTCTCAACTAATATTGAAATGGCACCCGTCAATTTTCAGATGAAACTTGCTGACCTTAAAAATAACTCCGAATTGAAGGCTAATGTTGCAGAACTTTCTTTACTAGAATTTCACTTAAACTATTTGCCTTGTGAAATGAAGACTGAAAATCCACTTTCAAAAAACATTATTTGGAAGCACATACTTATGCAAACAACCATTTACTGTAATGAAACAGGTGAAATCAAGAGGTCGTTCTCGCCTAACTGATGAACACTTGGAGGGAAACCTGAAAATTTCTGCCCACGTCCAACATTGAACCAGTCATTGAAAGACTAATAAAAAATAAATAGTGTCAAATACCTCACTGGGGACCTACAAACAAAAAAAGAAAAGAAAAAAATGGTTTTGGTGACACTTGTATATAAGCAAGTAAATTGTTTTGTTTAATTAATTTCTGGGCACTTTTTTTAGCTTTTACTTTGTTTTTATTTCTTTAATATTTTGGTTTTAGGATTTTTTTTTCAATCTTTTGTTGGAGGATGCCACATGCGGCCTGCCGTTGTTCAGTCAATCTGAAATTGGCCCGTAGGTATTAAAAGGTTATGCACCCCTTGTTTAGATGGAAACAAAATTAGCTTCGAGGATATCTTAGTGGGTTCTTCTGATAACAAAAGTTTGCACTATTCTCATGTCATACATGTAAACGAGAAACAAATATCCCTGAAGAAATAATTATTCACAAATACATAGAAGGCAATACAAAAGTAATTGTTGGCACAAATGTGCCATATTTTCACTGTTTCCATGTAGCAACTGCAGAAAACTTGAAAATTACATTGCTCCAGGACAATGTAATTTTCAAGTTTTCTGAAGAGAAAAATGTAATTTTCAAGTTTTCTACATAGAAAACAGTGAAAGTATGGCACATTTGTGCCAACAACTACATTTGTATTGCCTCCCACGTATTTGCGAAAAATTATTTCTTCAGGGATGCTCATTTCCCATTTATATGTATGATCTCTGAAACACTGGAACTTGTGACCTACATCCGACCCTGGATGTGAGAAAAAGGTCATGTTGGCGCTACGAGGAGGCACAGGATAGCTTCATAGTTGTTTATAGTAGATTTGCGCTAGTGCGCAAATCTGAATGGTTCTCAGATGTCTAAGCTACATCTGCTTATCTTCAGTTACGTGGAAGTTTCTTGTCGTGGGTGGTGTAATGGATGGCATGCTCTGGAACAGAAATTGGGGGAAGCAGGTTCAGTTTCCGCTCCAAGACAATGTAATTTTCAAGTTTTCTGAAGAAGTTATTACATGGAAACTGCAAAAATATGGCATGTTTGTGCCAACAATCACAAAATCATATTCTGGTGTGTTTATGTTAATTTTTAAAAATATTTATTTTTGTTATATACTTGCAATCACCAAGTGTTGCTTATAATGTAAGAGGACAAACTGGTGTTGGGGTGATTTTAAGTGAATAGGTGAATAACATCTTGATTATAGTTGCATGGGTGAGATAATTGTTTGGATTCATTTGGAAGTGAAACTTCAGAAAATAGTAATTGTAGTGTATGCTCAAGGGTTTATCCAGCATTTTCAAGTGGGTGGGGGGTTCTGGCAGAAAGCAAATTTTTCAAAGGCCAAACATTTTTATGGTGAAATATTGTGGCTTCAAACCAAGGGAAAATTAAAAAAATGAACTATTGAATTTTTTTATAATTAAAAATGGTTAATACCGGGAATCTTTTTTCCAGAACAACACACAGCATTTCTTTTTGTGTAGTTTTTATTTTCTATTGCTCATATCTAAATGCTTCCCTAAACAAGACAAAAGCTACAAAATATTAACATGGGTTGCTTAAACAGTAAACATCAATATTTTCAAAAATCTTGTGTGCACTGAAATGATTGAGAAGTATATCTGCAAAATTTGTAGCAGACTAAAATGAAGATATATGTACATACAACGATGAGCCATTCCATTATGAACACCCCCAGCCAAGAGAAATGAGCGCGCCTGGAGACCGAACGGTGGCACAAGTGAAGTTTACAGAGCAGTATATATACAACCCGAAGACCGGCTTTTGGTTACTAAAGTGATCGGAGTCAGAATGGGAAAAGCTGTTGATTTATCGAAGTTTGATAAAAGACAAATTGTGATGGTACAGAGCCTCGGAACTATGATCTCGGAAACGGCGCGGCTTCCGGGTTGTTTACGTGCTGCTGTAGTGAGTACATATCAAAAGTGGTGCACAGATAGCCAAACAATGAACCGTTGTGCAGCCGTGTGTTGCCTGCAGCTCACTAATGCCAGAGGAGAGCAGAGACTGTCGCACATGGTTCACAGCAACTGCAGGGACACAGTATGACAAATCACCAGCAACTATAACAGTGGTGATCTGGGCAATGTGTCATAGCTCACAGTTCATTGCAGCTTTTTGCGCATGGGTTTGCGTAGCCGAAGACCCTGCCGGGTACTCATGCTCACTGCACATCATTACCAGCAATGCATGAAATGACAAGATCATCGAGATGGGACCGTAGATGATTGGAAGAAAGTGGCCTAGTCTGACGAACCAAGACTCCTGGACATCACATATACGGCCGAGCGTAGATATGCCGATTACCAATGGAGGCTATGGCACCTGAATGCTCTGCTGGGTGGAAACAAGCTGGCAGCGGCGGTGTTATGCTGTGGGCAATGTTTTCTTGGGGCACTTTAGGCCTCATTATCCCAATAGCACAATCCTTTGACAGCTGTGAGGTATATCTGTACATTGTTGTGGACCAAGCATTCATGGCAACTGTGTCCCCTGTTGGTGATGCATTCCCAACAGGATAATGTGCCATCCACACTGCCAGAATTGTCAAGGAGTGGTGCTAGGAACATGCTGGGGACTTTCTGTTAATGCCCTGGCCTCCAAATTCATCTGACATGAACCCAATCGAACATTTGTGGTTCGACTTGGAAAAGTGGATCGTGCTAAATTACCCCCGAAATGTGCAGGAACTGGAGGATCTGCTGTTGATATTATGATACCAGATACCTATCGCCACCTCATCGAATCGATGCCCCACCAAGTGCCCGCTGTTTTGCAGGCTAAAGAGGGTCCTACAGCTTATTAGGCAGGTGGTCATAATGTAATGGCTCATTGGTGTATGTTTTGTGGTTTCAATGACCTGCTTTAAACAGGAAAACCTACAAAAAGAAACATTAAATTGCTATATACACAGTCAAGTCACATTATTGTGACCACCTACTTTTAACGTCAACAGCTCGTAGCCAATGAAAAAAGGCACGTGTTGTGAGCTGGCTTGGAGAGTATGTAAGGTGTGGTTTAGGCATTCTGAAAACATATCACTCGTTGCTGTCATGGATAAAAGGAGCATTTTATCAGATTTGCAAAAAGGGATGATTATTGGCTTTCGAGCCAAGGGTGGCAGTATTTCTGAAACAGCACAGTTTATGAACTGTTCTTGTGCTGCAGTGGTTAAAGTGTATTGTGATTGGAGAAATGGCACCATTGCGAATAAGTGATGTGCAAACTGCAGAGCACCGCGTGCCATTGACGCGAGAGGTGAACGTCAGCTGCGAAGGTGCGTGAGGGCCAATTGACACGCCACAGTGGAACAACTCACTGGCCGAATTAACCAGGGGGCTATAGGAAATGTGTCTAAAATGACCGTTCAGCGAACCCTGCTGCGTATGGGACTCTGATGCAGACGGGTGGTCACTGCACCTATGCTCACGAAGGTGCATCGGCAGAAAAGGCTTACATTTGCACGCCATTATCAGAATTGGACCTCCGTTGATTGGCAAAGGATTGCCTTTTCCGATGAGTCACGTTTTCTGCTTCATCGAACAGATGGACATTGGCGTATAAGGCGAGAAATATCGGAGAACTAACACTCTTTCAGCCATTTTTGGAAGAACACAAGCTGATGGGGGCAGCGTTATTCTCTGGGTCCACTCATACCTGTGAAAGGCACTATGAACCAAATTAATTATGAATCCATCCTTGCAGACCATGTACACCCATACAGGCTGATTGTTTTTCCTGGGGCATATGGGATCTTCCAGCACGACAATACGACATGTCACACAGCTAGAAATGATCGAGAGTGGTTGGAAGGGCACGATGAAGACTTCAAAGTACTTCTCTGGCCCTCTAATTCCCCAGACTTAAACCCAATTGAGCATCTGTGGGACCACCTCGATTGTGTTGTTCGCTCTATGGATCCTCCACCATGCACCCTCCAACAGCTGTCAGATGCACTGCAGTCAGCATGGCTCCACATACCTGTGAACACCTTATTGAGTCACTCCTAGCCTATCTAGCTGCTGTCCGCGCTGCACAAGGCGGTTACTCTGGGTATTAGCTGGTGGTCACAATAATGTGACTCAACCGTGTATATGTAGACTTTGAATTAAAAAAAGTAAAAAAAAAAATATTGGATTGCGGTAGAAGTTACTTTTTAAGGTAAAGCTGTGGAATTTGTTTAAATCCTAACTGCTATTGATACTAAAAAGGACTGATACTTGAAAATTATGTATATAAACGTGTGGGTGTGTTAACACCTTCAAATGGAGGGGTGGTGATATTTTTTATGCAGTTGTCTCAGATTTGGGGGAATGTTGGAGGGGTCTGTACAAATCCCGGTGTACATTCATCGGCCACGACTGGACACCATCAAATACTTTTCATCAGTTCAGCAATCACCCCTGTAACAGCTAAACTAAATGCAGAAGAGAAATCTGTTAAAGTGGTTGATAATAAGCTGTGAACAGTCAGTGGATTAAATGAAAAACCATTAGAAAGTACCAATCACTCACCCTAAAGATCATGGTAACCTCCAATGACAACACACTTCCAACACGTCAATCATCGTGATGTAACTGGGCCTCCAAGGTTTACAGACATCTTGCCTACGCTTCTTACTTCCGGGTGTGAAACATTGTATTATTTTTTTTTCCTTAGCCTTATGAGATGTTACTATAAAGCTTGTCAATTCCATAAAAAATCACACATACTACTCATTCATATAATTCAAGTAAAAACTATGTACATAACCTTACATTCCTAGGTGGTTAAACCTTTGTCAACTGTAATTATCAAACTCCTCCTTCTGTTTCACAACCCCTGCCACTCCCACTGCAAGTGTCACACTCATTCAGCCCCTCACACCCAATCCTCTAGTACTTTCAACAGGCCTCTGTTGTCTTCAGGAGGCAGGTGTGTCTCACCCGCCCACCACAGGTCAAGTGAGCAGAGTCATCGAGGCACGGGCCCCAGTCGCTATCTCTGAATCATTGTGTCTCTGGCGCCATCTATTGTCCCTGCTGCTCTTTTTTCCCTCTTTCTTTCTAAGCTGCTGTTCAATTTTTATTAGGGCTTTCCATTGTTCGTTTAAGTTACTTGGCTCATTAATGTTGCATAATCTTGATCTGTTTTTTTCAATTAACACTGATTCTGCAATTCTTAACTGCCTTTCGTTTTTACAGCTCTTAATAATTTTAATATCTTCAAACCTTGGACATTGTTGATTTTCCATACAGTATTGGGTCAATGCTGTCTTAGCTTCTTTTTATTCCAATTATTAATATGCTGGTTCAATCTATACTTTAATTTATTCTTGGTGCTGCCTATATATGACACAGGTGGTTGCTGGTTTATAGGGATTTCATAAATTTCTGCTCTATCTAATTGGCTAATTTTTTCATTTTTAATCACTAAATTTTTTACAGTAAGTACCTGATTTCCTACCTGTATGTCACACTTGCCACAAACTTTATTAATTTCTGCTGAAACATTTTCTATATATGGTATTGCTCCAACATATTTTACAAGTTTTTTATCAGTCTTGACCTTATTGTAACCTTGAGTTACTTCATAAATCCATTTTTTTAATACCTGTTTAGGGTATCCAAAATCATATGCAATTTTTTCAATATATTCAATTTCTTCTTTTCTATACTGTTCAATTGATGAGTGTGTTAAACTTCTTTTAATTAGTGTTTTAACACTATTTCTTTTATGTGTTAATGGATGCGATGACTGAAATGGTTTAAGTACTGGGATATATGAAGATTTTCTATGCACTCTGAATTGCATATTCTCCTTTGTTTTAACAATCAAAACATCCAAAAATGCCAAAGTATTGTCATGTTCTTGTTCTACTGTCAGTTCAATAGATGGATAAATTTCACTATACTTTTTTGTCAAGTCCTCAAGTTCATCATTTTTTAGCCTGCACAACAGAAAAATGTCATCAACATATCTGCAGTATATCAGTGGTGGATCCTCGAGTTTACTTATTATTTTTCCTCAATGTCACTCATTATAATTTCAGCAAATAAAGTTGACAGTGGTGACCCCATAGGTCCACCATGATTTTGTTTGTACATCTTGTTGTTAAACTTAAAAATAATATTTTCATATATGTACAATAAAATTTATCTTAACTCCTCTATTTGTATTGCATTCATTGTCTGTAGCACATATAATTTTTTTTTTACAGACAATGAATGCAATACAAATAGAGGAGTTAAGAGAAATTTTATTGTACATATATGAAAATAACATTTTTAAGTTTAACAACAAGATGTACAAACAAAATCATGGTGGACCTATGGGGTCACCACTGTCAACTTTATTTGCTGAAATTATAATGAGTGACATTGAGAAAAAATAATAAGTAAACTCGAGGATCCACCACTGATATACTGCAGATATGTTGATGACATTTTTCTGTTGTCCAGGCTAAAAAATGATGAACTTGAGGACTTGACAAAAAAGTATAGTGAAATTTATCCATCTATTGAACTGACAGTAGAACAAGAACATGACAATACTTTGGCATTTTTGGATGTTTTGATTGTTAAAACAAAGGAGAATATGCAATTCAGAGTGCATAGAAAATCTTCATATATCCCAGTACTTATACCATTTCAGTCATCGCATCCATTAACACATAAAACAAATAGTGTTAAAACACTAATTAAAAGAAGTCTAACACACTCATCAATTGAACAGTATAGAAAAGAAGAAATTGAATATATTGAAAAAATTGCATATGATTTTGGATACCCTAAACAGGTATTAAAAAAATGGATTTATGAAGTAACTCAAGGTTACAATGAGGTCAAGACTGATAAAAAAACTTGTAAAATATGTTGGAGCAATACCATATATAGAAAATGTTTCAGCAGAAATTAATAAAGTTTGTGGCAAGTGTGACATACAGGTAGGAAATCAGGTACTTACTGTAAAAAATTTAGTGATTAAAAATGAAAAAATTAGCCAATTAGATAGAGCAGAAATTTATGAAATCCCTATAAACCAGCAACCACCTGTGTCATATATAGGCAGCACCAAGAATAAATTAAAGTATAGATTGAACCAGCATATTAATAATTGGAATAAAAAGAAGCTAAGACAGCATTGACCCAATACTGTATGGAAAATCAACCATGTCCAAGGTTTGAAGATATTAAAATTATTAAGAGCTGTAAAAACGAAAGGCAGTTAAGAATTGCAGAATCAGTGTTAATTGAAAAAAAACAGATCAAGATTATGCAACATTAATGAGCCAAGTAACTTAAACGAACAATGGAAAGCCCTAATAAAAATTGAACAGCAGCTTAGAAAGAAAGAGGAAAAAGAGCAGCAGGGACAATAGATGGCGCCAGAGACACAATGATTCAGAGATAGCGACTGGGGCCCGTGCCTCGATGGCTCTGCTCACTTGAGCTGTGGTGGGCGGGTGAGACACACCTACCTCCTGAAGACGACAGAGGCCTGTTGAAAGTGCTAGAGGATTGGGTGTGAGGGGCTGAATGAGTGTGACACTTGCAGTTGGAGTGGCAGGGGTTGTGAAACAGAAGGAGCAGTTTGATAATTACAGTTGACAAAGGTTTAACCACCTAGGAATGTAAGGTTATGTACATAGTTTTTACTTGAATTGTATGAATGAGTAGTATGTGTGATTTTTTATGGAATTGACAAGCTTTATAGTAACATCTCATAAGGCTAAGGAAAAAAATTTAAAAAAAATACGATGTTTCACACCCGGAAGTAAGAAGCGTAGGCAAGATGTCTGTAAACCGTGGAGGCCCAGTTACATCACGATGATTGACGTGTTGGAAGTGTGTTGTCATTGGAGGTTACCATGATCTTTAGGGTGAGTGATTGGTACTTTCTAATGGTTTTTCATTTATGAATTGCACGTAAACTATGCGCACTTTGCAAGAGGTTAAAACCTTAAAAGTGCAAATATAATAAGTCACTGGATTATTTTTAATTCGATTAGCCAGATTACCAGATCCATCAACAGAAGCAGTGGTTGCTACTAGATTTGGCAAGTTTGATGATGTGTGCACAATTATGACTAAGCAAATTAACATTTCTAGACTATCCGTCAAATTAAAATTTTTATCTTTGTTAAATTTTTACACCAATCTTAGCACAAAACTTGCTTCACACACAGCTAAGGGCGTATTTAGAGGGGGCAAGGCCCACCTTACCCGAAAGTATTTTTTTTTGTTGTTGTTGTGTTAAAATGCAACTTATAGAAATAATGCTTTAATTTTTTTCTTCTATTTTTCATTAACTTTTATTTTGTCTTGATGAGTTTTAGAAACTTCTATTTTCTGTCACCCCCTTTCCCCCAAAAAATCTATATACACACAGCCATTACACATTTCACACACGACCTTTCGTATTTTACACTAATTTTTTTCAGTCATTCCTGGATCTGATCCTCTTATGATTTCCTTGGCCTTCCTTTTACCTTCAACTTGGAATGAATAAATTCTCTTAGCACCTCACCACCCATTCTTTTCCACATGGCCAAACTACCTCAAAATATTTGTCTCCATCGTAATAATGTTTTGCTGCACAATACCAATCTCTGTTTTGCACATGATCAGAAAAAAGTCCTTGCCACAAAAGTAACACATCTCTCCAGCATACAAATGTCTCCTGTATCTTTTCTATAGTACCTACATTTCACTGCTGTACATCATACTAAGAAAAAGTACACTTTCATATACAATCACTGGGGAACTTTTTGACAAACCAACAGTCCTGTGAAGTCAACATAAAGCAGCTGTAATTTTCAGAGTTGAATTCACTTACCCACTATTTTTTTTTTTTTTTTTCTGTCAAACATGCATCCTAAATTAGACTGATCTTGCTTTCAGTACTAATAGACCCCGGCTAAAGAACTATGACTTTGTTGGTTTTTTTTAGCCTTATTTATACTAAATTCAAATTTCACACATACTTCATTCATTTTAGACAACATACTTTATTTTTATTGTGGGTTTAACGACTACCATGAGCAACTCAATGGGCTATAAGCAGTCGCCCATTCCTAATTTAGGGCCACTGGTTCCAGGAAAGGGAGAGAGCCAGTGCCGTAAAACAAACACAACATCCATGCCTCACCGGGATTCGAACACCCAAGTCAGACGAAAGATAATAAGCCATCATTCAGACCACTGCACCATTGGGGCAACCCAACATACTCTGCAACTCACCTTTGCTCTGAGACAACAGGATTTTGTCATCAGCATGCAATGACCTGTACACATGCAAATTCCTAAATTGCAAACCAGTACTATATATTTTGGCATCACACGATATATTGAACAGCTGTAGAGAGACATTGTCTAACCCCTGCACCAACAGAAAACCAACTTTATAGAACACCATGCACAGTGGCGTGTATTTGAGGCTAGCTGCGAAGCCTATAGAATGCACAAATAAAAGTAAATTAAGTATACACAAATAAAAGCCAATTAGCAATGGTATTAAGATATGTCGATGCTTTCGCTGCAAAAAAAAAAAAAAAAAAACGCATGCTAATTTGCTTTTTTTTTTTTACTAAGAGAATCAGTCTGGCGAGCGAAGACCAACAGCTCTCCTAGTGGCGGAATGGTGTCATCATAACGCAGACAGCTCTACCAGTAAGTCTTCGCTGTTCTGATCTGAAGACCTTCGCTACGATCGCCAGCTAACGTTTCCATGACAACATGAATGAGCAGGTGAAGGGGAATGCTTTGGCAATGGTTCACTCAGAAAAGAGAAGACTTAGTTCTACATTAGTCACTTGCATGCTCCCACCTGTAACGGCACATATTTTGCGAGAGTTGCTTCAATTTGTGTGAAGTGTCAATAAATTAAAATCAGTGAAATTGTATCTTAAATTCGTGGCTTTGTTGGATTCGAACTGTTTTGATAAATTTTGTGAAAGCTGTCCTAAACATCTGCCAGAACTTAAAGAACTCTATGCTTCAAATTTTGATATAGCTCCACTAAAAAATCAGCTAAAGGTATTTGATTCCCTTGATGAATACAAAAAGAAATCAGTAAGAGACATTTCTTGTTATATAAAGTTGAATAAATTGTTGGATATTGTGTTTAGTGGGGTGTACAAATCAGCAGACCTAATATTAAAGTTTCCATCAACAACTGCAACTGCTGAAAGAAGTTTTTCTGCATTAAAAAGAATAAAGATATAACTTAGAGCCACACAAGGAGATGTACATTTCAGCAACTTGGCTGTTTTGTCAATAGAGGAAAACATTCTTTTTAAATATGAAAAAGTACTTGGAAGAAACTTTTTATGAAAATGTAACACTCAAGTCCACACAAAAGGAAAGAAGAATGGAGTTCACATACAAATAAAGTATTCAGACGAAGAATGAAGTTCATGTACAAATAAGCGTTCAAATCCTAATCCTTATAATTATTTGGTATCGTGTTAGCAATAGCATGTACCTAAAATTTAGAAAAAAGTTACTTCTATTACCTTAACAAATAAAAAATTAACTTTGCAATTAAAAAAAAAAAAAAAACAGTGCGGGGTTGGGGTGTTGATAGCCCAGGTCTCGGACCCAAGATACGCCACTGACCATACACACACATTCTCTGCTGTAAACACACATAGCTTTCACATATTCTAGAAAATTCCCAGTTTTATAATTACACAGAAGCACTCTGTTTACTCAATTATCAGCCTTCAAAGGACAGCAAAAATGTTCTTATCAACAGACAATAACTTTTCAATAACCATACAAAATTCAAAAATTTTATTAATACAGCTCTTTCCAGACATAATTCCACACCTCTGATGTTAAACCCAGTGCACTATAAATCATGACCTTTCTTATCACTTTCCCTGGCATACTGATACCATGATAATTCTCAAACATGGCCTACCTACCACCTTTTTCTTTATACAAGGGAACAATGATAACATCCCTCGAATCCTAAAGAATAACTCCCAATAAATTTCAGCTAATCGACCAGTAATGCTATTGCCACCATACATCAATATCTCAGCTGTTATGTCACCCACTTTAAATGTTCACCTATTTTGCAGAGATTTTATAGCTTTACAAATTTCTTGTAAGGTACCTGCTGTGGCATCATCCAAAATCATACTTGTTTTTTCTCTTCTATAACTTATAGAAGCATTCACCCCATCTTTCACTATATCATGAGACTTCCAGATCACCTCTCTCCAGTCCTGTTTCTCATACTACTTAAAAAAAAATCCTTTTGTTTTTTCTACATCCAATGTACTTCCAGAAACCAAAACCCACTGTGTTGGAGTTTTTGCCAATGTCACACAAGACTAGCTAGTACCTCAACAGTATATATACATCGAAAAAAGAAAAAAATGCAACAGCAGGAAGTAGTGTTACAAGTGCTGTGAAATTTGCTGGATACACAAGATAGTAGATGCATAAGAAATAATTTCAGATAAAAAGAAAGGCTTACAGGGCCATGCCAGTATGCAGTAAATCTTCCCTGATGACCAATGCATTTCGCTACCCTCCACGGAATAGAGTTAGCTATACAGGCATCGCATAGAGTTCCGAGGCATGGACCATAATGCTTTGTCAAGATAGTGTCAGAGGGCATCTATTGTTGGATGTGGCTGATGCAGAATTTGGAGGTGTCATTCCAGATATGATACATTGGAGACAAATCTGGAAATCGGGCTGGCTAAGGTAACATGTTAACACCTTGTAAACATTGCCTCAATGCATTTGCAGTCTTATAGAGTAGGAATAGAGTTAGCTATACAGGCATCGCATAGAGTTCCGAGGCATGGACCATAATGCTTTGTCAAGATAGTGTCAGAGGGCATCTATTGTTGGATGTGGTTGATGCAGAATCTGGAGGTGTCATTCCAGCTATGATACATTGGAGACAAATCTGGAAATCGGGCTGGCCAAGGTAACATGTTAACACCTTGTAGACATTGCCTCAATGCATTTGCAGTCTTGCTGAAACAATGCATTGTTTAACCCTGCTGCAAACGATATTAGCAACAGGTTTGAGGATCTCTCCGACATACCAACAAGACATTAAAGTTCCTTTATTAAACACAACTGGAGTGAGAATCATAGGAGATAGCTCCCCAAACCTCAATAGTTGCTGTTTGGGCAGTACGTCATTCGATGGCATTCACTGGATTGTTATGTTCACAATGCTGGTACCACACATGTATTGGATGATGACTATCTGATTCAAGGTTGAAGCAAGATACATTGCTGTTCACTAAATTATGCCATTTTTCATTCCAGGTTGCTTAAGAGCAGCACCACTCCAAGCACTGCTAACAGTGAGTCGGTGTCAGTGGTAGGTTAGCACAATAGATGCTGTGCATACAAACCTGCTTCCTGTAGATGATTTGTCATGTGATTGGGCAACTGATGCTATGTATCACCGCTCTTCTCATGGCTGAGAGTGAGGCTTGAGTTGTATAAGGGCCTGTCAGCTGTCACCAGATCAAGTAATCTCATCCTGTAGGTATTTTAGGCTGACTGCTTCCAAATTGATGGCTGTGGTAGCAGCCAACATATGATGCACATTTTGAGTTGACTAGCCAGCTTCAATACAGGCCAATAATGCATCCTCTTTTGAAGTTCATTAGCTGATGACAATTGTGGCACTCACAAGTTATTGGCATTTTATCTGTGATAGTTTCCCTCCAGGAGTCACTTTTCCACAGTTTGTGGCAGTGTTACTTAGAAAGACACATTTGATGTATTACTCATGGATCAGCTAATTCACACTGTTATAACAACTTCAGTTTTTACCAGATGGGTTCAGTAATGGAATCGTTTGCATAACTAATTTTGCCTAGCAATCTGCATGAAAATCACATAACTACTTCTTTGCATTGCAATTTTTATTTGGCAGTGTATAATATAAATTATAATGACTTTCAGAATCATAGCATTTTATCATAGCCTCTCAAAATCATAGAGTCCCTTGTTACTGCCTGGCAGAATTCCCCTTGGATGTAAGCCCATCTCTCACTAAGACTGATTGCCTAGTTAGTCTGTTGGTGACTAATCATCCTTTATGGGGAGGACCAAAATAGGAAAGTGTTTCTACAGTATCCTATTAATTATTAAATAATCTTTACTCATGTTTTTAGTGTTAATTGTACTGTGGTGTTCCTTCTTTCTTATTTTTACATTAGATATGAAAATGTTTTCATTTTGCTTCTGTAGAGAAATGTTTCAGTCCTAAGGTAAAGTGTTACAGAGCTAAAGGACTTTCATTCGTGGTTTTAAACTAACAGGCATAATAAAGTGTGTTAGTACACTGTGAAGTTCATTTTCCACAGTCAACAATGGTAAATTTTAATCCCTTTTGTGCTTTGAAGAAACACTGTTTTTTTTTAAATAGACAGTTTTGTCTTCAAATACTTCAACATACTGGTACCGGCAATGAAACTTCTGAAATGGATGTTTTGAGATGTTGGACCAGTAAAGTGGTTCTGCATATTTTCAGTTCATATCAATTTCTGTGCAGTTTCCTGCTGCAGATCTTGCTGCATGTAACACAATTCTACCCAGAAATGTTTTAGCATCGAATTCCAGTGGTAGATGAAAGACTTGCATCTTGTTCATCACTTCAAGCTCCAGTGCAGACAGCATGCTGGTGCATTTGGATACCATAGTAGAATAAATTACTCACATAACAATGCATCTCAATGAACTGTTCAATCATTTAATAAACAGAATTCCATCCAGTTGAAATCACATTTGCTTCAATTTTGCCATAAGCTCTTCCAGGAAATTTCTGAACTCGTCACATTCAATAATACTGCGTTTAAACCAAGTAACAATTTTGAATATTTTTTCAAGTGTAGCCACCTGCCCACAATAGTTTCTAACTACTTCAACAACTAAATCTAATAAGTGAGCAAAACATCCTAAATGCCTAGTCTTGGTGAATGTAATGGCTTTTAACGTAATGGTGCCATTATCAGTAACAACTGCATGTTTTTTCTATTAGAATATTCCACTCTAAGAAAGCATTTATTGATTTTTCAGACATGTATTCTGAACTGTGCTAATCATTGAATTCATGTACACCATTTCATTGCTGATGTTGTCTTTAATATTATCTGAAGGAAGTGGATAGTTATGCAAAGAAAGCTTTGTGCTGTCATGTTTTTGTCCATGTTAGTTTTTAAATTTATCCACTCCACTGTATAAAGTTGTTTTAAACTTGCCCACAAGCAAATCATACTTCATGTCAATAAGGTGGTCAGTGGTGATGTGACTAAGCAGTGGTATGGGCACTTTTATTAGATTGTGAAACCCTTCACTTCCTACAACAGTTATTCTAGCATAACTGACAATCCATATGGATATCTTTTTTCCAACAGTTACTCTTCCCACAAGAGGACTGGAGAGTCCTCTGAGAGAGCTGGCATTTTCAATTACTTTTAGAGGATTAGAGAGTCATCCAAAAGTCTTGAAGATGCCAACAAAGTTCTGAGCGAAATGCATCCAGAGTAAATGGTAAAGGACGCTGTCTGTATGAGGCAGTTTGGCAGAAGAATAGCTTGTTCTTATATTTTTGAAATGGTTTCAATATTGCATTCGATTGCTCAAAATTTAATATCTGCAACACTCTAAAACATTTTGATTATTTTTTATTAAACCCAAACTTTTGAACAATTTGTTATATTCTAATTTTCATTCTAAAAGCTGAACTATGAAAAATTTGTTTTATTCACTTATACAAATATCTACAATCAAGAAATAACCATCTTTTGAAGTATTTTGTATAATATGCAAATATACGAAGAAGGAAAATCAACAAAAGATCAGAAACCTAAGTACACCTAACCTACATTTTTTAGCTGCTTTGTGATATTATAAATAGAATTCTTTCAATATATAAAAAAAGCACTGCATTCGTAATATAACATTTTTTCCAAACAAAATATAACAAGGATAACAGAATAAGATAGTATGAAATGCATACCACAACCTTCAAGAAAAAATACCACATATTTTAGCTATTTAAACATATCAGCCTTAGGTATGATATCAAATATATTAAAAGCAGATAATTTACAATATAGATACCCATTAAAATTCCATTCAAAAATGTTTGTCAAAAAGTTTGAAAGGCATGATTCAGAGGAAATGGGTTCTGTATGATATATGTACAGATGATGAATAAGTCTACTTAGTTAAGACTTTGCCTTGAATAAGTTGGTGACTAAATTTGAAGTAATTGCTGAGGTAGTGCCCCACACTGCCATTAAAGTCCACGAGGAAATAAAGAAGGGACATGCTACGTAGACTTAACTTATTTCCCAAATCGCAAATAAAGAATAATCTCAAAGAAATGTATTTGTATGAAGGTTGAATGAAAAGTAGGGGCCACGCTAGAAAATTCAATGTGTTTGCCAAAATTATAGTGAAATTAAAAAATAGTCACATTTTTATCAGTTAGATCAAAAAGAATTTTCTCAAAATTTCATAATGAAATCCTTAAAGTTTATGAGGTATATTTACATCAAATGTAATTAAAAAACAAACATCACTTCCTGATTTGATTTAACTCATTCTTTTAAGTTTTGGGGAAACTATGGCTGTTAGGGAGAAAATTTATAATTCAAATGTTTATTTCTTTTCTTCCATAAACAGAATCTCATAAAAACTGAGATGTATTGTGTGAAGCAACAGACACATTTGTGGATGTAAACTGAGATTTTTATTGCCATTGAATCACTCAATACAGAGACGGAGTGTGAGTACTTAAGGAAAGGGAAAGCAGGAAGTGAAAAAGAGAGCAGGTTGCTTACCCATTTAAAGGCATCAGTCAGTTTTGTGTGTGGGGGTTGGTACAGTGGTCCAAGCGCAGGCTTCTGGTCATTCATCTGCAATGGGCCAAGGCCGGAATTCCAGTGAGGCATGGATACTGTGTTTGTCTTATGGCACTCTTCTTTTCCTGGAACCAGTGGTCCTAAATTATTAAAGGGTTCAAAATTATTGCTTATAGCCCACAGAGTTGCTCATGGTGGCCGTTGAACTCCCAAACAGGCAAACAGAAAAAAAAAGTTTTGTGGGTGAGGTACACATCAAATTCCTCTTTGAAAGGTGAATAGTCATTAAGCCGGTGGCAGCAACCTTCAGTCACATGGCTTCATCATTTCAGTGACTCATGAGGCTTCTCTAATGGTTCTTGTTGTTTATGAAAAATGAGATTTTAATGGGCTTTGAGGAGTCAACGTCCTTTTTTTCTTCCATTGTATAACTTCAACGGCATAAAGATGAAAGGAATTTATCAGAAACTTAGGCAATTTGATTTCTTATTTGCCAGTTTTTGGCTAAAATTACATTTGGGAAACTAGCAGACAGTTAACGCAGGACCTGGTAAAGTAATACCTTCAGCTTTATAACACACTGACAGACGGCAGTACCAACACACTAGAAAGTTTTGGCATGTTCTTTAACACCTGTCCTTTCATCTGATTTGGCAGCAAATTGCTGCTGTATGAGAAATGGAAGCCTGCACTCAATACTCATTAGTGCACTTTAAGCAACCTTCATGATTAAGTTTTTAACTGGTGAAGGAGTCTCCCCAATTGAAATTCACTACTGAATACATGTTGTTTATGGTGAAGACTGTTTAAATGAACATTGTGTGTTGCTGTGCTGCACGACAAACTGTAAATATGGCTAATCAGGAACAGCTGATGTATGTAATAAACAATTAAGTAGATGACTTGAAAGTTGTCAGTTGCTGACAACTTTCACAAGAGACAGGTTGAACTGATTAAGAAAAATGGACAGATCACTCAAAGGATAATTGCTGCCGGCCTTGGCATTTTACAGGAATGTGTGGATCACATTACTCATAGTTCTTCAATACAGGAAAGTTTGTGCAAGATGGGTGCCTTGCATGCTGACAGCAGAGATGAAAGCTTCGAGAGATGAAATTTGCCAGCAACATTTTGTAGAAGTATGAGAACGAAAATGAGGAGTATCTTCACATTTTTTTTTTTTTTTTTGATTGAGAATTTAACAACTACCGTGAGCAACTCAATGGGCTATAAAGCAGTTGCCTGTCCCTAATTTAGAGCCACTGCTTTCAGGGAAGGGAGAGAGCCAGTGCCATAAGACAAACACAACATCCATACCTCACTGGGATTCGAACCTGGACCCACTTAGACGAACGGTCATAAGCCAGCGCTTATACCACTGCACCACCTAGGCGGCTTTCACAACATTGTAACAGGTGAAAAAACATGAGTTTATCATTACAAACCCCAAACAAAACACCAGGATTACCATCAGCAAGGTTTACTGGCAAGAAAAAAAAAGTCAAAACCCAGGTTTCAGCTGGAGAATTAATGGATAAAGTGTTTTGGATACAAATAGTGTTATTTATGTGGATTTTCTTGAACCTGGGACCACCTTCAACTCAGAATGCCACATTTCAACATTCAAAACTTTAAGCAACATTCATGATTAAGTTTAATTGAAAAAAGTTTGAAAGCATAAGATTTGCATTTTGTTGCAATATGGCAATCTAAGCATCACAGCTTGTGAACCAACATGCAGGCAATTGGAATGTTGGATCTCACCATTTTATCACATCTGCCATACAACAAAGAATTCCATGTGATTTCTGCATTTTTCCAAAACAATGAAAGCCTTTAAGAACATCTGTGATACAAATGAAGAGGCGGAAAAGACTGTCAGGACCTGGATGGGGAAAGTAAATGTCCCACACAACCTGGAATTCTCAAGGAATTTGAAAATGGTTCCAAAAATCAGGGAAAACAGAGAGAAAATCCCCCACCCCCTTTTTTGTAAAAATCACAGGATACTTTATTTTGCCAAAAAAACTTTTTTTTTTTCAGATTTCAAACTTTTGTTTACAATTACTGCCTGCCTAGAATTTGGTAGATCTTACTTTCAGTTACATTACATTTTCCATTTATTCCCTGAAAAAGGTGCAAAACTGAATTTTAAAAATTGCCCGTTGTTAAGTTTTCAGGGTTCGTACACTTTTGGGAGGAAAAAATTCAAGGACTTTCCAGGATATATATAAAAAAGAAGTCCAAGATGATTATTATGATTTACAGTATAATAGTCAAATTATTTTTTTAAAGTAATTTTGGTTTTAAGTAATAAAAATAATGAAAGATGTAAATGGATGAGTGTGCTTTTTTACAAATTACATTTCTTTTTAATATTTTTAATTGGAGAATTATTCAATAACGCACAACTGAATCATGGTTGTGCAAGTACCACAAGGCCTATCAAAAAATCCTTTCCCTCAATCTGAAAATGATTAATTCAATCAGTCATTTTTAGCTGCATCAGTCACTATGGTTCACTATCTTTCCATGTAAGCAGTCTATTATTGATAACAATTGAAATTATTATAAAATAAAGCAAGGGCAGATCCAGAATTTAAAAATGGGGAGGGCACATGTCTAATCAGTTAAAAGAAGAAATATAGAAGAAAACATGATACAGTCGAATCTGCCTAAAACGGAATCTGTCCAAAGCAGAAATCTATTTAAAATGGAAAAGTTTTCAGGACTGCTGAAATGTCTATGGCATGAATACATTCCTAAAGTAGAATGTGTTTAACACGGAAATGGAAGCCATATTTTAGGACGCAGGAAAAGAAAACCTGCTTAATGCGGAATCGCTATTAAATACAGTAGGTAAACAAACAGAACCCCGAGTCCCAGGAAACTGGTTTTCTTGCCCTGCCCTTGGCGACGCTGACACTAGGAGGAGGTGGGGTGGGGGTGGAAACAAAGAGGAGAAAGGAATTTCCAACAAGAAATGAGCGGTGGAGTTTGAGAAGCTGATAAGCAGAACCTGTCGGAGGAAAGGGACGCCTCCTGGCCTGTTGGACAGACTCCAAAGTTCGACCTTCAACTTGGACAGTGATGAAGTGCATGTTAGACACGACCGTGTTAGTGTGCTTTCTCCATATGTAGGTGAAAAGAAAATTCCAAACCCTATTGAAATCACAATAATGGCCAGCAATAGTCATAAGCCGTACAACGTACTGACCCTTGAGCAGAAAATGAAAATCATTGAGCAGCATGACTAAAGTGTTTCAGTTAAAGAACTGTGTGAGCTATTTAAATGTGATAAAACCCAAATTTACATGACACTAAAAAAAAGTGAAATAAAAGAAGAATGGGTTGAAAGCGCAAATTATAAAAGAAAAAGAGGAATAGAAAACAAAGATATCGATGAGATAGTATGGACATGGTTTGTGGATGCACGTTCAAGAAATCTGCCAATATCAGGTCAGATTTTACAAGCCAAAGCTCTTGAAGTAGCAGAAGAGTTGGGGAAGAATGCATTCAACACTTCAAATGGTTGGCTGATAAGTTTTAAAAAAAGACATAGTATTGCCTGTAAAGTTTTTTCCGGTAAAGCCAAAGATGTTGATTATAACGCGGTAAACACATGAAAGGAAAATCTCAAAAATGTAACGTGTGGATAAAAACCACAGGTTTCCACTGTGATGAGACAGCAGTGTTTTTTCGTGCACTGCCAACAAAATCACTCTGCGTATCAGGAGACAAATGCATCGGCAGAAAAAATGCAAAAGAACGTCTCATTGTTTTTTTCTGCTGTAATATGAAAGGAGAGTATGAAATGTCTCTGGTGATAGGAAAAGTGACAAAACTGAGATGTTTTAAAAACGTCTACATCAAAGACCTCCCAGTGATATGGAAGGCAAACAGAATATCGTGGATGACAGCGAAAAAATGGAGGAGTGGTTTCACATGTTCAACAACAAAATGAAAAAACAAAATAGGAAAGTCCTTTTATTTTTAGACAATGCTACTTGTCACCCTCATATACACTGACAAATGTCAATTTAACATTTTTACCAAGCAACACAAGAGCTGTAACAAAACCACTCGATCAATTAGCGAAAGCTTCTTTTGCAATCTCTCATTGCTAATATAAATAGCAGCAACAGCGTTAATGACTTGCAAAATCAAATAAATGTGTTAAATGCAATTAATTGGCTAGCTAAAACTTACCAAGATGTTTCACCCTCACAATACAAAAGAGTTTTCGCAAAGCAGGATTCATAACAGATGTTTGTGACAATACTTTGCATTTCAACGACGAATTTCTGCAACATTTATTGAACAAAGCTACTTCAGAAAACATACTAGCGCCTGAATTCGTTAACTCAGACAGTGACGTTTGCACTGAAGCAGGCATTCAAAATATTGATGACTTAATAGATGAGAAAAACAAAGTTGTGGATGAAGTGAACATAGAAAATGACATAAAAACTTATAATGACGCTTTATAAACTATTCATAAGTTGCAAGATGTCTTCGTGCTATAGTCCAGCGGCATAGAAAAAAAGTATGTACTTTTGTATAAAAGCATGAACTTAAGCATGAGGAATAGGCATATCCTAAAGGTCATTTTAAGATATTGGGCTACTTCAAAATTTACCCAAAAGCCCCTAAATTCCAAGATGGCGGCCAAAATTTCCATTTTCTATAATTATCGTCTGATTTGATTGATTTTCTGTTTAGACATGTATTTTCTGGTGCTGAATACGAATTCGAAGTTACACCCGCCATTTTTCAATTGAAAGCCCATAAAATTCCAAGATGGCGGCCAAATTTTAAATTTTCTATAATTATCGTCAGATTTGATTGATTTTCAGTTTAGACATGTATTTTCTGGCGCTGAATACAAATTTGAAGTTACACTTGACATTTTTCAATCGAAAGCCCATAAAATTCCAAGATGGCGGCCAAAATCAATTTTTTTAATTTTTGGTATGATTCGATTGATTTTTTTATACACTTATATTAAGTGTTAGAAGGTTTTAAAAGGTTTTAAAGGGTTTTTTTTTGTTTTAAAGGGTTTTACAAAAAAAAAAAACATTGGTTTTTCAATGAGTTTATTTAATTGGCAATGGCAGCCATGCCTAATACAAATAAAACTACACTTCATTAACACACTAGTTTTAAAACAATTGACTTCAAAGTTTTACAAGTAATGTTTAACAATCCCCGCCACACACACACAGTCCAGTGCATGGAAGCTTGGCTTTTTTGCATTTGCACCTATGTTTCTCACAGTTCTTGGTGCATTTGCATGGTATGAGCTCAATGCATGATGAAAGTGCATCTGGTAGATCTGTCCAATGGGGTTCATACATCCCATCATCCATTTTCTTCCATCCCCAGCAGATTGGTGAAGGTAGCTCAGGATCTGCAATGACACTCGGGCTCCACACATGGCTTCCATGGTACACTGCTTTTTTTACGGGCTGTGTAAGAGCTACTTTTGAAGGAGGAATGTTTTGTACATTACAGTTTCTTGCGAACAGCTTCTTCCTTACTTTGTTGATGTCATCGTTGGTACTGGTTCTGTCATACAACAAAATTACGAATCTCAATGGTTTTCAATAAATCTTTGGGGACATCTTTAGGAGCATGAGAAATTGCTAGAAGAGCATCAGTCAATTCAGAAAAAACCTTCCATGAGGCCCAGGCCTTCTTCTTACTATGGCCAGCAAAGCTAGACACCGTATCGCATCCAGTTAGCGCATGAAACATAGGAAAGGCACATGCCTTTGACGGTCCAAGGCTCTGAGCTAATTTGTGAGCTGCCAAATATCGCAGGTTTTTGTCCGTACCGAACTGAACCCAAAGTTCGTCTAATTAACAGAGTTTCTGTGATACAAAAACAGCCAGCACCACTACGTCAGTGTCCACAGTACATATTATATCTGGTGGTGGCCATCATTGGATGCATGAGCAGTATGCAATATGATACATGTATCAGCCTCCTCATGAGAACATGGAGCGATTTTATCGAGATCCTTCAGAGGCGGGTTGCTGAGCACCAACTTCCCATCAGTAATAACAAGCTGTTTATTTCCATCACATAATGGATTATGATGCACGAGTTCTTGGGACAGGAATGAGAAAAGCTCCTTTTTGTTGTCAATGACATGGAGGAAGTTTTTCCAGTTGCCAGGAATTGTTGCTTCCGCTACCACACGTCTTCTCACGCCTTTTCCACGTTTCAGTCTTGCTGTTCCTTTCAAAGAGTTTTGAAAGTGTGTGTCCCAAACCAGATCCAAGCATGTTACTGGAGCCTTGAAGCTATGTAAGGAATGAATACTTCTTTAGCATAGTGACTAAAGGTCTTTTGTTAACATGGCAACATCTGTACAGCAGCTGCTCCGTCAAGAATTAAACAGGTTTGTGAAGCGATTGTGTTCTTCAAACATGTCACGGCGAACGATTTGTGCTGTATATGCTAATTGAAAGGCGTCATTCTCTATGTCGAACTCGCAAGCTTTGGTCAAAGCAGCACCTATATCTTGATCAAATGCCAGGTAGACATCCCTTCCTTTGTTTTGTGGACGCAAGTCTGGAAACTGGACCAAAAGATGTTCCTTTAGTCATGTCGTGTGAACTTTTGTATTGCTGTGTCCTCCAAGTTGTTCCATCCTTGATTTATAAAGGCTTGAATGATCGACCAGTTTGAAAACGGTTGCTGTGTTTTGGTCCATTCGCGCTTCTTTAATGAACATGACAAGCTCTGCAAAAACTCTTCCTGACAACAATTTGTTGTCTTCGGAGGTAGGTATTTACTCCGTCGCAGCCTTCCTGGCACGATAGTACAATGAATTTATACAACTTGTATGATACATTGCATCCTACGCCACCATACCTCCTGAGCTAAGACGACCCAGTAGTTCAGTGTCCTCCAGCAGAACTGCACAAGATCGTACCCGTCTATCAATTTGGAGTGTACTCGCTGCATGTAGTCTTTCTTTGCCAGCTTGTTCCTCACAGAAAAAACAGAGTGCTTGTATTTGTTGGCATGATTCTTGACTCTACCTCTTTTGCTTCAGTGATGAATCTATGCCCTGAGTGGTACCATTTTTAAGCGTTCTTTTTTGTGCTCTTTCTAACTTTGTTTTATTATATTTTAACTTGCATGATTGATGGTATTTAGTAGCATTGGCCACCAT
Source organism: Macrothele yani (assembly GCA_039090855.1). NCBI lineage: Eukaryota > Metazoa > Arthropoda > Arachnida > Araneae > Macrothelidae > Macrothele > Macrothele yani. The sequence goes on from CM077012.1 coordinate 65,112,917, forward strand.
GGACGCTTCAATACCCTTTCCTTCATCTAGTCTTAGAACCAGTGTTTTATCTAAAAGTTCTCCGAGCTCGTGAAACTTAAGAAAGTTTTCAGCCAGTATAGCGTAGGTATTTTGTTCTATATCTCTTCTTTTGGAATTTTTTGGACATGTTAACTTTTCATTGGTGGTATTTTGGCATATCATACATAAATTCTGATTTGTCCTGGTCTCTTCCTGGGCTGATGTTGATGGCTCCCTTGGGTCAGTCAGTTTGAAACTTTTTGACATCACTGCGGAAATGGGTGGCAGTCTTTTTCTATTCATCAACAACTGTTTCTGAACCTCCAACAATATGAAACAAAATACAATAATTAGTTGAAATATGAAACCTACATATATAAATAAAAAATAAATCGAATCAGACCAAAAATAAAAAAATATAATTTTTGGCCGCCATCTTGGAATTTTATGGGCTTTCGATTGAAAAATGTCAAGTGTAACTTCGAATTCGTATTCAGCACCAAAAAATACATGTCTAAACTGAAAATCAATCAAATCAGATGATAATTATAGAAAATTGAAATTTTGGCCGACATCTTGGAATTTAGGGGCTTCTGGGTAAATTTTGAAGTGGCCCAATATCTTTTTAGGATATGCCTATTCATCATGACAAACTTCATGCTTTTATACAAAAGTGCACAATTGGTTGGATATTCCGAGCTATGCCGCTGCACTACTAATAATGCTAAATATGATTAGCGGTGTTCGATGTGAAGTTGAAAATTATATTTGCTAAAAAAGCCAGAAGCAAACAACTACGTATTAAAGATTATTTTAAATAATGAAGCATGGATGTACGTAGTATGCATGTACTGTATAAATGGGTAAGTTCTGTTTTCAATTTCTTAATTATGGTATAGATGACGATAATATGCGTGAATTATCACCACTGCCAAGTGGGTGTTGCAAATTGCGTATTATCGATCTTTGATTTTTCAAAATCTTTATAAAGTGGAAATCTGCCTACAACGGAAAAATTTCTTGGTCCCACCAATTTCCTTTTTAGGCAGTGCGGCTGTATGTCTACACCTGTTATTGGAAGAATTGAGAATAATGGAAAAGTTGAAAATAGATGAAAAATATTCTTCGTGGTAAAAGCTATGTTAAGAAAAAGTATTTTTCAAATACATCTCCCAGAAGCAGAGAGGGCAAAAAAATAAAAAAATAATAAAAGGTTTCGACCTTTACGTCCCTAGCGGGAAATCTTTGCATTATTTAATGAGAATAATGATCCACATCTGTATTGTAGCGAATGATGTACTGTACAGAAATTTCTCAATAGGGTTTTTAGAAATGGTGATACAGCAGCAAACTGAAGTATAAAAACACCACCTAGTGACAAAAGTGTGAACTACCAAATTTATCATATAGTAGCCTAAAGTGTTTTGCATCCACTATTGAAAGATTTTTTTTTAAATCACACATGTGGAAGCAGAGATATTAAGAAAAGATTAAAAATTAGCGACCCCTAGTGGCAAAATTGTGCATTATTTTGGGAAGGAAATACACACACAGAGTTTGCATAGTTGTAGTATCTGACCAAAGAAAGAAGCTTTTCAATCAGATTTTTAGTCCCGCAGACATTGCTGTAAATGGAAATGTGAGCCTACGTCCTCTGGTGGCAGACTTGTGCATTAAGAAAAATTTGAAATTATTTGAGAAACATTTCACAGTGGAAACACTTTCCAAAAAAGAAAGAATTTTTCAAATCGGATTCTTTAAAAGCAGAGATATTGACAAAAATAAGAAATGCTTCTAGGAACCTGGTGGAAAAACTATGCATTATTTTAAGAAGAAAGTATTCTCAAAAGGTTTTTCGAGGCGAGTGGTATTGGTCTATGAAAGAATTTTTTCAGTCAAGTTTTCAGGAGCTCAGATTTTGCTGCAAGTATATCGAAGCAGAAATAAACAATTATGCCCCTGGTAGCCAAACCATTCTTTACCAACTATTAGAAATTATATGTAAAACATTTTCCCATCAGGAGCTGTATATCTGATACAAGAAGAATTTTTCAAATCGGAGTTTTAGAAGGAGAGATATCGGGGAAAACGGAATTTACCTTTATGCCCCCTAGCAGAAAGCCTATTAATTACTTGAAAGTATATGAAAAACATTTTGCACCTGAAATGCTATACAACAAAGAAGGAATTTTTCAGATCGGACTCTTAGAAGCAGAGGTATTGGGAAAAAAAAAAAAAAAAAACCATCTACACCCCTGGCGGAGAAGCCATGCATTATTTGAAGAAAATATTCTGAAAAGGTTTATCAGCACGAGTGGTATCGGTCAACGAAACATTTTTTTCAATCTGGATTTTAGAAGTTCAGATTTTGCTGCAAATACATCAGAAGCAGAAATTAACATTTACACCCTCTGGTGGCCAAACAATTCTTTACCAAAAATTAGAAATTATATGCACAGCATTTCCTATCAGGAGCTGTATCCAGTTCAGAAAAAAAAAAAAAAAAATTCAAAGCGGAATTTTAGAAGCAGAGTTATCAGGGAAAACGCAATCTACTTTTATGCCTCCTAGCAGAAAATCTATGCGTAACTTGAAAAAGTGACTATACCTAAAATAGTCTTGGATATAAATGGAATCAAAGGGTAAAGAGTTTTTTTTTTCAATTAGATGTTTAGAAGCAAATATATGGAATAAAATATAATTTGAATTCGGTATCTTCTGCATTTACACCCTCTAGCGTCGAAACTGTGCATAGTAAAAAAAGCGGAATGCAAGGATCATCATTCGTACATTTCAAGCTTCCCAATGCAAAAAATAAATAAATTTCAAATCGGACTAATAGTCCATCCTAGTCCGATATATCCAGTTATTTATCTGCCCGTCCCTCTGTCTGTCCACAGGCAGACGGATGGACAAACAGGTAACATAAGCACAATCTTTTTTACAAAAGATGTGCTAAAAAAGAGGTAACACTGATTTCCTAAAAAAAAAGAAATTCAAATATATTTTTAAGCACTAATTTCAAGGCTTTTCAAGACAGCTTAAAAAAACAACAACAACACTGTTTATCCAGGATATTCCCGGCCATGAAAACATAATCATGATTTTCAAGGACTTTGCAGGTTTTCAAGCACCCGTACACACTCTGAGTTTTTGTTCAACTTCTTCAGATAATTGTTGTAACATGGAACAATCAGGTATAACAATGGCTTGACACACTCCTGTTGGAGAAACACATCACAAGAGAACAAACCAAACAAAAGTAAAAGTTCTTTGTCTGTTGGTTCTCTTGCAACATGTTTCCCTGAACAGGAGACATTCCATCATTAAGCTTAGCTGCATTGTGTTATAGAAAATTTGAAACTAATCAACTGACAGATTTTTTCTTACATATGGCCCATTTCTATGGAAATGTGATACATTCCCATAGAAATGGGCCTTTAACAAATTCTATGTGGGTGGTATTCACAAAAGTTCATGGAATTATGGTGCAGAAAATAATGTGTGCATTTAGTTATTATTAATGAAAAGCTGGTAATTTTATAAAGACAAATTACTTTTTACAAATGTATGTTTTGGTGAGAAAATGCAAGAATGGAATGAAATGTAACAATTCATCACAACATGATAGCACTCTAGAAAACCTTTAAAAACCACCTGGAAGAGTTAAGGAATTTTTTTATTACTTTTGAGTGGGAACCCTGAGTGTAGAGTTCTTTTGTGATGGCTTTGAGAGACTTGTCCATCATTGGCAGAAGTGTGAGGAAAATGATAGTGATTATGTGGAAAAGTAAATGCGGGTAATAAAAGAGATCAGTTCAAGAACTATTTTCATGTTCCTTTTATTAAAATATCCTTATTAAAATAAATGTAATTGAGAAGGATGCATTATTTTTCATTCAATACTTGTACTTGCTTTATTGAAAACTTAGAATAACAATAAATGAAATGAATTAGATGCTAAGTGTTGTAAACTATACTGAAGACAATTCAATAAAGAAATAATTTATTTTTAAAAATTGCACACTTAACAGTTGTTGTAGCGGAAATCTCAGCCACGTTATGTAAGGTGATTATAATAGATAGCCAAAAGTAAACCTGAAGGAAAATTTTGAATTTAGACTAAAATTTAACTTCGGGAGATGGGTAGAGGCATTTCGGAACCCAAAGTGTTTTTATGGTGGCTATATTCTTGTTACTTTGAATTGACAATTGTGTATGAGGTTTTCACTTGTAGGTGAGCTTGTGTGTACACAGATACAATTTTGTTTTCACCACCTGTACTATTTCTATATGTTATGACATCACACTGTATTCATGTTACATGTGTATAAATGTGTCAACTCTGGAAAAATCAGTAATGTTGGAACTCGTGTATATAAGCATCAAAAAGAAATAGTCGTGTAATCATCACTTCATTTTACTAAATAGACATTGGTATATATTGTGTCGCAACCCAGATTCTCGTCCTAGGCCAACGTCAAAGCGTTGGTTGATGAATGCGATGGCTCAGAAACTATGAGACACACCTAAAAATCAAATGCCGACTTATACCAAAATTTGGTTTTTGAAAGGCTAATGCCTGTATTTATTTTTACAACAATAACAACATGCATAAATAGGAAAGATATTAATATTGCTATGAGAGATTTAATACATTTACAATTTAGCACTTCGCTAAGGCTTCACTGGCCCACTCATATGTGAAGTCAGTAATTCAAATGATCGATCTTATATAATCATGGCAGAGTCCACGTGAATAATGTCACTTGTTAACACAGCGTGAACGTTAATTTACATTTTTGGCTTGCTTACATGTTATCCAAACAAATTGTATCTTCTCTGAACAAATATCAAAACTCTGGATCCAATATTTATTAGTGTATATTTATATAGGTATATATATAGGTGTAGATTAAGATTACTTATATCTTTCTCTCTATCAACAAAACTCAAAATAAATTTCTTAAGGCAGGTATGCACAGGTGAACTGAAGTGTTAACATTTTAACATGAAAATTCCCGCCTTGAAGAGGCGAGTAAACTATCACGATTTACAATCATATTTGTGAGTTTAACTTTTTCTTTTTTTATATGTTTACTACATTTGCGAGAGTAATGTCACGTACAGTTCCCTCTTTCTTTCCTGATGAATCTTAACTGGATAACCTCCGACATGCAGACAGAAAGTACCCTTTTTTTCTTTAGAGCATACTGGTAATCTGATTACTGTAGTGCCGACTTCGGCTCTACGAAAGGGCCAAAAATAGAATTAGTGTATACAACTTACCCCTTGATGAGGGGGAATCGGTGTTGAAATTCACAAATAGGTCGGAACATCACGTCTTAGGCTGACAACTGCTGGGAGGTTGAATGCTTTGACCACGCTCACTGACGAAGTGCAACTGGTACGTTAGGATGCTTTCTTCCCGGAGCCGTCATTGACCATCATGGATTGCATAGATGGGAGTGAGTTCGTGGAGGTTGCAGGTATCGAATGCCAAGTCTCGTCTGGGGTGGAGATGCACGCGTCGGTTGACCTCTTCACGGCCCAGCAAATAGGCTATCTTTTTTCTTAGGCCTAACTGCCTGGTGGTGGTGGCACACCTCGACCCGGGCCCCTTCATTCTCTGGAGGCTGTTCTAGAGCCGCTGTTTGCTTATTTTTTTTTTTTCTGGGATCAGGGATGAGGTCTTTATCTTTTTTTTTTCCTGGCTGGTGGTGGATAACCACCGAGGACAAGGACTATCTCACAATTGCCCTGCATTCTTTTTCCCTTCCTTTTCCTCACGTCCAACTCTTTTTCGAGACCTTTCTTCCCCAGACTCAAAACGACGCTCCCTCGCCGAAGAACACAGAGAGCCAATCAGCGCCGTCCATGAGGGACGCTTTGCTCCCATTGGTCAGCCGGTCAAAACCACGCAATGGTTTCGTGCTTGCCCACGTGACATTCCTCTTACAACCAGAGGAAGGTAGGGTGGGGGAAAAAAGCAAAAGCGCGGGAACTCTCTGCGACCAGGCACATGTGTAATCTGATATGACCCTTCTTGCCTTTTTTGAGGAAAACACATAAATTTTTATTCATGCCTGCTTTCCTGCCGTTCAGAGCTTGACAGCAAGTACTATAACTCTTCAGGGTTAAACTCCCTTTGCCAGCCCATGGAACCCAGCTGGGGAATTTCTCGGGGGTAGTGTTTCTGTTGGGAGAATTTCACCACAGCATTGGCGAGAGGAAAAAATGCCTTTTTGTGTAAATAACTGCTCACTTTTGGGTGGGCGACCTCCTAACAATTTCAAACAGCACTCCCCATTTCTTGGAATGAGCTTGGGAAAAAAAAAGTGACCGTTGGACGAAGAAAGGAACTGCATTTGACTTACAGAAAACATAAATACATACACCATATACCATAAAAAGAACTACATTTTTTTTTCACTACCTATTTTGAGCATAGACCAGCTTTTTTTCTTGCATTCCTTTTTAATACTCAACAACAAAAAAAAAAACATCACTTATGAAATTACTTGCCCCGGCAAAAGATTATTCTTTTCCTTTTTTTTTTTTTTGGATTATATTTATTCTTGTTTTTAAGGCCCACTTATCAAGTCCATACCAGCCTTACCTCACCAACTTCATAATTTCAAAGTTAAAATTATAATACATCCTACTAACTTCTGAATCGTCCTACTCATAGATTAGATAATGAATAATACAAATGCTACATTTTTGTTCACACAACAAAGGAAAAAGAAAGAGAAAAAAAATTATTTACACTACTCTTCACTCAGAATATCACATCCCTTCCTTTTTTCTTATGTGCACTGCCATTTCCCTCCTGCTGGGCTGAGTAATTTTGAAAGCAATCACTAACTCTTATTACGCAATTCATATGCTTAACCTTGGAACTTAACCAAAAATCCATAGGCTAGCCCCAGAGCGATGATAAATACTGAATCGGAGGGAGGGTAGCCCTTTGCTACTCTCCTATCCCTTAACAAAGTAAAAACACTCATTTTGTACATTAAGCAGAGAAGAGGAGAAAAAAAAACAACAATGAGAAAATAGAATTTTCTGTAACTTTTTCTTGACTTTCTCTCTGGATCCAAAAATCGAACCCAGGGGAGGTGAAATCTAAATTTTTGAAAAGTTTACAGCAAATCACTCCAGGAAGAATCGTCACCCTTTCCTGAATTGACCACTATTAACCCTTCGATTTATTTAAGTTTTTCTTTCAAGAAAAACGTGGATAATGTTGATGAAAATCTGAAAACATTGATCAGGTGTCTACAGATTTTCAGCAACATATCACTGCATTCCTCCCATGGGAGACAAAAAAAAAAAAAAAAAAACAGGAAAAATTTTGAGAAACATACCAAGGCCATATGGAAATGTACCATGCCCTGAGCAAGGAACAGATAAACCAACATTTTAAACATGACAGAAAACTGGCATGAACTATCACACCCAACACCTCAACTACTTAACATGCATACAATACAATTTCCTGTAATTCCAGGAGCTGTTATGTGCTCCCTGGACACAACCAAACTCTACTTATCACTTGTAAGTATGAACCCTTAATCCATGAAAATAAACAAAAGTGAGTTGTTGGCTTGGCAGTGGAAATTGGAATTGACAGAAAAATTCTCACCAAACGACCACAACACTATACGAGACCACACATTTAAAATATGCTTCACTTGATTTATCAATACTACAGAAAACATAATTGTTTCATACACTACACCTAAGGTACAAAGCAGTAATATTACACGACTATTTACACGCAACGTTGCAACTGAATTTGAGTGCACTCTTTACTTCCGAGCTATGAATCCACGACCATCTCTAGGATGCAAACTATACCTAGGTGTCAACACAGTACTTGTGGGTATGCAACTGGCTCTCGGCCTTGAAGGACCAGCCTGCTCCACTACCAGAGTACTTGCTGGAGTTTGAATACTCGCTTGCTCATTAACCACTGCAGGAGTGACGGCTGGAGTTTGAATACTCGCCTGTTCATTAACCACTGCAGGAGTGCTGGCTGGAGTTTGAATACTCGCCTGTCCATTAACCACTGCAGGAGTGCCGGCTGGAGTTTGAATACTCGCCTGTTCACTCACCACTGCAGGAGTGCTGGCTGGCCTAGGCAATCATATGCTACTGGATGCAATTTTCCTCCTTCCTCTAGTTGTAATGCGGCCCCAATAGCAAATTTTGAAGCATCACAAGCAACAACAAATTCCTTTGACAAATCAGGCAATTTCAGGCAGGGCTCACTTAAGAGTGCCTGTTGTAGTTCTTCAAAAGCAGTCTGGGCTTCAGGTGTCCATTTGAATGCTTTATCCTTCCTGATCAGATTAGTCACGGGCAAAGCCAATTTGGCATAATCAGGGATAAACCTCCTATAAAAGCCTGTGAGACCTAGGAAAGCTCGGACTTGCTTAATGGAATTTGGAATTTTGAAGTTTCTTACAGCTTCCAAATTTCTGGGATCAGGCGTGATGCCATTTCGACTGACAACAAATCTCAGGTACCTAATTGAAGACTTCAAAAAGTGGCACTTGTCAGGTTTAAGCTTAAGGTTGTGTTGTCTCAACCTTTGGAAAACAATCTCCAGCTTATCAAGGTGTTCCTCGAAAGTTTTGCTGGCAATGACAATGTCGTCAATATATATGCCAACCTGGAGAGGCTTGAGACCTGATAGAACTATTTCCATCAGCCTCTGGAAGCTGTTTGGGCTGTTCCGCATCTCAAATGGTACCCTTAGCCACTCGTACAAACCCTGATCGGTGACAAAAGCTGTTTTGTAAACATCCGAAGGGCGTACTTTCATCTGGTAAAACCCTAAGGTCAAATCCAGAGAGCTAAAGTAGGTGGCTCCTGCTAAGAAATCCACCATCTCCACAAAATTTGGAATCGGAAAGGAATCCGGTACTGTCTTGGCATTCAGCCTCCTAAAGTCAGTACAGAGACGATAACTGCCATCCGATTTTTTTACAAGGAGAACAGGTGCCGAATAAGGACTGTCACTAGGTTGTATAATACCTGCCTCCAAAAGTTCGTTGATCTGCCTATTGAGTTAATCTCGAAGAGCATAAGGAACTCTATAGGCTCTCTGTCTCACAGGGATTTCATCTGTTAGATGAACCTAATGTAGCAAGGTGTCACACTCACCTAACTCTGCTACATTCTTCGCAAACGTCCTCCTATGCGAGTGCAAAAATGAGGACAATTTTGACTGCTGATCAGGAGGTAAATGCGACAGGTCGAACTCGTTCGCCCATGTGGAACAATCATCAATTTGACTGTCCACTGTTGACACTGAAGTGACCTGAATTGGTTCCGCTGTAACCAACCTAGAATGCTTGTTGAGGTAAACCACTGAGTCCGATAAATTGATTACCTTCACCAAGGTAATATCATTTTTGGTGCTATTCACCGAGCGACCTATCCAAAGTGACTCGCACTTGAATGCATCTGCCTGCTGTAAAAGCATAACTTCCCCCAACTCTGCACAGTCTGCAATCATTGCCAAAATTATCTTTTCAGATTTGGGGGTATTTTCTCCGCTCGGACAGCTTTCCCAAAATAATGCCTCCTTTTTCCTAAACTTTGACTTCCTGAAGGTGCCTCGGATACCTCAGTGGGGAGAGAATCCTCCTGATGCATTACTAACTCAGCCGGTGGGTTGGTTTGTTTACCTTTGGAAATGGGGGTCTCCTCCGTAGAGAAGGCTCCCTCTCCAGCAGTAACAACACTAATAGGATCAACACTAGCATGTTCTGACACTTTAGGGGTACTCTGGGGTATCACCCTCTTTCTTGCACGCCTCTTCCTCCTTTTTCTCTTAACCACTTTCCTCTTTCTCTTTGGTATTTGGAAAATCTGTTTCACCAAAGCAATCACTTGTTCCCTCTCTCGGGGATAAACATTTGGCATGCGTGCTCCTACTCTACTTAAAGTGCCTGCTGCAGCATTGAAAACAAATTGTTGTGCCTTTAAAAGGTCAAAACCAACAATGACATCATAATCTGATGATAACAGAGTCTGGGTGACAAACACTTTATGCTTAAAATTCACCCCAGACAAACAAAATTTCAATTCCACATAGGCTTTAATATCCAGGTGTTTCCCTGAAACACCCTTGACCACTAGGTTGGGATATTCCACAAATCTCTTGTATCCTGGTAAGGAGTTGAGACAACCCTTGGTTATTAACCTAACTGACGCCCCCGTATCAATCAGTAGCCTCAAGGGTTTCCCACTAACTACTCCTTCCAGAATAGGCATGCCAAACGAGTGACCGTTGGTGAAACATGAGCCAATTGGAGCCTTTACAACAAGGGTTTTTTTCTTAGAAGATGACTCCCAATACCTTCTCCCCACTACCAGTTTAAAGCCTCCGACCTGTTGTGTTGATTGTTTCGCTGTTGACTATTTCTGCCCGGTGGTGCATGTCAAGTCCTTCCACCCCTGGAATGGGAAAGATATTGACTGCTTCCGCGACCCTGATTTCTATACTCCTGAGAGGGCCTGTCTATCTGGTGACATTCATTATTCACCTGGTTACACCAATAGCAGATCACTGTGAGCCTGCTGCTCCGGCGGAAATCTTCCTGTCTTGGACGACTAGGGGATCTGTACCTATCCGACCGGCCTTCTCGTGGATAGTCCTGTCTCCTATCTCTCCGGTACCTTGTGGGTGAAGAGTAACTGTTCCTGGCTGGGGAAAAACCTGATTCCCTCCTAGCAGGAGAACTGCTGTGCCTCTGTTCACTCGGCGGCTTCTCACTGGTACTGGCATTAGCAATTGCTAAAGTGGCTACTTGTTTGCCCAGTTCCCTAATTTGGTCAAACAGAGCCAACATCATGGGACTTGGAGGCGTTTCCTCCCCAAGCCCATGCCTAGGGGCATGATTATCTCCTTCCTCCACTCCTACGAAGGATAGACCCCGAGAAAAACTGGCCATGTACTTCTCATTTTCTTCTTCCAATATTGCCTTCTCTTTTGTGTCTTTATAGGTACGTGGTTGATGGGACAGAACCAGGCGACGAATTTTTGGGTCCACTCCTGTTATGAACTGGGCCAAGACATTTTGGTCTCTGAACTCGGCCAAAGCTTCAGCGTTTTCATTGAAGTAGCTAAAGGCTGCCCGTTCTAGCCTAGCTGCAAATTGCCTCACTGTCTCACATCTTTTCTGTATGCATGAGTGAAATCTTCCCATCTTAACAGTTACAGATTCAGGTGACACAAACCTCTCAATTAGTTCCTTTTTTAACCCCTCATAATCTAAATTCTCTGACCGAGCAATCACATCCCTAACTAGTTGTTTGGCCTCTCCTGTACACCTATGTTTCAATACCACATATTGCTGCTCTGCACCCCAGCATCCCATGAGTGCCACATCCTCTAATGTCTCAAAGAACTCTTTCACTGACAATCCACTCGGATCCCCAGAAAACTCCTTCGCTAGTCCCATTAGACCTGGGAGACTCCAATTTACTCCTTGGATTTCTCCGGTACCTTCTCCTTCATTAGTCATGATTTCACTAATTCAATTTACACTTGCTTCAGCACAGAAAAAAAATTGGAATATTTATATATACTCAACACTAGCACTGTTGTAGCTGTATCTAAGGTTTTCTTAACACCCTATTAATCTTGCACTACACCTTCACTATACTAACACTCTCAATGAAACTAACTCACTGTAGCAAAGGAAACCCAAAACAAAAATTCTTTGAAATTACACTAAATTCACACTACCACAAACCACTACACCAAAAGACAATGTATTCACCTCCTAGCATTTGAAGAAATAAACAATATACCCACAGCACAAAATACCAATAATACTTACCAAACACTGATATAATCACTACATCAAAAGAAATTTATGTGTTCACACTCTCACAGAATATCGAAATAATCTTTTTGCCAAAATAAAAAAAATGCAAATTCTATGTTCTAAAATTCAAATAGCACCCAAAACTCAAGTCTTCATTATAATTTGATTTCCCTGCAGAAGGAAAAGGAAGCAAAAAAAAAATTACTATGGTTGTCTTAGTTAGTATGATGTTATGCTTCACTTTACTCCTAACTTGAGCCGAAACAATACAAATTGAAATATTACACACAAAAAAAAAAAAAAAATTATTATGGTTGTCTTAGTTAGTATGATGTTATGCTTCACTTTACTCCTAACTTGAGCCGAAACAATACAAATTGAAATATTACACACAAAAAAGATTTACTTTTTCTTAGGGCAAGTGCCTTGTAACAACTCACTAACTAAGTAATCCTGTAACTGTTCCTAATACTGACATGTTCTATCAATTGTGCAAGTTATCATCATACCTATTCAGATTTAAGCTCACTCAAAAAAAAAAATCTTCAATGCAAAAATTCACACTATGCTAATATACCCAAAATTCTACACTATTCATTTAAACACTGCTATGTATGCAAATTGCTCCAAAACTTATATATGCAAAACACTAGAAATAACATATGCACTAAACACTAGATTATATTGTTGCTAACTTTGAAATTTGAAGAAATATATATATATATATATATGCACCCTGAAGCTTCGACTTTATCCGTACTCTCTGATTATCAATAGCAGTGAAGATATACAAAAAAAAAATAATTGTTTACCAGACCCCTATGTTATTCTATTTTTCACAATTTTAACCCTAACTCAACCATTAATTTCTACTGGTGTATGCTCTTACAAAATTTTCAGAAACTACTCAGCTATTTTCATTTAACAACAACTTATCAGTATTATTACAACACTTTGGAATTACTTGGCATTCAGTGTCTTAAAAAAAATTGAGCCATGGCACGCATCCTAGGACACGGCACCATTTATGTTGTGGCGGAAATCTCAGCCACGTTATGTAAGGTGATTATAATAGCTAGCCAAAAGTAAACCTGAAGGAAAATTTTGAATTTAGACTAAAATTTAACTTCGGGAGATGGGTAGAGGCATTTCGGAACCCAAAGTGTTTTTATGGTGGCTATATTCTTGTTACTTTGAATTGACAATTGTGTATGAGGTTTTCACTTGTAGGTGAGCTTGTGTGTACACAGATAGAATTTTGTTTTCACCACCTGTACTATTTCTATATGTTATGACATCACACTGTATTCATGTTACATGTGTATAAATGTGTCAACTCTGGAAAAATCAGTAATGTTGGAACTCGTGTATATAAGCATCAAAAAGAAATAGTCGTGTAATCATCACTTCATTTTACTAAATAGACATTGGTATATATTGTGTCGCAACCCAGATTCTCGTCCTAGGCCAACGTCAAAGCGTTGGTTGATGAATGCGATGGCTCAGAAACTATGAGACACACCTAAAAATCAAATGCCGACTTATACCAAAATTTGGTTTTTGAAAGGCTAATGCCTGTATTTATTTTTACAACAATAACAACATGCATAAATAGGAAAGATATTAATATTGCTATGAGAGATTTAATACATTTACAATTTAGCACTTCGCTAAGGCTTCACTGGCCCACTCATATGTGAAGTCAGTAATTCAAATGATCGATCTTATATAATCATGGCAGAGTCCACGTGAATAATGTCACTTGTTAACACAGCGTGAACGTTAATTTACATTTGTGGCTTGCTTACATGTTATCCAAACAAATTGTATCTTCTCTGAACAAATATCAAAACTCTGGATCCAATATTTATTAGTGTATATTTATATAGGTATATATATAGGTGTAGATTAAGATTACTTATATCTTTCTCTCTATCAACAAAACTCAAAAAAAATTTCTTAAGGCAGGTATGCACAGGTGAACTGAAGTGTTAACATTTTAACATGAAAATTCCCGCCTTGAAGAGGCGAGTAAACTATCACGATTTACAATCATATTTGTGAGTTTAACTTTTTCTTTTTTTATATGTTTACTACATTTTCGAGAGTAATGTCACGTACAGTTCCCTCTTTCTTTCCTGATGAATCTTAACTGGATAACCTCCGACATGCAGACGGAAAGTACCCTTTTTTCTTTAGAGCATACTGGTAATCTGATTACTGTAGTGCCGACTTCGGCTCTATGAAAGGGCCAAAAATAGAATTAGTGTATACAACTTACCCCTTGATGAGGGGGAATCGGTGTTGAAATTCACAAATAGGTCGGAACATCACGTCTTAGGCTGACAACTGCTGGGAGGTTGAATGCTTTGACCACGCTCACTGACGAAGTGCAACTGGTACGTTAGGATGCTTTCTTCCCGGAGCCGTCATTGACCATCATGGATTGCATAGATGGGAGTGAGTTTGTGGAGGTTGCAGGTATCGAATGCCAAGTCTCGTCTGGGGTGGAGATGCACGCGTCGGTTGACCTCTTCACGGCCCGGCAAATAGGCTATCTTTTTTCTTAGGCCTAACTGCCTGGTGGTGGTGGCACACCTCGACCCGGGCCCCTTCATTCTCTGAAGGCTGTTCTAGAGCCGCTGTTTGCTTATTTTTTTTTATATCTGGGATCAGGGATGAGGTCTTTATCTTTTTTTTTTTTTTTTCCTGGCTGGTGGTGGATAACGACCGAGGACAAGGACTATCTTCCAATTGCCCTGCATTCTTTTCCCTTCCTTTTCCTCACGTCCAACTCCTTTTCGAGACCTTTCTTCCCCAGACTCAAAACGACGCTCCCTCGCAGAAGAACACAGAGAGCCAATCAGCGCCGTCCATGAGAGACGCTTTGCTTCCATTGGTCAGCCGGTCAAAACCACGTAATGGTTTCGTGCTTGCCCAGGTGACATTCCTCTTACAACCAGAGGAAGGTAGGGTGGGGGAAAAAAGCAAAAGTGCGGGAACTCTCAGCGACCAGGCACATGTGTAATCTGATATGACCCTTCTTGCCTTTTTTGAGGAAAACACATTAATTTTTATTCACGCCTGCTTTCCTACCGTTCATAGCTTGACAGCAAGTACTATAACTCTTCAGGGTTAAACTCCCTTTGCCAGCCCACGGAACCCAGCTGGGGAATTTCTCGGGGGTAGTGTTTCTGTTGGGAGAATTTCACCACAGCGTTGGCGAGAGGGAAAAATGCCTTTTTGTGTAAATAACTGCTCACTCTTAGGTGGGCGACCTCCTAACAATTTCAAACAGCACTCCCCATTTCTTGGAATGAGCTTGGGAAAAAAAAAGTGACCGTTGGACGAAGAAAGGAACTGCATTTGACTTACAGAAAATATAAATACATACATCATGTACCATAAAAAGAACTACATTTTTTTTTCACTACCTATTTTGAGCATAGACCAGCTTTCTTTTTCTTGCATTCCTTTTTAATACTCAACAACAACAAAAAAAAAAACATTACTTATGAAATTACTTGCCCCAGCGAAAGATTATTCTTTTCCCTTTTTTTGTTTTTTGTTTTTTTGGATTATATTTATTCTTGTTTTTAAGTTTTAAGGCCCACTTATCAAGTCCATACCAGCCTTACCTCACCAACTTCATAATTTCAAAGTTAAAATTATATTACATCCTACTAACTTCTGAATCGTCCTACTCATAGATTAGATAATGAATAATACAAATGCTACATTTTTGTTCATACAACAAAGGTAAAAGAAAGAGAAAAAAAATTATTTACACTACTCTTCACTCAGAATATCACATCCCTTCCTTTTTTTCTTATGTGCACTGCCATTTCCCTCCTGCTGGGCTGAGTAATTTTGAAAGCAATCACTAACTCTTATTATGCAATTTATATGCTTAACCTTGGAACTTAACCAAAAATCCATAGGCTAGCCCCAGAGCGATGATAAATACTGAATCGGAGGGAGGGTAGCCCTTTGCTACTCTCCTATCCCTTAACAAAGTAAAAACACTCATTTTGTACATTAAGCAGAGAAGAGGAGAAAAAAAAAAAAAAACAACGATGAGAAAATAGAATTTTCTGTAACTTTTTCTTGACTTTCTCTCTGGATCCAAAAATGGAACCCAGGGGAGGTGAAATCTAAATTTTCGAAAAGTTTAACAGCAAATCACTCCAGGGAAGAATCGTCGCCATTTCCTGAATTGACCACTATTAACCCTTTGATTTATTAATTTTTTTCTTTGAAGAAAAACGTGGATAATGTTAATGAAAATCTGAAAACATTGATCAGGTGTCCACAGATTTTCAGCAACATATCACAGTTATAACACGGCATAAAATATATTTAATACTTTACATTAACACCTGTATAAAACATCGCTTAAATAAGTGATTTTATAGCATTATAATTGCTCTCTATAAATCATAGCTGAATTTCTAAGGTCAAATATCTTGGTTGGTTGGTTGGTTGGTTGGTGGATTTTTATGGTGCAAGTCAAATATCTTGTGTTCCTGTATAACTTCAAATCATCTTCTTTGATGATAGCTTCATCCCATGGACCATAAATATTTCTAAAATACATTAAAAAAGTAAATAAACTACTAAAATAACTCATACTAACAAAGCATACATTTTAAATTAGAAAAATTTAGATTAATTAGGCAATTTTTATATCTTTTAGTCCATAAACAAAGTTACAGCCAAAAGTGCCCCACTATGTAAGATTCTTGTAATTCATGGAGAAGTGACTGATGTGAAAACCATTGATTTTTTAAAGTGAAGGAGTCTAGAGAAAAAAAATGCATTTTCTCACCTGTATCTCATACTTAATCTCAATTCTGGGTAATTCCTCTGAGCATATATATATATATATATATATATATACACACACCATATTGACAAAAGTCACCGGACACCTAGAAGAGAAACACAACATAGCATTTATTGACATACATTAGTATGGTGTTGGTCCACTTTTGGCCTTAATGCATGCACTGACCCTTTGACAAGGTTTTGGAACACAGCGACAGGTATGTGCTTCCATTCAGTACATAATGCTGCCGCTAATTGTTGCTTAGTACAGTGCTTTTCACAACCTTTTCACAGATTGTACCCACGGTTTCTTTCAGAACTTTTTTGCGGGGGGGGGGTATCTTAGAGGGGGCAAACTCCAAAGAATTAAATTTTTATTTTTTTGTATATATATATATATACATGTTGCCAGAAGAATGGACTACTGATGGACAACCGAAATTTTAGACTGGTTCTCTCTCTCTCTCTCTCACGCACACGCACGCACAGACACGTATATACTGTATATAACTGAAATCACCTTAATAATGAAAGTTGGAATGATAGACTCGGAGAAACTAAAAGAAGAGAACTATTATATACAACCGAAATTATATATATATATATATATATATATATATCAAATCGGCGTATAAAACTTGGCTGGAGAGCTTTTGGAAGAAACGGTACAATTTCCAAAAGCAATATGACTATGCCTTAAAAGAAAAATGTTTAATCAGTGCATCCTTCCAGTTCTTACGTATGGAGCAGCGACATTGACTTTAACTGAAAAAGATATACAAAGGCTGCAGGCAACTGAAAGAAGCCTGAAGAGATGCATACTTGGTGTAACCAGGAAAGTTAAGAAGAGGAACTCGTGAATAAGGAAAATGACAAGAGTGGAAGACATCATCATGAGAGTACATCCCTGAATTGGGCAATGGGCTACACATGTTGCCAGAAGAATGGGAAACAGATGGACAAGTGAAATTTTAAACTGGATTCCAAGGGACAGAAGAAGACCACACGGGTGATGGATGGATGAAATTCGAAAGCATGCCGGAGTAACATGGAAGAGAGTGGCTCAAGACAGTCAGTTGTGGAAGAAACTTATATATACACTGAAGAGCAACTGAATTAGAGATACCTGTCTAGCAACATGTAGCACCACCTTTCGCCCTGATGATGGCAGCAATTCGTCTAGGCATGGACTCGACAAGACACCGGAAGCGTTGGGAAGCCATACGGATCCACGACCCCTGAACAAGCTCCCACAGTTCACTAAGATTTGATGGAGGGGGGTCAGGGCCTCGAACATCTCTCTCGATGGCATCCCATATGTGTTCGATGGGATTGTGGTCAGGTGACCTAGCTGGCCAAGGAAGCGAGGTCAGGTCGGTGGAGTGTTCATCTAACCATTCGGATACAATTCGGGAGCGATGGCACGGTACATCGTCTTGTTGCAGGATGAGGTCCCCAGTGTGATGTTGAAGACGCACAAACGGGAGCAAATGGTCGTCCAGGACATCCCGGTAACGTTGACCTGTGAGGGACGATGTCACACGTACCAGGGGTCCCATTTCAGTCCACGTAAACAGTCCCCAGACGAGAATGCTATCCCCACCAGCTTGAAGAGTACCCTGCTGGCAAGAAGGATCCATCGCTTCATGTGGTTTGAGCCGTACTCGTATCCTGCCATCCGCATGTACTAACGTGAATCTCCACTCATCAGTCCAGGCAACATTTCCCCAAATGTCTAGGGTCCAGTGGCAATGTTCCCATGCCCATGCTAGTCTTTGCACCCTGTGATGTGTGGTCAGCAGCGGTACCCTCGTGGGACGATGGCTTCCATAGCGAGGAGATGGTTCTGGATGGTGTGGCTGGTTACACGTTTTTGTGCATCAGCGTTAAATTGCCAAGTGATTTCTTACACTGTGGCCCGTCTATCCGCTGTTACAATGCGAGCTAGCCGACAATGACCCCGCTCATCCACACGCTGTTGTCCACGGCAGTTGGCCTTTGCAGGGATGGTTTTACCGGATTTGATGTACTCACGGTGCACCCGTGACACAGTGGCTCGTGAAAATCCCAGTGCCTGCACGACTTCCGAGATGGAGTGACCCATTCGTCGGGCCCCGACAATTTGCCCACTATCAAATGCGCTCAGATCTTTAATCTTACCCATACTGTGTCCGACTGTTACTGATTCCCGTTGCATCACTCCTTATATTGTCGGATCGCTGCATACGTCATGTCGTTTCTGTTTACAGGGCCGCCCACAGTGCCACATTTGCATAACGCCAGCTGTCTCTAATTCAATTGCTCTTCAGTGTATATAACCGACATTTTAGACTGGATTCCGAGGGACAGGAAAAGACCCAGAAAATGACCGCATGGGAAATGGATGGATGAAATTCGAAAGTATGCTGGAGTAAGATGGAGGAGAAGGCTCAAGACAGAAAATTGTAGAACAAATTTGGGGAGACCTTCATCCAGCAGTTGACAATGATAATGATATATATAAAGAGAGAAACATTGTATGTTTATTTGAGGTAATCTCGAAAACTACTCAACCGATTTGGATAATTCTTTCACCGTTGGGAAGCTTATTTATTTCCGGTGGACATAGGCTATTTCGTTTAGTTTTTATTATTTTTGGCTGTACTGCCGAATCAGAACGCTTTCAAGTACAGTTTCCGATTTCCCGTGTTTTGTTCCATTTGTTTACACACAACCTGATCACACTCAACGTCAAAGAAAGTACTTCACGATAGTGTACAGATTTTTTTACTAATCTCGAAAACTATTGAACCGATTTGGATAATTCTTTCACTGTTGGGAAGCTTACTTCTTTCCCGTGGACATAGGCTATTTCGTTTATTTTTTATTCTTTAGCTTTGCCAGTAATTGTGAAAGGAACACGAGAAAACATTGTTAAGGTGTGTTTAAAATCCTCGCCAATGTGGAATAATATTTAAACGCTTCATTTATGAACAAATATGAGAGCTCATTTAGGAGGTGGAGATATCCAATTTTCTACTCTGTTACTATGTGTCGGTGATGGCAAAGTACCTAAACAGAACAGTTTGATCCCAGTACATAGTAAACTGGGAAGCTAAGATCTATTAATAAACTAGTTGACAAAACTTATCCTAAGGTAAGAAATTTGCTCCAAAGAAATCACAACTGGATGTGTGAAAGAGTTATTGTGTCTCCAAGGAATGCATCCGTTGATGAAATAAACGATGCTATTTTGCAAAAACTGCCCGGCGAATACAGAATTTACACATCAATCAATACTGCCTTTAACTTGGAAGATACAGTGCATTATCCACATGAATTTTTAAATTCTTTAAATCTCTCAGGACTTCTACCGCATTACCTCAAATTGAAAGTTGTCATTCCTATAATATTATTACAAAACCTGAATCATCCAAACCCGTGCAATGGTACAAGATTACAGGTCAAAGCGCTGCATAATAATATTATTGAAGCCATTATACTAAATGGGCCAGCAGCTGGATAAATGGCACATATACCCAGGATCCCGATGATTCCGACGGACTTGCCTTTCACGTTCAAAAGATTACAATTTCCTATTAAACTATCCTTCGCTATAACGATCAATAAATCCAAAGGCCAAACTTACAAACATGTGGGATTGGATTTGCATCAAGAAAGTTTCTCGCACGGACAGTTATACGTCTGCTTATCGAGAATCGGCAGTTCGGACAATCAATTAATTTTGATAACGGCTGGAAACGAGAAAAAAAATGTTGTATATACAGAGGCATTATGAATTATTTTCAAAAAATAAAATAAAAATTATGTATTTAAATTTATGTAAAAAATAATTACAATTTTACTTCACGTGAAAAACTAACTGCCGACCATTTAATCTTTCGGCCAATTTTCTCCATCGGTTGCTGGATGCTATGAAATTCAACTACAGTTCTTATGGATGGATAGGATTACACGTGTTATCATAGCCCTGTTTTTCAGTGATATCTTCCACGCGATTGAAGCTGTGGGCACAGCAAGTATATTATACATGAAGGAGGATGACTCTGACAGTTGTATAGAAAAAGTGAAAAAGTATATTGAACATAGAACGTCCACTTCCTAAATCACATCGGGTTTCACAAATCACGCAAAAAATAACAAGCACAATAAAGAAGAGAATTTCATTGACCGTTAATCCAGTAATGTTAATTAGAGCATCCCATAAACCAGTAATGGTAACTAGCGAAAAAAAATCAATATTTGCTTTAAGGATGTTTGTTCTGTGACAATCAAAGGTGGAGCTGCAGCTGAAATGTGTAATTTCTTTATACTGCATATTTAATTAGGTTGATTTTATATTTCTGCGTCAATATGTCAAGACTAAGTAAGAATATTATTCTCCATAATTCGAATTTTCACAGGTTTCGATGAATTAGACATTTCAAAAGAGTGAACTTCGATGATGGACGGAAAAAGTCCCCCACAGGAAAATTATCCCCCTCAGGAAAAGTCAACCACATTGGAAAAGTTCCCCATAGGACCCCCCCTCCCAGGATAGATCCCCCATATTTTTCAGTCAGGGACCGTGCACAAATTGTAGTTTACACAAAATATCGAATGTGGGGGAGATTTCCGGGGTCACCATTTCCATTTTCACGCTGTTTAAAACAAGATGCAGCCGTTCAAGTAGCGCGAATATGTGGGGGAATTTTCTGTGGTCGGCATTTTTTATTCCATCGTGCTCATGTTCATAACGTTTACATAAAATCTCAAATTTTTAATATTACGATATTACTCAGAAAGAAAATATTATTAGGCCTAATGTCTAGGCCCTTCTAAAAGTTTTCATTCCGTCATTCCCATATTCCTAAAATTTACAGAACAAGTAATGTCAATAATATTGCGCTTCTACTTATGCACTATACATTGATTAATAGACCGTAGGCCTAGGGTTTTTCAACACTTTTCTTTGCATATGCGATATTCGTAAAGTTTACAGAAAAATCAAATTAATAGCTTTGAGCTTTTATTTAGGCATTCAATATTAATTACTAGGCCTCAGGTCTACAGCCAATGAATTAATAATTAGTGCTTAAGTAAAAGTGCAATACGATTAACTTCAGTTCTTGCATAAACCGTTATGAATATGACATCGGTAGAATAAAAACTGTCAAAAGGGCCAAGTAATTAATATTGAATGCCTAAGTAAACGCGCAAACTATTAACTTGACTTTTTTGTAAACTTTACGAATATCACATAGGCGAAGAGACAAAGTGTTCAAAAGGCCTAAAAAGCCTACGGCCTGTTAATGTATGGTGCATAAGCGCAATATTATTGACATTACTTGTTACATAAATTTTAGGAATATGGGAATGACGGAATGAAAGCTTTTAGAAGGATCTAGACGTAATAATATTTTCTGCCTGAGTAATATCACAATATTGATTATTTGAAATGTTACGTAAACGTTATGAACACGAGCATGATGGAAAAAAAATGCCGACCCTGGAAATTTCCCCCACCCCTTCCAGCTACTTGTAAGACTGTTTTTTACTGTAAACGGCGTAAAAGTCGAAATGCCGACCCCGGTAATTTCCCACTACCTGTCCAGCAAATTGGAAGACTGATTTTTACTATAAACCCACGGTAAAAGTTGAAATGACGACCCTGGAAATTTCTCCCACGTATTTGTGCTTGTTGTGCAGCTGCATCTTGTTTGAAACAGCGTGAAAATGGAAATGGTGACCCCGGAAATCTCCCCCACATTCGATATTTTGTGTAAACTAAAATTTGTGCACGGTCCCTGACTGAAAAAGGTGGGGGACTTTTCTTGTGGGTGAGTTTTCCTATGGGGAACTTTTTCAATGTGGGGACTTTTCTGATTTGCAAATGTGAAATTAAAACTATAGAATGGAAGTAGCGCTAGCTGGGACTTCGGAGTAGGCTAGATTAGAATAATGGTTTATTACTTACTTCACGAATACAGCATAGTTACTGTCAAGGTAATCCATAAAGTTCACTAACAATCCTATAACACTGAATGTTTCTATGTCCGTTACACTGAATGAAATTTTACAAGTATTGCAATTTGCAACATTGTTCGCAGCGCTCAGCGTAATTCTTTGCAATTTGCATGCTACATAAGATGAATTCTTCTCGGTTTCCTAGTAGCATACAAAGTTATTACTTCTTCCAAAAATTCTTCATGGGGATCTTCCTCGCCTTCGATGCTAACAAGCATACAATGTTGCAAAATTTCTTCATTTAATATGGCTCTCAGCTTTGTCAAAATTCTATTAATTGCACTAAATGTCCTTTCTACACTTGCCGTAGAAACAGGTATGCACAGTAAGGCCTCACAAAGACTTGTTAAACTACTATAGCATACGTTTACTGAAAAAAGTATCGCAATAGGCGAATCTTTAGCGCCGTATCCTGAACTTGCTTTTCATCATTGACTTAACGAAAAAGTAAATGACTTTATATCAGCCATAACTGATTTGGCATCAATCCCTGGAAAATATTTACATAAACTTTGTACTTGATTTTTGGAAATATTTAGAAAGTTTTCAAAATGTGACGCATCTTTCATTATGTTAATGGCTTTGTCATTAAATCTATTCGAGATTTCATCGTTGATGGATAATATGTGTTGCTGCATGTGTCTAAAGGTTTGCTTGGGGTTTTTCGTCTTCGGTTAAACAAAATTTTCCACACACTTGTAAAGGTATCTTCATCAAGTCAGAGATATTCTTTCGAAGCTGGCTCGTTTCATCATCACATGCACTTGCTATGTCTTTTAAATGTTCTTTGGTGGATTCTATCAGCAGAATTAAAGATGAAAAGGGCACATCTACCTTTTGCAGCTTCCTACTCAAATTGGATACAGCATTCAGTACTTCATCCATAACGATTAAGATAATAAAGAACTGTTATTTCTCATCTCCAGTAATATTCCTCCAGCTGCAAGATCTGCAGCTGTGAAAAAGAGTTTATCAGCAATCATGCTCACTTTCACAAGCGAGCATGATTGCAGAGAAACTCCTTTTCACTGCATTTACAATTCTGTAGTGGCTCAACCACCGCACTTCTATACATTCAGGGACTTTCAAGTTTAGGATCATTGATCACTGCTTGGATTTCATGGAGGATATTTTCTTTCTTTGGAGACTGGCTGAAAAGCTTGTATATGTCCTTTAATGTGTGAAAAAATCTTTTCACTTTAGGATTTTTGTTGCGGCAACAAGCAACAGCTAATGACAAAATATGAGCTCAGCAGTGAATATAAGGTATATCCCTGCCAGCTTTCTCAGATAATTTTTCGAACACCCACTGTATTACCTGAAAAATTTGATGTTCCATCAAAGCCAAAAGCAACAAGATCGTTGTAATTTAATTTTGCTTTTCTAATTTCATAATCAATAGCATAAGCGATAGTTTCAGACAAACCGCTTGGTATTTTAACCAAAGAGAAAAATGTTTCCACGAGACAGTTGTTCTCAACGTGTCTTACACAAATACTGAGTTGCATTTCATTTTTTTGAGAAGTACGTTAGTCTGCCACGAGAGAAATTTTTTTATTCAATATTTTTTTTCTGTTTTGGAACGAAGGACTTCACCAATACAATGCAATAACTCTTAAGCCGCATTTTTTGTGCAGTACGTAGATCGTTCACTTTGTGCTGCCTTCCAGTCTGCGAGATCCTGATTACAATTAAAGGCTCATATTTAGTTGTGTGGGCTATTTCTTGTTTTATCAAAAAATACAGGCCTCGACTTAGCACGCTAAGAGCTTCTCTATTCTATCTTTTGCTCACAGGATTTTTCAAAGCATTTAATCTTAGTTTTTCCATTTCTGCACTGGCAATGTGGGCTGACAAATGTTGATGTTTCTCCAGTTTTCCATCTTTGCCTAACGCTTTCTTATATGATGCAAATGGTACCGTTATGAATACTCCACCATATTTTTGCAAAACATTTACATCATTCTTCATGAATTTTTCGCAAAGTTTACAAAACGTGCCATCTCTGCTTTTGTCTTCATACAGCCATGTGTATTTCTTCTCCCAAGCCTTATTGTAGAAATGTCTTTCTTTTACTTTACCGGTACCAGGCAAACTATGTTAATGTCATCAGCTGAAATTTCAGTTAACATTGATGTAGATTCTTTGGTTGCTACTGGAATATTTTCCACTTCTTCACCCTTGGCATCATCTGTTCTCTGAATTTTAATAAAAGATGTGATAGATGATTGCGAAATTTTTCTTTTGGCAGACATCGTATCCTTTATACAATATAAACAAGCCACAAAGTTTCTGTCAAGTTGCGAAAACATGCATTTTTTTCTCCTATTTACCTTCCTTTTCCTTTTGTTCCTCAAAGCGTACTATTGGCTGGTGAGTGGTGACTGTTAATCCCCCCCCCCCCCCAAATATTCACTGCTTCAGACTCCACCCAATACACTGAATATCGACCAATGTAAT
Source organism: Macrothele yani (assembly GCA_039090855.1). Taxonomy (NCBI): domain Eukaryota; kingdom Metazoa; phylum Arthropoda; class Arachnida; order Araneae; family Macrothelidae; genus Macrothele; species Macrothele yani. Next base: position 65,138,059 of record CM077012.1, read on the forward strand.
CGTGTGAAAAGCTATTAATTAAACTTATAGTATGCGCACCCCGATGTGTGTGTCTTAGCTAACATGTAAAAAGGTGGATATAAAGTGTAGAATTTCGCTTTATCCCATCCTGACAGTGTCTTTCTTTCCTGTCCTATGTGACACCAGAAATTTATCGCTTCCTCATGTTCATCATTCGGCGCGAAGAAAGAGACACTGTATTTTACTGCTAATCTGCAATTGCCGGCTGTGCCAGTGTGTGTGTGTGAGTTGGGGGAAAGGAAAGGAGTGTCTAAGTCCGAATGAAAAAATCCCCGTTTGTCCACAGCAGCTCTCTTTGGGGAAAGGGGGACTGAATTGTGGTCAAGAGAAACGGTTGCTCCCTGTTGCACCTAAATGCAAACGTGGCGTGATTACCGCTGATGCGCTAACTGAAAGTCTAAAACAATCCCTGTAAGTTGTAACATCCTTGAGCCTCGTAAGTGGGGGTGGGGGGAGTGAAACTCAGAAATGGACGCCAGGACTGCTGAGATGCAAAAATTTCCCCAAAGAGAAACTGATGTTGAATACTATTCGTTATTAACTATACTTACATATTCTTGGCTTCGCTTAACGAGGTTTCTAACAAGATGTCTCGTGTCTACTTATTTTCACATGTGTGCGAAGGAATAAAACCATTTAGCTGTGAAGAGTGGGTGGGCAGCAGAGTTAATGGTCAATACATTAATGCTCAGCTGGCGATGCTTGCTTCCTGCTAGGGGGTGAGGGGAAGGATTTCTTAACTGTTGTTTCGATGGGACATTACAGGGGAACAAAGATGCATAGTTAAAATCTTTTCCCTCACCTGGTCGCTGTCAGCTTCCTAACACCAGTTTTATATGTTGAATAACAGAAAGTTTATCTTTTAATCTATTTTTTGAGTAAAACAAATTATTACACTTGAAAATATATTTTAAAATGTTATTCGAAAAATATTCGCATCAAAAGAAATTAAACTTTCTTTTTCATTGTAGCTTGTAGAGTTTTTTAATGAACATTTTGCAATGTGACTTAAAAAGTCTCCGGGGGTGGGGGTGTGGGGTCAATTGGATATTTCCTGGGGTGTGGGGGCATCGCCCTCCCGGATGTATGCCTGGAAGAAACACTGATTGTACCACTTTCAGAATATTCGAGTACCACCAGTGGCTTAGCAAGGTGTCAAAAACTTGATGACCAAAAAAAGTGATAAAGTATGCCCACTTATCACACTTTTAATGGGAAACTTGTGCCTGTTTCTCTGACATTAATCTTTGCACTCGTGGCTGGATAGTGCTTACTGATAGAATTAAGTCAGATTCCAGCTGAAGATAATTCCATTCCTTAGTTTTTATACATGTCAATGAAAAAAACGCCCTTTCGCACAAGTATGTGGAACCAAATGGCAGTAACGCCACGATAGCTTTTCCCCACTTTGGGGTACAGTTTTGCAACTTGGCTCCAGAACTCGATCAGTGTTTTTTCATTAAAAGTTCCTTCAAATTGCAGTCTGATATCAATTCCAGACGTGCTTCTTGGTCTTGAGAGGAAAGGTCAGAGTTCACAGCATTGTCCATAATGAAGGGTGATGCAACCCCAACGAATTCCAAGATCACATCCTCTTGACACTAATGGAAAATACAACACAAACTCGGTATGCAATTTTTCCAAGTGATTTTGGATGGCAGTTTCAATATCTTCAGTGTCAACAACAGAATTTAGTTCAATAAAGTCTGACACATTAGGAAATGATGCAACATTTCCTTTCTTTACTTGGCCTAGCCACAGTGAGATTTTCTTGTAGAATGCACAAACTTTGTTTTCCATGATAAACACGTTATCACCGTGGCCTTGTAGCGACCAATTAAGTTCATGCAGCTTTTTAAACATGTCAGCCAAATAGCCAAGGCAGGACACCCAGAAGACATTTTAAAATTTTTCTGCTAGGGGTGATGAAACATTCGGCAGGAATAGGTGCGTTTCATCTTGTAGCTCGAATAATCTCGATAATGTTTCACCTCTCAACAACCAATGTTCTTCTGTATGAAAGAGTACTTCTGTATGTGCTGTGCTCAGAATCCAAATTCTTGCATAATTGTCGGAATAAGCGTCCATTTAATGGCCGGCTTTTGATGAAATTTATTATTTTTGCAGCATCCTCCAAAATCTCATGTAACAATGGGCTCATCCATTTAGAAGCAAGTGCATGTCTATGCAAGATGCAATGATTTGAAACAATTTAATTGTTTCTTGTCTTAGCTCGTGCTATCGCACCCGAAGCTCTTCCTGTAATAGCTGTTGCACCATCGGAACAAATTGCTACACACTAAGTCCATAATATTCCATGTTCACTGAAAAAATTATCGATAATTGTGAATATTTCTTCCTCAGTCGTTCTGCCAGGTAGTGGACGGCAAAATAATACGTGCTCCAGTATATTGTCCAAATCAGGAACACACACAAAGACAATTCATTGCACTTCACCAGCGATGTCAGTGCTTTTGTCCAATTGGAATGCAAATTTTTCTGCTGCTGTGATCTTTTCCACCACTTGTTGAGTAACATCTGTGGCCATATCTTGTATTCGTCTTTGGACGGTGTTGTCAGAACATGGAATATTACGAATAGCATCAGACATTTTTTTATCAAAGAGAATTGAAGCAATTGCAATGGCAGAGGGAACCACAACTTCTTCAATGACTGTGTGAGGCTTATTTCGTTTAGCTGCTATCAAGTACAATTCATAAGATGTTTCCAGACATTTTTTCGAGATGGTTGTGGACTTCACGAAAGCAGCACAGTGTTTTATAAATTCGTCTCTCTTCTTTACGAAAAATGCTACTGGCATTTCGGGGTGCTCTTTGTGTTTTGTTGTTAAATGTCTCTGGAGTAAAGAAGGCTTCATGGAATGCTTGGATAGTACTTCATTGCAGATAACACAAACCGGAAGCTGCTGATAGTTTTCTTTCGCAAAATAAAATCCAAACTTCAAATAATCTTCACTGTATTTTCGATTCGGTGGCGATTCCTTTGCTGAATCACTTTTTCTTTGCGCTGATGAATGTATGACAAATTTATCCATATTTATTAATATGCACCACTGCCTTAGTCTCACACCGTCACACACGGCGGTAGCAAAATTGAATAACTGGAAAGGAGAAAAACAACAAGCCAGACGGCGAGAAGGAACCAGGTGACATGTCGTGATTGGTGAAGCGTAGGCACGAGTAGGGGTGGAGCCGACGTATCAGACCCGAATAGACACTTTGACCTTGAAGTTTCCTGCCTTTTCTTATATGTTCTCCGGCTATTTTGAGCACAACAGGGAATGATGAGTCACGAGTTGAAAACCTTTCAGCTCCTCCATGGAAAATGCGGAAACAAGTCCACAGCAAGTCTTTCCAATCCAATGAATAATACATGATGACCCATGCATTTAACTGTGTTTCACATTCAAAATGCTGAGGAAAGTACAATGGTATTATCTTGTCCAGGACAATGTCGCGTACCACCTGCCAGGTGCCGAAGTACCACAGCGGTACACGTACCTCCGGTTGAAAAGCACTGGCTTAGTAGTAGGCCTTGTTTCCAAACTTCTTATGCGGCATTCTAATTCATCCCATAGGTGCTCTATCAGATTAAGATCAGGGCTCTGTGCTGGCCAGTCCACACACGATACAGAATTATCGTCAAACCACGCCGTAACAGTCGTTGCTTTATGGCTCAGTGCATTATCCTGCTGGAACCAACAAGGCTCGGTTCCACAGTATTGCCACATAGTTCATAGGGCATAATTGTCCAGAATATTGAGGTAGACATGCTCGTTAACAGTTTGTCCACGATAACCAATGGGCCAAGACCATACCACGCAAAACACCTCTACACGAGTACACTGCCAGCTCCAAACTTGACCGTAGGAACAATACACTGTGGTAAATAGCATTCCCCTGGCTGCCGCCATACCCACACATGGCCACCAGACTGACGGATCGTGTATCGGGATTCATCAGCCCATAGGACCCGTTTCCATTGATCTATACTCCACGATAAATGTTCGTTACACCATACTAAATGACGAGTAGCATTCCGAGTGGAGATGGAAAGCTTATGAGCAGCTACACGACCACAGTAACCCATGGAATGAAGTTCTCTGCAAATGGTACATGTACATACCAAGGCTCCAATATTTTTAGTCACCTGTACACTGAGGTTTTGTGCAGTGTATTCTGTCAATTAGCTGTAATGACTCTCTTGAGGCTTTGACATCCCCTATCACCAATTTTCTTTGGTCTGCCGGTACATTTTGCTGCTTCAGGCATGCCATGTGTATTCCACTTATTCAGTACATCCAAAACAGTTGACTTGGGTATGCTTAAATGCCTCTCTGTTTCTCTTATGGACAACCCACTAATATAACACCTAACAATCTTTCCTTTCTCAAAGTCAGTTCTCTCCTGCCGCAAGATTTTCACTCAACCTCATAGTGCGATATGATCGCAGTCAGCTGCGGGCTTGTTTTTATACCATTTGCAGCTATACTGCACATCTTAACAACGCAGCAGATCCATTCATTTGCTTTTAAAGGGATGTCCGGTGACTTTTGGCAATATAGTATATACACTATCGACCAACAAGTAATTGGACACCCTTGCAATCGACGATACCTGCGGTCCTGATACACGTCACGGCCGCCGCCGTTAAATATCGTGTGGGAAGCAACAACGCAACCATAGTCGCATGCAAGATGCCACGCAGTTCGGAGCTCTCAGATTTCGAGAAAGGTGTAATCGTCGGGCATCACAGAAATGGCCGATCCATAAGTGACATATCCAGCGAGTTGAAATACCCAAAATCGACAGTGGCCTACGTGATTGACAAGTGGAAGATCAGAGATGACTGTCGGAATGTGCCCCGACCCGGCAGACCTACAAAACTGGGAGTTAGAGACCGACGGGTGCTGGCTAGAGAAATTCGGAAAAACCGCACCAAATTAATGGGCCACATCTGCGAGGAGTTTCAACCGGCATCCGGGAGTGTTCTTTCGATTAATACTATCCGTAAGGAAGCCCATCTGCTCGGTTATCATGGACGTGTTGCCGCCCACAAGCCTTTGATCACCAAGTCCAATAGCGTTGCTCGGCTAACGTGGTGCAAAGAACGTTGACAGTGGACCGTTGAACAGCGGAAACAGGTTCTCTGGAGCGATGAATCAAGGTTCACCCTCCACCGTTCGGATGGCAGGGTCTGGGTTTGGCGTCTGCCTGGAGAACGCCTCCTGCCGGAATGTATTGTGCCAACTGTGAAGTCCGGCAGTGGTGGAATTATGCTATGGGGGTGTTTCTCCTGGTATGGCACGGGGCCCTTGGTCGCAATTCCTGGTAGACTCAACGCCGAGACCTACTGCACCATTTTGGATGACCATGTGCTTCCTACGTTGTGCCAGTTTTACGGGGTGGACCCATGTTACTTTCAGGATGACAATGCCACCTGTCATGTTACGAGGCCCACCATGGCTTGGTATGGTGACAATGGGGTTAATCGAATGGACTGGCCTGCACAGAGCCCGGACCTTAACCCTATCGAGCACCTCTGGGACAAGTTGAAGCGTCGTCACCGTCCAAAATCGGTGAAGGAACTGACTTGTCTTCTCCAAGCCGAGTGGAAGAAAATACCCCTAGCCGTTGTACAACGCCTGGTTGAGAGTATGCCCCGGAGGGTCGCAGCTGTAATTGCCGCTTGTGGAAGCTCCACCAACTATTGAAGGTGAATAAACTTTGTTTTCCTTTGCTATCACAGGTGTCCAATTACCTGTTGGTAGATAGTGTATATATATATATATATACACTGAAGTGCCAGAAAAACTGGTACAGCCGAGCTTATGCAAAATACATAGCAACATCACCTATGCACGTACTCGGTTGCGTCCGCCAGTGCATATGTAAAGTGATAGACATCCTTGCCAGCTGTCAGAGCTGTTCTCGGCATGAGAATGACAAGTAATAACGATTTAAGCGATTTTCAATGCAGTGTCATAGTTGGCACTCGTGAGATAGGTAATAGTTTTTCAGAGGTAGAAACGAAGTTCGGATTTTCACGGGCGACCATTGCAAGGGTGTACCGTGACTACAAGAATTCCACTAAAACCTCCAACCTATGATACCAGTGTGGCCGTAAAAAGACATTGGGTGAACGTGACCATCGTCGGCTGTCAAAAATCGTTTCATGTGATAGGCGTGCAACGCTCTCGCAGTTATCATCGGAATTCAATGCTGGAGTCTCAACAAGCATCAGCGTCCGGAGTGTGCAACATACCCTGCACGATATGGGTTTTGGGAGCCGACGCCCAACTCGAGTCCCCTTGATGGGTGCATGACACAGAGCTATGCGCCTCGCTTGGGCACGGCAACACCGCCACTGGACACTTGATGACTGGAAACAAGTAGCCTAGTCTGACGAGTCGCATTTCCAACTGTATCGGGCAGATGGAAGGATTCGTGTGAGGCACAAACCCCATGAAGCCATGGATCCCGCCTGTAAACAGGGAACTGTACCAGCTGGGGGGAGGGGTCCATATGTTATGGAGTAAAAAAGTTTGTGAAAGGTTATTTAACAAAGGACTATATAGTTTTATGCTGATACTGAAATTCTTGAAGTAAATTATAGAAAATTTAAATTTGGGAGATGGGTGGATGCATTTCGAAACAACACTGAAATTTTGAATAAGGCCATGAAACAAAATAGAAAAGATAAAATGCACCACTGAATTTGGTAACTCCCAAAAGTTACTATTGTATTGTTTGCGTTGTTTGCGTTTGCTGAGTAGATACACCTGAAAGTGTCAGAAAGGTAACTATTGTTTGCATGTGTACCAAATTTGTAAACACTAAAATTTAATGGTATACAATGTACACGTGTAAATAACCTTTTGGAAGTGGCGATGATCAAATTAGATAGTTAGGACAAAAACATTGATTGTACCACAATAACATAAGATTACTTTCCCACCTCAGTCACTGCTGAGGGGGATGTACTTGAACCATGTGATGAAAATTTAAACTGAAAATATCTAAAACTTCACTGCACTAAGGTTTAGGTTTTTGAAAGGCCACTTGGCCTATATTTATTGTAAAACTTAACAAGTGTGAGACTAAATTTTGACACAATTTTAAACCCGGCCACTGGGCCAAAAAACAATAAACATCTGACAGCTTAGAGTCTTGGATGAAATTATCGCACCAGTCACAGTACCAAAACAGAATATAAATACCAGAATTTCATTGAATTACACCACACAGCACAAACACTTGCTTTAACATGGTGTGCAACTTAAGTATGTGGAAGGTAAATCTCTCTCTCTCTCTCTCTCTCTCGAAAATATTATATGCATATGTTTACACACTGTTATTCTAATCGCTCGAACCAACCCTCTCAGACCAGTCTTCTGAATTCACCTTTTAATTTTAAACTAACATATCAACTGCCAAAATGTTACATGTAATGAAAAGTTATTTTATACCAGGTTCTACACTTCTGGGAAAATTTGTCTAAAAATCAACAACCTTGCCTTCAATCAACATTTGTCTTAAAATCAACATATCCTAACCATGTAGCATTACCTGACACTGAACCAATTCTAGACACTATACAAAACCCAATACACTAAATACTCTACTCAATTTACTCACAAGTTATCATTAAAATCCAACTATTCAAAAATTCCCCACTATAGGTCCTCCAAATCTACCAGCACCCATGTAGAACTAAACTCGGGCATTAAAACCAAACAATCATCTCATTCAACGAATTCCACTAGCCTCGAAAAACACGATTTCACGGCAGGAACAACAAAGTTTGAGTCTACAGGCAGGAATGGGTCGCGAATCCATTCCCAGCCTATACAGTGTAGTGGAGCAAAGTGCGACCTAACCCTTTTCTGTTCCTTCACTCTGATTTGGGGACAACCCACATCACTCCCTCTCGTGGATACTACCTCCCATGGGCCGAACAAGCTTACTCGGGCAGAAAACAAATCCCCCAATTTGTTTCGTGCACCCTTTCAGACCCGAGGCATTGTCTACATAGGGTAAAGTATCCCACAAGAGTTCTCTTGTCCCCAAAATATCTCTTCATCTGTTTTCCAGAAAATTCAATACATCACCCTTTTTCCCAGAAAATCACTTCTTATCCTATTTTTCCCAGGAACACACTTCACATCTTCATTTTCCCAGGAACACACTTCATGTCCTTATTTTCCCAGGAACACACTTCATGTCCTTATTTTCCCAGGAACACACTCACCCCCAGAAAATCACTTATCTTTATCTCCCAGGAACACACTGTACATACTCATTTCCCAGAAAGCTCAATAACACCATACTTGACACACTATACCCAACCGTACTTTATTTCCAGAAAATTCTATAAATCTCCATACTTCCTAAATCACTCTTTTCCTGAAAAATCATCACTTCTTGAAGAAACACAACAGCTATTTGGGTTCTTTTCAGTCACACCATACATATGCTCATATCTGCCTGTATGCCCAATTCTTACATTCTTTCCCCCATAAAACCTGTTTTTCTAATCCACAGGCGGAAACTAGAAATTAGCCCTCACTACTACAAAAATTAAATTTTAAAAAGTAATTTAGCACCTAAATTTACCAAAACACTAAACCAAAATAATTACCAGCCTACAAGAAAAATTCCCAACTATATGGCACCTACGCTAAGCTCATAAATACTAATTCCACTTCACAAGTGCAAAAATCACTGAGCACAAAAAGAGTTAAATTTTTCTTAAGAGAAATACTGGTCTGGAAAGCTGTTTGTCTCGAAATAACTTAATATACTTATTATATCATCTATCACTACATGACCCAGAAAATTATCCACTTCCACTTTGTTTTGTTGTTGTTGTTTTTTTTTCTTTAATTTTTATTTTTTTTTTATTTTAACTACTCACAGAAAATGTCATGGAATTTATTTTTACACTGCCTAACATTAACTCAAGTGGTTTCATTCCCTAAGCACACAAGAACACCAACATACAAAAAAAAAAAAAACCTGAATGAAAACATTTACAACTCCTTTTTTTCCCTTTCTTTGCAACATATTTTTTTTTTCAAGCCCCATTTTAAAACCCACTTGTTTCATAATTTTAAAGAAACCACAACATAATACAAAAAAATTATGCCAAGAGACATTTACCTTAAGGACTGGGGCAGCAACACTTCTGAGCACCCTGACTACCGATGGTAACACACACCACCATATTTAGGTCTCTTCTTGAGAGAACATCACTGTCCCGGGAGATTTTCTTTTTCTTCATCTCCAACAAAAATGCTTTCTCTGACACTGCGTGCCTGGCAATCGAAACAGGAAATGGGCATTTGTTACCCAAGCTGGTGGACACTTGTGGCAATCAATAGGGGCCCAGCTCGACGATTCGGCGATATCGTCCACAAAGCTGTGCATGCTTATTTTTCCGGAACTTCCAGCGTCTGGTTGAACTGGCTTGAAGAGTCCTTTCCATAATGGACCGAGCGGCAACAGCATTCAGGTTGCGCTGGCAGAAAATTCTCCTACGAAGGCCAATTCACGGTAGTTACCAATTTTCATTTAATTTCAGCTCCATACTTCCGTCTTCCTCTAGGAGAGTAGGATAGGGTTGAATCTGAGAGCATTTCCTCTCCAGTAATGAGATCCTTGAATTCATCATTTTTTTTTTTTTTTTTTTTTTTTTTTTGTGGTCAACTTTGAGATTACATAAGAAGTTTTCCTTGTGACTGCCCCCTCCCCACCAAAAAGGCGAGGAGAGAAAATTTAGCTTTCCGCTGTCAACTGCCGACCAGCTAGCGCAGCAGACCAGAAACAAAAGTGTCCTCTCTCAACGGAAAAAAACTCTGGGGTGCTTGAAACCGCTGACCCCAGCAACCAACGAATCAATCGGCGATTGGCTGGTGGCTTCGCGCCAAAACAGACCTTCCCCCCAAGGTCCCAGCGAACATTTTCTCCTCCACTTTTCTCATGCCAACGCGTGACCCCTGACCTTCACACGTAAGCAAAAGGGGAAAACTTCGTATGCTTTCACCATGCTATTTCTAAAAATAGCTTGCCTCACTGCCCAGCAGAAAACCCTCTACAAACACACTTTTGAAGCCTCTAAAATCCCTCGCCTAAAATGGCGGTCAGAAAGAGAGATTTTCTTTTCTCACAATTCTTTTTTTCAGAAATGCTTTTTTCGTTCCGTGTATTTGTACAAATAATTCTGCTTTTAAAAGGGGTTGATGCTGTCTTCTTTTTTTTTTTTTTTTTTAACTTACTAAAGAGAAAAAAACCGAATCAGGCTAAAAGAAAAAAGAAGTTTAACGTCTATTATTCCCCTTTCTTTTAAGAAATTTTGTTTGCTTGGTCAGGGCATGTGAAGTAAAATGAATATGGCCATTTATTCCCTTATCTCACTGCCTCTTCCAAACACAATTTTGAAACGTGGGCTGTCGAGTATTTTCATTCTGTGTATTTTATTTATTTATTTTCTATTTTTTTTTATTTTTCGTAAATCCCAGCGAAGTGATCAGGTAACCCAAGATTTACGAACATGAAAATTCTCGACAGGACACATAATGGTATGGGGTGTGTTTAGCTAGACTTCACTGGGACCCCTGGTGCGCCTACAAATGTCTGTGACCGGCCAACACTTTTCCTTTCTGAAGAGGTACACCCATTCATGTCCTGCATTCATGCTGATCGGTTGGGCCTGTTTCAATAGGACAATGCACCTCCACACAAGTGTCGAGACACCACATTATGATTAGAGGAGCATTCATCTGAGTTTGGGGAGTTGCCATTCCACCCAAGTCCCCAGATCTGAACGTGATAGAACACATTTGGGATGCCATGCAACGCGCTATCGAACACAGGAATCCGAGACCTCGGAATACACCCGAATTGTGGAATGCTCTGCAGGAAGTATGGTGTGCATTGCCTACACCATATTTCCAAAAGCTAGTGGAGTCCACGCCTCGTCGTATTTCTGCAGTCCTGCGCTCCCATGAGGGATCTACCAAGTATTATACCGGTGTACCAGTTTTTCTGGCACTTCACTACTGGCCACCCAAAATGATACACCAAGAAGGACACGAGATAGCAAAGCCAGATTTACTGGACACATAACAACAGATACTAAGATGAAACGATTGAGCTTACAGGCCCGTGGGACTTGCGGAACACGCAGACATCAATAGTTCGTGTGGCCCCCATGGCTGGCAATAACGGTCGCTAGACGCCGCAGCATCGAATGAAACAGGCTTTAGATGTGGGCTTGGTGTATGTCGGTCCAGGCTGTTTCCACACATTGCCACAGTTCATCAGATGTAGCCCCGAGTGGTGCTTGCCGGGCTACTCGGTTGCCGATCAGCGACCAGACGTGTTCGATGGGCGACATATTGGGAGAACAGGCGAGCCACAGCAGCGCTGACACCTGGTGGGCTGTGAAGAATTGTTGCACGATGCGTGCCACGTTCGGGCGCGCATTGTCCTATTGAAACATGGCAGGTCCTGCAGGTAAGGGAGGACTACAGGCTCCAAAACGTCGGAGATGTAGCGATGGCTGTTGAGTGTACCGGCGATGCGTACCAGAGGGGTGCTGGTGTCATATCCAATTGCACCCCAAACCATAACGCCAAGCAACGGACCGGTATGGTGATGCATAATGCAGGTGTCATACAGTCTCTTGTCGCGGTGCCGCTGCACAAGGATCCGACCATCGTGGTGTTGCAGGCAGAAGCGGGATTCGTCAGAAAAGACAATGTCGTGCCATTCGATAGTCCAGGTACGGCGTTCAACGGCCCACTGCCGACACATTTGCCGTTGGTGTAAAGTCAGTGGTAATCGGAGCAATGGCCGCCGTGCGACAAGTCCCCGCTCCTGCAGACGACGTCGAACGGTACGTGCTGACACAGGTTGTTGCACAACACACCCTAATTCCTGCACTAACGTTCGTGATGTAGCGGTGCGAGCCGTCAATACCCACCGCACAACATGCCAGTCCTCTTGTTCGGTGGTGTGCCGCGGTTGCGGCTATCGCTCATGTCGGTCCGTCCATCCCTCCTGCACCCACCGAATCCATACTCGCTTCACTGTGGCTGGATGTCATCCCACACGGGCGCCGATGTCTCGGTACGATAAACCGCTGTCACGATAAAACCACTATTCGTCCTCTGCCAAACTCTGAAACGTGCTGGAATGACTGCCGTATTCTGCGATGAGGCATCAGGAAGCTTCCCACGCACAGGTCCGCCAGCACAACACACTTCCACTACTTACACCCCGCCTTCTGTGCACCCTTCTTATAGTGCTTCTCAGTGGCGTGCGGGGCACACATGATTTGCATATGCCCTGCAATGCTAATCGTTTACATGTCCTCTCGCGGGCGACGAATGTAGTGAATTTCAGGCCAATCAGATGCTTCCTTCTTGGTGTTGCATTTTGGGTGCCCAGCAGTGTGTATATATATGGGAAAACAAAGGAAAGATTTAAGGGGATTATTTACCTCACCTTCGTTTTGCTGATGACGTAGTCATTTTTTCAACTGTCCCTTCAGAGCTGCATAGTATGACCCAGGAACTTACTGACAAGAGTAAAGAAGTGCGATGAAAAATTAACTTTCATACAGTGATATAGTTCGAAATAAAAAAGTGCCTTAGCGCTGAACGTATTAGGAAACCTCAACCCTAGAAAAATACCCTCAAAAGATTTCCAAAAGCCCTCTGAAATCTGATTTAATTTAATAATTTATATTAAATTTTCATTACTAACTACTTCTATCAGTTTTTATTAAAATTGCACAATTTGAGAAATTTTCAATAAAAGTATGTCATGTGGTAGTCATATGCTAAGAACACAATATTTTTATTTCAGTACCGCTCTGTTGTTCTACACGATTCTAAATATTCATGTGAATAACATGTATTAGTCACATTGAAGAAATGCAACTAACAGAGTTACGTATTTCAACTCAGTGTGACTAATGCACAGTTTTTCCTAAGATTATAAGGTGGTTGCATGACATGTCTTTTGTGTTACCCATAAGGAAGCAGAGAGTAAAATCAATAGATTATTTTCATGAGAGCCGATATCGAGCAGTTTGGTAGAAATGCTCTTCACTACTGTTGTTTTCTCTTGGGGCAGTGCAATCTTTACCGAACGGAGTCCCACCACCTATAACTTTATTTTAACTGTTGTCAAGAAAAAAAAAAAAGGTCACATTGACTTTGTACTCTCAAACTCGTAGAATCTGTGAAACCTCTACGGCATGATCAGACTGTATCGTTTCATCCATTCAGTGTTTTTTTATTTATTTGTTTTTTCTTTACCACTATGAGCAACTTGTAGGGCTATAAGCAGTTGCCCATCCCTAATTTTGTGCAACTGGCTTTGGGTAAGTGACAGGTCCAGCGCCATTGGCCAAGCGCATCAGCCATGTCTCTTTCTAGACTCAAGCCAAGGGTTTGGCTAGAACCAATAATCAGAGGCCAGCGTCTCTGACAACTCGACCGACCGCCGGTGCAGGCATCTCTGTAGTATAAACATTTGGATAAGATATGAGTATGCTTGTATACAGAACATAGGTTTCCCTATTTTTGTATACACGATCATCTACAAAAAATTCCTTAGCCCAGCTTCTCTTACCATCTAACCCCAAAAAGTGGCTTTAAACCTAAAAAAATAGTGCCTTAGTGCAGCTAAGGTGCACTAAGCCCCTTCTACATCACTGCTTTCAGAAAACAAAACTGATGTATAATGCTTTTACAAGGAATGAAGATTTATCGATTGATGGGGAAAAGCTGAAGATAACCGACACCTACATTTACTTTGAACAGCAGATCTCAAGCAAAGATAACATTGATGAAGAAATTAATCAACATATAAAACTTGGTTGGAGAGCTTTTGGAATAAACAGTACAATTTTTAAGAGCAATATGCCATTATGACTTAAAAGAAAAGTGTTTAATCAATGCATCCTTTCAGTGCTTACGTACGGAGCAGGGATGTGGGCCTTAACTAAAAAAGACATACAAAGACTGCAGACAACTGAAAGCAGCATGGAGAGATGCATGCTTGGCATAACCATGAGAGATAAGAAGAGAAACCCATGGATAAGGAAAATGACAAGAATGGTAGACATCATGATCAGAGTAAAATCTCTGAAATGGCAATGGGCTGGACATGTTTGCCAGAAGAATGGGCCACTGATGGGGAACCAAAATTCTAGACTGGATTCTAAAGGACAGGAAAAAAAACAAAAAGAAGACCACATGGGAGATGGGTGAATGAAATTTAAAAGCATGCGGGAGTGACATGGAGGAAACTGGCGCAAGATAGACCATTGTGGAAGAAACTTGGGGAGACCTTCATCCAGCAGTGGATTCATAACGGTTGATATATCATCATCATCATCATTGTCAACCATTATCAATCCACTGCTGGACGAAGGTCTCCCCAAGTTTCCTCCACAACGGTCTGTCTTGTGCCAGTCTCCTCCATGTCACTCCCGCATATTTACGAATTTCATCCACCCATCTCCCATGTGGTCTTTTTCTGGGTCTTTTCCTGTCCCTTGGAATCCAATCTAAAATTTCGGCTGTCCATCTATGGTCTGTCCTTCTGGCAGTATGTCCAGCCCATTGGCATTTCAGGGATTTAACTCTGATCATGATGTCTTCCACTCTCGTCATTTTTCGGATCCACGAGTTCCTCTTCTTATCTCTCCTGGTTATACCAAGCATGCACCTCTCCATGCTTCTTTGAGTTGTCTGCAGCCTTTGTATGTCTCTTTTAGTTAAGGTCCACGTCTCTGCACCATACGTAAGCACTGGAAGGATGCATTGATCAAACACTTTTCTTTTAAGACATAATGGCATATTGCTCTTGAAAATTATGCTGTTTCTTCCAAAAGCTCTCCAGGCAAGTTTTGTACGCCGATTAATTTCTTCATCAATGTGACCCTCACTTGATATCTGCTGTCCAAGATAAACATACGTATCTGTTATCTCCAGTTTTTCTCCATCAATCGATAAATCTTCATTTCTTGTAAAAGCATTGAACATCACTTTTGTCTTCTGAAAGTTCATTTTTAATCCCACTTCTTTACTCTTGTCAGCAAGTTCCTGGATCATACTCTGCAGCTCTGATGGGGTAGTTGCAAAAATGACTACGTCATCAGCAAAACGAAGGTGGGTTAGATAATCTCCATTAATCTTTATCCCTTTGTTTTCCCAGTTCAGTGATTGAAAGACATTTTCCAATGTGGCATTAAAGAGCTTCGAGATATGGTGTCACCTTGTCTCACTCCCTTTCCAATTTTTATGTGTGCTCTATTTTCAAACAGCCGAATCTTTGCACTTGCATTTTCATAGATGTTATTAATAATATTAATGTATGCATCTTCAATACCGCAGGATTTCAGAGCCATTGTAACTGCTGATGGTTTCACCGAATCAAAGGCTTTTTCATAATCGATAAAAGCCATGCACAATGGAAGTTCATATTCCCTCGTTCTTTCAATTAGTTCTCTCAGTACGTGGATATGATCTATTGTGCTGTAGCCACTCCTGAATCCAGCTTGTTCTCTCGGTTGAGCCATGTCCAGTGTTACCTTCAAGCGGTGTGAAAGAACTTTAGTGAAGATTTTATAAACCACCGATAGGAGGCTGATAGGTCTGTAGTTCCTGAGATCCTCAATGTCACCTTTTTTATGTAGCAGGATCATTGTAGCGTTGTTCCAATCCTCAGGAATCTTCCCTTCATTAAGGCATCGAGTGAAAATTTGGGCAGTACTGTTTCAATTTCTCCACTTGCTTCTTGTATGATGTCTATAGTAATTCCATCTTCTCCTGGAGCTTTCCCCCGCTTCATGTTCTTGATTGCATGAGCAACTTCTGCTGGGAGGACTGGAAGAACTCTGGTACCTTTCATGATGTCTGGAGTACATGTATCATCCCTTTCATATAATTTGGAGTAGAAATCTTTCACTCTTGTCAAAATTTCGCCTCTATTTCTTGTTATAGAACCATCTTCTTTTCTCAGAGCCATAATCTGTTTTCTTCCCTTACTGAGATGTCCCTTTGCTATCTTAAGGCTTTGGTTGTTTTCAATTGCTTTCCTCACTAGCTCACAGTTGAATTTCCTTACGTCTTCAGTGATACTTTTTCGTGTTGTCTTGCATAGCTCTATATATTCCACTTTGGAAGTCACATCTTCTTTAGTTGTCCTCATCTCTCTTCTTTTTTGCATCAACATTTTGGTTTTTCCTGATAATTTGTTCACATGCAACTTGTTCTTAGACCCAGCTAATTTTGTTGCTGTTTCCATTAGAGCTTTGGTTACTTTTCTGTTAACTTCCGAAATATCCACTTCTTCCGATGTTAGGCCTTCTAAAGCAGAGAATCTGTTCTTCAGTTCCAACTTGAAAGTATTATGGTGTTTTTTAAGGTTGGTTATGTCAATACATTTTGTTTGTCTTATGAGCTTGCCACGTTCCAGTTTAGTGTTGAGGTGCATCTTACATCTCACCAATCTATGGTCACTACCTGTGTTGAACTTGTTCAGCACACTGCAGTCTTCGATGACGAATTTTTGTTACACATAATAAAATCAATTTCACTTGTCGTCCCAATTGGATGTCTCCATGTCCATTTCCTGTGTGGCTTTTTCTTGAAAAAGGAGTTCAAGATGAAAAATCCTTCTGCCTCTGCAAACTCAACGAGAGTATTTCCACGCTGGTTTCTGTTGCCGTGACCGAATTTACCTACTGAAGTTTCACATAATTTTATATTAAAATATATAATTAATACTTTATTGAACATTACATAACAATAATTTTTACGTTGCTTTTTCCTAATAACCTGACAGGCACAAACTGGGGTTCTTCTCTAACTTATTCAAAGAACTCACCTAAAAATCTTTTCTATCAATACATTGATTTTTTTAGAGGATCCTTCACATGTCAGTTTGATTCCATGTAATTCCTCTGCATTTTTTTTAACTTCACCAATTTCCTTATTTTTTACACCGGAAAATGAGCTTACCTTCCCCCCCTCCTTCCCTCAAATAAGAATGTGCCTTTCCCTGCTGGCTGTACTTTTAAAACTAAAAATGTAGAACATCTTTCAGCTTCATAGTCAATATAGAAATGGTTTTTGCTAATGAGTAGGTGAAATACCTCCCAAAATTTTGTACCGTTTAATGTTCGAGAACTACCCCTGGTCTACTAACATATTTGAAATTAAGGCACATCTGAGCGACTTTGTAAGTGAACATATGTTTATTCCCCTGAAGCAAACAAACAAACTATCAAACTGCTTTATGACAATCTCCACACCCCTTGATCAGCACATGCTTAAAAACATGTTATTTTTTTCTACACTGCTAAATCAGTACCCAGAATAAAACATTAATTCACCTTTTTATTTAACAAGTCAGCATTCAGCAAAAGACAACTCATACTACTGAAATGACAAACTGTTAGTACTGAAAATAAAATGAAATTCTTGAGTGATGTGTGCTGCATCAAATAACTTATGCCATCTGAATTTTGTCTGGTCTATATATTACATCAATGCTGCATGTCTGAGCATACTGTGTGTACAAATGAAATTCAGAAACAACTGAAGGCTCAAGGAGAATGCACCCACAACAGAGCCATCTGAACTCAGTAGAAGAGCTCGAAGTGCAGACTTAATATTCTATGAATGAGATGGATGATTCTATGGTGCCAATGAGCAAATACATATGACTATCAATTAATTCATCCTACAGTGAGGAAATAACAAGGGAAAAACATCACCACATATGACATCAACCTTTGTCACTTAACACAGAAAAAACCCAAGAGTTATATAGCATGCATATGTTCCTTAGTAGATTTCATGCAAATATCTAAATCCCAATTGAATTTCATGCTATCATGAGGAAATTTTATAGTGTACAGGATATACAAATTACAAATCCTGGTGCAAAAATTTTTCGCCATATATTTTCTGCACGATATAAAATTTTGTCTACACTTTTTTTTTTAGTACGTTATTTTTTTTTTCATTATGAAAAAACTAACATTATGAGTATATATACATAGAGAATATTTAGATGTATTTTATTTATACATGAAGTTTTTGCCATGGGATATTTTAATTACTGAAAACTGATTTTTAATAAAACAAGTCTTTACCCCCCCCCCCAAGTAAATTATACAGGTTCTGATCCCCTAGGTGCAAAACCTAGAATTCACTTATTGTTTTATTAATGCATGAAAGGACACAAATTGGTGAGGTTATGCTAATTACAGGAGATGCTGGAAATGATCACCACCAGCATATTAGGCAGAGCTGCACCTGGTACTTTTTATTTGTAAATGTGCATAGCATTATATCTTGTGCAATGGATTCAATTTCTTGGTGAAAGTTTACTACTTGTTTCTCTATGGTGTGATGGCACTGTGGTATACTTTCCTCTTTAGTATTGCCCCATAGAGAAATGTATGCTGGAGACAAACATGGAGATATGGGTGGCTGGCTGCACATCTTTGCAGATCACTTTATCCTCACAAAGAATTGCACATCCTGCCGAGCTAGCACATAATAAGTGATCACTATGGCCATTTTGTTGTAAATAACCCAGTGTATACTGCCAGTCATCACATATAGTTGTGAAGCCTGGACTCTGACAAAAGCACTGACAAATAAACTTGCAACAACTCAAAGAAAAATGTAGAGGTGGATGTTAGGCATCACATTAAATGATAAGAAATGGAACACCTGGATTAGAAGCCAGACTTGTAACACAGACAACATTCTTTACCACAAGCGACTAAAATGGAAATGGGCTGGACATCTATCCAGAAGAGAAGACGAGCAATGGACCACTATATTAACGAACTGGATTCCAAAAGTAGGGAAATGAGGCAGAGGATGTCCTAAAAGAAGGTGGATCAATGAACTGTCAAAATTTGTGGGAAGGAATTGGTCAACCGTAGCCAAGAATAGGCAAAAATGGAAAGAACTGGAGGAGGCCTTCATCCAGCAGTAGACTCAGAATGGCTGAAAAGAAGAATCCTACGCTAACTGAATGTTGTTTCATTCAGTAAACACATAGCAAGATCTGTGTGTGTTCTTTTATTGCTGAACTAGTTACTGAATTTCTGGGGAGATGTGTGCGTGTGTGTAGGGGGGGGTAGGCTACACAATGCACATCCTTGAAACTGTAACTAATATTCCATTTTTTTTAGGATGCAGTAGCTCTTCCTGAAGTCTGAAGTGCATGAGGATTATCCACAGCCCACACACACGTATATGGTTAGTTGATGCATGTTCAAAGATTTGGGGATATGGCTGCACAGCCTGTTGAAACCAACTGGAACACACAACATGCTTTTCGTTGCTATATCAGGTTAAATTTATTACAACTGCATTATATGACAGGCATAAGGTTTAGCTTTCTTTCTGGCTTGTTGACATACTTTGCATGGTGTGAATGTTGCTCATGAGAACTGATGTGAAAACTTGGCAAGTTCAGCAGCTTCTTACTCATGTTAAGTTTCCTGTGACATTTTTTGATGTTCACCATGGTCCATGTGTAACCAGGAAACTTCCTTGTGATATCCAGCTTTCCAACCACATTGTAAATGGCATGTTTTGATAGTGCATTTCTCAGGTGCCTCCTGGGTGCCCTTTAACGATCCCAATGTCCAGTATTTTTAGACAATCAATAACTTGTCTTCAAAGGATGGTGGCATTTGTTTCAATTACATGAACACTGAACCAACTTTGCCAAATCCATTCAAACAAGGTGAAGTAGGTTTGTTTGGCATGTGTCTGTGGTTATTTTGGCATCACTGTTCATGTCATTTTAATGCATTTATTAATGAATGATCAGAAAACTTCTGGGTTCTGCAATGACAGAGTTGTGCTGTGGTAAAATTATTTATTATACTGTATGTATATTTTCATCTGCTTTCATTTATCTATTTATTTCACAATGACAGAATACACAGTAATTTTAAACTGTTTAAGAACATGTAGATTCAGTCATGCAACACAATGCTTATAAAATTTCAGCTTGGTTTCTATCATTTGATGTGTTTTTCATAAAGCTTTACTTCCTATACAAGTAAAACATTGCTCATTTTATTTAGCTGGGGATGCTTCTAAAAATACTGACATTACCAATTGTTACATAATATGTTCAAATAAAAGGCATGCTTAATGAATTTGTAACACAACATTTATATTTTAAAATAATAAGCATGTTCAATGAAGCTTGTTTCCTTAGTATTGACGCAACTGCAACACTCCAATAAACATGGTAGAGGAATACTCAAGAATAGCGTAGTAAATCCATTTATTTTTGTGGTGTAACATGCATAAAGATTTGCCAAGCTTTCGCTCTCGACAGGGAGGCTTTTTCAAGGCAACGGTAGACATAAAATGCAGGGAATTAAAACACGTAAGAAACAGATGAGTTTTTGAAAATAACATGGGTGACATCATGAGCAGTATCATATGAATTTTTATCATGCAATTACACTGTGTGCAAAAAATTCACATAATACTGCTCGTGATGTCACTCACGTTATTTTCAAAAAATCATTTTTGTTTCTTGTATGTTCTAATTCCCTGCATTTTATGTCTACCATTGCCTTAAAAAAGCCTCCCAGTGGAGAGCAAAAGCTTGGCAAATCTTTATGCACATTACACCACAAAAATAAATGGATTTACTATGGTATAAGCATTTCTTGATTATTTATGGTCTGGTGTATTTAAAATAATGCAAAGTAGAGGATTTACTTTCAGTTAAAAAAGGTCAATACTTACTGTTTGTACGCCTGATATTTTACAAAAGTTCTTGGACAAAATAAATTGATGAAAGCACAAGTAACACCAAACAGTATTGCATAAATTGGTTGCAGATGAGTCAGAAATCTGCACACAACGATGCTCAATAATCCAGTAAAAAATACTAGGGCAGCAGAATGTCCCTATGGAATAATGAAAATAATTATAGTTCCAATATTTTGTAGACAGCTGCACATTTCATAAAAGTTAGAGCTGCTGAACAGAAGGCTGAAAGCAAGAATTAACTTTAGTGAGCTAGGCTCAATAAAAAACATCAACCTACTACTGGGCAGATGAGTTTTTTTTTTTTACATCATATTTTACACTATAAGACAAGCACTAAAATATTCCAGAAAAGTTTCATAAACATTTTTAGCATCAGTAGCAATTCCTATAACAGTATCAGTCTGATTTGTTTTAAATCAAACCTGTGGACTAAACAATGATTTGAGAAATAGTCTCCAAACCTAATCACACTGTATAACATTCATTAATAAAACTATTGGATTGTCGGAAAAAGTCGTGACATATTTTGGCACCCGATGGTGGTTGGGTGGTTTTGGAAGTACTAGAGGCATGCACAGCTCTGTTATCGGTATGGCATTTGACAGGTGTCAGTTCTAGGTGAAGTCTAAAAGGAATAGTGAGCGATTTGGTTGATTTCCGGAGATTTGACATCAAGTTGAAGATGGAAGACCAAACTGTGCATTTTTGCCATATTTTACAGTTTTACTTCCGTAAAGGGAAGAACGCGCGTCAAGCATGTGGAAAGTTGCGTAAAGTGTACGGTGATAATGCTCTACAAGAACGTCAGTGCCAGCAGTGGTTTGACATACTTTCTTGCTGGCTTGTTGACATACTTTGCATGGTGTGAATGTTGCTCATGAGAACTGATGTGAAAACTTGGCAATTTCAGCAGCTTCTTACTCATGTTAAGTTTCCTGTGACATTTTTGGATGTTCACCATGGTCCATGTGTAACCAGGAGACTTCCTTGTGATCTCCAGCTTTCTAACCACATTGTAAATAAATGGTATGTTTTGATAGTGCATTTCTCAGGTGCCTCCTGGGTGCCCTTTAACGATCCCTATGTCAAGTATTTTTAGACAATCAATAACTTGTCTTCAAAGGATGGTGGCACTTGTTTCAATTGCATGAACACTGAACCAACTTTGCCAAATCCATTCAAACAAGGTGAAGTAGGTTTGTTTGGCATGTGTCTGTTGTTATTTTGGCATCACTGTTCATGTCATTTTAATGCATTTATTAATGAATGATCAGAAAACTTCTGGGTTCTGCAATGACAGAGTTGTGCTGTGGTAAAATTATTTATTATACTGTATGTATATTTTCATCTGCTTTCATTTATCTATTTATTTCACAATGACAGAATACACAGTAATTTTAAACTGTTTAAGAACATGTAGATTCAGTCATGCAACACAATGCTTATAAAATTTCAGCTTGGTTTCTATCATTTGATGTGTTTTTCATAAAGCTTTACTTCCTATACAAGTAAAACATTGCTCATTTTATTTAGCTGGGGATGCTTCTAAAAATACTGACATTACCAATTGTTACATAATATGTTCAAATAAAAGGCATGCTTAATGAATTTGTAATACAACATTTATATTTTAAAATAATAAGCATGTTCAATGAAGCTTGTTTCCTTAATATTGATGCAACTGCAACACTCCAATAAACATGGTAGAGGAATACTCAAGAATAGCGTAGTAAATCCATTTATTTTTGTGGTGTAACATGCATAAAGATTTGCCAAGCTTTCACTCTTGACTGGGAGGCTTTTTCAAGGCAACGGTAGACATAAAATGCAGGGAATTAAAACATGTAAGAAACAGATGAGTTTTTGAAAATAATGTGGGTGACATCATGAGCAGTATTATATGAATTTTTATCATGCAATTACACTGTGTGCAAAAAATTCACATAATACTGCTCGTGATGTCACCCACGTTATTTTCAAAAAATCATTTTTGTTTCTTGTATGTTCTAATTCCCTGCATTTTATGTCTACCATTGCCTTAAAAAAGCCTCCCAGTGGAGAGCAAAAGCTTGGCAAATCTTTATGTATATTACACCACAACAAATAAATGGATTTACTATGGTATAAGCATTTCTTGATTATTTATGGTCTGGTGTATTTAAAATAATGCAAAGTAGAGGATTTACTTTCAGTTAAAAAAAGGTCAATACTTACTGTTTGTACACCTGATATTTTACAAAAGTTCTTGGGCAAAATAAATTGATGAAAGCACAAGTAACACAAAAGAGTATTGCATAAATTGGTTGCAGATGAGTCAGAAATCCACACACAACGATGCTCAATAATCCAGTAAAATATACTAGGACAGCAGAATGTCCCTATGGAATAATGAAAATAATTATAGTTCCAATATTTTGTACACATCTGCACATTTCATAAAAGTTAGAGCTGCTGAACAGAAGGCTGAAAGCAAGAATTAACTTTAGTGAGCTAGGCTCAATAAAAAAACATCAACCTACTACTGGGCAGATGAGTTTTTTTTTTTTACATCATATTTTACACTATAAGACAAGCACTAAAATATTCCAGAAAAGTTTCATGAACATTTTTAGCATCAGTAGCAATTCCTATAACAATATCAGTCTGATTTTTTTTAAAGCAAACCTGTGGACTAAACAATGATTTGAGAAATAGTCTCCAAACCTAATCACATTGTATAACATTCATTAATAAAACTATTGGGTTGTCGGAAAAGTCATGACATATTTTGGCACCCGATGGCGGTTGGGCAGTTTTGGAAGTACTAGAGGCATGAGCAGCTCTGTTATCGCTATGGCATTCGACAGGTGTCAGTTCTAGCTGCAGTCTAAAAGGAATAGTGAGCAATTTGGTTGACATCAAGTTGAAGATGGAAGACCAAACTGTGCATTTTCGCCCTATTTTACTGTTTTACTTCCGTAAAGGAAAGAACGCAGTGTCAAGCTTGTGAAAAGTTGCGTAAAGTGTACAGTGATAATGCTCTTCAAGAACGTCAGTGCCAGCAGTGGTTCGCAAAATTCCGTGCTGGTGATTTTGACCTCAACGATGCTTCTCGGTCTGGAAGGCCCACCGAGGTTGATGACGACCAAATCAAGGCACTGATCGAGTCAAACCCCACATTACACGACACAAGAGATTACAGACACATTGCACATCCATCATTCAAGCGTTCAGCGTTCACGACCACCTGAAGAAGCTGGGATACGTAAGCAAGCTCGATGTGTGGGTTCCTCATGAACCCAAAGAAGCTCAATTGACGGCGTGAATAAACATTTGCGATATGCTCATTAAATGTGAGGAAAATGATCCTTTTTAGAAGCGACTGATAACTGGTGACGAAAAGTGTATTGTGTACAACAATGTGCTGCGCAAATGGTCTTGGTCCTGACGTGCTGCTTCGCCTCTAACGACATCCAAAGCAGACATTCATCAGCGGAAGGTTCTGGTCTCAGTGTGGTGGGATTTTAAAGGTGTCGTGTTTTTCGAGCTCCTACCACAGAACCAAACAATCAATTCGAATGTGTACTGTCAGCAATTGGACAGTTTGATCGAATCCGTCCACAGCTCGTTCATTGTAAAGGTGTTGTGTTGCATCATGACAACACAAGACCACACACAAGTTTGATCACCCACCAAAAATTATTGGAGCTTGGGTGGGATGTGTTGCCACACTCAGCATACTCGCCTGACCTTGCGCCGTCAGACTTCCACTTGTTTCACTCTCTTCAACAGTCCTTGCATGGTATAACGTTCAATTCAGATGAGGCTGTAAATCAGCAGCTTGTACAGTTGGATAGAAGGACCTGTCTTTCGCCACGAAAGACAGGTCCTATGAACGAGGCATTCTGCAGCTCACTGAAAGATGGCAAAAGGTTATCGAACAAAACGGGCATTATATCATTGATTGATCTTTGCTCTTTCTATCAATAAATTACCTTTGCAAACCATGGCTAAAATACGTCATGACTTATCCAACAACCCAATAGCAAGCTGGAGAAAATTCTAACAAATCTTTATACCTTTATCTAAAGTACTGTCAGTAACATCAGTTAGTCACAAGTAAATGGAAAATTGAATAAATTTGATTTTTTTCTCATAATATCTTGTTTGTATTAATCCAATTCGATAAAACTATGTTGAATTATACTAAAAAGAAAATATGAAATTGGTTGAAGCACACATAATAACCATGAAAAAAACATTTTATACATCATTACTTCTCTTTAAATCATTTTGGAGAGCTGTTCCTAAAAAACTTGTTCACAGGTTAAAAATGAAGGACATGAAACTGTTCAAATATATCTCTCTCAAATGCGAGGTTAGAGATTGTGTATTTTGGAAACTCAGCTAGTACTCTGCAGAACCTTTTTGTGTTTTGATTAGGAAGGGAAGAACAATGCTAAATGCACAAGAGAGCAGTGCCAATCTGTTTATTATTGTGCAATTTGTTGTTCTTCTGAAAAGTCCAAGTTGCACATTTAATCAAATTTGGTTCCTCCGTGAAACACAAAGAGGAAGAAAAACAGGTTTGGGACAGATAAATACAACACATAAAATGATTTGGGCTGCTGTGGAAATAATAATAAAATAGTGTAACCAATACACTATTATACAAGAATAATAGTCTATAAATAAAGAGAAAATTAGGAACTTACGTTAAATGATCAGAAGGGCTAGGGATTTTATCACAGAAATCACAACACCTACTTGAGTCTTGATAATGGGTAGGTCCACTGCTCAGAAATCTTATAATGTATTTTAAGTTTGTAGAAAGAGAGAGGGAACAAAAACAAATAAAAGATTAGTCTGTCACCTCCACTTTTAGCTGCTCAAGACTAGGGATTATCAAACAAAATAATAGTCATAATTTATGACAAAACATTTACCACTAATTTACCTAAAACATTAGTTACTACTGTTTTGGCAGTCTTAGATTTACCTTTTCTAAAGTTCTTGGACTGCTAAATGAGCTAAAGGAGAATCACTACTTAATTGAAAATCAAGATGCTCCCCTTAAAATATGTGTTGCAAATTTTTGGCAGTTATTTTAATTTTTGCATTTGTTAAACATTTTGCATACTGCAGATCTCACAACATATTATTTTGATAGCTATAGTTTTCACTTAACATGCTTCATTCACCTTTGGCTAATTGGTAAATATTTTTTGATTGACCTGGTATAATGTAATATGCCACAAATAGCTCTATCTTTTATTTATCCAGTTTATGAAGGTCACACATGTAAATTTTTTCAACGCTCCCTTCGACTTCGTTATATTCTGGTTTGACTGCATTAAAAAACAAGAAAGATAACACCGAATTTTTGGGTGTAATAAGTACGTCTTTTGAATCCGTTCTGACACAAATTAAATTTATCAAAGCTTTTCAAAGTCATTGGAACCGGTATGGAAAACAATAGTATCTGACGGAAGAAAGAAGTTTTGCAATCGGGTTTTTAATCCCTCAAATATTGCTGTAAATGGAATCGTGAGCTTACGCCCTCTGATTGCAGAATTGTGCGTTAAGAAAAACATGAATTTATATGAGAAACATTTCGCACCGGAAACGCTCTCCAACACCGAAAGAATTTTTGAAATCTGACTATTAGAAACAGAGATGTCGACAAAAATAAGACATGACTTTATTTCCCTGGTGGGAAAACCATGCATTATTTCAGGAAGAAAGTATTCTCAAAAGGTTTTTTCATATGAGCGGTATCGGTCCAAGAAAAGAAAAAAATTAGTCGAGTTTTCAAGATCCCAGATTTTGCTACAAATACATCAGAAGTAGAAATTAACACTTATGCCCCCTGGTGGCCAAACCATTCTTTACCAAACATTAGAAATTATGTGAAAAATATTTTCCATCAGGTCATGTATGCGATACAGGAAGAATTTTTAAAATCGGAGTATTAGAAGCAGAAATACCGCAGAAAACACAATTTACCTTTGTGCCCCCTAGCGGAAAGTCTATGAACTACTTGAAAATTTTGAATTTATAGGGAAAACATTTCGCATCGGAAACACTATCCAACAAAGAAGGAATTTTTCAAATCGGACTCCTAGAAGTAGAGATATTGACAAAAATAAGATATACATCTATGCCCCCTGGCGTAGAAAACCATGCATTATTCCAAGAAGAAAATGTTCCTAAAAAATTTGTCTACATAAGTGGTATTCGTCAACAAATGACGTCTTATGCAATTGAGATGTTAGAAGCTCATATTTTGCTGCAAATACATCAGAAGTGGAAATTAAAACTTACGCCACCTGGTGGCCAAACCATTTTTTACAAAAGTTAGAAATTACATGCAAAGGATTTCCCCAGGAGCTGTATTCGGTGCAGAAAGAAATTTTTCAAATCGGAGATTTAGAAGCAGAGATATAGGGGAAAAAGCAATTTAACATTACGTCCCCTAGCGGAAAGTCTATGAATTACTTGAAAATTTTGAAATTATATGAAAAAACATCTTACACTCGAAACACTATCCAACAAAGAAGGAATTTTTTAAATCGGACTCCTAGAAGTAGAGATATTGACAAAAATAAGATATAAATCTACACTCTCTGGTGTAGAGAAACCATGCATTATTTTAAGAAGAAAATGTTCCTAAAAGGTTTGTCGACATGAGTAATTGGTTCACAAACGACGGTTTTTTCAATTGAGAATTTAGAAGCTCATATTTTGCTGCAAATACATCCGAAGCGGAAATTAAGATTTACGCCCCCTGGTGGCCAAACAATTTTTTTACAAAAATTAGAAATTATATGCAAACGATTTCCCATCAGGAGCTGTATCCGGTGCAGAAAGAATTTTTCAAATCCGAGGTTTAGAAGTAGAGATATAGGGGGAAACACAATTTACCTCTACGTCCCCTAGCGGAAAGTCTATGAATTACTTGAAAATTTTGAAATTATATGAAAAACATGTCACACTGAAAACACGATCCAACAAAGAAATAATTTTTCAAATCGGACTCCTAGAAGTAGAGATATTGACGAAAATAAGACATACATCTACGCCTCCTGGCGGAGAAACTGTGGAATATTTTAAGAACAAAATATTGCGAAAAGGTTTATCGATGTGAGTGGTATCAGTCCACGAAATAATTTTTTAAATCGATATTTTAGAAGCTCAAATTTTATGGCAAATACATCAGAAGCAAAAATTAACACTTACGTCCCCTGGTGGCCAAAGTTTTCTTTACCAAAAATGTGAAATTATATGCAAAAGATTTTCCATCAGGAGATGTATCCGCTGAAGAAAATATTTTTGAAATCGGAGTTTTAGAAGAAGAGTTATCGGGAAAAATGTAATTTACTTTTACGCGCCCTAGAGGAAAATCTATGCGTAATTTGAAAAAGTAACTATATCTAAAATACTTTTCGATATAAATGGAGTCGAAAGATAAAATATTTTTTTCAATCGGATGTTTAGAAGCAAATATGTGGAATAAAACATATTTTTGAATTCGACATCATCTGCATTTACGCCCTCTAGATGCACAATAGACCTTAGGTCGTGGTGCTGGATCAATTACCCCTCCCCCCATTGGTACAAGTACGCCCTCTAGCGGCAAAATTGTACATTGTAAAAAAAAAAAAAAACGAAATGAAGGGTCATCATATTCGCATATTTCAAGCTTCCCAATGAAAAAAGAATTTTTCAAATTGGACTAATAGTTGCAGAGATATCGTGGGTACAGACGGACAAACTGACAAACCGGTAACATAAGCACGATCTTTTTTTACAAAAGACGTGCTAAAAATGTGCCCACGAGTTTCCAAAATGTAGTAGTACAGAAATAAGAGGAGGGGGGTGTTAAAAATGTGTAACATTTTTAGTCCTGCAGGCCAAAATTGAAAGATAATAAATTTAACTGAGATGAAGTTGGGGGGGTTGCATCTGTGAGGTCCTAGAGCTGAGTTATGGGCCTATGGGTCTTCAAAATAAAAAATAACAAATGCTAAGGATGCATGAAATTTTCACTTCTAGGCTCTAAAGCTGTAACAAAATAGTAAATTTAACATGCCCATCAATATCAACCCTGCCCCACCCCAAAATAAAACACCTAACACCAGAGTCACTGCAAATTGTGCCATGCACATGATGTTCTCACATAATGACCACATAGACTCAAAATGTATTATGTAATCCACATTACACTTTAATACCTAGTTCCCACCCTATAGGCTACTAAAAGGTAGTGTGGCAACAAGGTCATTGGCTGTTGTAACACATTCACAACATGGTCTGATATGCACTGCATTCAGAGGCACACTAATTTTGAATACTGCAGCAGGCCCATCTGTTTGCTAGCATGAATCTTGCCAGTCTCATTTGACCTCTGTAATCCACCAGCTGTTTTCATTCATAGCATTGCTGGAAGTTTTTGCATGTTGCACTATTCATGGTAAGCCCTTGCTATGGTTATGTGGGAAAAGTCCAGGAGGATGGGGGAGATGCTTGAACAGCCAGCAAGCCTGGTGCCAACTATCATGCCATATTCAAAGTCGCTTAGATAAAATAATCTGTTTTGCTCATTCTAATCTCGTTTGAATGCTCAAAGAACTGGTTTGCTTATTTCCACACTATGCTCACGTGCCATTTCACATTTGGAGTGAGCCATTTATGCTACCAGGGCAGGTGTATCTAATAAACCTGCATTTCAATGTATGCACACTGAAGTAGCAAATTACTAGGAACATCTACCTAATAATTTGTTGGGAGGTCCTTGGCCTTCAAAACAGCCACGATTCCATGTGGAATGGATTCAACAAGGTATTGATATTGTTCTACAGGAATGTTCAGCCAAGTGGATATGATGATGCAGAGATGTCAAGTACTACGGATCTTCCGTAGTTTCTACGGATATAATGTTCAAACTATGGACTTACGGAGAAGGTGTAAAAAAACTACAGATTTTTCCAAAACTCTCAGGTATTTCTGGAAAACTTAAAAAAAAATACTGATGATTTTTCTGAAAAATGATACCATACATACTCGTTTATAGGTCAACCCCTGATATTTATGTGAATACCTGCAGTTTTTATACTATCTCGTGTATAAGTCTACCCCCACCCCTGGTTTTTTATGTGAATATCTGTTTTTTGTGTACGTCTTGTGTATAAATCGACCTTCATGCCACATTTTTTTCCATAGGTGTATTTAAAGCGTAAAACATTGTTTTATTCTGTTTAAGAGTGGAAAGTCACATGGTCACTATGTTTTGAGGACACCCAATTATACTTTGGGCAAACTCAACCTGGTTATGGATAATTTTTTATCCCATAGTTAAATGATATGCTGTAAAAAATAAAATGCGAAGTTCAAAAGTTTTTTTTTTTTTTTTTTCTTCAAGCATAGTCAAATGTAACGATTTTTGCGGTAACGTCACAAAGTGATCACAGGGCAATCATGGTTGGCTGGCCGACAAGCAAGCGGGAATGTTGCTGCAGAGATTGTTCTGTATGATCACATGACTTTGTACTTGGCTTGCCGTGGGATGGCGCTTGCAACACACAACGTCTGTTAACTTTCGAGAAAACCTTAACCGAGTCCTGAACTGACGTAAATTGTCGGAGGTAGACTCGATTTCCCATTATTTTTTTCTTGTTGTTAAGTTGTTGATTAGTTGTGTTGTGACATGAATTGCTGTAGTTATGAAGCGTGCTTGACTTCCAGTTCCAATGGTGCAAAAAAATATATATATTAAATATTTGCAGCAATTCTAGGAATGTTATTTGTTGGAATTTTCATGTTTACAGCGGTCGGGTGTTTCCGTGAATCATGTGCAATTGTGATTTTCGGTGGTTTATGGTGGACAGGACGATTGCTGGAGGCATGTAATTTTCTTAAAACATTAACAAAAAAGAGGCATGTAATTTCCTTAAAACATTAGGCATGCTACCCTGCAATGTATACAGAGTGGAAGAAATATTCCTGCAAATTCGTCGTTGTAGGTAGTGCAACGGATAGCATGCTCGAACGGTAATCCGGATATGCAGGTTCGTTTCCCACTCCACGGCGATGAAATTTTCAAGTTTTCTGATGTGATTGTATTCACGTGTGAAATATTAATTACAGTCATTTCAGCGATGTCTGATTGCTCTGTTATTTATCATTAACAATATGGTTTATTGAAAGAGTATTGTCCCCTATCCAGATTAAAACATTGCTAAAAATGTAGCAGTGTAATACTCTGGGAAATATGCATACTACCCGGAAAATTTTAATGCAGGAACTTGACTTCACTACAGAGAAACTATGGGCACTATGCATATGGACTACTGATGACTTCCTTCACATGTTGGCATTTCTGATAATGTCGGTCAATTGAAAAATGTTTGCTCGAGAAGGATTTCTGTTACAAATGGTTCTCACAATCTCATCCCACACGTGTTCAATTTGGTAGTTCTAGGGATAGTGAGGGACATTTTAGCACTTTGGAGTCACTGTTATTCTCCTGGAACCACTATGCAATGATCCAAGCCTTGTGGTATGATGCATCATCCTGCTGGAAGTAGCCATCTCCATAAGGAAACACCATGCACATGTACAGGTGTACCTGGTCCACCACAGTGACATTAAGATACCTCATGGCTTCCAAATGGCATTCCACAGGTATTAAGGAGCCCAATGCTTTCCATGAGAAGAGACCCCAGATCATTACACTATCTAGACCAGCTTGTAAAATTAGTACTAGGGAGCTGAGGTACATCGGTTTTTGCTGTTGACACTACATTCTGGCCCTTTCATCAGAGTATATTAACTGAAAACATGATTCATCGGAGAAGGTGCCCTTTTTCCAGTAATCAAGGTATCAGTTTTGGTGCTCCCATGTCTACAGCAGATAAATTTGCGCATTTTTAGTAGAGACAAGTGGTACATGAAGGGGATGTCTGCTGTTATAGCCCATTTGTGCCCATGTGATGTGGGTTTAGTATGCTAAAACTCTCTTCCTGCTGCAGTTGTATTTCAACACAATGGATGCAATGGAGCTGGTCTGTTACTTCAAACAACCATTTGAAACAATGGAGCTGATGTTACCTCAAACAATCCGCTCCAGCCACTCTCCAACATCAACCAGACATTTTCACTTACAGGTTTGCTGTTTGTGCATCACTCATTGTACACCCTCGATACAGTAATTCTTGCATAGTAGCCCAAGAGGTTTGCCATTTCCAAAATGCTTGCAACTGCTCACTAAGCATCCTTTATGAGTCTTCCCAGTATCACCACTACCTATTTGTACATGTCAAAATCCTTTGCAATGAGCTGTTTATAAAGCCATCTCAATATCATAGCTGCATATGTATGTGTGAACAGCACGTCTGATTGCTATTGTGGGTGTTCCTAATAATTTGTTGAGAGAGAGAGAGAGAGAGAGAGAGAGAGAGTGTGAGTGCGTAGTCCAGTCAAAAAAATATGACCACCTGTATGAGGTATGACCTCCTCGTGCTGCCAATACCGCAGATATACGGTGTGGCGTTGATTTGATGAGGCCTCTGGATGTTTCTGTAGGGATGCTATACCATGAAGATGCCACAGTTTCTTGCAGATCATCAAGAGTCATTGTGGTGGATTCATACATTGAACCTGTTGGTCAAGATAGTCCCACAGATGTTCAATGGGATTGATATCTGGCGAGTAAACTGGCCAGGATGGTAAGCTAAAGTCACTGGAAAACTCCTAAAACCATTCTCACACATGTATAGCAACATGGCAGCAAAGGACATTATCTTGCTGGAAGCAACCTGTGCCATCGGGGTAGACAGTCTTCATGAATTGGAGCACCTGATCCACTACAATGGATAGGCAGCCTGAAGCGTCCATCGTGTGATCGAGGAGGATGACTGCTCCCAAGGATTTCCTGATAAACATGCTCCACATGAGCACACCTCCTGCCTGTTTCTTCTTGAGCGTTGTGTCAGGATGATTTCTGTCAGCAGTGCTTTGCCATACTCTCCGTCGACCATCCACACAATAAAGGAGAAAACGTGATTCGTCTGAAAATGTGACTTTCTTCCACTGTTCAATGGTCCAATGCCTCCTCTCAGATGTAAATTCACCTCGTAATCGTCAATGTCTGGCCATCAGCACGGGCACCTTGAGTGGACAGTGGCTCCGGAGATCCATAGAGAGCAGAGTTTGTTGGACTGTGGTCTGCAATATGCTCCTCGATGTGCCAGCATTAAATGCGCTCGCCAGTTGTTCCACTGTGGCTGTCTGTTGGATTGTACTAGTTGGGATAACCATCCCTGCCCACAATCATCAATGTTCCATGGGCATCCACTATTACCCTGATTACTGCAGATCTTGCCGGTTTTCTTCCATTCCTGGAACACTTTAACAACTGCTTACAATATTGATAATTTCTGAAATGCTACCACCTTTTGGTAGTCAACACAATCATTCGTTTTTCAAACTCTGTTAGGTCATGACTTTTTCCCATTTTCATGTGAACCTGCATACTGTCCGCAAGTTTGTGTCCTTTTAAATGCCTTACATGATTTGAATGTGGCTACGCATGCCATCTGGCTGCTGGTTACGATTTCTTCTTACGTCAGGGGTGGTCATAATTTTTTGACTGGACTGTGTATATGTGTGTGTATATATACAGTGGAACCTTGGTTATGTTTCTCAATTATACATTTTTCATTTTTATACATAATTCTGCATTAATCCCAATATTTTACTATACACTGATGAGCCATTATATTATGACCCCACCTACACCTAGCCTAAAGAAATTAGTGCGTCTCGAGGCCGAACAGTGGCACAGGTGTAGTTCACAGCGCAGTATATAGACAACCCAAGAACCGGCTTTTGGTTAGCAGAGTGTTCGGAGTCAGAATGGGAAAAGCTGCTGATTTATTGGAGTTTGATAAAAGACAAATTGTGATGGCACTGCGCCTCAGAACTATGATCTCGGAAACGGTGTGGCTTGCGGGTTGTTCATGTGCTGCTGTAGTGAGTACGTATCAAAAGTGGTGCACAGATGGCCAAACGATGAACCGTTGTCCAGCTGTGTGTTGTCTGCAGCTCATTGATGCCAGAGGGGAATGCAGACTGTTGTGCATTGTTCACAGCGACTACAGGGCCACAGTGCGACAAATCACCTGCAGCTACAACAGTGGTGATCAGGGCAATGTGTCACAGCACATAGTTCATTGCAGCCTTCTGTGCATTGGCCTGCATAGCTGAAGACCCAGCCGGGTCCCCATGCTCACTGTACGTCATCATCACCAACAATGCATGAAATGGACCCAAGATCATCGCGATTGGACTGTGAATGATTGGAAGAAATTGGCCTGGTCTGATGAATCAAGATTCCTAGTGCATCACGTAGACAGCTAAGTGCAGATACGCCAATTACCAACAGAGGCTATGTAGTGAGTACGTATCAAAAGCACCTGGATGCACTGTTGGGCAGAAACAGGCCAGTGGTGGTGATGTTATGCTGTGGGTGATGTTTTCTTGGGACACTTTAGGCCCCATTATCTCAATAGCACAATCCCTGACAGCTGTCAGGTATCTGAACATTATTGCAGACCAAGTTCACCCATTCATAGCAACTATGTTCCCAGCTGGTGATGGCCATTACCAACAGGATAATGCGCCATGCCACACTCGTCAAGGAATGGTTCAAGAACATGCTAGTGACTTTCCGTTAAAGCTCTGGCCTCTAAATTCACCTGACATGAACCCAATTGAACATTTGTGGTTCAACTTGGAAAAGCTGGAATGCGCTAAATCACCACCACCCCCAAATCATGGGTGCCACTAAAGTGCTTACGCCAAGACTGAAAATCGAGGCACGATGTAATGAGTTGGGCTATATCGATCATGTGACGAGGGGGGGGGTATATATAATTAACTACTTCCCTCAACTTTATAAGTTGATAAGACAAAAAACGAATACTGCCGTTTTGGTGATCCGTACAGCTCTTTTCACAGCATTTCCTTAATCACTGTTTGCTATATCAAGAAATAAAAGTTGCGAACGTTTTTCCTTTTGTTTAATCAAAAATTAAAGTTCAAAATCGGAACTTCAACTGTCGGTCGCCGTCTATAGTGATACGCAACAGTTTTCTCTGCACATTGAGTAAATAGTGACGTTTTTGAACTTTAATTTCGTTAAGAAAATGGCAAAATGTGATTTGATGTAGCAAGAGATGACTAAGGAGTGGCAAAACATGCATTTTAAGTTAAATTAATTCCAAAAATAGGTACTGTGGTAGTTACTCTGCCGTGAAATACGATTTTACGGGTCACGGAGATAAAACCGATTCTTTCACGGACACATCATGAACCGAGTTTGAAATATTTCGCTTACAAAAATTGGAGTGTAAAAATGCAAGCTCTGTTGATTTATTTTGAAGCAGAGACTACAAAATAGGAAAGCAAGCATTCCATTTAGAAAAATTATTTAAAAATGCGAAGTCGTTATTTTGCATGGTTACAGAAAAATAAATGAACATCACTGGAAACAATAAAAAATGAGGAATACATCCAGGAAGAGAAATAGTAATAAATAAAGACTCCTTCAGAAAAATTCAAAACGCGGAAAATCACGGAATATTCTCATGTCCCCTAGACTGTGCATTAACGCCGAACTTCCAGAAAATGTGTTGAACCCCCAAAAACGCACTTTCTGACCGGAAGAGATTTGCCAAAATCCGGAAAATTTGGCATGTGTGCAATCGCGATTAACTTTTTAGAGCATTTTGATCACTTTTAAAACATTTGGTGCAACTCCACAATTTCAATGATTACAGAAATACACAACTTTCGGAGGAAAAACGAAAACAGAATTTTAAAATATTCTAACAATCATAACAGTGCCCATAATCTTCAAAAGACGGAAATCCATCCCCAGGACAGAAGAATGGCAGCCATGCCCAAAATGTACAGGAACTGGTGGACCTGCTGTTGACATTATGTTACCAGATTTCCCAGGATACCTATCGCCATCTCATCGAGTCGATGCCTCGCCGAGTGGCCGCTGTTTTGCCGGCTAAAGGGGGTCCTACAGCTTATTAGGTATGTGGTCATAATGTAATGGCTCATCGGTGTAGCTCTTAATGCTTTTTTAACCTGGTTATATGCAATTCACTTCTATGCTTTTTGTGATATGTTAAAATTTGAATTTCAGATTATCAAAAATACACTTTATTTTATTCTTTTATATGTAAGCCAGTATGTTACAACTTTGAAAGAATCCAGACAGAGTTGCTTTATTTGTTTGGGGTGCAGCCAAAGATGAACCTTCCCACGATATGTTGTTTATTTTCGGTTTGGATGAAATATTGGTTTTGCATTTCATGACTCGCACACATATGTGCTCTTTAAAAATTGATAGACATCAGGTACGTAATTTTGTGGCTCCACTGTTTCATGGCGTAGTAAAATAGAATCCCAGGTGTGTCCACAATATTCAATGTTCTATTTTCAAATGGATGCAATCAGGATCCACAGAAAAAAAGGCTGTTAATCCATTAGTTTGATACAGAAGCACTGGTCTTATATTCTTAGTTATGAAGATTTCACTTAATTTAGAATCAGGATTTTTATAGACAGAGTCATCAAAAGAGAAGTTTGATTTTCATAGGCTTTATGATTTTTGTGATTAAATATATTACAATTTCTAAATTTTTTTTTCTTTTGCTGCCAATTTGACTTTAAATAAATCATTATGGAGGAACATCTTATACTAATTTAGAACATAAAGTTTAGAACAGTATTTAACATTTTGAAATTTTGTTTATACATTTTTTACATTTATATGTTTTTTAAAGCCACTCTCTAGAAAAACACACATATATATATATGTATATATATATATATATATTATTTGGAAAGAGAATGCTGCACATTACTTTAAGAGACAGCAATTATGCTGAAATTACTACATATAACAAATCAGGTGTTCTCCATCTTTGTATCATCCATAAGGTTTAGTTAAGTTAATGGTGTCAATATAAAAAATTAATTAAATACACTATATTGACAAAAGCCACTGACACCCAGAAGAGAAACACAACATAGCATTTATTGACATACATTAGTATGGTGTCGGTCCACCTTTGACCTTAATGCATGCACTGACCCTTCGAGACATGCTTTTGACAAGGTTTTGGAACACAGCGATAGGTATGCGCTTCCATTCAGTGCATAATGCTGCCATTAACTGTTGCTTAGTAGTAGGCCTTGGTTCCAAACCTTCTTATGCAGCACTCTAATTCATCCCATATGTGCTTTATGGGATTAAGATCAGGGCTTTGTGCTGGCCAGTCCACACAAGATACGGAATTATCGTCAAACCACGCTGTAACAGTCCTTGCTTTATGGCTCGGTGCATTATCCTGCTGGAACCAACAAGGCTCGGTTCCATAGTATTGCCATAGAGTTGGTAGGGCATAAGTGTCCAGAATATCGAGGTAGACATTCTGGTTAACAGGTTTGTTCACGATAACCAATGGGCCAAGACCATACCACGCAAAACACCTCTACACGAGTACACTGCCAGCTCCAAATTTGTCCGTAGGAACAGTACACTGTGGTAAATGGCATTCCCCCGGCTGCCGCCATACCCACACATGGCCATCAGACTGATGGATCATGTATCTGGATTCATTAGTCCATAGGACCTGTTTCCATTGATCTACGGTCCATGATAAATATTCTTTATACCATGCTAAACAACAAGTAGCATTCTGAGTGGAGATGAAAGTCTTATGAGCAGCTGCACGGCCACGGTAACCCATGGAATGCAGTTCTCTGCGAATGGTACGTGTACATATCGAGGTTCCAGAACTTTTACTCACCTGTACACTGAGGTCATGTGCAAGTACTCCATCAATTAGCTGTAATGACTCTGCTGAGGCTTCAACGTCCCCTATCACTGATTTTCTTTGGTCTGCCAGTACGTTTTGCTGCTTTAGGCATGCCGTGTGTCTTCCACTTATTCATTACATCCAAAAACGTTGACTTGGGTATGTTTAAACGCCTCTCGGTTTCTCTTATGGACAACCTACTAATATAACACCCAACAATCTTTCCTTTCTCAAAGTCAGTTCTCTCCCACCCCGACATTTTCACTCAAGCTCACAGTGCGATATGACCGCGGTCAACTGCAGGCTTGTTTTTACACCATTTGCAGCTGTACCGCGCATCTGTTCATTTGTTTTTGAAGGTGTGTCCGGTGACTTTTGTTAATATAGTGTATATCTACTGGTACTCTGCTGGTAATGGAAGGTGAGGCAGATCTTGTTCTCAAAAGTTGCTTTTATATTGTCAGTATGAAATGAAGCTAACATGTTGAGCATTGATATATGACCACTTTTCAGCCATTTGATTCAATAGATAAGCAGTTATTGGACTGGTACTGAAAGCATTAGGGAGCAAAGGAGAAAAAAAAGTGTGTATGTTTGTTGTCATTACTCTGTATTAAGTATAAAAATGCACCAAGCATATTTGAACATTTTTTAAGGGCATATAACTTACAATCAGTAAGCATTATCAAAATGTAGCATAGAACGCACAGATGGATGCACAGTTTAATTGTAACTGCTCGTGCTGTAAACAAACACACCACACTAATCTATGACGCATATTCTGGATGATGAAAAGCTGTTCTGGCTAGTAAGAATTTCCAAAACTTCCCCACCCCTGAAGGTGGTACACAGCATAATATCATGATACTTGTCACAAAAAATAACTTTCACTTTATCAACACGCAACTGTTGATTTTCAGTTTGATTGCATAAGTGCACTTTATTCTTAAGTTAGTGGGATTTTTAAATGTTGTATTACCCCCCCACACAAAATATTCATTTAATACTTGCAAAAGTTACCTACACTGTGGTGCAACTACATAATTTCTTGAGGTATCATCTTTGCTTGAAATAATATTTCACTAGAAAAATTTTGCTCAGCAAGCATGTACTTATTTTTCTTACCTGAACAACAAACCTCAAGCACGGAGTAAATGTGAATGCCTGGACAGCAAACGTTATTAAGGAGAAGGTATGCTGAACTGTAGATAAACGAGAAGCCAAGCAAACAGCAGCAAAAATCCCTGAATTCAGGGACAGACAACTGTACGACCTGTAAATATTCATGAAGGATGCTTATTTTAAGAAGTAAAACTATACTGAAGTAGTAAAGCATACACACAAATTTTACAATACTGAACATCAATAATCATAACTTAAAAGTTAAAGCAATTTATTGCCAGCAAGAGATAAATACTAATTTTTAAAATTTTATATATATATATATTCTTTGTTTAATGCTATTACATCTGAAAAAACTAATCAGTCATTGATTGGAAAACAATACAAATGAGCTACAGGAATAAATGAACACACACACACACACACACAAAGCAGAACACCTCAAAGGAGTCAAGCTACGACTTTGATTTTCACCAGATGTGTTCATTAGATCAATACAGAACAAATTATTAGTATTTCAGTGTTATACGTATCAGGTGCTCCAATGTAGCTAATGATTGGTGTGGTCACCTTTGGCTTGTATCACCTGCTGCACAAGCTAAGGCATCGAATCAAATAATGAGCGAATGATGTTCTATGGAATAGCCATCCATGCTGTATTGACTCGCATCCAAAGTTTATCAAGAGTTGCTGGGGGATGATTTACCACTGCACCTGTCATTTGGGAATGTCCCAGAGATTTTCTATGGGTGATAAATCCAGTGATCTTGTAGTGCCACAGCAGAAGTGGAACATTGTTACCTCTGAAGATGGGACGTGCTGTCACTGTGACATGCAGTGTGGCATTGTCTTGCTGGAATAATGCCACAGGAACGTCTTGCAGGTATTTGGAAGGGTGACTGGCAGTAGAATGTCGTGGACATGATGTAATGGGCACTTATTATGGTGGTACGAACTCTCACGAGAGGTGATCTGTTTTCATATCTGATATACCCCATGCCATAATGCCTCATGTTGGTGCAGAATGCCTGGTGCAAATACACTCTTCCCAATGCCTCTCCCCCTGTAGTCAGCAGACACAGATGTGGCCATCACTTTTGCCTAAACAGAAGAGTGTTTCATCCGAGAACACAATATTGTGCCATTCATCATGCCACTCCCTTCATTCGATGCACCACTGTAGCCTGTTGCTGCAGTATCAAATGTAGCCTGAGGAGGGGCCAACAAGCCAGCAGTCTGAACTGTAATAACCAGAGATGTACTGTTACAACTGATATGGAAGAATGCATAATAATAGCTCACAACTGTTGCGCCAACACCGTTGATGTTGCAGAATGGTTACTCAAAGACATCCTCAGGAGATGACAGGTGTCCCTCGGCGTTGTCTGTGTACGAAGTCTATAACCTTCTCTTCGAGTCCTACACCCTTCTTCATAAAATTCCCTGCACACTCTTGCCACGACAGACACACTACATCGCACACGATTGGCAATCTCCCAGAAGGAAGCATTGCAGTCTCTCATCCCGATAATGTGACTTCTGTCGAACTTGCTCATGCAACTGTCTTACATGACGATAAGGCATCTTTACCCACTGCTGACCAAGCACTGACATGACAACCAAGCCACATAGTGCTTAAAACAGAAAAACAGCTGGTTTCTGGTCTGTGATGCTGCACAATCTGATTTTCCTAGATGCAGTATGCATGCACCTATGATGCCAAAATGCTAATAATTTCAGCGATATTACCTGATTAGTATATCCTGTGAAAATCAAAGTTGTAACTCAACTCCTTTCAGGTGTTCTGTTTTTTATGGGCATGAGTGTGTATATATCCAAAATTAATGTGACAAACACAAAATCCACAGAATGAAGTTTAATGACAGTTCGTATGGACATACATATATTGATAATGCAGCAATACACAACGAAAAAGGTATGCCATCACCACATGACAAGGAAGCAGGTGCAAGACAGCATGGCAGTACAAAAGCAATGCAGCAAGTGGCGTAGATTTCAAGGGGATAATAGAGAGTGCAATTACCCAGAGCAGCGATATGGCTAGCACAACGATCCCTCATGCTGTTTACAAGGTTGTGAATAAGAGTTTGGGGCATTAAGTGCCACTCTTCCACCAAGGTGTGTCATTGCCATTCAGAGGGCTCTGGGATAGGACTGCCAGTTTGCAATTGCTCTTTCCAGAGCATCCCAGTCATGCTCTGGTGGGTTCAGGTCCAGAGACCTCACAGGCTACTCCATCCTGTGAATATCCTCACTCTCCAGGTATTAGTGAACTAGCCGAGCCCTATGGGGATCAGCATTACCTTCCATAAAAAGGAACTGGGTGTCAATAGCTTCCCGGAAAAGCAATACATAGGACTCGAGGATGTCATCCCTGTAGCGTGAAGCAGTTAGGGTGCCTAGTGGAAACATATGCAACAGTGTGCATCCATCCAACATGATGCCAGCCCAAACTAGGAGGCCTCCACCACCATAGTGTTCAATTTCTCTAATGTTGGAGCACCTCTCTCCAAATTTGCATGCATCGAGAATTCATGTTTAGGCTGTATCGAAACTCACCCAATAATCAGGAGTCCAGAAGTGACGCTTTCAGGCC
Source organism: Macrothele yani (assembly GCA_039090855.1). NCBI lineage: Eukaryota > Metazoa > Arthropoda > Arachnida > Araneae > Macrothelidae > Macrothele > Macrothele yani. The sequence goes on from CM077012.1 coordinate 65,179,565, forward strand.
CAATTCAGATGGACCCTTCTGTACGATGTGGCAAGTGGGATACAGGCCATTGGCCTTCTTGCATACAGACCTCTCTTGTGGAGTCTTCTGTAAACTGTTTGCTCGATATTGTGTTTCCTGTAACAGAGGAGAGCTCCTGCAAGTTGCCTGGCTGTCAGCTCCCTCTGGCGGTGAGTTGTTAGGGACAAATAATGGTCATCTTGACTTATTGTGGTTTGAGGGTGTCCTTGTTCTGGCCTTCTCGTTATCATTCTAGTTTCCTGGAAATGACTACAGAGATTAAAGACCACTCACCTCTACACTCTCAGCCATCTGGCCCTACTTCAGTTTGCGATTGCTTTGCTTCGAATCTACCAATCGCTTGCCACGATAGTCTTCTAAGTGATGGTGCAGAGCCACTGACTTCCACTAACAGTCCAAGTCAAACTTCAACAGCCACACCCCGCTCGGAACAACATTTATCAAGGTTGGGTACCAGCCAGCTCGATGATGCACGGTCGTGATTTGCATATCAGCTTAGCATTTCCCCTTGCACATGTCTCTGAAAAATCTTTTCAATTGGTCAACTCATTTTGGACATATTATCAAATTTGTATTTGTCATGTTATTTTTGCATATAAAAAAACTTCTATTTCCATGGGGCTTTATATGAGGAGTGTTCCAAAAGTTCTTGATCTGACTATGCAGGAATGGTTGTGGAAAAATATGGTAGGCCTATTTTTCTACATAGTCTTTTTAAATTTTCACACACTTGGCCTTTATGCTTCCCAAATAAAATGATTTGGCAAGGCTGTCAAAATAGGATTGCACATCAATAAATTCTTCATCTATCCCAAAATGCACACCACATAAGCTTTTTTTTTTGAGATTTGGTAACAGATGGTAGTTCCAGGAGTAAGGTCAGGTGAGTAAGTAGGGTGTAGTAGCACTTCAAATCCACATTCATGGATGGCAGCCATGGCAACTGTTGATTTGTGGCTTAGAGCATTATTCTGATGAAACTACACCACTTTTGGTACGCTTTCCTCTAAGTTTCTTGCTCTGTGCACTGATGATACAGCATTGGTGAGCACCGCCAAAGAACCCAAGCTGGCTGTCTCCCAACTCCAAGAGTTCCTACCCACTATTGAGGAATACTTTAATAAATGGAACATCAAAATCAATACAAACAAGACACAGGCTACACTCTTTGGCTATAGATTTGCTTACACTAGCCCTAAGATCCCCTCTCTTTCTGTATGGTGACTGGATTTCTTGGAAAAGAGATGTGACTTATCTTGGGGTATGTATGGACAGGCAGTTATTATGAGGCCCCACATTACACGAAACCTTACCAAAGCTAATTCATCCAAGGCTATCATCTTCCCATTTCTTTGTAAAGGTAGCAAATTGACATTAAGATTGAAACTTAGGCTGTGGTCCATGTATTTAGTTCCCATACTCACCTATGGAGGCAAACTGAGCTGAGTCACATCTTGAATCACGATGTTTCAAAATAAAGTAATTTGTAAGATCCTTAATGTTCCTCTAAGTACCAATTTCCTGGATACATATACACAATGTATATACACATGCTGGAGTGAAAACGATTGATCAAAGCATGCTAAATCTTTCTCAGAAGAACTATGACAAAGCTGTCAAGCACAAAAATATGTTAACTGCCTCTTCATTATTTTATGATGAATTGTTGAAGCAGCGTTACATCAGGCACAAGCATTCCCTTCAAGGGCTGCATGATAGAACTGATAAGCATAATGTCAAACTATAAAAACACTACATGAAGCACTCAACTGCTTCAACGTCAGCAGCACAAATGGACCCACAAAAGTTGCTAGCAGAAGCCATTACCTTGGCTACTGACCTACTTACAAAATCCATATGTGAAGGGATAATATCAGTCTTGGGGAGTTATTGAAAATACAAAGTGGGCATAAACATACAAATATTCAACCTATATTCATACAATTCCTAAATGCTCTGTTAAGGTCATTGTTTGCTATGATAATTCTAGTAGTTTCCTGAAACTAGTAACAACCGTAACTATCCTACTATTCCTGGGGCTACTACCTCCCTATTGGGTCACTGCTGGTAAGGCCATAACAAACAATCAATGTCACCATAACAATCAACTGAATCTAACTGGAATACTATTCATTCACAGCTGCTTTTACCTTGCAATCTGTTAAACCCAAGAACTTCAATTACAACAGACCTGGGTTACAACTTTAATCACCCATATGTTCAATCAGGCAGCATATTGAGGACTTATGCCTCACTAACAACTGTAACTAGACTCAGATATTACTTAAATGTTTAATTATCCATGTGACTTGAGCCAAATTGCTATTATATCCACTTCACAATAGCAACTATGAAACTCAATCAACCCTCTGTAGGAAATTACATTTTCATTTCTTGTCACCTTGGCATGTACACCTTCAACTCTAATTTTTCATCCCACTTTCAGTCAAGGCATCCTGTCTGTTCCCTTCTTTCACTGTGTAGTCCAACCAACACGCTGCACGCAGTCAGGCATCAGAGAACCTTGAGGACTACAACATTATCTTTTGTAATGGCCCCACGTCAAGCTTTGACGCATCAGAACTAAACCTATGATGAGGGACATCTTGCTGTCGAAGTTTCCTTAGTAGGCTAGGATAGTATGCTCCAGTGTGTGTGAGTGTGTGTGTGTGTGTAGGGGGGGAGAACATAATCTTCTGCCACCCCTTACTCTACATTTCAGAAAACTGTTGCCATTGTCTTTCCAGTAGAAGTGAGACTGCCTTCTTTGGAGTAGGTAAGCCACTATGCATGCTTCCATTGTTTTGACTCTGGAATATAGTGGTATGCCCACACTTCACCCAGTGGCATAACTAGAACAACGTGCCCACTCCTACCCCCCAGCAAGATTTACTTCACCCTAAGCACAATAATTTCCCCAGGATTTTGAACACGAGGGAGGATCCATTTTACATGGTGTGTGTGTGTGGGGGGGGGGTTAGGAAGTCAGGGAGAGTGATCGCTCATTATCTTGAGTGGCAATATTTGCTGGGTATTTTTTTTATAAATGCTCTCCTATCTCCCCCTCCCACCAGTGGTGTAAGTAGCACAACATGCAGCCCCTCCCACAAGATTTACTTCAGCACTCCTAAGCACAGTAATTTTCCCTGGATTCCAAACACGAGGGAGGATGCATTTTTCACGGTGTGTGTGTGTGTGTGTGTGTGTGTGTGTGTGGTGGTTGGGGGAGGGGGAAGGGGTAGGAAGTCAGGGAGTGTCTGCAAAAGTAATGGTGGTATCTAAAGCCCTGTAGTTTTAACTTTTTAAGTAATAGATTTGATAATACATGTAATTGCTTTGTCCAAAACTAAAATAAATCCCTTAAAGAAATCATCCTCTTACACTCTTACACATGGCAGATCTGCGGCTACTGTGAATAAATGTTGACGCCTGTCGTGCACATAATCCTAGGTAACTGACTGTTTTCCCACATCCTCAGTGGGGAATCCCACTGTGGCCTTGCGCTCTTTCTCAGCAGTGCAGAGAGAGGGCAATTTGAGAGCGATCATATTATTTACAACCCACTGCAAAGCAATCATATTAAAACCCGAAGCCAAAGAGCCGACCACTTTCAATCTGTAGGACATTCAGTGTTTTAAGTGAAACTAGGTATTTATTTAGGCAAAGCTAAATATATTTTAAAGCAAAATATGAATCTTTAAGTTAATTATTGTGTGTGTTCCAATTTTTTCATAAAACTATAACTGGCAGCTGCAGTACGCCCCTATGTTACCTGCCCCCTCCTCCAGTTTATTACAAATTGTTGCAGGAATTCTTTTTTTGTTTTTGTTTTTTTGATTGGAGGTTTAACGACCACCGTGAGCAACTCAATGGGCTATAAGCAGTCTCCCGTCTCTAATTTAGGGTCACTGGTTCCAGGGAAGGGAGAGATCCAGTGCCGTAATACAAACACAACATCCATGCCCGACCGGGATTCGAACCCGGACCCCTTACGGACAAATGATCAGAGGCCAGCGCCTTAGACCACTGCGCCACCGGGGTGGCAGGAATTCTTTTGGATCACCCACTATTACAAATTGTTGCAGAAATTCTTCTGGATTGGCTTCAAACTGTGGAAGATTGTCTCGCGATATATTCCATCTGATCAGCTTTTGCTCAGGTGTCAGTTTTGGGACCCAACTAGCAGCAACTTTTGTCAATGCCAGATGTTCTGTAAGAATGCACTCAACTGTTGTTTTTGACATGTGCAATGTCTCACTAATCTGTCTGACCATAAAACATCTATCTTGCAGTACTGTTTCAAGTACCTTTCCATATTCCTTGAGTGATGACCTCAAAGGGGCTGTCTGAGTGAGCATGATTTTCTACACTCATTCTCCCACACTTGAATTCTGCTGCCCACTTCTTTACAGTACTGTATGAAAAAGGCATTTCCTCCTAGTGTTGCCCCCATATCTTCATGGATGTCCTTTGGTTCCAACCATTTTTTATGCAGATACAGCCAACCCTTGATGTACCACAACTGTTTGTTACACACACACGAGGAACCCTTGTGTGGAAGTAGAGGCCCAACGATGGTAGTATGAAATTACCGAAAGCGCTCGCCGTAACGTGGTGACGACGAACCCCTAGTGAGACGTCTCCTAACCTGACGAGTATAACTTTTTCTACTAAAATCTTTTAATTAATAGTAAATTTAAAACGTTTGATTGCACGAATGATTGAATGTAGAACTGAAAATATATAACCTAATTGTTTTATTTCTAAACAAATTTTTTTATAACTTACCAAAAACACGTAACATAAAAGACCTCTCAGGCCAGGAGCACGTGCCTCACAGAGCAACAACGTGTGAAATACTTTAACAATATCAGGTAAACAATACCTTAGATATTATGTATATTTAATCAAAAGTGCATTTATAGCATAAAGCAACCCTTAAGGTTGCCTCATGAATTATATATTTCGTAATTACATTGCGGCATTACATCAAATTTGCCAATTATTTTTAAGTTACTTAAATTTTATGTTTTCTCAAAAATCATAATTAGTATTAAATTAAAAACGTTTTAATTGAAAAAATGCAGTTATATGTTGTGTACTTACTATGCACTACATTTCAAAATGTCAGTTTCCATCTCGGAAGCTTCTGGTATGCATCAAATACCAAAATTTTCTTTGTATAGCAGAAAGATAAAAGTTAACATTTTAATTATAAAGAAATGAATAAAAATTCCTGCTACATTACTAAAAGTTTATCAAGTGAAAATTAATAGCACTACACAATTTTTTTTATACACCTCTATTTCTTTTAAAAACCTCATTATTTTCATTTGTAATTTAGATCTAAATCCAATACTTTTTCAAAACATAATCTAATTTTACAAATGCATTTGCAGTATCAATGTCCTGTGAGTTTACTTCAAGGAATATTCTCGATTTTAGAAGAAACTGATTTGCATCTTTTACTGAATCAGTGTTGTTAACATTAAGGTTCACCATAACTGAATCATGGTTCAAAAAAACGAGAAGGAAATTTTCATAAAGCTTGCAAGTGGCGGTATACCAAGTAGGTTTTGTGTTAAGAAAAGCAGGTTCACGCAGTAATATACATTGGTGGTTGGTGGATGCCAAGGGTGTAGTGTTATATCGAGGAATCATGGAAAATTTTATAGAGAGCACATCTGTTTAGACTCAAGGGGTGGCAATATGCAAGGGTGGTGGTAAATTGAGGAGCGGTCCATTGAGGGTTGACTGTACTTGATCACAACTATGAGCTCTTGCATCTCCATTTTTCCTTCCTTGGCTCACTTAGTCACTTTCTAGGACCTACAAAAAAATAACGGACATAACTATTAAACTGAAAACTGGCATATCGGCATGTAGAGATTTGTATTGCCCCATCCAAAAAAAAAAAAAATAAATAAATAAATAAAAAAAAAATCACAAACCTACAACTATTCCTTTATGGTTGGCCAAGAGCTTTTGGGATGCCCTATGTAAGTAGCACATTGACTTGAGAAGATTACAGATCTTGCTTTAAAACATTTACAAGCTACTTTTTGTGACACAAATGTGAGATCCTATATGATCTGTAATGAAAAATTTTCACAATTCTTCCTAAAATTCAAGCAAATCAAACATTTATATTTACTTCATAAAAATTAATAACAGAAAAAACACTTACAGTTTAGAACTTGGAAAGTAATCTTGAAAGATAACATGAATGCACAACATAATAGACACCATGGCATAAATAGTGTCAGTACTGATAGATTCAGTAAGAGTTCTTAAAACAGGCGAAAATGCATAACCACAGGCTAGAAGAACAAGTGCATTCTTCAGCAGTTTCATTACTAAAAAGAAAAAAAAATGTTGGCACATTTAATTGCATACCTATATATATATATATATATATATACATGTGTGTGTTAAAAAAATTACAACACAGAAACAATAACAGAAAAAAGTAGAGTAAAATACAGTAATGTAAGATGCAAGTAAGGACGTGCTAAGCAGCAAACCAATAATCACATCAAATACACATTCAATAAACAGTTTAGAACTGTGGTTCATAAGTAGTTCTTGTGGTTCATTTGCATTTTATTGAATGTATATATATATACTGAAGAGCAAAACTGAAGACTAAGGAAAAACTTTAGAATTTAAAACGAAAGTTGCAAAAAAACCTGAAGATCAAAACGCGCAACGCAGCAGTTTTGAAAATTCAGAATTCACATTCTATTAAGAAGATACCTAAGCAAAAAAATACATATATAATTTTGACTCACACCAAGTACAACATAGAAAAGGTTATGTATCTACCTGTGTGAGTAAAAGGAGAAAAGATAAAAAAATAAAATAAAACAACTGAATGTAGAAGGTGTCGAGAATACTGAGCCTTGGCTTTATCAAGGACCAGCAAAAACTCTGCATTTTCTCACTTCCACAAAGACCTAGTTGGAAATGGGTTTCTGCAAGGCCATAGATGCAAGTAACATTCCCACCTAAAATTGTTTTAAAAAATATATATATGTCATGTCCTCCACAGAGTTGTATGACCTAGCACTAGTTAACAATTTTGCTTGCATCCATGAACCTTCCTGGCCCGACCCATGCTCTTCATCTGTTACTATTAAACAGAGAGAAGAAGATTAAAGAGAACTCAAGCTGTGAGAGTGACATAATAATTAGAAATAATTTTCAGCTATAACGAAATGCCAAGTTCGTTTGAGAGAGAATTTAAACCTGAAAAACAAAGCAAAAGAAATCCAAAGTTTTTCATTGCAATTAAAAAAGGAAATATTAATTTTTAAAAAACAGATTTTTGAAAGAAAACTTGAGTCTAAAACCCCCTACTCTACAACTTATGACAGCACAAAAACGAGAATAAGTTAAAGACAATAATTAACTAAAGAAAACTTTGTGAAAGTTATATGACTTAAACAGTTAGTTGCAATATGTACAAAGTATTTCAGCAGTGCTTTAAGTGCATAATTAATTAGTTATTAAGTACTTAACTACTTTGAAAATACAGCGCAAAGAAAAGGAACAAGCTTAGCCATCTGCTGTTCCTAGGTTCCCCAAAAGACGCGCAAAGTTACAAAGAAAAGAAAGAGTTAAAACCCGCAAAAATGTTAACAGACAAGCCAGTGCCTAAAAGCTGAAAAGCAAAAAATCAACAGAGAAAAAGTACATGAAGTACAAACATTGAACTTATAAAACCTAAAACCCAAATACAAGGAAGAGAGCTTACCTCTTGTGCGACGAAACTTTCTCCTCACAAGAGTAAAACATGGCTGACCTCTTCCGCCACTCCCTAGTCGCTGGGGGGCAGTGTGGGTGGGGCTGATGGCCTCCTGATACAGAAAGAAACCAACTCGCGGAGATTTTAACCAGAGAAAAAAATATATAAACTTAAGACTGTGGATCTGTATGATCAGAAAGAGCAGAATTAACTCTCCAGAATACATGAGAAATATTATAAAATACACGAGTAGTGTATTTAATAATCTTTGCATGTATTAAATCACCTTAGTGAGCTTCTATAGATTAATCAGAATCTTATTAATTTTAATGTTGGTTTTACTATTTTTAGTATAGCTATCCTAGTGATGAATAACTAGTTTTCTTTTTTATTTGTTTTTATTTTCTTTTATAAACAGATTTTTAAGCTTTTTTTTGTGATTTTGTTTATATTATTTAATTTTTTGTTTTAATAGGACCTTCATATCCATAGCACTAAGGTTCCTTTAGGTAGTTAATAGGCATCCTCTAGCCAACTTCCTTACGGCTTTGATTGGTCAGAATCATATTATTAACTGTGTAGAAAATTAAAGCAGATCTGCCAACCTTACTCTATTATTCAGAATAATTTTTCTTAAAGTTCTTTTGATGAAAGAAGAAGGAATTTCGTTCTCTAGAAAACTATCTAATAGTATATTAATGTGGTAATTGAAGTCCAAATTGTTGCTGCAAATTCTTGAAATTCTTAGGACCTGAGAAATTAGTACATTCTCAATTACTTTGGTTGATATGTTATTATTCCAGTGTAGATATTTAATTACTTTGAAAGGAAAATTAACTCTTTTATCAAAGAGGCTAGTAGATGGGTTACCTCTGTTGAGCTTAATGCTTAAGTCTAGGAACTCAAGTTCCTGATTACTGTGGTTGGTTTTACATAAGTTAAGAGAGCTAGGATAGATATTATCAAAATCACTCTCTATAACTTCTGAATTATTGATACACAGCAGATCATCAATATATCTAAAAGTGTAAAGGTAGTTATCTGAGCAGGTGGGGTGATTTTTAATGAATTTATATTCCTTAAAGAACAGGAATAGATTAGCGATATTCGTGGACGTTGATGTTCCCATGGGAATACCGTTCACTTGCTTATAGAGAGTATTATTATATAGGATATGGTTATTTTTTATGCAGCAATTGAGATAAGAGTTCCAAGTTCCTACATTAACAAATTGGTTAAGTTTAAATTCTGCATACAGCTCTTTAAAGGTAGTGATTATATCTGATAGAGGCAGATTAGTATATAGGTTTTCAAAATCATAACTATTAATATCTAGGGGACAAACTTTGAGTATAGTAGAAATTACTTCTGCATTATTGTTAATTATCCAAAAATCTCTGTACATCAAGTTAGTACAGTTTCTAATGTGTTTCAAAACCTTCTTTAAGACATCTTCAAAAGCAAGATTTATTTTCTTTTTATGACTCCTTACTCCACTAGCTATGAACCTGAACTTCACAGGATCCCTATGAAACTTAACCGTTGCAAAAAGAAATGGAAATTCAGGCTCATATCTTCTAGTTTGTGGAATTTTAAGTTTCTTGAAGAATGCCTTAAACCGATTTTCTAACTGCTTGGTAGAATAACTTACGGGCTCGTATGTTACTCTATTATTGAGTTCCATAGTTAACAATTCAAAATAGAACTTCTTACAGATAATTGCAAAATTATTGCTAGCTTTATCCGTAGTGGTAAAAATAAATTGGTCTTGTAGTTTGGAGAGTGACCTTTTAGCTCCTCAAGTTTTCTTTCAAAAATCTGTTTTTTAAAAATTAATATTTCCTTTTTTAATTGCAATGAAAAAATTTGGATTTCTTTTGCTTTGTTTTTCAGGTTTAAATTCTCTCTCAAACGAACTTGGCATTTCGTTATAGCTGAAAATTATTTCTAATTATTATGTCACTCTCACAGCTTGAGTTCTCTTTAATTTTCTTCTCTCTGTTTAATAGTAACAGATGAAGAGCATGGGTCGGGCCAGGAAGGTTCATGGATGCAAGCGAAATTGTTAACTAGTGCTAGGTCATACAACTCTGCGGAGGACATGACATATATATATTTTTTAAAACAATTTTAGGTGGGAATGTTACTTGCATCTATGGCCTTGCAGAAACCCATTTCCAACTAGGTCTTTGTGGAAGTGAGAAAATGCAGAGTTTTTGCTGGTCCTTGATAAAGCCAAGGCTCAGTATTCTCGACACCTTCTACATTCAGTTGTTTTATTTTATTTTTTTATCTTTTCTCCTTTTACTCACACAGGTAGATACAAAACCTTTTCTATGTTGTACTTGGTGTGAGTCAAAATTATATATGTATTTTTTTGCTTAGGAATTTATTAGAGTATGGCTCTAAATTCAGACCTTCCTTCACAATTTCCAAAGAAAGGATTCTTGAGAGCTTCACTCAAGATGTAAATAAGTACATCGTAAAAACCAGTTTAACGTACAATCAGCCTATTGAGGCCTTCGCAGAATGGAAATATAATATAATCAATAGCTTCACCGGTGAGTTGGCAGGTCTGGACTTTTGCTTCGACAGAAATCTCTTTTTCTCTGGAGAAGCTAAAAGGTCACTCTCCAAACTTCAAGACCAATTTATTTTTACCACTACAGATAAAGCTAGCAATAATTTTGCAATTATCTGTAAGAAGTTCTATTTTGAATTGTTAACTATGGAACTCAATAATATAGTAACATACGAGCCCGTAAGTTATTCTACCAAGCAGTTAGAAAATCGGTTTAAGGCATTCTTCAAGAAACTTAAAATTCCGCAAACTAGAAGATATGGGCCTGAATTTCCATTTCTTTTTGCAACGGTTAAGTTTCATAAGGATCCTGTGAAGTTCAGGTTCATAGCTAGTGGAGTAAGGAGTCATAAAAAGAAAATAGATCTTGCTTTTGAAGATGTCTTAAAGAAGGTTTTGAAACACATTAGAAACTGTTCTAACTTGATGTACAGAGATTTTTGGATAATTAATAATAATGCAGAAGTAATTTCTACTATACTCAAAGTTTGTCCCCTAGATATTAATAGTTATGATTTTGAAAACCTATATACTAATCTGCCTCTATCAGATATAATCACTACCTTTAAAGAGCTGTATGCAGAATTTAAACTTAACCAATTTGTTGATGTAGGAACTTGGAACTCTTATCTCAATTGCTGCATAAAAAATAACCATATCTTATATAATAATACTCTCTATAAGCAAGTGAACGGTATTCCAATGGGAACATCAACGTCCACGAATATTGCTAATCTATTCCTGTTCTTTAAGGAATATAAATTCATTAAAAATCACCCCACCTGCTCAGATAACTACCTTTACACTTTTAGATATATTGATGATCTGCTGTGTATCAATAATTCCGAAGTTATAGAGAGTGATTTTGATAATATCTATCCTAGCTCTCTTAACTTATGTAAAACCAACCACAGTAATCAGGAACTTGAGTTCCTAGACTTAAGCATTAAGCTCAACAGAGGTAACCCATCTATTAGCCTTTTTGATAAAAGAGCTAATTTTCCTTTCAAAGTAATTAAATATCTACACTGGAATAATAACATTTCAACCAAAGTAATTGAGAATGTACTAATTTCTCAGGTCCTAAGAATTTCAAGAATTTGCAGCAACAATTTGGACTTCAATTACCACATTAATATACTATTAGAAAGTTTTCTAGAGAACGAAATTCCTTCTTCTTTCATCAAAAGAACTTTAAGAAAAATTATTCTGAATAATAGAGTAAGGTTGGCAGATCTGCTTTAATTTTCTACACAGTTAATAATATGATTCTGACCAATCAAAGCCGTAAGGAAGTTGGCTAGAGGATGCCTATTAACTACCTAAAGGAACCTTAGTGCTATGGATATGACGGTCCTATTAAAACAAAAAAATTAAATAATATAAACAAAATCACAAAAAAAAGCTTAAAAATCTGTTTATAAAAGAAAATAAAAACAAATAAAAAAGAAAACTAGTTATTCATCACTAGGATAGCTATACTAAAAATAGTAAAACCAACATTAAAATTAATAAGATTCTGATTAATCTATAGAAGCTCACTAAGGTGATTTAATACATGCAAAGATTATTAAATAAACTGCTCGTGTATTTTATAATATTTCTCATGTATTCTGGAGAGTTAATTCTGCTCATTCTGATCATACAGATCCACAGTCTTAAGTTTATATTTTTTCTCTGGTTAAAATCTCCGCGCGTTGGTTTCTTGCTGTATGAGGAGGCCATCAGCCCCACCCTCACTGCCCCCAGCGTCTAGGGAGTGGCGGAAGAGGTCAGCCATGTTCTTCTCTTGTGAGGAGAAAAGTTTTTGTAACACAAGAGGTAAGCTCTCTTCCTTGTTTTCGGGTTCTAGGTTTTATAAGTTCAATGTTTGTACTTCATGTACCTTTTCTCTGTCGTTTTTTAGCCTTTCAACTTTTAGGCATTGGTTTGTCTGTTAACATTTTTGCGGGTTTTAACTCTTTCTTTTCTTTGTAACTTTGAGCGTCTTTTGGGGTACCTAGGAACAGAAGATGGCTTAGCTTGTTCCTTTTCTATGCACTGTCTATGCGCTGTTTTTCAAAGTAGTTAAGTTCTTAATAACTAATTAATTATGCACTTAAAGCACTGCTGAAATACTTTGTACATATTGCAACTAACTGTTTAAGGTATATAACTTTCACATAGTTTTCTTTAGTTAATTATTATCTTTAACTTATTCTCGTTTTCGTGTTGTCATAAGTTGTAGAGTAGGGGGTTTTAGACTCAAGTTTTCTTTCAAAAATCTGTTCGTTATAAATTAACATTTCCTTTTTTAATTGCAATGTAAAATTTGGATTTCTTTTGCATTGTTTTTCAGGTTTAAATTCTCTCTCAAACGAACTTGGAATTTCGTTATGGCTGAAAATCATTTCAAATTATTATGTCACTCTCACAGCTTGAGTTCTCTTTAATCTTCTTCTCTCTGTTTAATAGTAACAGATGAAGAGTATGGGTCGGGCCAGGAAGGTTAATAGATGCAAGCGAAATTGTTAACTAGTGCTAGGTCATGCAACTCTAAGGAGGACATGACTTATATATATATTTTTTAAACTATTTTAGGTGGGAATGTTACTTGCATCTATGGCCTTGCAGAAACCCATTTCCAACTAGGTCTTTGTGGAAGTGAGAAAATGCAGAGTTTTTGCTGGTCCTTGATAAAGCCAAGGCTCAGTATTCTCGACACCTTCTACATTCAGTTGTTTTATTTTATTTTTTTATCTTTTTTCCTTTTGATCACACAGGTAGATACATAACCTTTTCTATGTTGTACTAGGTGTGAGTCAAAATTATATATGTATTTTTTTGCTTAGGTATCTTCTTTATAGAATGTGAATTCTGAATTTTCAAAACTGCTGCGTTGCGCGTTTTGATTTTCAGGTTATTTTGCACCCTTCGTTTTAAATTCTAAAATTTTTTCCTTAGTCTTCAGTTTTGCTCTTTAGTAACTAATTTCAATTTATTATTTAGCAGCTCATGCGCAAATTCTAGTTGAAATGTTTTATTATTATTTTTTTTTATTACTATTTTTTTATTTGAGGTTTTTTTTTATTTTCTAATTTTTCTTTTTAGTATGTTTTGGATGCAGCCTTTTGGAGTGTAGTTTATACTCGAGTTTGGTCTTTTCTTGGACTGCTTATTTCTAAAAGTTTTTCCTAGTTGGTTTGCTCAGAATTTGTATGTTTTGGCCCAAGTGGAGTTCTAAGGACGATGAAAGGATTGGAGGTCAGCTCAGATATTTTAAGTCCTCCCGCTCGGTTAGGCTAGCACCCTTTCCCATAGTGTATGAACTCGCTGGCAAAGGTAATCTAAAGTTATGAAATGACAAACGTTGTTTGACATGTAAATCTGCAGATCCTAACCTGTATTCTTCTGTTGAGGATAATTGCTCCAACAAGTTTTGCAAAGCCTACAATACCATCTATAAGCTCACCTGTACTGTCTGCAACCTTAGCTATATTGGCCAAAGTAAAAATCCTCTTCATCTTAGGATTAATGGTCACAGGTCTCTAGTAAACAAGTTCTCTAATTCAGGAGTGAACCCCTCCACAAACGCCAACCAGTACTCTACCTTTGAATTAGAGCATTTCCATACTCATGGTTTTGACAAAGTGAAAATAGAGGTACTACATATTATCCCTGACCTCTATGCTCGGCTAGATACTGAATCCCTTGAAATTTTGCAGCATCAGTCTCTTTATCCCTATGGCCTTAATTCCACTCTATCTGACAATAAGCATAATCAGCATAAATTTTCAATTCGTGAACTCTTCTTTCTTGTTAATAATAAGAGCTGCTCTAGAGGTAATAGAGGACAGAGGTTATTTCGCACATCAAGCAAAGTTGATTTTGCTAACTTGCTAAAAACTCTGGAAGGCTTTAAAACTGGCACTAATTTTGTTAAAAATACTTACAAAATACTCAAGTCCTTCAAGCACTCTGTCCTTAAATGTTTTTTCAAATTCTGGAATGAAACTGCTGACCATGTTGATAAGCATGTTTTTGCTTTGGTTCTGGACATTCTTAAACATATTCTTAAAGATAAAATTTCCCTTAAAGAATTTTCTAGTAATTTTGTTACCATCAGGTTCCTAAATAAAGCCTACGATAATCTCAATGTAAGGAAGCTGTTCTACAATAATGCAATTTTTTTCCCATCCACAGGCACCAGTCTATTGTAAGTTTTAAATATGTTAAGACCTTAGGGTCAATAGTTAAAAACTACAAACTTAACTCTTCGAGCTACATTCCTGTAATTACTACTTGTTCTTGTGATGAACATAAAGAAACAGTTCACTTTGATAAGAATTACAACCATATTATCACCGGAAACTTGAGTTTTGTTGAAAATGAAAAGCTTAGGAATTTATTAGAGTATGGCTCTAAATTCAGACCTTCCTTCACAATTTCTAAAGAAAGGATTCTTGAGAGCTTCACTCAAGATGTAAATAAATACATCATAAAAACCAGTTTAACGTACAATCAGCCTATTGAGGCCTTCGCAGAATGGAAATATAATATAATCAATAGCTTCACCGGTGAGTTGGCAGGTCTGGACTTTTGTTTCGACAGAAATCTCTTTTTCTCTGGAGAAGCTAAAAGGTCACTCTCCAAACTGCAAGACCAATTTATTTTTACCACTACGGATAAAGCTAGCAATAATTTTGCAATTATCTGTAAGAAGTTCTATTTTGAATTGTTAACTATGGAACTCAATAATAGAGTAACATACGAGCCCGTAAGTTATTCTACCAAGCAGTTAGAAAATCGGTTTAAGGCATTCTTCAAGAAACTTAAAATTCCACAAACTAGAAGATATGAGCCTGAATTTCCATTTCTTTTTGCAACGGTTAAGTTTCATAAGGATCCTGTGAAATTCAGGTTCATAGCTAGTGGAGTAAGGAGTCATAAAAGAAAATAGATCTTGCTTTTGAAGATGTCTTAAAGAAGGTTTTGAAACACATTAGAAACTGTTCTAACTTGATGTACAGAGATTTTTGGATAATTAATAATAATGCAGAAGTAATTTCTACTATACTCAAAGTTTGTCCCCTAGATATTAATAGTTATGATTTTGAAAACCTATATACTAATCTGCCTCTATCAGATATAATCACTACCTTTAAAGAGCTGTATGCAGAATTTAAACTTAACCAATTTGTTGATGTAGGAACTTGGAACTCTTATCTCAATTGCTGCATAATAAATAACCATATCTTATATAATAATACTCTCTATAAGCAAGTGAACGGTATTCCAATGGGAACATCAACGTCCACGCATATCGCTAATCTATTCCTGTTCTTTAAGGAATATAAATTCATTAAAAATCACCCCACCTGCTCAGATAACTACCTTTACACTTTTAGATATATTGATGATCTGCTGTGTATCAATAATTCAGAAGTTATAGAGAGTGATTTTGATAATATCTATCCTAGCTCTCTTAACTTATGTAAAACCAACCACAGTAATCAGGAACTTGAGTTCCTAGACTTAAGCATTAAGCTCAACAGAGGTAACCCATCTATTAGCCTCTATGATAAAAGAGTTAATTTTCCTTTCAAAGTAATTAAATATCTACACTGGAATAATAACATTTCAACCAAAGTAATTGAGAATGTACTAATTTCTCAGGTCCTAAGAATTTCAAGAATTTGCAGCAACAATTTGGACTTCAATTACCACATTAATATACTATTAGAAAGTTTTCTAGAGAACGAAATTCCTTCTTCTTTCATCAAAAGAACTTTAAGAAAAATTATTCTGAATAATAGAGTAAGGTTGGCAGATCTGCTTTAATTTTCTATACAGTTAATAATATGATTCTGACCAATCAAAGCCGTAAGGAAGTTGGCTATAGGATGCCTATTAACTACCTAAAGGAACCTTAGTGCTATGGATATGACGGTCCTATTAAAACAAAAAATTAAATAATATAAACCAAATCACAAAAAAAAGCTTAAAAATCCGTTTATAAAAGAAAATAAAAACAAATAAAAAAGAAAACTAGTTATTCATCACTAGGATAGCTATACTAAAAATAGTAAAACCAACATTAAAATTAATAAGATTCTGATTAATCTATAGAAGCTCACTAAGGTGATTTAATACATGCAAAGATTATTAAATAAACTGCTCGTGTATTTTATAATATTTCTCATGTATTCTGGAGAGTTAATTCTGCTCTTTCTGATCATACAGATCCACAGTCTTATGTTTATATATTTTTTTCTCTGGTTAAAATCTCCGCGCGTTGGTTTCTTGCTGTATGAGGAGGCCATCAGCCCCACCCTCACTGCCCCCAGCGTCTAGGGAGTGGCAGAAGAGGTCAGCCATGTTCTTCTCTTGTGAGGAGAAAAGTTTTTGTAACACAAGAGGTAAGCTCTCTTCCTTGTTTTCGGGTTCTAGGTTTTATAAGTTCAATGTTTGTACTTCATGTACCTTTTCTCTGTCGTTTTTAGCTTTTCAACTTTTAGGCATTGGTTTGTCTGTTAACATTTTTGCGGGTTTTAACTCTTTCTTTTCTTTGTAACTTTGAGCGTCTTTTGGGGTACCTAGGAACAGAAGATGGCTTAGCTTGTTCCTTTTCTATGCACTGTCTATGCGCTGTTTTTTCAAAGTAGTTAAGTTCTTAATAACTAATTAATTATGCACTTAAAGCACTGCTGAAATACTTTGTACATATTGCAACTAACTGTTTAAGGTATATAACTTTCACATAGTTTTCTTTAGTTAATTATTATCTTTAACTTATTCTCGTTTTCGTGTTGTCATAAGTTGTAGAGTAGGGGGTTTTAGACTCAAGTTTTCTTTCAAAAATCTGTTCGTTATAAATTAACATTTCCTTTTTTAATTGCAATGTAAAATTTGGATTTCTTTTGCATTGTTTTTCAGGTTTAAATTCTCTCTCAAACGAACTTGGAATTTCGTTATGGCTGAAAATCATTTCAAATTATTATGTCACTCTCACAGCTTGAGTTCTCTTTAATCTTCTTCTCTCTGTTTAATAGTAACAGATGAAGAGTATGGGTCGGGCCAGGAAGGTTAATAGATGCAAGCGAAATTGTTAACTAGTGCTAGGTCATGCAACTCTAAGGAGGACATGACTTATATATATATTTTTTAAACTATTTTAGGTGGGAATGTTACTTGCATCTATGGCCTTGCAGAAACCCATTTCCAACTAGGTCTTTGTGGAAGTGAGAAAATGCAGAGTTTTTGCTGGTCCTTGATAAAGCCAAGGCTCAGTATTCTCGACACCTTCTACATTCAGTTGTTTTATTTTATTTTTTTATCTTTTTTCCTTTTGATCACACAGGTAGATACATAACCTTTTCTATGTTGTACTAGGTGTGAGTCAAAATTATA
This sequence comes from Macrothele yani, assembly GCA_039090855.1. Classification (NCBI taxonomy): domain Eukaryota; kingdom Metazoa; phylum Arthropoda; class Arachnida; order Araneae; family Macrothelidae; genus Macrothele; species Macrothele yani. The sequence goes on from CM077012.1 coordinate 65,197,303, forward strand.
TATGTATTTTTTTGCTTAGGTATCTTCTTTATAGAATGTGAATTCTGAATTTTCAAAACTGCTGCGTTGCGCGTTTTGATTTTCAGGTTATTTTGCACCCTTCGTTTTAAATTCTAAAATTTTTTCCTTAGTCTTCAGTTTTGCTCTTTAGTAACTAATTTCAATTTATTATTTAGCAGCTCATGCGCAAATTCTAGTTGAAATGTTTTATTATTATTTTTTTTTATTACTATTTTTTTATTTGAGGTTTTTTTTTCATTTTCTAATTTTTCTTTTTAGTATGTTTTGGATGCAGCCTTTTGGAGTGTAGTTTATACTCGAGTTTGGTCTTTTCTTGGACTGCTTATTTCTAAAAAGTTTTTCCTAGTTGGTTTGCTCAGAATTTGTATGTTTTGGCCCAAGTGGAGTTCTAAGGACGATGAAAGGATTGGAGGTCAGCTCAGATATTTTAAGTCCTCCCGCTCGGTTAGGCTAGCACCCTTTCCCATAGTGTATGAACTCGCTGGCAAAGGTAATCTAAAGTTATGAAATGACAAACGTTGTTTGACATGTAAATCTGCAGATCCTAACCTGTATTCTTCTGTTGAGGATAATTGCTCCAACAAGTTTTGCAAAGCCTACAATACCATCTATAAGCTCACCTGTACTGTCTGCAACCTTAGCTATATTGGCCAAAGTAAAAATCCTCTTCATCTTAGGATTAATGGTCACAGGTCTCTAGTAAACAAGTTCTCTAATTCAGGAGTGAACCCCTCCACAAACGCCAACCAGTACTCTACCTTTGAATTAGAGCATTTCCATACTCATGGTTTTGACAAAGTGAAAATAGAGGTACTACATATTATCCCTGACCTCTATGCTCGGCTAGATACTGAATCCCTTGAAATTTTGCAGCATCAGTCTCTTTATCCCTATGGCCTTAATTCCACTCTATCTGACAATAAGCATAATCAGCATAAATTTTCAATTCGTGAACTCTTCTTTCTTGTTAATAATAAGAGCTGCTCTAGAGGTAATAGAGGACAGAGGTTATTTCGCACATCAAGCAAAGTTGATTTTGCTAACTTGCTAAAAACTCTGGAAGGCTTTAAAACTGGCACTAATTTTGTTAAAAATACTTACAAAATACTCAAGTCCTTCAAGCACTCTGTCCTTAAATGTTTTTTCAAATTCTGGAATGAAACTGCTGACCATGTTGATAAGCATGTTTTTGCTTTGGTTCTGGACATTCTTAAACATATTCTTAAAGATAAAATTTCTCTTAAAGAATTTTCTAGTAATTTTGTTACCATCAGGTTCCTAAATAAAGCCTACGATAATCTCAATGTAAGGAAGCTGTTCTACAATAATGCAATTTTTTCCCATCCACAGGCACCAGTCTATTGTAAGTTTTAAATATGTTAAGACCTTAGGGTCAATAGTTAAAAACTACAAACTTAACTCTTCGAGCTACATTCCTGTAATTACTACTTGTTCTTGTGATGAACATAAAGAAACAGTTCACTTTGATAAGAATTACAACCATATTATCACCGGAAACTTGAGTTTTGTTGAAAATGAAAAGCTTAGGAATTTATTAGAGTATGGCTCTAAATTCAGACCTTCCTTCACAATTTCTAAAGAAAGGATTCTTGAGAGCTTCACTCAAGATGTAAATAAATACATCATAAAAACCAGTTTAACGTACAATCAGCCTATTGAGGCCTTCGCAGAATGGAAATATAATATAATCAATAGCTTCACCGGTGAGTTGGCAGGTCTGGACTTTTTGTTTCGACAGAAATCTCTTTTTCTCTGGAGAAGCTAAAAGGTCACTCTCCAAACTGCAAGACCAATTTATTTTTACCACTACGGATAAAGCTAGCAATAATTTTGCAATTATCTGTAAGAAGTTCTATTTTGAATTGTTAACTATGGAACTCAATAATAGAGTAACATACGAGCCCGTAAGTTATTCTACCAAGCAGTTAGAAAATCGGTTTAAGGCATTCTTCAAGAAACTTAAAATTCCACAAACTAGAAGATATGAGCCTGAATTTCCATTTCTTTTTGCAACGGTTAAGTTTCATAAGGATCCTGTGAAATTCAGGTTCATAGCTAGTGGAGTAAGGAGTCATAAAAAGAAAATAGATCTTGCTTTTGAAGATGTCTTAAAGAAGGTTTTGAAACACATTAGAAACTGTTCTAACTTGATGTACAGAGATTTTTGGATAATTAATAATAATGCAGAAGTAATTTCTACTATACTCAAAGTTTGTCCCCTAGATATTAATAGTTATGATTTTGAAAACCTATATACTAATCTGCCTCTATCAGATATAATCACTACCTTTAAAGAGCTGTATGCAGAATTTAAACTTAACCAATTTGTTGATGTAGGAACTTGGAACTCTTATCTCAATTGCTGCATAATAAATAACCATATCTTATATAATAATACTCTCTATAAGCAAGTGAACGGTATTCCAATGGGAACATCAACGTCAACGCATATCGCTAATCTATTCCTGTTCTTTAAGGAATATAAATTCATTAAAAATCACCCCACCTGCTCAGATAACTACCTTTACACTTTTAGATATATTGATGATCTGCTGTGTATCAATAATTCAGAAGTTATAGAGAGTGATTTTGATAATATCTATCCTAGCTCTCTTAACTTATGTAAAACCAACCACAGTAATCAGGAACTTGAGTTCCTAGACTTAAGCATTAAGCTCAACAGAGGTAACCCATCTATTAGCCTCTATGATAAAAGAGTTAATTTTCCTTTCAAAGTAATTAAATATCTACACTGGAATAATAACATTTCAACCAAAGTAATTGAGAATGTACTAATTTCTCAGGTCCTAAGAATTTCAAGAATTTGCAGCAACAATTTGGACTTCAATTACCACATTAATATACTATTAGAAAGTTTTCTAGAGAACGAAATTCCTTCTTCTTTCATCAAAAGAACTTTAAGAAAAATTATTCTGAATAATAGAGTAAGGTTGGCAGATCTGCTTTAATTTTCTATACAGTTAATAATATGATTCTGACCAATCAAAGCCGTAAGGAAGTTGGCTAGAGGATGCCTATTAACTACCTAAAGGAACCTTAGTGCTATGGATATGACGGTCCTATTAAAACAAAAAATTAAATAATATAAACCAAATCACAAAAAAAAAGCTTAAAAATCCGTTTATAAAAGAAAATAAAAACAAATAAAAAAGAAAACTAGTTATTCATCACTAGGATAGCTATACTAAAAATAGTAAAACCAACATTAAAATTAATAAGATTCTGATTAATCTATAGAAGCTCACTAAGGTGATTTAATACATGCAAAGATTATTAAATAAACTGCTCGTGTATTTTATAATATTTCTCATGTATTCTGGAGAGTTAATTCTGCTCTTTCTGATCATACAGATCCACAGTCTTATGTTTATATATTTTTTTTTCTCTGGTTAAAATCTCCGCGCGTTGGTTTCTTGCTGTATGAGGAGGCCATCAGCCCCACCCTCACTGCCCCCCAGCGTCTAGGGAGTGGCAGAAGAGGTCAGCCATGTTCTTCTCTTGTGAGGAGAAAAGTTTTTGTAACACAAGAGGTAAGCTCTCTTCCTTGTTTTCGGGTTCTAGGTTTTATAAGTTCAATGTTTGTACTTCATGTACCTTTTCTCTGTCGTTTTTTAGCTTTTCAACTTTTAGGCATTGGTTTGTCTGTTAACATTTTTGCGGGTTTTAACTCTTTCTTTTCTTTGTAACTTTGAGCGTCTTTTGGGGTACCTAGGAACAGAAGATGGCTTAGCTTGTTCCTTTTCTATGCACTGTCTATGCGCTGTTTTTTCAAAGTAGTTAAGTTCTTAATAACTAATTAATTATGCACTTAAAGCACTGCTGAAATACTTTGTACATATTGCAACTAACTGTTTAAGGTATATAACTTTCACATAGTTTTCTTTAGTTAATTATTATCTTTAACTTATTCTCGTTTTCGTGTTGTCATAAGTTGTAGAGTAGGGGTTTTAGACTCAAGTTTTCTTTCAAAAATCTGTTCGTTATAAATTAACATTTCCTTTTTTAATTGCAATGTAAAATTTGGATTTCTTTTGCATTGTTTTTCAGGTTTAAATTCTCTCTCAAACGAACTTGGAATTTCGTTATGGCTGAAAATCATTTCAAATTATTATGTCACTCTCACAGCTTGAGTTCTCTTTAATCTTCTTCTCTCTGTTTAATAGTAACAGATGAAGAGTATGGGTCGGGCCAGGAAGGTTAATAGATGCAAGCGAAATTGTTAACTAGTGCTAGGTCATGCAACTCTAAGGAGGACATGACTTATATATATATTTTTTAAACTATTTTAGGTGGGAATGTTACTTGCATCTATGGCCTTGCAGAAACCCATTTCCAACTAGGTCTTTGTGGAAGTGAGAAAATGCAGAGTTTTTGCTGGTCCTTGATAAAGCCAAGGCTCAGTATTCTCGACACCTTCTACATTCAGTTGTTTTATTTTATTTTTTTATCTTTTTCCTTTTGATCACACAGGTAGATACATAACCTTTTCTATGTTGTACTAGGTGTGAGTCAAAATTATATATGTATTTTTTTGCTTAGGTATCTTCTTTATAGAATGTGAATTCTGAATTTTCAAAACTGCTGCGTTGCGCGTTTTGATTTTCAGGTTATTTTGCACCCTTCGTTTTAAATTCTAAAATTTTTTCCTTAGTCTTCAGTTTTGCTCTTTAGTAACTAATTTCAATTTATTATTTAGCAGCTCATGCGCAAATTCCAGTTGAAATGTTTTATTATTATTTTTTTTATTACTATTTTTTTATTTGAGGTTTTTTTTCATTTTCTAATTTTTCTTTTTAGTATGTTTTGGATGCAGCCTTTTGGAGTGTAGTTTATACTCGAGTTTGGTCTTTTCTTGGACTGCTTATTTCTAAAAAGTTTTTCCTAGTTGGTTTGCTCAGAATTTGTATGTTTTGGCCCAAGTGGAGTTCTAAGGACGATGAAAGGATTGGAGGTCAGCTCAGATATTTTAAGTCCTCCCGCTCGGTTAGGCTAGCACCCTTTCCCATAGTGTATGAACTCGCTGGCAAAGGTAATCTAAAGTTATGAAATGACAAACGTTGTTTGACATGTAAATCTGCAGATCCTAACCTGTATTCTTCTGTTGAGGATAATTGCTCCAACAAGTTTTGCAAAGCCTACAATACCATCTATAAGCTCACCTGTAATGTCTGCAACCTTAGCTATATTGGCCAAAGTAAAAATCCTCTTCATCTTAGGATTAATGGTCACAGGTCTCTAGTAAACAAGTTCTCTAATTCAGGAGTGAACCCCTCCACAAACGCCAACCAGTACTCTACCTTTGAATTAGAGCATTTCCATACTCATGGTTTTGACAAAGTGAAAATAGAGGTACTACATATTATCCCTGACCTCTATGCTCGGCTAGATACTGAATCCCTTGAAATTTTGCAGCATCAGTCTCTTTATCCCTATGGCCTTAATTCCACTCTATCTGACAATAAGCATAATCAGCATAAATTTTCAATTCGTGAACTCTTCTTTCTTGTTAATAATAAGAGCTGCTCTAGAGGTAATAGAGGACAGAGGTTATTTCGCACATCAAGCAAAGTTGATTTTGCTAACTTGCTAAAAACTCTGGAAGGCTTTAAAACTGGCACTAATTTTGTTAAAAATACTTACAAAATACTCAAGTCCTTCAAGCACTCTGTCCTTAAATGTTTTTTCAAATTCTGGAATGAAACTGCTGACCATGTTGATAAGCATGTTTTTGCTTTGGTTCTGGACATTCTTAAACATATTCTTAAAGATAAAATTTCTCTTAAAGAATTTTCTAGTAATTTTGTTACCATCAGGTTCCTAAATAAAGCCTACGATAATCTCAATGTAAGGAAGCTGTTCTACAATAATGCAATTTTTTTTCCCATCCACAGGCACCAGTCTATTGTAAGTTTTAAATATGTTAAGACCTTAGGGTCAATAGTTAAAAACTACAAACTTAACTCTTCGAGCTACATTCCTGTAATTACTACTTGTTCTTGTGATGAACATAAAGAAACAGTTCACTTTGATAAGAATTACAACCATATTATCACCGGAAACTTGAGTTTTGTTGAAAATGAAAAGCTTAGGAATTTATTAGAGTATGGCTCTAAATTCAGACCTTCCTTCACAATTTCTAAAGAAAGGATTCTTGAGAGCTTCACTCAAGATGTAAATAAATACATCATAAAAACCAGTTTAACGTACAATCAGCCTATTGAGGCCTTCGCAGAATGGAAATATAATATAATCAATAGCTTCACCGGTGAGTTGGCAGGTCTGGACTTTTGTTTCGACAGAAATCTCTTTTTCTCTGGAGAAGCTAAAAGGTCACTCTCCAAACTGCAAGACCAATTTATTTTTACCACTACGGATAAAGCTAGCAATAATTTTGCAATTATCTGTAAGAAGTTCTATTTTGAATTGTTAACTATGGAACTCAATAATAGAGTAACATACGAGCCCGTAAGTTATTCTACCAAGCAGTTAGAAAATCGGTTTAAGGCATTCTTCAAGAAACTTAAAATTCCACAAACTAGAAGATATGAGCCTGAATTTCCATTTCTTTTTGCAACGGTTAAGTTTCATAAGGATCCTGTGAAATTCAGGTTCATAGCTAGTGGAGTAAGGAGTCATAAAAAGAAAATAGATCTTGCTTTTGAAGATGTCTTAAAGAAGGTTTTGAAACACATTAGAAACTGTTCTAACTTGATGTACAGAGATTTTTGGATAATTAATAATAATGCAGAAGTAATTTCTACTATACTCAAAGTTTGTCCCCTAGATATTAATAGTTATGATTTTGAAAACCTATATACTAATCTGCCTCTATCAGATATAATCACTACCTTTAAAGAGCTGTATGCAGAATTTAAACTTAACCAATTTGTTGATGTAGGAACTTGGAACTCTTATCTCAATTGCTGCATAATAAATAACCATATCTTATATAATAATACTCTCTATAAGCAAGTGAACGGTATTCCAATGGGAACATCAACGTCCACGCATATCGCTAATCTATTCCTGTTCTTTAAGGAATATAAATCCATTAAAAATCACCCCACCTGCTCAGATAACTACCTTTACACTTTTAGATATATTGATGATCTGCTGTGTATCAATAATTCAGAAGTTATAGAGAGTGATTTTGATAATATCTATCCTAGCTCTCTTAACTTATGTAAAACCAACCACAGTAATCAGGAACTTGAGTTCCTAGACTTAAGCATTAAGCTCAACAGAGGTAACCCATCTATTAGCCTCTATGATAAAAGAGTTAATTTTCCTTTCAAAGTAATTAAATATCTACACTGGAATAATAACATTTCAACCAAAGTAATTGAGAATGTACTAATTTCTCAGGTCCTAAGAATTTCAAGAATTTGCAGCAACAATTTGGACTTCAATTACCACATTAATATACTATTAGAAAGTTTTCTAGAGAACGAAATTCCTTCTTCTTTCATCAAAAGAACTTTAAGAAAAATTATTCTGAATAATAGAGTAAGGTTGGCAGATCTGCTTTAATTTTCTATACAGTTAATAATATGATTCTGACCAATCAAAGCCGTAAGGAAGTTGGCTAGAGGATGCCTATTAACTACCTAAAGGAACCTTAGTGCTATGGATATGACGGTCCTATTAAAACAAAAAATTAAATAATATAAACCAAATCACAAAAAAAAGCTTAAAAATCCGTTTATAAAAGAAAATAAAAACAAATAAAAAAGAAAACTAGTTATTCATCACTAGGATAGCTATACTAAAAATAGTAAAACCAACATTAAAATTAATAAGATTCTGATTAATCTATAGAAGCTCACTAAGGTGATTTAATACATGCAAAGATTATTAAATAAACTGCTCGTGTATTTTATAATATTTCTCATGTATTCTGGAGAGTTAATTCTGCTCTTTCTGATCATACAGATCCACAGTCTTATGTTTATATATTTTTTTTTTCTCTGGTTAAAATCTCCGCGCGTTGGTTTCTTGCTGTATGAGGAGGCCATCAGCCCCACCCTCACTGCCCCCCAGCGTCTAGGGAGTGGCAGAAGAGGTCAGCCATGTTCTTCTCTTGTGAGGAGAAAAGTTTTTGTAACACAAGAGGTAAGCTCTCTTCCTTGTTTTCGGGTTCTAGGTTTTATAAGTTCAATGTTTGTACTTCATGTACCTTTTCTCTGTCGTTTTTTAGCTTTTCAACTTTTAGGCATTGGTTTGTCTGTTAACATTTTTGCGGGTTTTAACTCTTTCTTTTCTTTGTAACTTTGAGCGTCTTTTGGGGTACCTAGGAACAGAAGATGGCTTAGCTTGTTCCTTTTCTATGCACTGTCTATGCGCTGTTTTTTCAAAGTAGTTAAGTTCTTAATAACTAATTAATTATGCACTTAAAGCACTGCTGAAATACTTTGTACATATTGCAACTAACTGTTTAAGGTATATAACTTTCACATAGTTTTCTTTAGTTAATTATTATCTTTAACTTATTCTCGTTTTCGTGTTGTCATAAGTTGTAGAGTAGGGGGTTTTAGACTCAAGTTTTCTTTCAAAAATCTGTTCGTTATAAATTAACATTTCCTTTTTTAATTGCAATGTAAAATTTGGATTTCTTTTGCATTGTTTTTCAGGTTTAAATTCTCTCTCAAACGAACTTGGAATTTCGTTATGGCTGAAAATCATTTCAAATTATTATGTCACTCTCACAGCTTGAGTTCTCTTTAATCTTCTTCTCTCTGTTTAATAGTAACAGATGAAGAGTATGGGTCGGGCCAGGAAGGTTAATAGATGCAAGCGAAATTGTTAACTAGTGCTAGGTCATGCAACTCTAAGGAGGACATGACTTATATATATATTTTTTAAACTATTTTAGGTGGGAATGTTACTTGCATCTATGGCCTTGCAGAAACCCATTTCCAACTAGGTCTTTGTGGAAGTGAGAAAATGCAGAGTTTTTGCTGGTCCTTGATAAAGCCAAGGCTCAGTATTCTCGACACCTTCTACATTCAGTTGTTTTATTTTATTTTTTTATCTTTTTCCTTTTGATCACACAGGTAGATACATAACCTTTTCTATGTTGTACTAGGTGTGAGTCAAAATTATATATGTATTTTTTTGCTTAGGTATCTTCTTTATAGAATGTGAATTCTGAATTTTCAAAACTGCTGCGTTGCGCGTTTTGATTTTCAGGTTATTTTGCACCCTTCGTTTTAAATTCTAAAACTGAAGACTGCTTAGGTATCTTCAGTTTTGCTCTTTAGTATATATATATATATATATATCATCATCATCATCATCATTGTCAACCATTATCAATCCACTGCTGGACGAAGGTCTCCCCAAGTTTCCTCCACAACGGTCTGTCTTGTGCCAGTCTCCTCCATGTCACTCCCGCATATTTACGAATTTCATCCACCCATCTCCCATGTGGTCTTTTTCTGGGTCTTTTCCTGTCCCTTGGAATCCAATCTAAAATTTCGGCTGTCCATCTATGGTCTGTCCTTCTGGCAGTATGTCCAGCCCATTGCCATTTCAGGGATTTAACTCTGATCATGATGTCTTCCACTCTCATCATTTTTCGGATCCACGAGTTCCTCTTCTTATCTCTCCTGGTTATACCAAGCATGCACCTCTCCATGCTTCTTTGAGTTGTCTGCAGCCTTTGTATGTCTCTTTTAGTTAAGGTCCACGTCTCTGCACCATACGTAAGCACTGGAAGGATGCATTGATCAAACACTTTTCTTTTAAGACATAATGGCATATTGCTCTTGAAAATTATGCTGTTTCTTCCAAAAGCTCTCCAGGCAAGTTTTGTACGCCGATTAATTTCTTCATCAATGTGACCCTCACTTGATATCTGCTGTCCAAGATAAACATACGTATCTGTTATCTCCAGTTTTTCTCCATCAATCGATAAATCTTCATTTCTTGTAAAAGCATTGAACATCACTTTTGTCTTCTGAAAGTTCATTTTTAATCCCACTTCTTTACTCTTGACAGCAAGTTCCTGGATCATACTCTGCAGCTCTGATGGGGTAGTTGTAAAAATGACTACGTCATCAGCAAAACGAAGGTGGGTTAGATAATCTCCATTAATCTTTATCCCTTTGTTTTCCCAGTTCAGTGATTGAAAGATATTTTCCAATGTGGCATTAAACAGCTTCGGAGATATGGTGTCACCTTGTCTCACTCCCTTTCCAATTTTTATGTGTGTTGTATTTTCAAACAGCCGAATCTTTGCACTTGCATTTTCATAGATGTTATTAATAATATTAATGTATACATCTTCAATACCGCAGGATTTCAGAGCCGTGGTAACTGCTGATGGTTTCACCGAATCAAAGGCTTTTTCATAATCGATAAAAGCCATGCGCAATGGAAGTTCATATTCCCTCGCTCTTTCAATTAGTTCTCTCAGTACATGGATATGATCTATTGTGCTGTAGCCACTCCTGAATCCAGCTTGTTCTCTCGGTTGAGCCATGTCCAGTGTTACCTTCAAGCGGTGTGAAAGAACTTTAGTGAAGATTTTATAAACCACTGATAGGAGGCTGATAGGTCTGTAGTTCCTGAGATCCTCAATGTCACCTTTCTTATGTAGCAGGATCATTGTAGCATTGTTCCAATCCTCAGGAATCTTCCTTCATTAAGGCATCGAGTGAAAATTTGGGCGAGTACTGTTTCAATTTCTCCACTTGCTTCTTGTATGATGTCTATAGTAATTCCATCTTCTCCTGGAGCTTTCCCCCGCTTCATGTTCTTGATTGCATGAGCAACTTCTGCTGGGAGGACTGAAAGAACTCTGGTACCTTTCATGATGTCTGGAGTACATGTATCATCCCTTTCATATAATTTGGAGTAGAAATCTTTCACTCTTGTCAAAATTTCGCCTCTATTTCTTGTTATAGAACCATCTTCTTTTCTCAGAGCCATAATCTGTTTTCTTCCCTTACTGAGATGTCCCTTTGCTATCTTTAGGCTTTGGTTGTTTTCAATTGCTTTCCTCACTAGCTCACAGTTGAATTTCCTTACGTCTTCAGTGATACTTTTTCGTGCTGTCTTGCATAGCTCTATATATTCCACTTTGGAAGTCACATCTTCTTTAGTTGTCCTCATCTCTCTTCTTTTTTGCATCAACATTTTGGTTTTTCCTGATAATTTGTTTACATGCAACTTGTTCTTAGACCCAGCTAATTTTGTTGCTGTTTCCATAAGAGCTTTGGTTACTTTTCTGTTAACTTCCGAAATATCCACTTCTTCCGATGTTAGGCCTTCTAAAGCAGAGAATCTGTTCTTCAGTTCCAACTTGAAAGTATTATGGTGTTTTTTAAGGTTGGTTATGTCAATACATTTTGTTTGTCTTATGAGCTTGCCACGTTCCAGTTTAGTGTTGAGGTGCATCTTACATCTCACCAATCTATGGTCACTACCTGTGTTGAACTTGTTTAGCACACTGCAGTCTTCGATGACGAATTTTTTGTTACACATAATAAAATCAATTTCACTTGTCGTCCCATTTGGATGTCTCCATGTCCATTTCCTGTGTGGCTTTTTCTTGAAAAAGGAATTCAAGATGAAAAATCCTTCTGCCTCTGCAAACTCAACGAGAGTATTTCCACGCTGGTTTCTGTTGCCGTGACCGAATTTACCTACTGAAGTTTCATTCTGTTGCCGGTGCCCTATTTTTGCATTGAAATCTCCCATAATTATCTTCAAGTGCTGCTTACCTTTATTATTTAGATGACGAATTTCCTCATAAAATTCTTCAATTTCTTCTTCAGGATGACTTGTGGTGGGTGCATAAGTTTGAATAATCTGAGCCTGGTATCTTCTCGATAGTTGGATAACGAGTCGTGCAGCTCTGTCAGAGGAACTTTCAACTTCTACCACTTTATCCTTCAGTTTCTTGTTTATTATAAATCCAACACCACTAGTTCTGCCAGTATCTGTCCCACGATAATAGAAGAGATGTCCACTTTTCAGTTCAATGAGATCTTCTCCTTTTCTCCTTACCTCACTCAGCCCGACGATGTCCCACTTGATCCTTTGTAGTTCCTGTTCCAATTCAAGAAGCCTTGAATCAGAAGATAGGGAGCGTCCGTTGTAGGTAGCCAAGGTCAGCATCAAATGGCAGCCTAGTCCGGTCCTCCGGGGATTCTTAGCACCCTCTGCCTTCATGTCGCACTGGCCGCTGCCTTGGCCAGGTACATTCCAGCTGCCGGAGACTGAGGGCCAAGATTTAAGTTGTAGAGTCATTTTGGAGGTGTTTGGCCATAACTCACCACGCTGGCCAAGCGGGTTGGTGAGTGTGGGATAGCATTTCCTCTGATCCCGATGGTATAGTTATACCGCTATTTGCGGTCGTATACAAAACACAATTAAAGGAAAAGTTTGTCAAGGTGGTTCTACATATATATATATTGAGTAATGAGTTCAACCACAGATAAATTACAATCCTAATACAGAACCCAATAACAACATTTCTAAGGAGTTTAGAAATGTTGTTAATGGGTTCTGTATTAGGATTGTAATTTATCTGTGGTTGAACTCATTACTATACTGATTATGTTTGAAACCTGCAGCATGGCGCGGTTTTGCAGAAATCATATTACATTTGTTTGCAAGTTACAGTTTTTTCAACTTAAGTGATATCATCATCATTCATCATTGTCAACCATTATTAATCCACTGCTGGACGAAGGTCTCCCCAAGTTTCCTCCACAACGGTCTGTCTTGTGCCAGTCTCCTCCATGTCACTCCCGCATACTTTCGAATTTCATCCACCCATCTTCCATGTGGTCTTCTTCTGGGTCTTTTCCTGTCCCTTGGAATCCAATCTAAAATTTCGGCTGTCCATCGATGGTCTGTTCTTCTGGCAGTATGTCCAGCCCATTGCCATTTCAGGGATTTAACTCTGATCATGATGTCTTCCACTCTTGTCATTTTTCTGATCCACGTGTTCCTCTTCTTCTCTCTCCTGGTTACACCAAGCATGCACCTCTCCATGCTTCTTTAAGTTGTCTGCAGCCTTTGTATGTCTCTTTCAGCTAAGGTCCACGTCTCTGCACCATACGTAAGCACTGGAAGGATGCATTGATCAAACACTTTTCTTTTAAGACATAATGGCAATTTGCTCTTGAAAATTATGCTGTTTCTTCCAAAAGCTCTCCAGGCAAGTTTTGTACGCCGATTAATTTCTTCACCAATGTGATCCTCACTTGATATCTGCTGTCCAAGATAAACGTACGTGTCTGTTATCTCCAGCTTTTCTCCATCAATCGATAAATCTTCATTTCTTGTAAAAGCATTGAACATCACTTTTGTCTTCTGAAAGTTCATTTTTAATCCCACTTCTTTACTCTTGTCAGCAAGTTCCTGGATCATACTCTGCAGCTCTGATGGGGTAGTTGCAAAAATGACTACGTCATCAGCAAAACAAAGGTGAGTTAGATAATCTCCATTAATCTTTATCACCTTGTTTTCCTAGCTCAGCGACTGAAAGACACCCTCCAATGTAGCATTAAAGAGCTTCGGAGATATGGTGTCACCTTGTCTCACTCCCTTTCCAACTTTTATGTGTGCTGTATTCTCAAGCAGCCGAATCTTTGCACTTGCATTTTCATAGATGTTATTAATAATATTAATGTATGCATCTTCAATACCGCAGGATTTCAGAGCCATTGTAAATTGCTGATGGTTTCACCGAATCAAAGGCTTTTTCATAATCGATAAAAGCCATGCACAATGGAAGTTCATATTCCCTCGCTCTTTCAATTAGTTCTCTCAGTACGTGGATATGATCTATTGTGCTGTAGCCACTCCTGAATCCAGCTTGTTCTCTCAGTTGAGCCATGTCCAGTGTTACCTTCAAACGGTGTGAAAGAACTTTAGTGAAGATTTTATAAACCACTGATAGGAGGCTGATAGGTCTGTAGTTCCAAAGATCCTAAATGTCACCTTTTTTATGTAGCAGGATCATTGTAGCATTGTTCGAATCCTAAGGAATCTTCCCTTCATTAAGGCATCGAGTGAAAATTTGGGTGAGTACTGTTTCGATTTCTCCACTTGCTCCTTGTATGATGTCTACAGTAATTCCATTTTCTCCTGGAGCTTTCCCCCGCTTCATGTTTTTGATTGCATGTGCAACTTCTGCTGGGAGGACTGGAAGAACTCTGGTACTGGTACCTTTCATGATGTCTGGAGTACATGCATCATCCCTTTCATATAATTTGGAGTAGAAATCTTTCACTCTTGTCAAAATTTCGCCTCTATTTCTTGTTACAAAACCATCTTCTTTTCTCAGAGCCATAATATGTTTTCTTCCCTTACTGAGATGTCCCTTTGTTATCTTTAGGCTTTGGTTGTTTTCAATTGCTTTCCTCACTAGTTCACAGTTGAATTTCCTTACGTCTTCAGTGATACTTTTTCGTACTGTCTTGCATAGCTCTATATATTCCACTTTGGAAGTCACATCTTCTTTAGTTGTCCTCATCTCTCTTCTTTTTTGCATCAACATTTTGGTTTTTCCTGATAATTTGTTCACATGCAACTTGTTCTTAGACCCAGCTAGTTTTGTTGCTGTTTCCATAAGAGTTTTGGTTACTTTTCTGTTAACTTCAGAAATATCCACTTCCTCCGATGTTAGGAATTCTAAAGCAGAGAATCTGTTCTTCAGTTCCAACTTGAAGGTATTATGGTGTTTTTTAAGGTTGGTTATGTCAATACATTTTATTTGTCTTATGAGCTTGCCACGTTCAAGTTTAGTGTTGAGATGCATCTTACATTTCACCAATCTATGGTCACTGCCTGTGTTGAACTTGTTTAGCACACTGCAGTCTTCTATGACGAATTTTTTGTTGCACATAATAAAATCAATTTCACTTGTCGTCCCATTTGGATGTCTCCATGTCCATTTCCTGTGTGGCTTTTTCTTGAAAAAGGAGTTCAAGATGAAAAACCCTTCTGCCTCTGTTAACTCAATGAGAGTATTTCCACGCTGGTTTCTTTTTGCCGTGACCGAATTTACCTACTGAAGTTTCATTTTGTTGCCGTTGCCCTATTTTTGCATCGAAATCTCCCATAATTACCTTCAAATGCTGCTTACCTTTATTATTTAGATCACGAATTTCCTCATAAAATTCTTCAATTTCTTCTTCAGGATGACTTGTGGTGGGTGCATAAGTTTGAATTATCTGAGCCTGGTATCTTCTCCAGAGTTGGATAACGAGTCGTGCAACTCTGTCAGAGGAACTTTCAACTTCTACAACTTTATCCTTCAGTTTCTTGTTTATTATAAATCCAACACCACTAGTTCTGCCAGTATCTGTCCCACGATAGTAGAAGAGATGTCCACTTTTCAGTTCAATGAGATCTCCTTTTCTCCTTACCTCACTTAGCCCGATGATGTCCCACTTGATCCTTTGAAGTTCCTCTTCCAATTCAAGAAGCCTTGAATCAGAAGATAGGGAGCGTCCATTATACGTAGCCAAGGTCAGCATCAGATGGCAGCCTAGTCCGGTCCTCTGGGGATTCTTAGCACCCTCTGCCTTCATGTCACACTGGCCGCTGCCTTGGCCAGGTACATTCCAGCTGCCGGAGACTGAGGGCCAAGATTTAAGTTGTGGAGTCATTTTGGAGGGGTTTGGCCATAACTCACCACGCTGGCCAAGCGGGTTGGTGAGTGTGGGATAGCCTTTCCTCTAATTCTGATGGTATAGTTATACCGCTATTGGTGGTCGTCAGAGCCCCTTTAGTGGGAACAGGATGCACCACGAGAAGGCGGGGTTGACATTTGTCAAGGAGAGGCTGTGATGTTACGCATGCCCTGACCTTACATCCCGTGTGTGTGTGTAAGTATATAAGGACAAAAAAAAATGTAAATAATTTAATGCATGTGGCAGTGGCAGCGGAGACCCTAGAAATATGACAATAAATATTTTTTCTTCTGATATACTCCCTTTGAAACTTCGACTTGATACCGACCACTGCAACTTGGATGGCGATGAAAAACATTTTGTGGAATTTTGAAGGGTCTGCCAGAATTTCATGATGAGTTGTTATTGCGATACTCACCCACTTGCATTCTCTTTAATAAAAATGGATTGGAAACATATTCAGTCCAGTTTTAATTTTGAAGCCATGATAACAATTTAGTGCAGAAAAATTTGTTTTCCAAAATTTACCAACTTTGTAAATTTTCTAAACAATTTTTGGTGAATAAAAATTTAAGTGAGTTTAAAAGAGAAAATTTCGCTGTGCTTGGTAAGTGAAGAAATCAATTTTGTGCAAGTACTTTGCTGAAGAAATTAATCTTTCTCTCTCTCTCTCTCTCTCTCTCTCTCTCTCTCTCTCTCTCTCTCTCTCTCTCTCTTTTTTCAATTTATTCAATACTGAACTCTATTCTTAGTCGCAATTTGTTCACATGCCCATTTTGACCAAAAGAGAAAATATAAGAACAACTTTTTTGCAAAAGTCCCGGCAACTTAGTATTTGTTATTAGCAAACACAAATATTCTACAGTTTGATGGGAGTAACATTGCTGTTAGAATTATTACATTGAATAAAAGCAGGAACAAACCCAAAATTGGAAGGAAAAAAACAACAAAACAGGTTGAGTAATACATTCAAACATACTTTATTTAATACTTTATTTCAACATTCGTCATTATTTTTAATTCATTCGTCATTATTTTTAATTCATTCCCCTATTTTATTTCTTATTCGGAAGCACAAGAACCGTATTAATCAACAAAGCACACAGGCCCTGTAATGTATTCCCACCCAACGAGAGACTGCATTCGCAAGCAACCCCGCTAGTGAGAGCTGCCATCAATGCAGTCCCCAGGGAAGTTTAATTCAAAGGAAACGAACTGATGTGGGAGTAGGCAGATTTTCCCACATGAGTTGGTTTCAATACCCGTCAGGGCTGCTGCAAGCAGCGCAGTCTGCCAACGTTCCTTCCACTCCCAGTGGTGTTATGCACGAAAAATTTTCAGTTGAGTTCAGAAAACTTCTCTCTCTTGGTACGGCATGAAAAAAATAATGCTTTGGGTAGGAGGTGTGTGTGTGGGGGGGGGGGGGGGGGGGGCTGTAGCCCCACAGCCCCATAGCAGGAGCCGCCCCTGGACAAAAGTAATGTAAAATGCTTTTACAAGAAACAAAGAGTTATCGATTGATGAGACAACCGATACCTACATTTATCTTGGACAGCAGATAGCAAGTGAGGGTCACATTGACGACGAAATTAATCGGCGTATAAAACTTGGATGGAGAGCTCTTGGAAGAAACAGTACAATTTTTAAGAGCAGTATAAAATTATGTCTTAAAAGAAAAGTGTTTAATCAATGCATCCTGCCAGTGCTTACGTATGGAGCAAACATGAACCTTAACTAAAAAAGACATACAAAGACTGCAGACAACTCAAAGCAGCATGGAGAGATGCATGCTTGGTGTAACCAGGAAAGATAAGAAGAGGAACTTGTGGATAAAGGAAATGACAGGAGTGGACGACATCATGACCAGAGTGAAATCACTGAAATGGCAATGGGCTGGACATGTTGCCAGAAGAACAAATCACTGATGAACAACCGAAATTTTAGACTGGATTCCGAGGGACAGGAAAAAACCCAGAAGAAGACCCCATGGGAGATGGATGGATGAAATTCGAAAGTTTGTTGGAGTGACATGGAGGAGACAGGCTCAAGACAGACAATTGTGGAAGAAACTTGGGGAGACCTTCATTCAGCAGTGGACTGATAATGGATGATGATGATGATGATGATGATATCATGCAGAGAATACAGTACCACATAATTAAAATGAATGCATAAATATGAAGAATTATTTTATGCATGTGAAATAAAATTTCATCTTGTAATAAGTGTTGAAAATCTCAGCTATGAACTTTTGCAATAAATTAAGTGATATCACAAAGTAGTACAGAAATATTTATAATACATAAATAAAGGACAATGGATTTCCACAGAAATCAGTTCACAGAATCCAGTACGAAATGAAGAACTCATACCACTGTCAGCAATATTTGAGAATGGTTTTACCTAGAATGATGAATTTGCTGTTTACCAATTGCAAATGGAAAGTGCACAACTGTATGTTAATTTAAATAAAAATTATTCAAATGAGATATGATTTAGAGCAAAATCAAACAGATTTCATGTAAGGTAACACCTACATCTCTACAATAAATACTGTGGAACCTTGATTATACATCTTTCTAGGGGATGGTCTTAAAAAATGTATGAACGAAATTTCAAAATCCTAAATACTATTGTAAAATTTATGCTTTGAGTGCAAGATATTCTTTAAAAACGGCTTATTTAAAGTTGAATCCATGGCGGAAGAAAAAAAAAAAGAAGAGTGTTACAAATTATAATATATTTCATAGCATTGCAAATATCCTAAAGCCTATGAAAATCAAACTTCTCTTTTCACAACTCTATCCGTCTACATATGACACTAGTGCTTCAATGTGCAACACAAGAATTAATAGCATTTCTTATTTAGAACTTGGATGCATTCATTTGAAACCAGAGTATTAAATACTAATGCTACATCTAGGATTCTACCCTACTATGCCTCGAAATTGAGGAGCCACAAAATTATGTCTCAGAGATTTAGCAATTTTCAAATACCTCATATGTGTGCGAGTCGTGAAATACAAAATCAATTTTTCACCCAAATCAGAAAAACGAACATACCCCTTTCTGATGAGATCAAGGTTCAACTTTGGCTGTACCAAGAAGGAACAGAGCAAGTCTGTTTGGGTTCTCGCAGTGTTATAATATACTGGGTTACATATAAAAGAATAAAAGAACCATGTATTTTTGATAATATGAAATTCAAATTTTAACGTATAATCGCAAAAAGCATATAAATGAATTACATATAACCAAATTAAAAAAGTGATAGAAAGTGCAGTAAAATATTGAGATTAACGCAGAATTATGTATAAAAGTGAAAAACATATAACCGAGGTTCCACTGTACTCAGTTATTTTACATTCAGGATTTCACAGCCAGCATATAAGAACCTTACTGACATTAAATGAAATAGGTACTGGGGTTTGTTTTATAACAAAACTGGGGGAAAGGGGTTCAATTCCAAATAAAATGCCAGACAGGGTTTATATATACACATAACATGTGAGTAACTGCATTTAAAACTAAGTGAATTATTTTGACACAGATGCACCTTCATTTTAACTGTTTTGCATGTATCCTCTCCTCAAAACTTGAATCACCCTGGTGAAGGAACCAAACCATCTCCTGATTTCCAATCAGCATGCTACCATTATGCCAACTAGGAAAACAACCCACCAATTATCTGAAGGAAGAGGATAAAGTTTCTAATCTGAGAGCACAAACTTACTCAAAGAATGCTGGATGATGATATAAATATGCAAAGTGATTGGCTTGAGCCAGTGCGACCCCCTCCCCCTTCCAATCAACAGGAAAACCAACTGACCCATGTGGTTATAACATGTCATTCATCACAGTAAATCCATAGTCAAATATTATTTTTTCCAAAAACAATAGTTCAAAGCTTTATACTCTTGGAACAAGTCAGGACACATAGCTTCAAGCTCTTCTTCAGGAACACAATGTTGGTCCGACAATAAACTGACTCCACCTGACAGCATAATTACATTCACTAGGAATCAAAATCAGACTAAGAATTTCCTCAACAACATAAGGCTCAGGTTCCTTGGAAGAGACAGGGGTGGGGTGGGGTGGGGTGCGGTGTCAGTATGCAACTCATCATGATCATGTGACATATCCATATTAGTGTCTCGAATTGTTCCAGGCTCCACAGAAGAGGATTCAGTATCTAATTCATCAGCACCACATGACATATTCACAGAAGCACCCATAAAGCCTTAAACTTACTCATATTCTCCAGGAGAACAGTAAGTATCCAATTCAATAGCACCATGCGAGGTACCATACAAAAATTTACAGTGTCCTGAACTGCATCTTTCTTTGAAAACTTTATGCTACAAGTTTGGGTACAAACTAGGGATGGGTAGCAATAACATCTGTTATTCTGTCACTGTTATTGCAGAATAGCAATCACCGGTTGTTATTCGCCTGAAAGAATACCTAATACTTTGAATAACAGGAGGAGCCATGTATGCCACTGCTTCACTGAGTGGCGCTGCGGAGTTGTTACCGCCGACCTGTTACTGTTAGCTGTTATTGCCGAACCTGTTATTGTTAGCTGGTGCTTGTGCTCGAGACCCCGCTGTTACCAATCACAGTTAAAGCTGACGATGATTTGTAGTTTTCGCCATTATTCCTCGCTGGTTCCTTGAGAGTTTAGGGAGGTAATTTCATAAGTGTTGCTTTTTTTATTTTTAGCTCTTGTTAAAATGGAAAGAAAATCTTCTTATATTTGGATGTATTTTAAAGTGAGTAATGCTGACACGTGTAAAGCTACGCGTGATATATGCAATCAGACTTTGTTCTATAAATCGGCAATTACAAACTTAAGAAAACATATTCAAAGTAAACATCCTTTAGTGAATTTGAAACCTGAGCTGAATAAAAGGAACAATAATGTGTTTGCTCAGAATGTACAACAAGGAACTGTTGCTGACCCTATGTTAGACTGCATGGAAGTAGAAGCATGCCCCATTCATAATGATCTTCAGAATGAAGAGCAACCTAGTGGAAGCGGATTCAGTGGACATGGGCAAATCAAACGTAAGAAATTAGGACAAGACACGTTGCATTCATATGTTGCTAAAAAGATGACCTCTGTTAACATGAAAACAATCGACGATTCCTTAATGAACCTTTTTACTAAAGATTTTCAGCCATTTTCGATTGTTGAGGACGCTGGTTTTAGGTCATTTGTTTCTACTTTGAACCCAAAGTATGCTTTTCCAGACAGAAAAACCATAACAAAATCAATGCTGCCATCAATTTATGAAAAATTAAAAAATCATGTTGAAATTGTCTTGCAAGGTGTGAAATCTGTCACAATAACAACAGACTGCTGGGCATCGTTTATTAACGAAAGTTTTTGAGCGTTACTGCACACTACATAATGATACTTTTGCAGTTAAATCTGTTTTATTAGAATGTGATTCTTT
This sequence comes from Macrothele yani, assembly GCA_039090855.1. Classification (NCBI taxonomy): domain Eukaryota; kingdom Metazoa; phylum Arthropoda; class Arachnida; order Araneae; family Macrothelidae; genus Macrothele; species Macrothele yani. The sequence goes on from CM077012.1 coordinate 65,218,478, forward strand.
TGATGACCGCCATACAAGTGGAAATTTAGCCAGTTCATTAAAACGTATAGTTTCCGAGTGGGGTGTCGACCAGAAAATTATATTAGCAGTATCTGACAATGGGGCAAATATAAAAAGTGTGATCACAAATAATTTGAAATGAAACATTTTAGTTGTTTTGCTCATACGCTTAATTTGATTGTTATGGACAGCCTCAAAGTAGTTGATGAATTGTGGAACAAATTAAAAGCATTGTGTCATTTTTTAAAAGAAGTTCAACAGCTGCTTTGAAATTTAAAGAATGCCAGCAAAACAGTGGTACGAGCAGCATTCCTAAGAAATTGATTCAAAGTGTAGCCACAAGGTGTAATTCAATTTTTTATATGCTGAACAGGTTCCCTGAATTGGAGAATGCTGTGAAAACATTAATTGCTCTACTAGAAACTGATGTTCCATCTCTCATCACAGAAGAATGGAAAATATGCAAAGAATTGGTAGAGATCTTGAAAACATTTGAAAATGTTACGAAATCTTTAAGCGTCGAAAAATATGTAACATCATCTTTAGTGATAATTGTATCAAAAGGGTTGGAAAGTGTGTATGGGGAGCTACTGAAAAGAGATTTTCACATGGAGACTAAATAAAAAAATAATGAGCAGATTGGCAAATGACTTGGCAATATAGCCAAAAGTAATACGCTTTTGATAGCCACATTTTTGGATCCATGATTCAAAAATATCATATTTGAATCAAATATGAAGCAACATGTTAAACGAATGGCTATTAATATGGTTGCTGGTACAATAAATTCTGAAGAGAAGAAAAATATATCTCCATCACCAATATCTAGTAATTTGGAAGGTGAGTTGTCAGTGTTTGGTTTATTTGATGCAAAAGCCTCTGCATTCAAGCCATCAGGAACAAGAGAGTCTAAGGCAATTATTGAAGTGCAACGGTATTTGGACGATGATTTATTGCCTAGAGACAAAAATCCAATGCAGTGGTGGCAAAAAAACTGCTATTTGTATCCCAACTTAAGTGAATTAGTCATGCAAAAATTTGCAGTGACCGCGACTTCCGTTCCATGCGAAAAAAAAATTTCTAAGGCAGGACAGATTTTAAGCCACAGATGCTCTTGATTGTCAGCAGAGAAAGTGAAGTTGTTGTTGTTTTTTAATAGCAATGACTCTTATTTTAACTCTTAAGCTCCTGGTATTCATAAGTTATTTTTATTTTCATTTGAACATAAATTTCCGTCACTTTTGTAGCGAAATAAATTTTTCTCGTTACTTAAGTAGATACAATTACTTTTTTCATTACTTAAGTACATACAAATAGTTTCCTCAGCATTGAATACAATGATATGGAAAATGGATTGCAGGATTAAATTCGTTTTCTCCCGCTGTGCAAAACAGTGTTAGCATTGTCCAACAGTCTCTCTGTTCTTCAGAAACTGTTATTCAAAATAACAGGTTAAATAACTGTTACTGGGTCAGTAGCAGTAACAGGTAATCCCTGTTATCGTAAAATTGCATATTTCCCCATCCTTAGTACAAACTAAAAACAAAAAGTTAAGTTTTGGTACAAACTCAACAGTTTTGTGTACAAACTCACCTTCATGGAGGTCAGGCATTGAAACTGGATCGAACCCCTGCAAGGCTATCAGAAGGTCATCCATGCAGATGTGAGGCTAAAGAGTAAGCCTGGCTTGGCACAGTTATAGCTGACACCCCACAGCTTCAGTGTATGCAATCCCTGCCTGACCACCTTCCATCCACAAAAAGTTAGGCACTTTCCTTCTTCATAAGAGCCCCACAACAGGAGTTCCAGACCTCAAAAATGAGAATTCTGGAATAGGAATATTCTCCCTCACTATCAGTCCCACACCTCCACAAGGGGCCAAAGCACTGTAGAACATCTTCATCCATAGGCACAGCTATAATGCATACTGTCTTCAAGGTGCCATCACAACGAAAGAGACTCACCACTTCAGGTGTCAAAGTCTGAGAAGTCAGCTCGCAGTGATTTTTCAACAAAATTTTAATGCACAAAGGTGAGGTCAAAATTATTGCTACTCCTGCACTGTGCTGCAGATACATGGTACTACAACTATCCATTACTGCACCAACAGCCTTCAAAACATACTTACCAGAGACATCAGGAGACTGCCAAAATCATATGAAATGTAGTTGCGCACACATTTCACAAACAACTAATTCAGAGGGACATGATAAGACATTTTCACTCCACTGAATCAGGTACACTTCTAGCTTAAGTTTGGAATACTAGATCAATACTATGGATTTGCCAGGACAATGAAGAAATGTTTCAGATGATTTTAAATAAAATTATAGTGAAGGGTCAATTCGGTGCAAAAAGAGAAAAAAAAATGTTCAAATGGCATATACATAAGCTGTTCAAAAAACAATAAGACTAGTTTAATAAAAAATTCACATTTTTTCTGGTCTAAATCCATATGACACTTTTCAAAGTAATCCCCTTAAGAAAAATATCCTTATCCTAGCATTCTATCCATTTTGTATTCATATGACCCCAAGCCATTTTTTGAAAGTCACTTCAAAGTTGCCCCACCTGCCTTAATACATATTTCATCACTTGGAAAATAAATATCTTTTTTTTTTTTTTTTTTTTTTATTGGAGGTTTAACGACCACCGTGAGCAACTCAATGGGCTATAAGCAGTCGCCCGTCCCTAATTTAGGGTCACAGGTTCCAGGGAAGGGAGGGAGCCAGTGCCGTAAGACAAACACAACATCCATGCCTGACCGGGATTCGAACCCGGACCCCTTACGGACGAATGATCAGAGGCCAGCGCCTTAGACCACTGCGCCACCGGGGCGGCTTTTTGCTTTTTTAACTTAAGAAATAGTTGCATGGAGTTAATTCATGACTATATGAAAAATGGTGCAGAACACTAATCCCTTTGTCTTGCAAAAATTGAAAGATGATATAGTAGATGTGAGGGTAGGCATTGTCATGAAGAATCAAATGTCAGACTTTACTTTCATAGGATAGTTACCTCCCAAAATGTTCCACAGTACTCTTTTCGGAACACCTGCATAATATTGGCCATTAACTTCACGACCATTAGGTATGGCATTTTTGTACATAATACCAAGTGATTAAAAAAATATGATCATAATCTTCCTAATACTTTTTGCCATTTACTCCTTTTTGGAAGTAGAGGAATAACAGGATTTCTCTACTGACTGTTTTGATGTTTGGTACTGGAGTCAAATGATGTACCCAACTTTCATTTACAGTTATCATTCTGCAAAACAACTTTTCAGTTCCTCACAAGTTGTTACTCTGTATTGTTTCTAATCTGGCAGCAGTTGAGGGATCCACTGAGCTCACACACATTTCAGTCCAAAATCTTCAGAGAGTATTGCGTGAGCATTTCCAGCAGAAATTGTAAGGTGCTCGGCAAGTTCACAAATAGTCATAAGATGATTTTCTCAAATGATTGCTATCTCAGTATTGATCATCTCTTGGCTGCATGAGGCTCAAGATCACCCTTGATGCTTCATATTGAATGCAGTATCTTATCCTTCTTTGAAACACTTATGCCCCTGAAAAGCTGCAACATGTGATGTCATTCATAAAGCTTCATTATGCTAGACATTTGAACAGCAGATTTTTTTAAACAACAAAACTTTATGTCATTGTTCTAGGTAACCCTCCATTTTGATTTCTGAAGGCAGGAGAGAACAGGAAGTGACACTGAGTGTTGCCATATGTAGAATAAACACAGGTGACAACTACCCACGACACCTAACTTTACAGTTCAATGTTCCACCTTTATGAACATAACAAAATATCTGTGGTATGTTTCTTTTACCCTCCGTAATTGAATCAGTCACATTACTTTTTGAATGGCTTTCACACATAGCAAAATTCCCAAAATATCTGAGATAGAAATTTAATACATCAACAGTAAGTAAAATCTAGCACCATCAGTTTTTAACTTTAACCTGGCACACAAGCTTACTTTGAGGGGCTAACTTCTGAATCTCAGAGAACACCTTAGTGGCATGAATGTACATGTCTTTCTTTTGCTCACACATTTTAAAGATCGTAACTATTCCTTCAGCAAGAGTCTAGATAACTGAAGTTGCATTTGGGGGTAAGACCACCACCTCCATGTTTATTACCTGTGCTTTAAGATCAGCCCAAGAACAACCTGACACTAATGACATTCTATTTCTACAATTCCTTATTCCAATTCAAGATATTCTGTGAAAATTTTGCTGGTCAGTTATGCATTGTTTGAAGGTTCATAATATACAGGGAGCTGTTTAATGATTTTGAAATGTCTTGGCTCTTGGTTCTTTTCAGTGGTGAGTGTTACCACTCACCGTGTCACTTTTGCTCATCAAAATAACTGTTATGCACTGCTGACAGTGCTATAAAGTAAATGATCATTTTATGAGAACTGCTGTAAATCTTGTAAGGTTTGTAGCTTTTAAGAACTCTTGCTAAACATTTGCATGTCCATTTTTCTGCAACTTGATTATATATATATATATATAGAGAGAGAGAGGGTGCTTACGTATAGTGGTATATAGTGCTTACGTATCGTGCAGAGACGTGGACCTTAACTAAAAGAGAAATGCACAGGCTGCAGACAACTCAAAGAGCATGGAGAGGTGCATGCTTGGTGTAATCAGGAGAGATAAGAAGAGGAACTCGTGGATCCGAAAAGGACAAGAGTGGAAGACATCATGATCAGAGTTAAATCCCTGAAATGGCAATGGGCTGGACATACTGCCAGAAGGACAGACCATCGATGGTCTGTCGAGTACTCTGCTTACTCGACAGACCATCGATGGACAGTCGAGTAAGCAGAGTACTATGAAACCATTCCAAGGCACAGGAAAAGACCCAGAAGAAGACCACATGGGAGATGGGTGGATGAAATTCGAAAGTATGCAGGAGTGACATGGAGGAGACTGGCACAAGACAGACTGTTGTGGAGGAAACTTGGGGAGACCTTCGTCCAGCAGTGGATTGATAATGGTTGATGATGATGATGATGATATATAGATACATAAAACGGTAAAAAACAAAGTATATGCAACAAAAATTAAAAAACACACACATAGAAAGGTGAAGGACGAAACACCTACAGCATATATCAAAGAAAAAAATATACAAGGTAAAGAATACAAAAAATGGCTTAATATACAAAATGCCATTAACTAACCGGCGCTAAGCAGCCAAAAATCCATTAAGGCAAGATACATAGTTAGAATAAAACTAGACATACCAACTAATGCGGAAAAACAGAAGCCATACAAAGACTCACAGAACACCAAACCTGAGACACACAAGAAAAAACTGCCATAAACCAGACAACCAGAATCCTAAACACTGCAATAAAAACACCCAAAATATGGTAGGTGTGGAGACTCAAAAGAAAGGCTTAGTAAATCCCAATTTCTCATAGAATGGTACCAACTGTAATCCTCAGGGAAGCACCAGTTGGAAGCAAAGATGGCTTTTAATATCCCAAGCAAATGCTGGTAAAACCCCAAAGCATGCAGGAGTGCTCCCTAAGCCATCCAATAGACCAAGGTGAACAAAACAGTATACAGTTGACAAAACACCAAATCACGACCAGCAGACATGAATAGAGACTGAAGCTATCGCTTATGGGCCATATGCATTGAAAAAAATCCAAAGCCATCTAAAAGACCAAAGTAAACGAAATGGTATGCAGCTGACGAAACATCAAGTCACGGTTAGCAGCATGCATGGAAATTGAAATTATCGGTTGCGGTTTATATATTTAGAAGTCCAAATGAATATGATTTGGAAAATTTTGTCAATTTCAAAGTTTGAAATAATTTTTGGAAATAACATAATACAAAATCAACCGGATAACCCCTCTCAAGCAGAGTACTATGAAACCATTTAAGGGTTTGAAACAGAATGGTCACGTTGCATGACAAATCCACAAAACGTGAGAACTGGGAGCAGGGATCATAGCATACTTCTGGAAAATTTTAGGTAGGAATTTTAGAACTTTTTAGAAAAATTTTAGGAAAATTTTAGGAGTGTATTTCAATAAAAACTAGATGTATATTTGTATACATCTAGTAAAACAACTTTGTATACATTGTAAAGAGTTTGCTTCACACCCTTCAACCATATATACTGATAGACTGTGCATGACATCAAAATTTCTGGCTCCAACATAAAATCACATGACAACAGTCAAAAAGATGGGTTACACCTGCTGTGCTAATGGTTGCTCTGAGCGATATAGTAAAGAAAGTTCTATGATTTTTCATGGGTAAGAAACGAATTAAATACCTAAGTCAATAAAGTTCAATTACTTAACCAGAAACTTGCAGCTATTGATATAAAAATATAGTAACTTAAGAAAAAAAAATGGAATGCATGTTCCAAATTCTTCGCAAATGTTCATCACATTATAAATCACAAAATGTAAACAACCCGATCATGCATGTATATAGCTCATAAGTAAACTTACCTGAAGAGTTTTCATTATATATGAGGCGCATTCACATAATACACCGAAAACACTGAAGTTCTGCAGCGTAAATTAGTAATCATAACAGCATTTTTACACGAAATTTGGAGTCTGATGATGACGTGCCCAATGTTTGAGCCATGGCGGCTTTGATGCAGCTATTGCCAATGTGCAGTCCATTAGTATATATGGTCGAAGTTCACACCCAAATTTTTTGCATAACGTCTAATGTCTAAAGTTTAAGTATGATTTACTTCTAATGTTCAGTTCTTATCTTTTCACATGTTATTATCATATTCAAGTATATTTACCACATTCAAGTTTCACTTTGAACATTAATATGCTGTTGAACCAGAAGCAATTCATGATTTTCACAGTAAAGTTTTCAGGTTTCACATTAAATTATAATATCCTAAAAAGGTAATTGAAAACCAAGAACTATGTACAATTGTTCACTGAATTACTTTTTTCATATTATTGTTTTAACCTTTTCCTGATTAGCCTATCTTTTTCTGCTTCCACCACAACTAATTTACTTTCAGTTTTCTTTATTTCAGCTGAACCTTGTATGATCAAGTTAGAGGCAACTGCTATTTCAACAGTATTTTGTTTTTCTACAGCTTTTCTCATTCTTTCTGTTCCCTCTTGAATTACTGCTAGGGAGGCTTCTTTATCTTTTTTAAGCCTATTTATTTTTGCATCATTTTCTTTTATTTTGTCATCAAACTCAGCTTTTCTTTTTTTCTCTAGCTGCTTTTCCTTATTTTCCCTCTCTTTCTGCTTCCTTTCTTTTACCTTTTTTGATTCTTCTTCCTTCAGCTTATCAACATACTCTTTATAAAATTTATGTGAATCACGAACTCTATTTAACAAATTTCTGGTTATTGGAACTTTACTTACACATCCATAGTGTTTAATGGCCCCTTTAACTATTCTTAATGATGTTATAGTTGAGTCTTTTAAGTTAGCCTTGTCCTTCCTTAACAGAGCAGTGTTAACCGAAAATCCCCTTTCTGCATCAGCATTACCATGAGGTAAAACTAAAATTGACTTGATGAGTTCAGCAAGATTTGAGTATTTTTCTTTTCCGCTAGAGTCTTTAATACTAAATATATTACGCCAGTAATGAACAATCCGCACTGGAATATGCCCTTCCTCTGAAAATTTCACTAGTTCATCTAGAGTTAGCTTATTGCAATTTAAAAGTTTCCACTCTTCTCTTACTCTATCAATTTGTTCCTCAGAAAGATGCAAAACACTTGAAATTCTGGTTATTTCTGAAAGTCCTTCAGTGACTGAAAGTTGAGTTGACTCTTTCTTTGGTTCTTTTACCTTTAAAACTTCTATGTCTCTTAGCTTTTGATTGCAGAATGGCAAATTTGACTTTAAATATTTTGTGGTTGCAATTAGTGATGATCTTGCATCTAAGAGAAATAATTTCTGCCTGGTCTCCTGAACATTCCTGAGGAGATTTTTTGTCTTCATACCAACTTCTAACTCCCCTACTTTTTTCCATGAATTTTTGTTTTCAAAATCTACATTCTTTAGGTATTCTCCAAATTTCCCTGCAATAACATCATCTTGGATAAACTGAGCCATAACATTCCTCATTAAAGTATTTAAATCAGAATATAACTGGTGTATTTTTGGTTCTTCACTCTGATTACATAATGAAAACTTTTCAAAATTTTGGTGTGAAAATGAAATTAATGCTAAATAGCAAGGAGTTAGCTCATTTTTCAGGAAACAGTGAATTCTTTTATACCTTGCCGAATTGCGTAGTTGTTTTTCAAATATTTTTTGAGATGGCAAGAAGTTTAAAAAATATTCTGTAATATTTAGCCATTGATCCAAGAGCCTCTGGGCTACAGAACCAACGGTTAACCATCTGTTGCTGACATGACGCAAAATAAATTTGGCTGTGACCAATGTTATATCCTCGACAGATTTATAATCCTCTCGTCTTGCAGCACTACTCTTTAAAAAGTAATGCATATCAGTAGCAAATTCGTCAAAATCTATATTTAAGCTTGTCAAAAATTTTTTAAATGCATTACTAACAACATGCAGGTTGCAAAAACCTAGTTCCAAAGATTTCTGGCCTGTTTGTTTTACAACTTCATTGAATTTGCGTAAAAAGCACTTATTTACATTTGGGCTGTCCATGGATACACAAATAATTCTGTTCAACGAAATATTGAAGGATGAAAACACATCAAGAATTTCTTTTAGCAAAATATCTGCTGTTGCATGACCCAGAAAAACGCTTGTTAGGTATCGGCAAGAAACTGAATTTATTTCTGAAGACCAGTACCTGAGATACACATCCAACTGCCGTTTCACTTGTGTATTTGTAGTTTCATCAAATGCTATAGTAACCTTTCCTGGGCTACTAGATGCAATGTCTTTTTTCAAATCCTCTTCAAAATATTTTGACAATCCATGTGATATCACATAAGCAACTTTTTTTCTTTAAGTTGCATTTTGGCTGCAATAGCAGAATCAGGAAACATTTCTTTGAAAAGTTCAACTGTTTCAGTGCATGGAACAAAAGACATATTGTCCTTAGCAACTTTCATGGCCCATAATGCTTCGGCTTTAGCCAACTGTAAATCATGACTCAGTACTTCACTAATATTTGTTTTGGGCTGAAGATCCCGTCCTCCAAAGGCTTTCAGGATGGACTTATTTTGAAATTTACTTTGAAATTTCTGCAAATGTTTTTTTTTCCGTTATGATGCGCTTTTACTTGTGAAAAGCCACTATTAGAAATGTTGAAAATTTCTGAACACAATATACACTTAGCAGAAAATATTGTTTCAGTTGCAGAACACCATTCTTTCAACTTCACTCCGTCTAATTCTTTGGCGAGCCACGCATCTTGAAATTTCGTTTTGGATTTAGGCATCTTAAACACTTGTATTACTAACCAGAAAATGAAAGGGAAGTACAAAAACACGTTCCAATATTGCAAAACCAGACAACTTCCCGAAATTTGGCTGCGAGGATGTCAGAAGATAGAAAAAAAAAAAAAAAAAGCAGGTCACCACTAGAGAACTGAACCTGCACACAGCACAGAGAACAAACACCATAAAAGAAGCAAAACCAGAAACTATCATACGCATCTCACGCAAGTTCAGTCAAAGCGAGTCGGAGCCGAGACATATTGCGCATCGAAGGTCGCTGTCGCCGACGCACGATCGAAGGTCAATGATCACGTGCTCTACTGCCTGCCACGATAACACTCAGCTACCATCCCATCGTCATTACCGGAGGTTACGGAAGGAGACCACACGTTTCCTCTTTGCTTCCACCCACCAGCGGTTTACAATAACAAAACATCAGCAGAAAGAGGAGGTTCCACAAGGCATGTACAAAAATAAAGTACGATCTTCTGCGTGCCACGGAGTTCGTCTGCAAAGCGCAAACCAGGGGTGAAAATGACCCCTCCCATTTTCCCTTAGATCTCTTGTTACTCTCGAAAACTGTCCGAAGGCAAAAAGTGGAGTGTCCGCCCGAAGCAAGTGCATCTCGATGGCGTCATTTTCCCTCCCTTCAGCAGCACAACATATAGGCTGTGTTTCTACAATAACAGGTCTTTTTACCTTACCGTAATGGTAAATTTATTGGCGTTAATAACGGTTGTATTTTTAATAAATAAGCTTACGAAAAATTTTAGGAAGAATAGCAAATTTTAGGTATAATTTTAGGAATTTAAGGAGGGTCACAAAATATTAGGAATTTTAGGAGGAATGCGATCCCTGTGGGAGACTATTAGATTTCTAAAAACTCTACTAGAAATATTAAAGTTCTAATCAGTAAGGAAATTTATCAAAAAGTCAAAGGCCTTCCTTTTGTCGTAAACACTCGTTCGTAAAGAGTTCGCTGTTAGCTCTATGTTGATGTCCAGAAAGTTAACCTGAAGCACATTGTCATTGGTCTTTTTTAAAATCAATTCACTGGGATATATTGTGGTAGCTGTTGTAATGAAATCATAAATGTTGAAAGTTATTAAATCATCGATGTACCTTAGATAATTTCCATTCTGTTTGTTAGTAGCGTTGTCAACCCACCTTGCAAAAATAGCTTCATAGTGATGTAAATACAAATTAGCCAGGACGGAAGAGAAAGTGCTTCCCATTGGAATGCCTCTGAATTGACGAAAAATAACTTCGCCCATGGAGATATAGTTATTCAGTAGACATAAGGTAATGAAATTCTTCCAGTATTCTTCGGTAGTCTTTAATTTTGTTGCATTGCCCTTGAACATGATGTCCCAGTGCTCGGCAAGTTCACATTGCCGAGCACCCTGTTATTGTCATCAGCCGGAGTACAAATCTTATGTGAATCCAGACCATGGCCATATAATTACAGGCAATATGGACATAGTGCCCTATAAAAGTTTACAATTCTTGATGAAAAAAGGAACTAACTTCAGAGTGTCCAAAAATTACCATCTCAATAAAATGATCAGCATTTTTTAAAGCTGATCTTATAAAATTTGTGCTTAAGCTTTCCACTACGTATCACCTGCCTTATCAAGCATTTTTACCTTGGATGTGGTCCGTTTTTCATAATATGAGCGATAACATGAAACTCTTTTACTACAGCTAAAACAGTTGAACCAATACTAGATTACAGACTTGCTCGGGAACTAAAAAGTAATTTTATCATTACTGCAATAGACAAAGCCAAAAACAATTTTGCTATTATTTGTAAAAACATTTACATGGAACTCATGCAAGCTGAACTGAATACATCCCCTACCTATGTGAAAATTAACACAAATAAAAACATTATTTGCAAAAAACTCATTTCTTTACAAAAACGACTCGAAATTGGTTATAACAACATAAATTTTCCTTTTTTATACGCCATACCAAAATTTCATAAAAACCCAATATGCTTCAGATACATCACCTCTGCTCGACAAAGTTATGGACGGATGGCTGGCAAGAAATTTGAACTTCTACTCAGGGATATGCTGCCGGAAAAAAAACTCAACTTGGATTATTAATAACAACAAACCAGTACTTGATTTCTTATATAGTCATAAACCTTCAAACATTCTGTTTGTCAACACCTATGATTTTGCTAATCTCTTCACCTCCATTGACCCTGTTGATCTCGTCAACATCTGAGACATCATGTTCAAGGACAATGCAACAAAATGAAAGACTACCGAAGAATACTGGAAAAATCACGTTACCTTATGTCTGCTGAATAACTATATCTCCATGTGCGAAATTATTTTTCGTCAAGTCAGAGGCATTCCAATGGGAAGCACTTTCTCTTCCGTCCTGGCTAATTTGTATTTACATCACTATGAGGCTATTTTTGCAAGGTGGGTTGACAACGCTACTAACAAACAGAATGGAAATTATCTAAGGTACATCGATGATTTAATAACTTTCAACATTTATGATTTCATTACAACAGCTACCACAATATATCCCAGTGAATTGATTTTAAAAAAGACCAATGACAATGTGCTTCAGGTTAACTTTCTGGACATCAACATAGAGCTAACAGCGAACTCTTTACGAACGAGTGTTTACGACAAAAGGAAGGCCTTTGACTTTTTGATAAATTTCCTTACTGATTAGAACTTTAATATTTCTAGTAGAGTTTAAAGAAATCTAATAGTCTCCCAGTTCTCACGTTTTATGGATTTGTCAAGCAACGTGACCATGACGATTATGGGCAAAACACGTAACAATATTAACAAAGAAAGGTAACTTGGCGTGATGAAGACCTAAGATAAGGTCGAAAGCTTCCAACTTACGAACTTTTTGTAAAAGTTTTTAGTTAACGTAACTAGCGTGATCAAGTTACCTTTCTTTGTACGTGACCATTATTTTTTAAACCCTTAAATGGTTTCATAGTACTCTGCTTGAGAGGGGTTATCCGGTTGATTTGGTATTATGTTATTTCCAAAAATTATTTCGAACTTCGAAATTGACAAAATTTTCCAAATCATATTCATTTGGACTTCTTCTAAAATATATAAACTGCAACCGATAATTGTAATTTCATGCATGCTGCTAACCGTGACTTGATGTTTCGTCTGCTGCATACCATTTCATTTAATTTGGTCATTTTGGTGGCTTTGGACTTATTGCAAAGCATATGGCCCGTAAGTGATTGCTTCAGTCTCTATTCATGTCTGCTGGTCATGATTTGGTGTTTTGTCAACTGTATACTGTTTTGTTTGTCTCGGTCTTTTGGATGGCTTAGGGAGCACTCTTGCATGCTTTGGGTTTTTACCAGCATTTGCTTGGGATATGAAAACCCATCTTTTCTTCCAACTGGCGCTTCCCTGAGGATTACAGTTGGTACCATTTGTAACGTACCAGGAGATGTGACGTACCTGCCAGAAGGACGCACACGACATAAAGGCAGATAGGAATTAGAATCAATGTCCGCGTAGCTTAATTGGTAGAGCAACTTATTCCGGAATGAGTGGACCCGGGTTCGAATCCCGGAGTAGACATAAAAATGACGGAGAAATTCACTTCGTTATAATGGCGCCCGAACTATCCGGATGACCCGACCGTTCAAAATCTCGCATTGGTGTGATGTTATTTCCACACCGCGAGATAGGAAAAATATGAGCAGCACTTTGAAAGAAAAGAAAAATAAGGGGGAGATGATGTAACGTACCAGGAGATGTGACGTACCTGCCAGAAGGACGCACACGACATAAAGGCAGATAGGAATCAGAATAATCGTCCGCGTAGCTTAATTGGTAGAGCAACTTATTCCGGAATGGGTGGACCCGGGTTCGAACCCCGGCGCGGATAAAAATGACGGAGAAATTCACTTCGTTATACATTCTATGAGAAATTGGGATTTACTAAGCCTTTGTTTTGAGTCTCCGCACCTACCATATTTTGGGTGTTTTTATTGCAATGTTTAGGATTCTGGTTGTCTGGTTCACGGCAGTTTTTTCTCGTGTGTCTCAGGTTTGGTGTTCCGAGGGTATATATATATATATCAGCATCTTCCTTCTCACTATATGATTTTTATGAACAATTCTGTCTCTTTGCTTCCATCACATCAGCCATGCATCAACTACTCTGATGTCTTTCCAATTTTTTAGAAACATCCAATACTTTTGAGCAGTATTCCACTCCTTAGGAGTCCTAATAAAAACATTAACATGCCCTGCTTCCTTGGACCATTACAAAAATGCTTCTTTAACAGGAGCACACTTTCCTTCATGTTTGTACAGAAAAGAAAGAAATTAAATCTTACATTTTCTTGTTTTAAAACTTGTTTAAAGGGATGTGCAGAAAATTCAGTATCCCTTTGACTGCATTTTTGAAACAAATTGAAGAATCTATTGTTTGGCTATCCTTTATGTCTTAAACTACCTGTTTGCTATAAAATGTGTTTTAACTGGACATAGACAAAACCTTTTAGAGTACTGTACGTGAATTCCTGCTCTCTCCCAAGAGTAAAATGGTACCCTTATGCTCTTAGGCCCACATGTCTCAAACCTAAAATTTCATTCCCTGTAAACCATAACATTTTCAGTTCACAAAAACAAAGCAGTGGAAAAAAGAACATTAGACTCTATACCCTTTTCCCCTGCACTCAGCCCCTTTTTGTTGAGACCCTCTTTCTTTCCCTTTTAAGTATGGTTTGATTCACACCTAGTCTCACTAAAGATAAAAAAGACAAGAACAAAGTAAACCAAGGATTTACATGCAGGTGTCCTTCAGCTCAGCAAAATTGTTTTCTAAATCATATGAAATTATCTTCTCAAAAAAAAGTTTAAAACAGTGGTCTTTCAGTAACACTCAATGAATGTTATAAAAACATGTACAAAAAACTAGCGGATAATGCTTACCTTGGCATTCCTTTCTAGCGACGGGAACATTTCACGCACGTGTTTTCCGGTCCTTTGTTGATGTTATTGTCCTAAAGTCCGTTGTATGAGATGACTGGCTTTACTTCTCACACTTTTCGCTGGTTATACTCATTGGATCTTTGCCTTAGGATTCAAACATCAATTTTTACCGCTCTTTATACTCGAAATTTTCGCCCATACTCTGGGCATCTTCAGGAGCGTGGCGACTTTACCACCGATGTTCGTGGTTAACTTCGCTTTAATGGAGTCCGATACTCCTTGTTGCCATTCGTCGGAAAAACTTTCCTGGATATATTTCGTTATCAAGCCCGGCTGGCGCCATCTATGTTTCGTTAGGAACACTTTTTTTCCCCGTATTTTTTTTTATTTATTTATTATTTTTTTTTAATTTTCTTCTCCTATCCTGGTTTTCTTGTCTTTTTTTGCCTGTTTTTCTTTTGTTGTTGTTTTTCTTGTCTTATTAGTTCTTTCCACAGGCCGGATAATGTGCTAGGGTCGTTCTGGTTACATACCCTTGCTTTATTTTTGTAGATTAATATTGCTTCTTCCTTCCTCATTTGCCTTTCCGATTTTTTATTCTTTTTTAGCATTTTAACTTCATCGAACTTTGGGAATGTCCGGTTTTCCAAGCAGAATTGCACTAAAGCAGTTTTGGCTTCTTTTTTTTGCCAGTTAGATATGTGTTGTTTAAGTCTTTTTTTTAATCTGTTTTTCGTACTTCCAATGTACGATATTGGGGGTATGTGTGCTATTGGAATTTCGTAGGTTCCTGATTCTTCTAGCTTTTTTTCCTCTGTTTTTTGTTGACAGTCATACTTTTCACGGTGTGCACTGAGCTTCCTAGTTGTAAGTCATATTTAGCACAGTGCCTATTGATTTCTTTACTCACTCCTTCCAGGTATGGGAAAACTCCAATGTATTTCAATTTTTTATTTCTTATCTTCCTTTGGTTGTGCACTTCTTGGCCTTCTTTACTCTGAGTCATATGCTTTTTACTCTCATGTATCCATTTATTAATTAGCTTGCTCGGGTACCCATACTCTTGTGATATTTTCGAGATAAACTCTAGCTCTTGATTTTTTAGCCTGTTGTTAGATGTGTGTGTGTACGCTCGCCGTATCAAGTTTACTATGCTGTTTTTTATGTATCACTGGATGGTGCGACGAGTATGGTATCAGTACAGGTATGTAAGTTGCTTTTCTGAACACAGAGTATTCAAAGCTATTTTTGTTTTTCTTTAGTTGAATGTCCAGGAAGGATAGGCAATTATCCTCTTCAAACTCAATAGTTAGCTCTATGGTGTTACAGATTTTGCTAAACTGCTGTGCTAGATCTTGTAGCTCGGCTTTGTTAAGTTTAGACATTATAATAATGTCGTCTACATATCGAGCATAAAGTATTGGTTTTTCAGGTAAATTTTGAATAATTTCTTTTTCGAGGTATGCCATAATCACTTCTGCGTATAATGCCGATAATGGGGATCCCATAGGGCCACCTTGCGTTTGTTTAAATATATTTCCTTCAAAATGGAAGATGTTGTTTTCCTTGATGAATACCTTATATTTCATCAAGGAAAACAACATCTTCCATTTTGAAGGAAATATATTGAATACCTTATATTTCATCAAGGAAAACAACATCTTCCATTTTGAAGGAAATATATTTAAACAAACGCAAGGTGGCCCTATGGGATCCCCATTATCGGCATTATACGCAGAAGTGATTATGGCATACCTCGAAAAAGAAATTATTCAAAATTTACCTGAAAAACCAATACTTTATTATGCTCAATATGTAGACGACATTATTATAATGTCTAAACTTAACAAAGCCGAGCTACAAGATCTAGCACAGCAGTTTAGCAAAATCTGTAACACCATAGAGCTAACTATTGAGTTTGAAGAGGATAATTGCCTATCCTTCCTGGACATTCAACTAAAGAAAAACAAAAATAGCTTTGAATACTCTGTGTTCAGAAAAGCAACTTACATACCTGTACTGATACCATACTCATCGCACCATCCAGTGATACATAAAAAACAGCATAGTAAACTTGATACGGCGAGCGTACACACACACATCTAACAACAGGCTAAAAAATCAAGAGCTAGAGTTTATCTCGAAAATATCACAAGAGTATGGGTACCCAAGCAAGCTAATTAATAAATGGATACATGAGAGTAAAAAGCATATGACTCAGAGTAAAGAAGGCCAAGAAGTGCACAACCAAAGGAAGATAAGAAATAAAAAATTGAAATACATTGGAGTTTTCCCATACCTGGAAGGAGTGAGTAAAGAAATCAATAGGCACTGTGCTAAATATGACTTACAACTAGGAAGCTCAGTGCACACCGTGAAAAGTATGACTGTCAACAAAAAAACAGAGGAAAAAAGCTAGAAGAATCAGGAACCTACGAAATTCCAATAGCACACATACCCCCAATATCGTACATAGGAAGTACGAAAAACAGATTAAAAAAGACTTAAACAACACATATCTAACTGGCAAAAAAAAGAAGCCAAAACTGCTTTAGTGCAATTCTGCTTGGAAAACCGGACATTCCCAAAGTTCGATGAAATTAAAATGCTAAAAAAGAATAAAAAATCGGAAAGGCAAATGAGGAAGGAAGAAGCAATATTAATCTACAAAAATAAAGCAAGGGTATGTAACCAGAACGACCCTAGCACATTATCGGGCCTGTGGAAAGAACTAATAAGACAAGAAAAACAACAACAAAAGAAAAACAGGCAAAAAAAAGACAAGAAAACCAGGATAGGAGAAGAAAATAAAAAATAAAAATAAAAAAATAAATAAAAAAAATACGGGGAAAAAAAAGTGTTCCTAACGAAACATAGATGGCGCCAGCCGGGCTTGATAACGAAATATATCCAGGAAAGTTTTTCCGACGAATGGCAACAAGGAGTATCGGACTCCATTAGCGCGAAGTTAACCACGAACATCGGTGGTAAAGTCGCCACGCTCCTGAAGATGCCCAGAGTATGGGCGAAAATTTCGAGTATAAAGAACGGTAAAAATTGATGTTTGAATCCTAAGGCAAAGATCCAATGAGTATACCCAGCGAAAAGTGTGAGAAGTAAAGCCAGTCATCTCATACAACGGACTTTAGGACAATAACATCAACAAAGGACCGGAAAACACGTGCGTGAAATGTTCCCATCGCTAGAAAGGAATGCCAAGGTAAGCATTATCCGCTAGTTTTTTGTACAAGTTACTTTGAAATATCGCACGTAAAAGAGAATAGTACAATAATTAGAGCTATATAATAGTCAGAATTAGAACTACTAAGTGGAGTTATAAAAACAGTTTTGTTTGTTAAAAATCACAAATGTTGTCCAATGCATGAAGAAGAAAAGTCAAATCTAAGAAACCAGCAGCTGCTGTTGAACCTTATACTCTGCAGCAGATTCTTATAAGTGACGATTTTTACATGCGAAAGCTCAATTTGAGTTGGGATTTTCAATTTGAGTTCTATAAGTGGCTGAGTCTTAAAACCAGCAGTCACTGCAGTACTAGAAACATAGCTTTTAAAACTGAACTGACAACTATTTCAATATAAGATGTTAATTAAAACATAGTAAAGTGGTTTGGACATGTGAACTGAATGGGACATATGAGATCTCCTAGTCAGATGTTCACTTCTGGGTATCACACAACAGACCAATGAGTAGATAAACCTACAAATTGGATTGAAGATTTAAAATAAACTATTAATGAATGAGAAAACAATATGTTAGAGGCAGAAAATCTTGCAACAGAAAGAAAGAAATAGAAAAAGCTTGTAGCAAACCAGAAGTAATTTTTTCGGAGAACTGTGCCAATAATGTCTGAACACCATGTTGATATAGAATACGAGATGATGATGAACTATCAGCTAATAATTAGCTTGTGTTGTGAAAAAAATATGGAAAATGTAGTTTGACTTAAATGAAAACAGGGTAAGATGATTCAATGAACAACATGCCAAATAAGTCTTGCAAGGAACAGTTTTGATCCTTAGTTTCATCCCTTTCCTTAATGTTTGGTATTCGTGAATGAATAACTTTGCTTTTCTCATTTACAGTCTGTTCTCCAGGACTCAGAAATTTTTTAACTAAAAGACAGCAACTAAAAAAGATGTACAAGGATAACAACAAAACTTGTGATCCCTTCCCTCTATGGCCCCAAGCAAATAAGCAAATACACAAATGCAATAGCCAGTTCTTCACTTAAATGAGGATGGGAGGGGGGGTATTTAACTCAAAAGCTTTATCCTGAGCCTTTGAAAAAAACACACACAATCTATTCTTGAAGGGAAGATATGGGAATGGAATACTGAAAACGTTTCTCTTATCACTTGGCTAAAGAAAACACATAAGCAATTAAGTTTCAACATATTTTCTAAATATACAGCAGCTAAACTGGGACAAGAGGCTTTTTTTAATACAACATCTACACCAATGAAGTCCAAAAACAATGCTCTGTGCTATAGTAGGTTTTCTAAGACAACTTTAAAACATGTAGTACCACAAGACAGAAAGTGTTACCTGATGTAAATGACAGTGTGTTTCCACACATACCCAGTCAAAAACTTTCTTATTAATTATAGCAATCTTGATCATTTTGCTGACAAAATGTATTTGTGTCATCACCTACGTTCAGTCTGAAAAGGGTTTATATATCAAATCAACAAGGTCCACAACCTCACTATCTCAACATAATAAAACTGGATATAGTGCTAATTTATTAGACCTGTGCAGAAGATAAAGTGTGCCGAATAACTCAAAAAATTAGTTGTAGAATATCCTATGATATACCACTAATATAAAATGTGCTAAAACATAGGTATCGTTTGCATTAACTGAAAGTAATGCTTTAAAACTCTATGCATGTTGAAAGGCAGGAGTACTTAAAAACTCAGTATGATTCGGAGACAGTCCCATGTCACATCCAAAGTAAAAATAAAAGTCATCGAAGTACTAGTTTTAAAATGTACTTACTTGAAACCATATCTGATGTAGAAGTCTTCGTAGGTGGTATTTCAAATACCATGTAACGAGTGAAATACTGTGTAATGAGTGAACTAGTGCCTCAGTGAATAGTTCACTTGTTACACATGAAATACCACCTATGAAGACTTTCACATTGCATGTGGTTTTAAGTGAGTACATTTTAAAACTAATACTTTCATGACTTTTGTTTTTACTTTGGATGTGACATGGGATTGTCTCCAAACTCATACTGAGTTTTTAAGTACTCCTGCCTTTCAACGTGCATAGAGTTTTAAAGCATTTCTTCCAGTTAATGCAAATGATACTTACGTGCTGAATAACACTTTGCACCTTTCCCATTCCAGGCTTTGGATCCTGGAAGTTGAAAGAAAAAAAGAAATCAGAAATTTGAGGGTTTGTTGGTTTATATAATTAATAAAGCTTTTTTTTTTGAACGTAGAACCTTAATATGAGTATCATTTTAAAGGACATTTTTTGAACTTTATATGTTGTATCACATTAGTCTATTCTTTCAGAACTTTTTCAACATTATACACTTTGACTTTCAATATATTTGAAAAGAGGATTTTTAAATTTTTTTGGAAGAATAAATTTTTACTTGTATACTTACTCTTTCTAATACCTGTGGAATCTTATTTTGGGATTACAGTGGGAACTAACTAAAGCTACAAAAACTAGAAATAATAAAATTTTCATGAGTACACAGGCCATATGTTTCTGGCAGTGTGTATGTGCTTTGTAACTGCTCAGTAGGTCACTAAAAGAACAGCTTTTATGAAATGTGCTGTTATTTGTAACTGGTTTCTTCTAACAAATTTATATGAATATTTTTGACATATACACAGTAATTTCTTAAAATATCAAATTTCCAGTTTAATGAACAGAATTATTTTTGCAAGAGCGTTGAAAGTTGCAGACCAATATTTAAATCATATTTATTTCAGATTTGCACTTTCTAACAATTGTCACTTAGTTACTCTGCAATAAAAAAAGAAAGAGGTGATAGAAACATTAATGAAAGAACTCTTAGATGTTTTTTTGTTTGTTTCTAAACTCCTAAAAAGTTCTACTGGAAACCAGGGCCGTAGCTAGTGGTAAATTCTAGGGGAGGCTGCTAGCAATGTAGGGGAAGCTAGAAAAATAATTTTTTTTGTTATATATATATAAATTAATACCCCTGGAGCATCACATCTTTTGGTGCCTTTACTGGTACCAAAAGACGAGGCGGAAGTACCCCTCGGGATTTTTTCTTTTTCTTATTTTAGAATGAAATGTCCCAAAAACTGTTTAGCTGATGAAGATGAAATTTGATAAT
The DNA here is from genome assembly GCA_039090855.1 of Macrothele yani. Lineage (NCBI taxonomy): Eukaryota > Metazoa > Arthropoda > Arachnida > Araneae > Macrothelidae > Macrothele > Macrothele yani. Next base: position 65,239,177 of record CM077012.1, read on the forward strand.
TCCAAGCTTTGTTTTAAAAAATGTTTATAGTCGATTTGGCTGAAATGGGACAAAAGTATGAGATACCATTGTTTGTTTAATCTAGGCTAGGCGATTTTAGAAATATTCGTGGAAACGTTTATGAGAACTTCAAAAGAGAATCTTTCAAGAAAGATCAAACACAACCTACTGGTTAATTTTTACACAATGAACAGTTAATTACTGTAACTGTTAATTTGAATTTGTATTAAGCGGAAGCTCTCTTTCTACAGAATTTAATTTATTATATGGAGATACGTGTTTTCGAACTGATATAGGTGTCTGTAAATGGTATACATGTCTGTCTAATAATGGAATGTTTTGCATTACATTTCTGTTGTGTCTAAACTTTTGAAAAATGTAGATTCTCCTTCTTTCATGCCATAACTAGTATAGTTATATCCATTGCATGTATTAGTTTCAGATTGCATAGTATGACACAGATTTGAAGTGTTTTGCTTTGCTTTTTAATGATTGTGTTTCTTTGCTTCATGTGTTTACATTCCAGCACTGATATTGTTTTGTGCCTCAACTTTTGCTATGGACCTCACAGAATGCAAAGCAATTCAAAAATGAGTAATTGTGATGAGTGCAGGAAAACGGACAGGCATATAGTGTATGATTGCAATAGTTTATGGTGGAGGTCAGAGCGACAAATCGATATGCGAACTGTATTGCTGTGTTTTAAGGAAGCTTCTGTGAAAACACTTAGGTGTTTCGGAAATTCCAGTTTACATATTTATGGATCAAGATATATGATCCTCAATCAGCTGATTTACGGGCTTTTCTTCTCAGTGAGATCGATGTATAGCGCAATAGGTGTGATACTGAAAATGTTTTTTCTTAATTTTTCCCTAAATATAGCCTGAACTAATTATTATTTAGTTCGTTCAGTCTCTCATAAAGAAAGCTGAGCCTCACCTGGCGGGCCCCAAGCTACGGCGCTGTTGGAAACCCTTTTCTGCTGCTGTAGCAGAACAAATAGGGACCCAGCAGAGTATTATCTGGCATAGCAGCTAGAACTAGCATTTCATTTCACTTATAAGAGAAAACAAAACAGACTTTAACAGCTGTACATATTTCTAACCTGGAAGAAAAAGCTAGTCTTCTTTCATAGTACAAATATATCCAATCAAAAATAAACAAACAGATTAGCTAGTGCAAGGTGAAGCCATAACAGTCCAAAATCAGGATATTGGTCAGTCCTCAATGATAAGCAAAATACCACAACTTGACTAGGGGTTTCCAGAAATAATACAAGATGATTATTTTGTGGCTGATGATTGTTGGAAGAACACTTAGCTTCTTTTTCACTCTCTAGATTTTAAGATACTATTCTTATCAGTTTGAGTACATTCTTCATCAATGAAGACACTTTACACTATGTAAAATTACACAAGATATAAAAAATTGAACTGAATAAATTTAACAGTACTTCCTTTATTCTATTTGAAGAGTTTGGACATCTACAATGTAGTATATAATTTAAGGAAAGCAACGGCATATCTGACTGACCTGCTTTGAGTGAAGACAGCCAAATTTATGATTTGGTGCAATAAAAAGTTACAGTTAACAGAACACACTTAAAGTGAAAAAGATCTTGCATTATTCTGTACTAGTGGTACAGGTACAAAATATCTAAACCAGAATGACTAAGACTTGAGTTTAAGAAGTTTTTCTGTAATTTGGAGTACTCTGTTAAAATCTATTACAATGTATCTAAAAATTATTAAAAAAAACATGATTGACCTGCTTTCAAAATAACAATATGCTCATACCTGCCAACTTTCAGAAACCGAAATCCGTAAAAAAAGTAATTGATATGTTCGATGAAAATTTTAATCGATATATTCAATGAAATTACTTGTCGCGCATATTGATTAAATGTACTGAACATATTGATTAAAAAACGATGTTACCTTTGAAACAAGTATCAACTTTTAATTGATATGACAACAGATGTTTGAATTTATCGGCATGTTTATTTCGATTAAAATAGAATCTATACATAATTTCTCATTATTATGCTATCATTATGATCTATAAAGAGATAAAATTTTATTTTTATGGAGGTTTGCATCTCAAGGGAAGGATGTTCTACCCTTTGACCCCCAAATCCAATAGGATCGTAATATCATTCCTTTCACCACGCGAAACGCTGAAATTACATCGACACGTAGAGCAAAATTCATATTTTTCATTTTTTTGAAGATTTTGCAATGCACAGGAAACTCCGCAGAATATGCATTTTTACATTGCTGCTCATATCGAATCACTAATACTAAATTTATTGACACTTGAAAAAAAATGCAAGTAAAACTGCTATAGTAAAACAGTAACAGTTTAAAGAGATGCAATTTGCAGAGGAAAAAATAGTACTGCAACATATTAATTTGGTTGAATCAAGGCAAAATATTTTTACGCACGTTATCGAGAGATGAACGAAGCACGGTAGGAAAACGTACAAACTTACTAACGGACGAGCAAAATAAATCATTGGTGGAGAAGCACTGGCTCGAATGAACATTGCACTTACTTTTTTTCTTTTAACTTCCTAGTAGCATTCTTCCGTTAGGTCAAATTTATTACCAGAGAAGAAGTTATGAAACCATGATCCAATGCATTTTTAATTTCACAAAACTGACAGTTTTTGCTTAATTTCGTCATGTTGGGTATCGATCTGGGCTTAAAAATTACACAGATTTAAAATCTGTTTGAATTTTTTTTCTACGATATTTACGTTCTGAGATCGCATTTCAAACTAGGAGTAGTAAAGACACCTGCTCCCAAGTGTGTGCTGCAATGCAAGTCACAACACCCACTTTGGCTTCCTCAGAAGTTGCGACCCGGGGGACGAAGAATGATTTACCTGAAAAGGAGAAAGGGGGGGAGGCAGCGAGAGAGAACCAAGCCTAAGGTTAAACAAGCCCAGCTGGTTGTTATGTTTATCAGTTTACGTGCGGCGCAAGTTTTAGTGTTTGAAACAACACAAAACCTAACACGTGGGAAAACTGCTGCAAATGTTCCCACAAACACATTACGAATAAGCTTATTTATAATACCTGAAAAGTTGTTTGCAACTTACATCGGCGCTTTACTTTGAATGGATTAAGTTAAATAAAAAAAAGTTTTAATAGCGGGTGCAAAATCATCAAAAAAATGAAAATAAATCTCGGGGAAACCATCAAATCCGTAAAATTAACATTTTGCCCGTAAAACCGTAAAACAAGTCATGTTTCCGTAAATTTTACGGGAAAATCGTAAAACCTGGCAGGTATGTATGTTTGCTATGTCAATATCAATTACAAGGCATCGTCTGAAGAGATACCATTAGAAATGTCATGTAGAGGATGGATAGCCTCAAAAATACAGGTGCACGAGGCTCATGCTTAGATGCATTTTGAAACATTTTTTGCAATGTAAATTCTTCCATGCATATTTTTATTTTTCATCTATATGTTTTTCTCTAAGGAACTGATATTAAATTTTTTCAGACTGGTGTTATTTATTATTTTGTTATGATACAATGGGTCCATTTCTGTAAACCCTAATCTGCATTTTGAGATTATTTTTTTTTAAATTAAGGTATTTTTCCAAATGGAGATGTACTGTTTAAATCCAGCATTCCCATGGTTGGTGTCACTCCCCTGTAGGTGGCAACTAAAAAAAAAATAACAAAATACGATTTGGTAATAATTGATGACATGGCTATTCCTAGACAATGCACTATAAATATCTTTAAATTATGACGTTTTTTACTAAGGAATAAAATAATATTTTTAAATCAATTTTCTGGTAGTACTTTTACCCTTCCTCAGGACTACAGCTATAGTAGGTGTTGTCATTCATGAGGTAAATTCCAACCTTTCAAATCACTTAATGTTGTACCTCTTCTCTCTATTCCCAGTCCTTCTGACCATTTTCTTTTGAAAGCGTGTTGTTGATACGTCAGAACTTATACAGTGTCCCAAAGTACTTTATGTCCTGTATTTTGAACATGTCTGTCCAAATCTGTTTTGTTTGTCATATTTTTAATAGCAGCTAGCATTATTCTGACTTACTCAGAGAACGACTGAAGGAGCTGAAGTCTGGTGAGAGGGATGTAGAAAAGAAGTGGGAATGTTTTAAGAACTGAGTTGTCACTGCTGCTAAAGAGGTATGTGGCACCACAATAGTGGGTAACAATAGAGGTGATGCTTGGTGGAATAGTTAGATTGAAGAGGTAGTAAAGAGAAAGAAGGAAGCCTATTTGGGGATGTTGCAAGGTAAAGTCTCTGTGGATGAATATCGCTCAAAGAAGCCTGCTAAGCTGGTTTACCAGAGTAAGGCAAAAAATAGGAAGGAGAAGGTGGAAAGGCATGAACTGGCTTTTTGGAAAGATAGGAAGTCTTTCTGGAAGTACACGAGACTCATGAAAAATAGGGGAAATAAAGTTGTAAGTTGTGTGAAGAATGAGATCGGGGAAATGATATGGGAGCCCAATGAGTTAAGTAAAAGATGGGGTGAATACTTCTGTGAGTTATTAGATCAGGAAAGCAAAGATGAGTCTGAGGCAGATGATGTCACAGTGAGGGATGGAAGCACAGGAGGGATGTCAAGAGAAGAAGTGTGCAAAGCTCTAAAATCTCTTCAGAATGGTAAGGCTCCGAGAGTTGATGGCATAACTGCCGAGATGTTGAAATATGGTGGTGACTCGGTAATTGACTGGTTAACTGAAATTTGCCAGTTGTGCTGGGAGTTAGGAATGGTCCATCGGGATTGGAAGGATGCTATTATTGTTCCCCTGTATAAGGGAAAAGGTGATCAGACTGAATGCAAGAATTATCGTGGTATTAGCCTACTAAGTGTGCCAGGGAAAGTGTTTGGTAAGGTTGTTATTGAAAAAGTACGGGGTCTTACATCAGAGAAAGTGTGGGATGTTCAGAGTGGTTTTATGCCTGGTAAAGGCTGCACTAACCAGATTTTTGCATTATGCACGATGATTGAAAAGTATCTGGCTGTTGGTAAGAAAGTTTTTGCTTCCTTCATAGATTGAGAAAGCTTATGACTGAGTAAATAGGACACTTTTGAGGAAAGTATTGAATGAAAATGGTGTTACTGGGAATCTACTTAATAGTGTAAAAGCCATGTATGCTGGTAGTAGAGCTTGTGTACGAGTGAATAGTGTTTTATCAAAATGGTTTTCTATTGGTGCAAGAGTTAGACACAGTTTTGTAATGTCACCATGGCTGTTTAATATATTTATGGATGCGTGCATGCATGATGCCAAAATAGATTACAGTGGTTTATGTCTTGGTGATATCCCTGTGTACAGATTGCTGTATGCTGATGACACTGTCCTGTTGGCAGAGAGCAAAAGTGATTTGCAGAGTATGTTGTCTCGGATGTACGAAGTTTGCATGAAATTCAAACTGAGTATAAATAAGGGAAAAAACAAAGTTATAATGTAAATGGCACTGTGATTGACCAGGTGAGTGAGTTTGTGTATTTAGGAAGCATGTTTGACAGAGAGAACAAATTGGATGGTGAAATTAGTAGGCGAGTGAATTCTTCATTGAAAGTCATGGCTGCTCTGGGAGGTTTTCACAGGAATCATGGGTTCTCTAGAGTCCCACATGGCTGTGTATGAAAGTGTAATTGTTCCTACACTGATGTATGGCACTGAAACCTGGGTACTGCAGAAGAAACATAGGAGTTGTTTGTGTGCTAGAGAAATGCGTTACTTACGGGGGGGTTGCGGCAAGACACGGTCTGATTGTGTGAGGAATGAAGATGTGTTGCAGTTGTGTGATGTGAAGCAAAATGTTGTTAGCAATGTGGAGACCAACATGCTTCGGTGGTTTGGCCATGTTGAAAGAATGAGTGATCAGATGCTTACTAAGAAAATCTTTTAGCCCAAGTGGCAGGAAGAAAAGGTAGAGGAAGGCCAAGGAAGACATGGGTGGATCAGATTCAGGAGTGTCTGCATGAGAAAAAGATTATGAGTATGAAGTATAAAAGATCTTGTGTATGGCGTGTAATGGATATCAGTGAAGCCTGAGTTGTATGTCAAGATCGCTGTAAATTGAGAAGTTTGATACGAAAACAGTAAGTAAAAATATCTGGTAGTTTGTATTTCTTTTTGGAGCTAACCTCTGAATCTCAGAGAACAGCTTAGTGATATATATGTAATTTATGTTCTGCCAGTTTGGTTTCAAGCTGTCTGCCTGTTTCTCACACATAGCTAAGACTACACTCACATTTTATGCTGCAGACCACACCTTCCAGTAACAGGATGTTTCCTTCTTTTTGCTTTAATTTTGGAAGGGAGTTACTAATTTTGTTTTGTAATCCATGAGACAGTCTGACTAAAAGCTCCACACTAATCCTCTGAAGTTTGTCAAAGAGCCTTTTATGGTAAATAATTTATTCTGGTTAACTGAAATTTAGTTTTTGACTTCTCATTTTTTTCTTTTTTATTGAGAATTGTGTTGACTCATAGAGAAGCACAATTATTATCTTTCAAAACTGTTTTCAATTTTCAGTATTTAGAACATTTATATTTTCAAAATATTGAGTGGCCACATTTGTTTTTATGTAATTTGGATGATTTGACTGATAGTCTAACATTTTATTATTGTTGGCAGGTTTCTTAAATAAACTTATTTCAATTTTTCCTTCTTTTACTACTAAACGACAAGTCCAAAAAATTGAGCTGATTATCTTTTTGCATTTCAAGAGTGAATTTCAAATTTTCATTCAGGGAGTTGAACCAGTCTAGTATGTCATATGGAAGAGAGACTATTTTTTGTTGCTTAAAATGAAAATAATAATATCATATGTCTTGCATAAAGACTAAAGATTGAAGGAGTAATAAGTACCTTTTCTACACAGCAATTTACAAGAAAAGGTGCTTGCTATCGGTCAGCCCATGGCTAAATGGGCTTATCGGTACACCTTTTCTATAAAATGTGAGTGTAGTATCAGCTATGTGGGAGAAACAGGCAGGCAGCTTGAGACCAGATTAGCAGAACATAAAACTGCAATTAAAAATATGACAAAACAGGTTTGGATAGACTTCAAAATACAGGACATAAAGTGCTTTGGAACACTGTAGAAGTTCTGACACAACAGCAGCACTTTTACAAAAGAAAATTGTCAGGAAGACTAGAAATAGGGAGAAGAAGAGGTACAACATTAAATTATTTGAAAGGTTGGAATTTAACTCATGAATGGCAACACCTACTATAGGTGCAGTCCTGAGGAAGGTAGGGGTACTAATCAAAAATATAACTTAAAAATATCCCTTTATTCCTTAGTAAAACCCCATAATTTTGATATATTTACAGTGCATTAAGACTAGGAAAATTACGATTCAAGATTATTTTTCAGTTTTCATAATTATACTATTTACAAACTAAAACATGCAAGCTATATAAATTTGGATATTTTCATTTTTACATAAGCCAAACAAGTGTGTGTTATTTTGTTAAGTTTGCAGCACATCAGACTGAAAATGCCACTTTTCTGTGTTGATTTTGACACGAAATCACTCACAGGCATTTTTGCTCATTTTGCTGAACAAAATCAAAAAATGCCACTGAATTAAAGTTAAACTGTTGCAAAAGTTTTAGTACTCTTACATCATGGGGTTAAAACAATCCAGTTGGTCAAGAAAATCAAAACAAATGAAAAAAAAAACAAATACAAGAATTGTTGAGGTGGTATACTGCACATAATTATGGAGTTAATGACAGTTTCATTTATAAATGTTCACATTGTAGAATTTATTTTGAAAAAGAAAAATATTCTTGCAACAGGCAAAGAATGGATATTTCAAATCTTCTACACTTAAAAATCAGAAAACAGTTTAGCAGTTTAAAAATTTTTAAAACACCATACAATAACATTTTAAAACACTAAGGAATATCTATGAATAATTTACTGTTTGTAGTAACACAATTCAGATCAATGAGAATTTCTACTAGACACTCCTGACTGTAAAAAGGAATGTCATATTATCAATTTCTTGTGTACAGCAATTTTGGCTTTGTTTCAGTTATATAAACTCATAATGATACCTAATTTATACTGCCACAGTAAAATATTTAGCAGTTTATAATGCATCCATCTAGCCCTACTATGTATAATCTTGCAAAACACCACTTTGGTCTTTTATAATATTGTTCACAGTAAAAGAATATGCTTACTTTATTGTACACTGTCTTTGTGACATGTTCTTCATCACTGTCAGAATCTTTCACTCTTTGCTTCTGCTCTTCATAATGTGAAAACATAATATTTTTCCATAGCAATTTTTTCTATTTTTTTAGTATGAAATACTTAAATAGTTTGCTTGCTATTGATTCAGATAACTGAAAGATGTAATTTTCAAAGAAAACCCAAACAGATTACAGATTTAAAAGTTCCAAAGAAAAAATGACATAGAAATACCAATATTAATTTCACAGGAATTTCTGAAAAACTTTTAAAATATTAAGCATCCTTAGAAAGAATTTTGATTTACATACATAGATAAAATTAATTGAAACTTTCCAGAAAATTACACCACCTCACAAATCTTATTAGTCAGCACATAGGGTGTTATAACACAAAAGTTGTGCATTACTACTGTTATGTAACAATTCCTGTTTTTATTGCCAAGTACGAAAACTCATTTTAAGTGCTTTGTTAGCGGTTTGGTAAACAATGGGTTGTTTCACAAGCAAGTGATTGTAGCTGGCACAAGGGTGGGAGTTGCTATCTTTCTTTTCTCTTACCGTGGGAAAACTTTTCAAGCAGCGAACTTCAACCTGGGTCCATAATGTGGGCAGCTGAGGGCAAAGCAATGGGTTGACAGTTTCATGTTACTGTGATGATGAAAGAAGTCACTTGTGTTTCAGTGACAGGTGTCATCATTGTGCACATGTAAAAACTAGTGCATCTCTGTGTGTGGTAAGGTAGTAACTGGATTACGCTTTCACCATATATATGCAAGGTAAGGAGATCATTTTAATGTCAGTGATGACCAAGATGTTTACTAAAAAAGCAAAGATTTATAGAGCCTAAATTATTGCCTGCAGTACCAAGGAAATTGTTTGCTTTTGGAACTCATTAACTAGGGACAGTCCGACATATTAATTCATATGAGTTATTCACTGTTCATTCAACATGATTGTATGGTATCTTATAAAAAATCCTGAACCCGTATTTTCATTTATTGAATGTTTTTCTGTCATTTTTGTTGGTTTAATGTTCTCTGGAGGAAGTTATTCAGGGCAGAAGGCCACCAATGATGTAACAATAGTCACACATACTTTATTGACAGGCCCCTGAATTTAACAATATAATCAGCATGGGCCATAACACTTTCATTTCCAAATGAACTGCCAAATGAACTCTCCTGTGCAAACCAAAGAACTCTGATGATGACTCAGTAGTCATGTGTCATCAAAGTAGGACTCAAAACCTGGGCAAGATATGAAAAATATGTTTGTTCTATTGTTTAAGTTATCACCTTTCTCTAGAGCCAGCAAACTTAAATTAGGAATGCGTGCCTTCTTGCAGTCCTTAAAAATACTTACAGAACTATAAAAACTACAAATAACCCAACTTTAAAGATTCTAAAGGGGTGGGGGTGGGGGTGGGGGGGGGGGTGCAGCATATTAATATTTACGAAAAAAATTCTGAGAGACCGATAAACCAGAAATTTGTTTTGGAAAATCAACAAATCAAACATATCAATTACACTTTACATGTCTACATAAATTTTTGCTAATTACTTTTCAAAAATATTAATAAAAATGGCTCACCTGAAATCTTGTGTTTTTCCAGTTCATGTATGAAACCTGTCAACACACTCAAAATGAAGAATAACACAATGAAGATCAAGGAACATGAAGTAAGTTGATATGGAGTGATATATTTCTGGTCCAAGTAGACAAAGCTTGTAACAAAGAGCAACGTGCTATAAAGCAAAAAAAAAAAAAAAAAAAAAAAAGAAAGAAAGAAAGAAAAGAAAACATTCAGAAAACTCAACACACACAAAACAGAAATTCAGAAAGAAAAGTTGCCCAAATCCAAAAAGAAATAAGGGTCGATACTACTATCAAGTCATGTAACAAAGATATTGTACAGTAAAAATCTAAACTCATACCTTACAAGCTTCGGCAACTTTTTCGCATTATCTTGAGGTGTGGCCTACACTAAACAGGCATTCAAGCAACTATAGCATTGCTGTTTTTTTCATAATTATTAACTGTAACCCACTATTTTAAATATACTATCAATTATAATTATTTAACCACAAAATATTTTTTTTAACATTTACAAGACTAATTCTTCATTACTAATTAAAATTTGGTTAAAATACTTAACTAATTAACTAAAGTACTAACATATTAAAAGCCTTAAGTTATCTACAATATATACATAGCTAAAAACTGCCAAATGCTCCCTCAAACTCAAAATATATAATCTTAAGCTTTTTTGCACGTTCAACAAGCATATTCAGAGATCAAGCCTCCCGCCCTGTTGCAGTTAACAGCAACACCCTGGTACTGAAGGAGTGAACAGTACGGGGTTCTCCTCCCACTCTGAAGATCCTCGATGACATTACAAAACATCTCTGGCAATGGCACTATGCTGCCCTCTATGAAGAGAGAGGTAGCACAAATTTTATTGCCTTTTCCTCTGTTTTTTATACTGTGCCTCCTTTTTAATTAATGCTTTCCAAATTTTGGGAATGTACGTATGTACGTTCATGGATGTTACATGAAACGTTTTTATGTTTTTTAATTGTAACTGCCTCAGAATATCTTAATTCCAATTCATTATGATGTGTGCTAATAATTTTAATACCTTCAAATTGTGGATATTTCTGCTGTTCCAAAAATATTGTATTAATGCCATCTTTGTTTTTTTTTTCTTCCAATTATTTAGATGTTGATTTAGTCTCTTTTTAATCTATTTTTTGTACTACCAATGTACTTTTTTTAAGAAAATCATTAAAGTCACCATCTTCTGAGCCAATGGGAATTTCGTATACACCTGCTTGATCTAACATCAGTGTTCTGTCTTTTGTATTAACTATTAAATCAGTTATGGCGGTCATTTGAACATACATACATACATACATACATACATACATACATACATACATACATACATACATACATACATAATACATACATACATACATACATACATACATACATACATATCACTAAGCTGTTCTCTGAGATTCAGAGGTTAGCTCCAAAAAGAAAGACAAACTGCCAGATAAATGTTTAACTGATGGAACTAGAATTTACTTACTGTTGGTGTATCAAACATCTCCATTTACAGCGATCTTGGCACACAGCTCAAGCTTCACTGACATCCATCACACGAAGCACACAAGACCTTTTGTACTTCATAATCTTTTTCTCATGCAGACATTCTCGAATATGGTCATCCTAAGATTTCTTGGGCCTTTCTCTATATTTCTTTCCTGCCACTTGGGCTGAAAAACTTCTCTTAGTTAGCATCTCATCACTCATTCTTTCAGCATGGCCAAAACACCTAAGAATGTTAGTCTCCACCCTACTAACAACATCTTGCCTCACATTACACAACTGCAACACATCTTCATTCCTCACATGATCAGAGCGAGTCTTGCCACAAACTCTCTGTAAGTAAGGCATCTCTCCAGCACATAGATGACTCCTACGTCTCTTCTGCAGTATCCAGGTTTCACTGCCGTACATCACAGTACGAACAATTACACTTTCATACACAGCCATTTGGGACTTCCTTGAGAATCCATCATTTCTGTGAAATCCTCCTAAAGCAGCTATGACTTTCAATGAAGAGTTCACTTGCCCACTAATTTCCCAATCTAATTTGGTCTCTGTCAAACATGCTTCCCAAATATACAAACTCGTTCACCTGGTCAATCACTGTGCTGTTTAGACTTATCTGTTAACAGTTCCTCACTCAAAAACCATAGCTTTGTTTTTTTCCTTATTTACACTCAATTTGAATTTCAGACAAATTTTGAATAACTTGTACTCTGCAACCCATGTTTGCTCTCTGCAAACAGGGCTGTGTCATCAGCATACAGCAATCTGCACACATAGATATTATCAAGACATAAACCAGTATTGTCCATTTTGGTATCACACACACATGCATCCATAAATATATTAAACAGCCATGGTGACATTACACAACCTTGCATGCCCCTGCTCCAATAGAAAACCATACACTAAGATATTGTCCATTTTTCAGCTATTAAATAAATTCATTGTATGCAGCAAATCCTGCAACAGACTGTATAAGCAAAACAAACTCAGTGCACATATGAAGCACTAAAAACTGCATTTAATGCAACACAAAAATTGATAAAATGAAAACAGAAGAAAAAAAACCCAATAAAATATCGTATAAATAACAACTCCAGTTCTGATTTGGAAATATAAAACATCTAGTTCACACACAACACAATATAGAAAAAGAAGTTGGATCAGCAGAATCTATGATTGAAAAAGTTCTTTCTCTGAGGAGCTAACCTCTGAATATCAGAGAACAACTTAGTGATATGTATGTGATAATTGAAAAACATAAGTTTAACGACAATGAAAATATAAAATGGCTGAAATCAAGGGAAAACCTAATTACAAAAAGAAAAACTGTATTTTTTATCATATAATCCTCAGTTCACGAAATTCAGAAAAAAACAAACAAAAAAACCTGACATAACCTACACCTGTGATGTTGATCCTGAGTCATAATTTCTGACAGAAAAACTCAATTCACAGGATGACCCAAAAGTCCTGCTGCATGAGAGCAAATACCGGGTGATCAAAAACTCGCACCCCTCAAACTTCAAAGCACTGCATAAATTAGTGAAATAATTTTATTTCTTATTTCAGCCAACAGGTGGCATCATTGCATTGTCTTGAAAGGTATAATTGATTTCTGAAAGCATTTGTTGTACCTATTGACGCCATTATTGTTTTGTTTCTTGCATAAGTACCATGCCGTTTTCCCAAAGCCAGCGTGTGTATGTAATTGAGCAATATTTCACTCATCGATCATATGCAAATATATCGGAAGCATTTTGTGAGCAACATTCAAATGTTTAGCCACCTGATAAGAGAACTACCACTCATTTTGCAAAGTATTTTCGGGAAACAGGAAGTGTTTTTAGCAGAAAGCAGAATGGACGACTGTCTGTTTTAAGCAACGAAAAAATGTAAGATGTGTAGACCAAAATGATGCTTTCTTCAACCAAAAGCTTACGGAAACTTTCCATCCAAACAAGATTATCTTATGGCAGTACGCAGAAAGCTGTGAAACAACTAAACCTGAATCCATATCGTCTTACATCAGTGGCTGAATTGAAACCATGTGATTTTCAGAAATGCTTACATTTCTGCACATGGTTATGCAAGTTAGTGGACCAAGTGGAACTTGATAATGTCTTCTTCACCGATGAATCGTGGTTCCATGTAAGTGGGTATGTAAACACGCACAACTCATGATATTGGTCATCCGCAAATGCACACATATTCCACAAAAACCCACTGCGCTCATAAAAAGTTCGAGTATGGTATGCTGTGTCTTGTTGTCAAATAATCGGCCAGATATTTTTTACTATATGGTTAATGGAACTGTATACAAGGACATAGTCACACAATTTGCATTGTTTCTGGAAAAAGATGAGAGGAATTGTTTGTTTCAGCAGGATGGAGCAACATGCCACACCTCTAATGACACAATGATGTTTCTAATGAAGTTCTTTGGAGATCGGCTGATTTCCACAGGTTTATGGCACCCAAGATTCCCAGACTTAACGATGCCAGATTTCTTTCTTTGGGGATATCTGAAAGGAACAGTGTATGACAGCAACCTCCACAGAAAGACAAATTGAAGTCCAACATTACAGCGGCTAATGAAAAAACTGGTGTGCTTTAATTCTGCACAAAGTGGCCTTGAATCTGGGAAAAAGAGTTTATGCTTGCATTCGTGAGCAAGGAGGACATTTTGAACACCTGCTGTAATAACGTCCAAGAGACATTGGGGTTGGGGGTAAGAATACATTTCATTCTATTCGTGATACCGATCATTTTTGTGTTTCTGTTATCACTGATGTTTTCAAAACCAAAGTTTTAATGTGGGTATATATATAATCTTTTCCCACTCTTTGCAGATCTTTGTTTTTGTATTGTGTCATACTTTTTTGTGTTGTTCATGCATTTTTGGCACTTTTCCAATAATACAAGGTCTGATCAAATACTATCTGACCTACAGGCAGGGAAATAAAAAAAAAAAAAAAAACCTAAGTAACTTATTGTGTTGCTGGCTTAGTTCCCTTCAAAGTAGACACCTTCTGACACTACACACTTGTTCCAGTGGTTTGTTCATCGATCATAAAAAATTTTAAAGTCACTTTTATGGATTGCCAATAGGTGCTGCATCATGTTCTTTTTAATCCTCCTATGTAACTTCAAATCTTCTCCCCTTAAAAGGCATTTTCAACTTTGGAACAGCCAGAAGTTGCAAGGAGCCATGTCAGTACAGTATGGGCTAGCCTTACCTGTGGGATCCAGTGTTTCGCAAAAACAGCCAGAATTAGGTGAGACGAATGGGTGGGGGCGTGGTCATGGTGCAGCTACCAGTCACCTTACTGCCACAGCACAAGTCTCTTTCACTTCACTGCATTTGGTAGGCAATGGAGAACTACCTGGTAGCACTCCTTACTTACAGTTTATCCTTCTGGAGCATATTCATGATGAATCAAATCTTGATGGTCAGAAAATACAGTTAGCATGACTTTGACTTTGCTGTGGACTTCTGCACCTTTTTTTGACATTGGAGGCATTGAATTCTTCTACTGGGATGATTGGGCTAATCATTTGAATTGTTTCAGCTGATGTGTGGCCGAGTTTGTGGCAAAATTTTATGCAGATTCTCTTTCAACTCGCTCAGTCATTGTGGCACAAGACGAGAATACAACAAGCACAAAGTTTACAATGCCAAACACCTTAACTGCCAGGCACTTATGAGTCAGCCAACAGCATGGTAAAAATTCATGCAAGCATATTAAATTTCAAGGTTGCGTACCACTGAGTTTTGGCACCATGCTCTGTCAAGTTTAAGATTAAAAAAAATCCTGTCGGGTAGTTTTTGATCGGACCTCGTATCACCTCTCCTACACATTTATCACATGGAAATTTTAGAAGTCAAAGTGCGGCAAAAACTCTTCTTTAAAGTGGCAGATTACTTACAGAAACCAAATGTATAAATTTTTTAACGAATAATCTGTGGATCATGTGACAGAAATTGCGGCAGATCCAGGGCCGGCTGGACCACAGGGTCAAACAGGACGGTTGCCCAAGGCCCTGCACATTCAAAGGGCACCACAGTTTAGGAAATTAAAAAAATCATTTTCAGTATTATTTATTTATTTACTTTGTAAGTTTTGAAAGGCAAGGCTCTTAAAAAGATACTGTTTAATGTTTTTTAGTTTTTAAATCCTCCCACTTTTGAATAGATTATCACCCTTTGCCATACAGATACTGAGATTTCAAGTGATTATCGTAACCACCTTAATATTTTCCACATTCATGAAATAGCAAATTAAATTTCATCATTTTCTGGCTCCTACTTTTATATATTCAACAATTTATATATAGACCATACTTAAATTTAAAAAAATAAAAAGAACAATATCAAAGTTGTTTTAAAACATTACTAGAAAAAAAAGCAATTTTCATATATGAGTGTGTATAAAAGTTTAAAAAAGTTACTCATTTGTCAGTTACTTTACTTTGCTTTAAAAATTTATCATTAAAACATGTATCAGGGGAAAAAAACTATTTTTACAAATTCATTTTAGAGGGAACCTTATTATTTCCTACACAAAATATTAGCAATGCAAAAATATTCATTTTGCAGATTAGTTGATGTTATCTTTTTACCATTTTGTGAGAAAGTTTTTATGAGAATCACAATACAACCTCAACCCCCTCTCCCTGGAAAGAAAATCTTAGATTTTAACACTTATTACTCTCCCTCTCTAAACTTTAAACCCATATTATGGTTGTTTAATTAAGCTTAAAGCAAATAGTTCTTTGAGATAATCATTGTGTCTTTATTACAGTTTTTGTGTGTGTTCTTTACAGAAGACATTTTTCATGTAACAACTTTATTAAAATATGAGATTTATTTTCTAGGGCTCGCAATGAAATTTCGCCCAAGGCCCAGCAATGAAATTTTACCCCGGGCCCCACAAAAGTCCCATCCAGCCCTAGGCAGATTAAAAGAAAATAAAAACTAACAGATGATGACACATCAGAATTAAGAATACAATACATGCAAAACCTGAAAGCCAGGGGAAAAGGAGAGACTCCTTAAAAGGAAGTACTTGACTCCAAAACACCACAGAGTAAATATGTGGTCTGTAGAAGCTCTATGCTGGAGAAACATAAAATGCTGAAACACAAGGAGTGGGAATAATGAAACAAAGACCAAAGGTATGAGCCAAGAAATTTCTCTATTATAAGACTTATCTTTGAATTTTTTAAATGTTTTTGAAACAATTATTAAAATTGACACTTCTTAAATACAGAAAGGAATTAGGGTGTGTGAAACTTACCTCCCTGGTTCCTCAAGAAATTACAGCAACAACCCAACCAAAAGGATAGCAAGAAACAGTTTCAGAAATTAAACTTTCCTCCACCATCACACAGCATCAAACATACAGGAACAAAGAACAAGGACTTTCTACAGCTTCATTTAAAATAGAGCCGATTAAAAAAGGGAATCATATGAGTGAAGAGGGGAAACTGGCAATGAAATACCATGGAACTACAGAGCAGCACAGCATTTAAAATATCTTTACAACTACAATTTCAGAATAAATGGTTAAGGAACTACCTTGCCTCAAAAACAGTATGTCTACAGCCAAATTTTGTGGAGAACCACCATCAATGTGGCCAACAAAATATTATCAGAAATCATTGCCATATGAGGACTAACTATGACATAACTGTGAACATGTCAAGGTGGGTGACACATTGCTGAGGCCTAAATGTGAGGTAAGACATTAAAGTTTTTTTCTTTACACTATTTTTTTTTTTGCACAATCTGACATCTGTAGACTACAAAGGTCTTTTTAATAGGTATAAAATAGTACAGTCAAAAATAAAATAGTAGTCAAATTTATAACAAATACAGTCACAGCAGCTTATTACTAAATCTTACACTAAGATATAATAGTGGAAAAACTTTCAAAAATTTAGGAACACATACCAGCACATTTCAAGTGTGACTGCACAAAGTGGAAGTGCTGCTTCCCTCCACGAGTACTCACGTAAGTTAACTAAAATGAACATAACAATCAAATCAAACTTATAAATATATGACAGACACAAATTTTAAAAATAGAGATACAGAGATGCAAAAGAGAAACACAAGTGATTTTTTTTCATTCATTAATGAAAAAAATTGTTAAACTTGATTACAGAGCAGTGCACAGGTTACTTTTTCAACTTTTTTCAATGTCCGTCCCTAAAAGTTACTTTTTGACCCAAAATAATCACATTTTGTAAATTTGGAACATGAAAAAAAAATAAGAACATTATATAAGAAAAAATTAACCCTTGTTGTTTACAACGATCATTTGCGGACTTGGAGAGCAAGCACGCTTTTTTGTGAAAAGCCAAGTACTCCTTGTAGCCTAGAACACAAAAGCTCACTGCAAGCTGTGTTTAGAAAAAAAAATGGCTGTTAGGTCATGTTCTCCTCTGCAACTGTACACATGTCTGTTTTGTGTGTTAATTGTGTTATGACTGTTGGTAAAGTTATTATATTTTTTCGTGTGGTTCATGTTTCTCTCTTGCGTACTTCAACATTCTGTGAAAAGTAACTTGTACAGAAAACTAGCGGATAATGCTTACCTTGGCATTCCTTTCTAGCGGCGGGGACATTTCACGCACGTGTTTTCCGGTCTTTGTTGAGGTTATTGTCCTAAAGTCCGTTGTATGCGATGACTGGCTTTACTTCTCACACTTTTCGCTGGGTATACTCGTTGGATCTTTGCTTTAGGATTCAAACATCAATTTTTACTGTTCTTTATACTCGAAATTTTCGCCCATACTCTGGGCATCTTCAGGAGCGTGGCGACTTTACCACCGATGTTCGTGGTTAACTTCGCGCTAATGGAGTCCGATACTCCTTGTTGCCATTCGTCGGAAAAACTTTCCTGGATATATTTCGTTATCAAGCCCGGCTGGCGCCATCTATGTTTCGTTAAGAACACTTCCCCCCCCCCCCATACTTTTTTTTTTTTTTTAATTTTTTTAATTTTCTTCTCCTATCCTGGTTTTCTTGTCTTTTTTTGCCTGTTTTTCTTTTGTTGTTGTTTTTCTTGTCTTATTAGTTCTTTCCACAGGCCCGATAATGTGCTAGGGTCGTTCTGGTTACATACCCTTGCTTTATTTTTGTAGATTAATATTGCTTCTTCCCTCCTCATTTGCCTTTCCGATTTTTTATTCTTTTTTAGCATTTTAATTTCATCGAACTTTGGGAATGTCCGGTTTTCCAAGCAGAATTGCACTAAAGCACTTTTGGCTTCTTTTTTTTGCCAGTTAGATATGTGTTGTTTAAGTCTTTTTTTTAATCTTAAACTACACATATCTAACTGGCAAAAAAAAGAAGCCAAAACTGCTTTAGTGCAATTCTGCTTGGAAAACCGGACATTCCCAAAGTTCGATGAAATTAAAATGCTAAAAAGAATAAAAAATCGGAAAGGCAAATGAGGAGGGAAGAAGCAATATTAATCTACAAAAATAAAGCAAGGGTATGTAACCAGAACGACCCTAGCACATTATCGGGCCTGTGGAAATAACTAATAAGACAAGAAAAACAACAACAACAAAAGAAAAACAGGCAAAAAAAGACAAGAAAACCAGGATAGGAGAAGAAAATTAAAAAAATTAAAAAAAATATATATACGGGAAAAAAAAAAAAGTGTTCTTAACGAAACATAGATGGCGCCAGCCGGGCTTGATAACGAAATATATCCAGGAAAGTTTTTCCGACGAATGGCAACAAGGAGTATCGGACTCCATTAAAGCGAAGTTAACCACGAACATCGGTGGTAAAGTCGCCACACTCCTGAAGATGCCCAGAGTATGGGGGAAAATTTCGAGTATAAAGAACGGTAAAAATTGATGTTTGAATCCTAAAGCAAAGATCCAACAAGTATACCCAGCGAAAAGTGTGAGAAGTAAAGCCAGTCATCGCATACAACGGACTTTAGGACAATAACCTCAACAAAGACCAGAAAACACGTGCGTGAAATGTCCCCGCCGCTAGAAAGGAATGCCAAGGTAAGCATTATCCGCTAGTTTTCTGTACAAGTTACTTTGAAATATCGCACGTAAAAGAGAATAGTACAATAATTAGAGCTATATAATAGTCAGAATTAGAACTACTAAGTGGAATTGATTCTGTGAAAAACAAATAAATGAATTCTGAATTTCGTCAGTCACATGGTTGACATACAACTCTTTGTGCTACTGTTTTCCAAGTGATGAATTGGTACCACGAGTTTAACTTTCAGTGAGGTATGTATTTACATTTTATAAATCATTTATTGCTGTTGAATGTTAGCTATTTTATGAATTTGTATTTATTTATATTAAGTTCAACATTTTATAAATATCTCATTTTCTGACATGCTTATATATTTGGATTATATTTTTACTTTCTCATACGTTAGTATGTGGAAGTATTGTAATCGTGCAAAAATTCGAATGTCACATTATTGGATTTCAAGAAGCACGTTGTTGTTTTTTCTTTAAATAAAGCAATTAATTATTACATTTTGGTAAGATACAGTGAACTATGTATCGTTCCTAGTTAGTTTATTTGGTGGCGTTGTTATCGCTAAACGGCCGGAGGCCATGTTCGAGATTGCTATTGGTATTTGTTTGAGTCATTTTTTACGGATTAATATTTTTCTAATTTTGCCATACATCGAGATATGCATATTTTTTTACTTTTGGGCCCTTGAGATGACTTCTGATTTGGAAACTTAGGGATTTCGATACTTGTGGCTTGGCCTTTTCTAACAATAGCTAATTTTATTTTTTGTTAAATATTGAAGAGAAATTAGGCTGTTTACACTGTCAGCACTAACTTTCACGAAAACAATTGTCTTTCAAAAACGCTGATTACTGTCCCAGAGGTAACAACCATTACGGACTTTCCGTAATTATTACGGATTTGGCTGTCTGATTACGGACAGGTTGGAAGAATTAAAGATCTCAATTTTGTATCCTTTTTTGTTAAAATAATATGAATTTACAGAAAAATTGTAAAACTAAATGAGAAAAGATTTAACACGGCGCTCAAAAAACCACCCATCCTCGACAGTCAAAACGTTGAAGACGATTAAGTTCTCGAACACGACATTCCCCCCCCCCCCCGGCGGCTCTTTTTATCACAAAGTTGCATTTTGATTGGGATTGGCAAATTAGCATTTTTTTAGCCTCCTTTTAGCCAGTTTTAAATTTCTGCCAGCCGAATTCCCCGTTTTACGAAATTACTACTGTCGCGCTATGTAATTACGTTCAACGGAAGCTCGGTATTTTCCGGTGGATTTCGCCATACATTGATGGAAATAAATATCAACAAAATGGTAGAAAAATTTATTGAATAGATCAAATTTGTAAACAGATCTTTCTGTTTTTTGTTGTTTTACCCGACTGATTATTCGCACAGTTCGAATTTTATGGACCCGGGTGGGAGGTACTCATTCAGCGAAGAAGAGAAGCAACCTTCATTGATCAGCTAATCATAATTGGTGAATGGAAATAATATAATGAAAATTAAAATATATAAAGTGTAATAAAACTTTTGGACATCGAAAACAAGTCCCAACAGCATTATTTGACTAACTTGGAGGATGGTTTTGAAAGCCGCGTAATCATGATCCCTTGTGTTTTTTTTAAAGTTCTCTCGTCAATTGTAATAAATTTCTCACAAAATACCATTTCCGCGCATGAACGATGAGGCTTCGTATGGTGATGACTGATAGGCACCTCTGCTGTCTGATGCATTAAAATTAGGGGAGGGGGTATTTTGACGAATGTCTGGTATTTTTTCACATTTCGAAAACAAATGGCTTAATGTGAAATTTTCGCAAAACACAATCCCCACCCCTCAAAAAACAAACAAAAAAAAACTCATCATTCTACAACCCTACCGCGTAAAGTGATTTAATGTTTTTCTGGTCTCACTTTAACACTGATTTGCAGAAAATAGTTTTAAAAAAATCGCCGACAGTAATCACGAAGTTGATGTTGCAGAGAATTATTTGTTCTTTTTGTTTTCTTTTGAGAAACTTTCTGCCAGTTTTAAAGTCAATAAACACCTGAGCATTCAAAACCTATCTGAAGGGAAGTGTTTTGAATTTCTGAAACTATCTTATAGCAATGTTTTTGAATGACCAGGTGTTTCCCATTAAATAGTGATCGATGTGAGATATGAAATTCAAAACTGCTGAAATATATATTATCAGCAAAAATAAAAAAAAATATCTCTTCATTACAGAAATTCCTTTCTTCTGGAATTAATGGACTTGCATTTCTGTTTTATCATCATTTAAAATTTTGTTAGCTCACAGAAATATAAATTGATGTTACAAATATCAGCAGGGTGCGGGGTTGATTGTATGAAATTTGCTTTCTGAAATGTGATTATACTGTGCTAAATAAAACTGTATTAAAGTTCAGTTGTACTTCTTATTATTATTTCAATTTTTTTTTTATTCTGGTGTTCTAGCAGAAATTCAAAACAGTTCAGAAAATATTGCTAAAAACTTGCTAATTTTACTTTTTTTTTTTTTTTCTAACAGTTTTTACTTCTTTTTTAGATGATCTTCTGAAATGTCCTGCCAGAAAGCCAGTTTCCAGATTTGAGGTTTCATACCAGGAAGAGGATATTCTGCTTCATCATAGGAAAATGCCATTTCAAAGAAGGTTGGCTTCTAAAGACTGATTCTTCAGGATATAAAATTTCTACATGGGCAAAAAAGCAGAGTGATTCAGAACTGTTTTATAATGTATGCAATTGTACTGTGAATGTAGGAAAAGGTTTCCAAGCATTACAATTCTAGCAAACACAAGGTAAATATTCAATTGAAGTTGCATCCAGGCCAACTGCAGTTGGTTGCAGGTAATCTAAAACATGGCACAAAATCTAAAGGTGAGTGTGTATATGGTGCTGCTTCACAGTCATCTTCATCAAATGCTACTCGCACCTTGCAAATGTGCATGGCAAAGGACATGGCAAGAACTGCAGAACTCATATGGGCAATGAAAACAGTGTGATGCAAATTTTGAAGATGTCAATCCGTTTTTTGGCGTAAATGTGACAAGGATGGTATGTCAGATAATATCCGAAAACTTGAAAATTTTCATAAAAAAAAAAAAAAAAAAAAAAAAAACGGATTGACATCTTCAAAATTTGTATTATATGGCGTAATCCCGTATTTCTTTCATGACGTGTGATGCAATTTGTCATCTACTTCATGTGGCAGTATTGCAGAAATGTTTCCAGGGTGTGTTCCTGAGGGATTTTCTTTAAATCGTAAGAAACTTTCTTACATCATTACTGAGGCCTTAGCACCTTATTTCAGAAAACAAGTTATTGAAGATGCACAACTATCTTTCTATGTTTTGAGTTTTGATGAAACAATGAATAGTGCAGGAAAAAACGAATTACAAACCCAAATTCGCTTCTAGTCAGACTCAAAAAATGAAGTGGTTTCTCAACACTTGGAAACTTTCTTCATAGGCCAAGTGACAAGAATAGTTATACACAATAACCAGGGCTCCCACTCAGTTAGTGAAATCAAATTTCCAGGTTTTCCAGGTGGTTTTGAGTAAAATTCCAGGTGTTTGCAACGCGTTTTCAAAATATGCTTAACAACATATAATGAGAAAAAATACTGGTTAATTAGATACTTCCCCAGATTTGCATGCAAGATATTAACATATTGTTTTAGTTAGCTGAGCAGAAATTTGTGAATAAGCAATTCCATAACAGGATATTGAACTAGCTTTAACTCTTGTAATGCAGTGTTTTGACATGCAAGACAGTGATAGAGGCTTTGATTTGATAACGAAGTATCCGACATGGGGTTCTGAGACTGCGATAAAAAATGTTGAAAATATGTTTTTGCGGATTTTTCGCAAAACTGACTGAACCTTTAATCAACTCCATAAATCACTAACAGGAATGGTACCCTTAAATTTCAAGCGAATCGGATAAAAGCTTAAAAAAAATTATTTTAAGCTCGTCATCCTGCAGCAAGTTTCTCGTGGAGACTGAATTCATAATTTTATTATGCGGTTATATAATAAATATCAAAATAAAAAAAATTTGAAAAGGAATAGATGTAGTCATTGAAATATTTAGCACGCAAACTTAAGGCAAACATTGAAGTGAAATCTTTTCTTGCAGAGAAAAGAGGGCGAAAAAATAGAATATGAACACTTCATCTTCTTTCTAAATAGCAGTAAAAAAAAAAAAAGAATGAAAAGCATTCTGCAACATATTAAGTGAAACATAAACATTTACTCCGAAAAGAGTCTCGGAACGTTAAAGAAGGCAATAACTCAGTTGGCTCCTGTTGGCACACGCAGTCATAGCAACCACTCAAAGCCCGTTTAGTGACCTTTCACCAGTAAGCTCTCCCAGCCTAAAACGCATTGAGGCATGGCAAAGCTCACCAGAAACCCTCAGTAAGAGCGCTACATTAAAGATTTATCCCATTAAAATTTTTGAAGGATAATTTCAAAAGTTCTTTACCGATTCACGCGAAATTTTAGAGGTCAGCTTCTGTTAACCAATTATGGTGTATGTAAAAATTTCAGCCAGTTTCATGAAGAATAGAAAAAGTTAGTTTTCACCATTTTTATCCCCAGTCTGGCAGTCAAACAAAGGCATGAAGGGGGCAGGAAGTGCTTTGGTCACTCCATCGTAACCCCTTCACAGGCTCCACTCTCACTCCAACACTATGCACCCTTTTCATTTCCTAGTAGCCACCGTAGGGGTTTCCTAACCACGTGGCTGCAATGAATTCCTTTTCTAGTGCTCAATGATGGAGAACTCAGCCAAATATGTTAGTTTCACCCCCTTCCCCTTTAACCTACAGTTCGGTCCTTGGAAGTGAACTAAACGAAATGTTAAATATGGAGAAAGATCAAACACAGAGGAAAAAGTATTTTATTTTAGAAACTCCCCAAATTCCCTGACTTACGAAATAAAATTTCAAAATTCCCTGATTTTTTTACGAAAATTCATGTTTTCCCTGACTTTTTGAGACAATATTTTCCCCCCTGATAATTCCCTGATTTCCAGGTTCTCCAGGTAGCGTGGGAACCCTGAATAACTTATGTGCTGCACTGAATAATGCTCAGCTGCCCCACCAAAATCTGTTTGCCCTCAGCTGCAATAGGTCCAAATGTTAATAAAACAGTTATTTGGCTCATGAATGAAAAAAAGCTAAGGGTGAGGAAAAAAGGAATTCTTCATATTGGCACATGCAACCTTCATGTTATACACAATGCATTTCACAAAGGACTTCAGGATCTGGGTGAAGATGTTTTGGAACTGATAATGTCAGTGTATTATTTTTTCAATGGGTGGCCATTGAGGTTGGAAGATTTTGAGAAAATCCAAAAAGGTTTAAGACTTCCAACCCATCACTTCATCAAACATGTCCCATCAAGATGGTTGACCCTGGAGCCTGCTGCTTCGAGACTATTAGAACAATGGGATGCCATTGTGCAGTATTTCCTAATACATGTGCCAAAGAACTGCTCAACTTTAATGAATACAGAGTTACAAAAAGAAAATAAGTTATTTGAAAGATCAAACAATGAAGGCCCAATTTTTTTTTTTTTTTTTTTGTTACCAGTAGTGTCCACATATTTACAAAGTTTGCAAAACTTTTCCAGAGAAGTGAACCTTTTTTTCATGTTATGTATGATTCACTGAAGTCACTTGTCTATACCCTCTTTGGGCGGATATGCACCCCTAAAGCAATGGCAAGCAACAATGTGGATTTTAGCTAACTTGAAGATTCTCAAAACCTAACCCCGATTACAGAGATCATATGCCGTGATGATGTGGAGAAAGAATTAGACAAACTTCCAGAAAAAGACCAAATTGTTTTTTGCAGACAAGTGCAGAAACATTTTGTTAATGCTTGTAGACACATACTTAAGCAAACCAGACTAGGAGATTCACATCAGCTTCTGCAATATTTTCGATGTCTCAAGTGTGAAGAAAGGAAGCCAGAACGTAGCTGTAGTGACATCGTCAAACTGGGCCAAGCATTTCCTTGCTATCCAGTTTGTATTGACCAACTACTTGATGAATGGAAAGTGCTGCAACTGGAAGAAGAACCTGCGGTTCTTGTGAATGAGAATGAACTGATATTTGTGAGGGAGGTAAAGGAATCCGTATTGACTACTACTGGCAACATTTTTTCAACCTTCGTGACAGTGCTTCTGGGAGTCCAAAATACCCAACTGTAACAAGATCACTAAAAGCTTGTTTAGCTATATCGCATGGAAGTGCTGATGTAGAAAGGGGCTTTTCACTTTCAGGAAGAGTACTGAGTGATGACAGGGCTTCAATGAGTGTTCGTACATTAAATGCAAGACTCACTGTGAGTAATGCTCTAAAAATGTATAATAGCAAACCTGAATTTGTTCCCATTACTAAAGAGCTACTTGCCTTGACTCATAGTTCCACAAAAAGCTACAAGTCATACTTGGAGGAGAAAAAAAGGGCTGAAGATGAAAAACACCAAAAGAAGAAGGAAGAAGAGGAAAAAAGAGCTAAAGAAATGGAATAAACTCAGAAATTCTCTGAAGACCAAAAGGCTATTGAAAAGATGGAAGAGAGCCTAAAAGCCCAAAAGCAAAAGCTTGTGACACACTATTTCATGAAGCAAATGAAAGGCTTAAATTTTTTTAAAAAGACTTTGAGAAGTAACAGTATGGATGAGGTATGTCTAGCACAGGCAATGCTAGAAGGAGTGAAATCTGTCAGAAGTGAAGAACTTGAACACAAAAGTGCAGTTGATATGCTTCAACGTCGTGTTGAAAAAAGAAAATCTTTTATAAATGACTTTTTGCCCAAAAAGGGGAAAAATTAAACTTTATAAAAATTGTACTGCACAACAGTACAGGATGTCAAATTTTCCACTACATTAATATAAATAATATAGATCAGGCCTAAATTATCAGGTTTCTTAGGCATAATCTTTGCAGGTTGCCTGTTCTCAGTCAGGAAAAAAATAATATGCTGGATAATGCTCCACTTTCCATCCTGATGGTCTTAAAAAAAATTGAAATTCTTCAGCCTGCACCACCTTATGAGAACAGAAAGTGATAAGTTGGGGGGGGGGAGCATTTTTCTTTTCAGAATGTGAAAATAAAAAGGGAACAGTAAAATTGCTTAACTATTCCAAGGTGACTGTTACCCATAATGACCTCTGCTTGATAGGTAAGCAATTATTATTATGGGGATGAGCTACTTTTTTGGCTATATTTTGTGAAATTTTGGTCACTTTTTGGTTACTTTTTTAGAATTTTTTTTTCAACTTTTTCGTTACATTTTTTAGAAAAATTGTCACTTTTTCAACTATTTTGGAGCTATGTGGTTGTGAGCCCTCTGATTAAAAATTAGGTTTTGTTGAATTGCATCTACTTTGAAATCTGTTTGAAATACTAAAATTCTAAATTATAAGCTTCATAAACTAGACAACTCATAGTAAATAAAAATTAATTTATGGATATGCATTCAAAATGACAAATGAAAAGTACAACTTATGCTGTCATTATGAAGAATATATGGTTAAGAGAAAAATTTTGCAATAAAAAGTTCTGTTTTCCAGAGTGCAATGTGTGTGTAACTCAAGGTCAGAAAGATTTATAGTAATGTCCTGTGAACTATCAAAAAACCATGGCCAAAGATAGATAAGATCTATGCCTGATCTGGGACTAAAACCTAGGCCCATCTTGGATAAATAGCTAAAAACTAGCCCCTCTGACTGCTCATCCACAGTGAAGTTTAAACACTTATAGTATAAACTTCACCATTTTGTGCTGCCAGGCCACAGAGAGAGGCACAGAAAAAAAATGACTAAGAGAGAAATGGCTTTCCGTAATGAATCATGTACTTTACAAACATTCCATCAAAAAAATTTATAGAAAAAAGACACTTATTTTTACACATACATAATACAGACATAGCTGGATAGTAACTTTTGAAATGGTCTCATGTCAAATTGGGAAGTGATGATCTCATCTGATTACAAATGTCCCTCCAAAACAGTCTTGATACTTTTAGGCATGGCAAAGCTTTGCCATTCATGTCAAGAACTCCCTAAAAAATTTAGAAATCATACCATCCAGGAATAGGAATTAATCCCATATCTTACAATTTCTATACCAGTATGAAATTTCATTCTGATAATACACAAACACACAAAAAATCAAGTTTTCTGAGGTCTAAACATGGATGACAGCTGCTGAAAACACTACCACACTTAAAATAATATTCTAGAATTATTATCATGTTTTTTATATAGGGGAAATTGATCAACAGTAAATTTTAGAACCATCCTTCTTTTTTTTTTTTTTTTTTTTTGTAAGTATGCATACAGCTAGAATGTACATATTTGTCAGACTGTTACACAGTTTTCAGTAAACAGCATTATGTTTTTATTCTTTGTGTGTGCATTTAACTACCTGCAAACGAATCTAAAGTTTGAAAAAATCACCTATTCCTATGTTAAGGCCACTGGTTCCAGGGGAAAAGGGCAACTAGTACCACAACAAAGAAAGCAGAATCCTGTCAAACTCTGGATTTAAACACAAGCACAATACAAGGAAACAGGAGGCCATGTTCTAGACTACTTGACCACCATGCAACATGTTCTAATTATTCAACTAAAATGGAACATACATATACATACACTGTACATAAAAACACTGTACGTAAAAACACTCTGGATTGACTTCCTGTGTGAAGTACTGGTAATGCTGTATGGCAATGCTGAAACTACAGTAGTAAGCATCAAGTGCTGTGTGTCACATAAGTTTTGCATGTGTTTGTTTGACAGATGCTCAAGTACCAGTGTAAACTGGTTACTGTGTTGGAGTGGTGTATCAGATTTCATGATGGTGGAAAGAGCCATGATAAAGTTTCATTTTCTGTTGGGTAAAAGTGCTAAGGTAACTCATGAAATGACACAAAAATTATACAGCAAAGCATATTTATTGGGCTCAACAACATTTGAGTGGTTCAAAACATTTCAGGAAAGTTGAGAATCCTTGCAAGACAATGAACACAGTGAATGCCCATCAACCAGATGAAATAAAACCACAAATGAAGTTCAGCAGTTTGTCACACAGGACTATCACATCTCTTTGAGAATGCAGAGGGCAGAGCTGAATGTTAAAGAAAACACTACCCAAATAATTTTGGGAAGAGAAAAGTGTAGGCAACTTTGTTCCACATTTCCTAACACCAGAGCAAAAAATGGTGTACATTGATTCTTGTCAGAATTTCACTGAACTTGTTGCTGAAGATGAAACTGTGCTAAATAAAATTGTCATGGGGTGAAAAACATGGTGTTTTGCTTACAATACTGAGATAAAAAGACAAAGCTATGTCTGTGGTTGAGCCTCAAGAAATTCAAGTTGAGCAAAAATTTGCACGGAAAAATCAAATGTGAAAACCATGCTGATTATATTTGTTTATGATAAGGATGCAATTCATCATGAATCTGTTCCAGAAGTTTAAATAGACAGCAGCCAGTATTAGTTGGGTGTAATGAAACACTTATTTGACTGAATTCGATACATCCATCTGGAATTTCACAGGGTGAAAGATTGGTTTTTCCTTCATAACGATGAGTTATATCACACTGCCTGTGTTGTTACACATTTTCTAGTACATAAAAAAAAAGCAGGCACCTATGCTACACCACTCACTCTACACACCAAATTTAGTGCAAGCAGACTTTGCATTATCAAAAATTAAATATCCATTGAAACAGAAGTGCCTTCAAGCAGGCCCAGACAGAGCCCAACGTAAGACTAGTGGGGCCCTGGGCACAAACAACTTGGGCCCCCCCCCATCCCCGGGCATGAATCATACTCTTAATAAATTAACAATGGTACTTGTGTATTAAGGCAGCAACCCTGGTGCTTCGCGCAATTATTCTATAATGGCGCGTATAATTGCATAAAGCACAAGAAGTGCAGCCTTAATACACAATTACTATCTACTTTAATAACTGCCAGAAACAATAAATGCTCAAAAATTGTAAATTAAAAGTAAACATTTTATCTCCAGTCACTGACGTAAAAGTACATGAACTCACTTTGTATTCATCGTAGTGGTTGTTTCCTTGCCTTCTTTAAGACAAAATCAGTAATCAGGGAGTTAAATTTTTCTTCTTTTTTGAGCGAGTTATTTTCACAATCTTCTTCTTCTGAGAGAGCTATTTTTACTAACCCATGCTTCTTTCTGCCCACGACCTGGCATGAACATCAAACATGGGTTAGTAAAAATATTTCATTAAATATTCATGTTAATTTTTAAAATAAAACGGATTTAAACAAGTGTAGCCTGCCAAATTAACATCTTTCAAATGGATATTAGTAATTGATTTTTTTTAAGCAACATATTGATGCATATTCACGCTCAGTGAAAATTAACTGGTGCATCCGCCATCGCCGTTTTTGCTGCCCATAACAATAAAAATTAAATGGTAGTGCTTAAATTGGGGGCCCTGGGCACATGCCCATGGGCCCTTGCATAAATTAGGCTCTGGGCCCAGATTTATAAAGGAGCAATTGCCCCGGGCCCCCAGCCAAAGGGCCCCCTTTACACAAAAATATAATAATTAAAAGATTATTTTATTAAAATAAAAAAAAATAAAGTTGTGATGAACAATTTTAAACAATGACCTACTTTTAAATTTTTGTTATCAATGTTGCTATTATATTTGAAAATTCGGGGGTGTTTGCTCTCATAGAGGAAGGAGGAAATTGACCAGTTTACAGCCTTTACTAAACTCAGGTCATGTCTCACTCCATTTCAACAGGCAGTTTTACTCCAAGACGAAGGTTATACCTTTCCAAGTGTTAATATAGCTCTTTGAATATATATATATTTGAGCATGATGGTCACTAGTTGTTCAGGAGAGATCATTCAGCAAACTGGAACTGATAAAGAATAATTTGAGGACCACAATGACCCACGAAAGACTAAGTGCTCTGTGCCTACTGGATGTAGAAAGCAGTGTTCTCAAGATGATACAGTTTGAGGAATTCATTAAAGACATTTTTTTTATGAGGGTCTGACTACCACCACGAGCAAGCAACTCAGTGGGCTATAAGCAGTCTCCCATCCCTAATTTAGGGCCACTGGCTCCAGAGAAGGAAGAGAGCTAGTGACAAAAGACAAACAAAACACCATGCCCCACTGGGATTTGAACCCCGACCCATCTCGGATGAATGATCAGAAGCCATTGCTTAGACCACTGTGTCACTGGGGTGGCAGTGATTTTTCAGATGTCAAGTGTAGAAAGAAAGACTTTCTGTGGGTAATATTTTGTTTGTATGTATGTATGTATAACTTGTCAGTTCCAATCACATGCAATAAAATGGCTGTGATGTGTAAATTTGGTGAATTGTACTTTTTGCTATGTATTTTAATTTTTGATTTTGAGGGGCCCACCAACACTGAAGTGCCCAGGGCTCCCCAAGATCTAAATTTGGCCATGCTTTCAAGACATTCCAACAATCCTGGCTACTGTGATGAAGCAAATTCATGCAGTTCCTTCTAAGACTTTCCAAATGGTCTTCCTTCCAGATTTTGTGCGAATGCAGTGAAACGTGTGCTGAATGCGAAGGGAATTATGTTGAACACTGAACAGGTAAAACTTTTCTAATCTATATCTGTGATTTTTTATCATAGTCTGGAAGCTTTTTAGGTGCACTATATAACAGCTATTTAAACAAATTGCACTTTTTATTGGAATACAAAATAAACAGTCTGAGAACTAACTGCCTCTGAAATAAAATATGTAGTACATTTGCTTCTTCTCTCCTCTTCCTTGCAACTACAGCTGATTATCCATTTTATTATTCTCTTCATTTTACCAAAACGATCAATATCAATTAAAGCATGCACAGAACTGTTATTTTCATCAGACTCATTTGTTTTCACTACTATAAATACCATTACTACCATATGTCAAGCATAACTGCCTTGCTTTGATAGCATCAGTTTTACAACTATGAATAAAAAAACATGAAAATTAAAAATCTAAATGTTACAACAACATTCCACAAAGCAAATATACTGTCAACACTATGAAACAAACCCCAAAAGAGGGCAGAAACCTTATGATGGAATTTTATATTAGGTATGATGGAGAATAGCGCTTATGGTTTACATGGCTAGTATCCTCATAACCATAAAACACTAAGCTGTTTCGTCCATTCATTCATGAGTATTTAAGTTGAATGACTGGGATTTGTACTGTAGTGTGTCATCTGTTATTAAAGTTACTATTAAACACTAAAATTTCAGTAAGTAAACAAATTAATTGTTGTTTTGAGGTAAAATTATTGCAAGAAAAACTTGCAAATGGAATGCTACAGGTAATAGTAGATCTTTAGATCAAATCATTGATAAATTTTCAGCTGCATGGGCAACAGTCTTAGAGGATGTCCCATATGAGTTTCTCAAGTATATATTTTTAATATTCTAAAAGTGCATTTTTGATTTACTGATCATTTTTTCTTAGTGTTTCTTGGATGAAAAAAAATATAGAAATAGCACTTCTGCATAAAAAAAATTTACATAATTTTTTTAAAACTAAATTGGAGAACTGTATGAGGTTTTACAAGGGATTATTTAAAAATTAAATATGCAAATTTTCTTTTGGAGAAAACTCTTCTTCTTTAGGTAGTTATTTATTGTCACTCTTTTTCCTCCGTTATACTGTGCAGCGTTCGAATTACCCAGTGGTCCACTGGTCATAGGCCAGTATAAATTCCATGGGGCCAGTGATCTATTTACATTACTGGCCCGGGTGGCCAGTAATATTCCCCTCCCCGTTTGTTTTGGATTTGCAAGTTTACAAAGAGCTGAACTAAATTTCAAAATATCCAGATTTGGCTACAACAGTTCTAGGGTTTTTTTTGAAATTCCGGTATTTACTGCTCAAAAACTGAATATTGGAATTTTAAACCATACTTTAGTTCAAAGAGAATTTTGGACTGTAGGAAGCAGAGGTCCGAATAAAAATATTTGGATGAAGCACCAATTGTTTGTCCAAGTAGTTACCCCAGAGTATGGGTCTTTTATAATGTTTTTCAACTGGAGGTTGAAGAACCATTTATGCTCTGGCTTTCCCCATTTGTCTTTCTGTCCGCATGGGGGTACCTCCTGCCATTCACAATGAAGCAAGGCATTTCATGCAGGTGGCTTTTGGTATGTTGCAAAGTGCTTCATAATCAGTACACTGTATAGTTTTCCCCTTACTTATTTTCTTTCTTGCAGCTTTGTGT
Source organism: Macrothele yani (assembly GCA_039090855.1). Taxonomy (NCBI): domain Eukaryota; kingdom Metazoa; phylum Arthropoda; class Arachnida; order Araneae; family Macrothelidae; genus Macrothele; species Macrothele yani. The sequence continues at coordinate 65,271,840 of CM077012.1, forward strand.
GCCATGCATGTGCATCTGTATGCATGCATTTAATTTCATGACTTAAAGAAACCTTTTGATTTTTTTTATCAACTTTTACTCCATGTATTTTGCAATTAGAAAATTAAAATATCTGCATAAATATCCCAATTCAATAGATAAATTCTAAATTTAATCATTCGAGATTAAAATTTTGCAGAAATACACACCAGAATAAAAACTACAGTTGCAACCCCTCTCGTTCCTGCTGCAGAGCAAGGACAAAACTACAAAGATACAAAAACATGATAGGAAAGTCACAAGAACAAAAAGGGGTTCTGCATCTTCTTCCCCTGAAACCAGATGCAAGCCAGCATTTGTTTCTGCCCAGGGAGAGACACTAGCAGGAGAGATCAAATGGATGAGTGTAGGTCAATTTTGTAAAACAGCACTTTGCATTAAAACATTTCATTTCCTTGTGGGACTAAAACATTAAACTTTGCATTTCCTTGTGGGACTAAAACATGCAAGGGATTATTTGAAGAGAAGTGTGTTGTTGCAGTGGTAGACTGGGAAGTGTCCGTTTAAAAATCAGTGACCCAGGTCATTTTTGCATTTGTAATGACAATCAAAATATTTCATAACAGTTGTACTGTAAACCTCAATTTGAAATTAACTAAATTAACTATGTATTACTCTTCAGTGTACCATCGTTGATACCAATAACATGCTCATACTAAATGTATTTGTGCCAATTCTGGGCCAGTAAAAATGAGTGGACCACCACATTTTGGTATAAACTGGCCCTGCTAACCAGTTTTTTTTTTGTTTTTTTTTAAATTTATACGACTGCTTATTATGCTTTGTGTTTTATTATTAATTAGTATTGTTTGTTTGCATGCATACATGTACACTAGGGTGAGTCATTGGAATAGGTAAAAAAAATAATTTTAGAATTTCAAAAGGCAATAGGGCACAAAAGATGCCCCATTTTGTAACAAAAAACTTTTGTTAAGGAAGTTTTTTTTTTTAAACACAATCTTGAGGCCTCTACCAGGCATTGTAATGTACAAAAAAAAAAAAAAAAAGGAAAATTGTCAAAAAACATGTTTGCTTAAAAAAAAAATCTTGTTTGACTTATCTATATCTTATTATATCATAATCATAAAAATAATTCGCATATTTAAACCATTTTATGAAAATCTACCTAAAACATACTGCAAAGTTACACATAAAAGAAATTCTCTGATAGTGTTATGCAGTGAAACAAACTTTTACGCTTGTGTATTAAAATTAAAACTTCTTCTATTTTACATTATTGTACTATACTTTAATATTTATATATTACAGTACAATATTTTACATTATTGTACTATAATATATAAATATAATGAAATGTAATATGTAAATATAATGAAATATAACATGTAAATTACTGCAAAACACTAAAAATTCAATAATGGAAAAGAAAAATTAGAATCATAGTTACAATACCAAATTTATTTGTGTATTTTGTTTTTTGGTGTCAAACTTTGGCAGAATTTGCCTTGATTTTGATGTTGCTCTGACGAATTCATCTCTGGCTTCAGGCCCTATTACACAAATGGAGGCTTCAGACATCAGTTTTACATATCGTTCAACAGCCTGCGTGTGACATGGGTATAAAGGGAAATCAATAGCAGGAATTTCCTTCATTTCAATTAACTCTAACTCAGTATCTGATATTGCATCAAGAATAGGCGGACAAGTGATGTCACAACCTGGACAAAATATGAGATCGGTATAATCTTGGGCTTCAAAATTTATAGTAGGGATTTTGAAAATTCTTACTGCATTTGCACTTTGACCCTTTTTGCCCTAGCTTTCGAAATGCATCTCAATCCTAATTCTCTGTTGTGACGACGATCGTCTGCTATCATCGTAAGCAGTGAATTTTCTGGATGGAAAAAATAAGCATTTCTTTGTATTACTGGGTCAACTATTGCCTTGAGACTAGAACTGAGGTATCTTGAAGATTCTACTAACCTATGAACATGAAAAGCCCCATTTTTACAAGTTGGATATTTTTTTATATAGAACCATGATGGTGCATAAACTCTGACAATAAATTCAGTTATAAGCTTTAATTCAGGGGATGGATCCTGACTTCCTACATAAACTCTTAGTATTTTGTTGGCTGTTGTTAGCCACCTTGAATGGGACACATTTCCTGGATGTCTGTTAGCAAGGGCCTCTGAGCAAGAACCCGATGAAATTGCTTGGCAAATTTCATACAGGTATTTTTGGTCTGTACTCAGAATAACATCAACGGCAGGCAAAATCCATGGTATAGGCATAAAGTTTGCAACGGATTTTTTTCGCAATTCACTAATTGCTTCGCAATTGGACCACTATGTTCTTGAGGCCCTGATGTTGATCCATTAAGATGTCGAAATAGGTGTTGAAGAGGCAGTTCGTTGCTGTGTAATTGACACACAAACCATTGTAGGGGACGATTTAACTCATTTTCTAATTACCTGAACACACCATTCATATGTCCTGTGTTGATGTTAGTTCCATCACAGCCAATAGCTTTTATGTCATTTAGGTTGAGGTTTGTAGACACAAAGTAATCAATTATAGACGTTGCTATACTTTTACCGGTACTAGAAGATGGTGTTGTATGACCTAAATATGAAGACCAAGGTTCAACTAATAAAATATAATGTTCTTCATTTTTGCTTCTGTGATATTTTCCCGCAAGCTTTTCTTGATAAAGAGTATTGCCCTTCCTCCCATCGAAGTACAGTCCACTTACAACATGATCTTAACCAGGATCACTAGCTTTAGAATTATCATTGAGTCTCTTACGGTTATGTTGCCGAGCTCTTTGTACTTTATTTTTGTCAATTACGAGCATTTTGTCTGTCGCAGTAATAATACCAACGTCCTCTAAAACCGCTGATACCACTGCTGCTGCTCTGTGCGATATTTGATATTGGTCACAAATACCTGCTATTGTGGGGATTGTCACGTCATTTCTTTTACAAGATGAACAATATGGCTCATGTGTGCCAAAATTCTGGCTTTCTTCACAGACTGCGCGTACTTTTAACGTTGTAGGAATATCGCATTCTTCTTTTGAAATCTCATTAGCTGAGGCCATTGCATGTTTTGATTTTTCCTCTCACAATGTACGTTTTCCTTTTCTTACATATTTATTTGCTATTCTTTCTGTTTCTACTACATCAATATTTCCTATAATCACCTTCCTGCATGTCCTCTGATCCATCAAGAAACTTCTCTCTTTAGCGGAAACTTTTCGCGCCTTTTCACACTTGCATTTATAAAAATCCAGACATTTGCAAGAGCCAATATCAAATAATTTTTTTTGTGCATCTTCTTTAAAGTAATGGACTTTGAGTTCATAACTACTGTTTCTTTTGGTTTTTGGATAATGAACTAACTTGTCATGGTATGCTCGAATCAGTTGTAAAACACGATCATGAGAAACAGTTGGAATTGATGCTCGCATCTAGATGTTTTGGATTTTTTGGCAACTATCTGACTGATGTCAAAAACACTCCGATCTTTACCAGATGATATATGTTTTAGGTCATGTTGAACAAATAAATAACACTTTACAACGTCTTCGTAAGTGGGTAGCACACAATGACGTAAATCCGATGGTGCACCAAAAATAGGAAATGAATTTACACTTCTAGTACTAACTTTACTTAAGCTCATTGTTGTCGCACAATTTGAGAAGACTTTTAGCGCATCCAACAAACACTGTTCTTAAAATACAACGTCGTTTGAAAACCTGTCCTCCCTCCGAGAGAGCTAACTTTCGACTGCTGACTTCCGTAGTATTGCAAAATTCACAGCTTCTAGGAGGGAACTTGCAGTGCCATCTGTTGGACAAATTTGGACATAAAACATCAATCTATAAACTATTTTTTTTGGAAAAGTATTTTCATTTCAAATTTTTGAAGTTTAATTATTAAATTAAAATTACATCCGCATGCAGTGTTAAAACGTTAAATGTTGAAACTTTATGGACAGGTAGAGGCCTGAAGGTAATGGAATATTCTTTTAAACATTTATACACTAACTAAGGATCAGGTAGAGCAACTTTTGGTCACTATTGCGTTAAGGATTTCGAAAAAAAAAAAAAAAAAAAAATTGGCCCATCCTAATGTACACATTCTGTTGCTCTTGATTTGTGGTACACAGCTCTAATGAAATGATATGTTATTTTTTACATATACTGTAAATGTGCAAGGTTTTTCTTTCATGGACCAGCGGGCATTTTGACGGACCAGTGGTTTGCAAATTCGAGAGGTCCACTGGGCCTGTAGAAGATTTATTTCTAATTCTAATACCATTGTGGTTACAGTTATTTTTCATAATATCTTACCAGATGTTAGATAGCGACAAACCCAAGGAATAATTGATGATGGAATCCTTTTTCTTCTCAATTTCAAGTCCATTAATTTTCTTTTTAAGTTGATTGGAATGCTGATGACCTTTAGGGAATCCCAGTCCATCTGTGACCAATTTCTCTAACATGCATATCTAAACCTGTTTAACTCGAGCAATTTTTTCATTGCTGCTTTGTGTTCTGCTTTTGAGTTTCAAGTCTGCAATCTGTTTTTCCCACATAAGATAGTCCACAACAACATTTTATTTCATATACTACTACTGCATGCATTCTCAAATTATAATCTTCTCTTTGAAATGCCTCTGGGAAAAAATTTACCATGTTTTTTTTTTTTTTTTGTACTGACTAGTACATAAGCTGATTTTCACTTTAAAATATTTTTTTATTCACTTTGTTTTTCAGGAGAAAATTTTTACAAGCTTGAATTTCCGTTTTCAGATTTATATTATTATCCTGAAATTTCTTATGGGTACTCACTAATAGTTAATAGTAGTTAAGAATTAGGAGCAGTGTTGTGTCAAAGGATTAAAGCCATAGAATTGAATTTAACTAAAACTTTACAAAAAGTAAGATCCAGGCTCATAGCCAGACAGAGAAGTTGGAAGGAGTGGCTGATGACTGAGGTCTGGCAAAGAATATAAAGGAGGATCGGCAAAAGATACACCTATTGTCATACAAATCCGTGCACCAAGAAAAAAACGTGCGATTAATGCGAAACTCGGCAAATAGCTATGGGGAGGGCAGACATGCAAATGATGAAAGTTTTGTGCTATTCTGCATGCCCACGTGTCCAAGACTGACACTGCAATTGCAATCCTTGGGGCTTACAAGACGCTGTGCAGGGGACTCCACATTCGTGCCGAAGTGCACGGTAAGAGTCAGGTGAGATCCCTCAGCAACATACATACTGAAGAGCTGCCGTAGATGTGCGTACAGGCAACTGACAGAGTTTGAATGAGGCCGTATCATCAGGATAAGAGAGGCAGGGTGGCCGAAGCACTGAATTGGCCACCATTTAGACGCCAGTCGGACAGTACGGTGCGATCGTGTTGGGAGCAATGGACACAGGAAGACATCCAGACATAGCGGACTGGCTCTGGACGAACCAGACACACCACCAGCAGAGATGACTGTGGGATCATGAGAGCAGCACACACAGATGCAATGACATCTTTGTCCAATATCCAGGGACATGTGGCGGCTGTACAAGGGATTTCTGTATCCTCCAGAACCATTTCCAGACGCCTGGAAGAGGTGAATCTGCACTCTTGATGATCCTTACATTTTCTGCCATTAACACCTGACCATCGTCGGCATTGTCTGCAGTGGTGTCAGCAGCGAGCAGCGTGTAATGCTCAGTGATGAATCCCACTTCTGTATGGGAACGGATGACCAACGTGCCAGAGTGTGGAGGACCGCAGGTGAGCGCTACAATCCCAACCTCACTGTACAGCAGCACATGTCTCGAACTGCAGGCATGATGGTCTGGGGAGCCATTGCGTATAACAGCCGGACTTTCCTCGCAGTGATCTGAGGGACGTTGACAGCCAGACTTCCCTCGCAGTGATTCAAGGAATGTTGAGAGCCCAGCCCTACATACAGGAGATCCTGCAGCCCCATGTGCTACCTTTTCTGGTGGGGCACGGCGGCTCAGAGCCATTTTCAAACAAGATAACACCCGTCTGCACACGGCTTGAGTTTCCCAGGACTGTCTAAGTCATGTTTTGACACTTCCGTGGCCTGCCAGATCGCCTGATCTCTCTCCCATCGAGCATGTGTAAGACCAGATGGGATGCCAACTTTCTCCATGTCCTAGTCTTCGTGATTTAGAGCATCAGTTGCAATAAATATGGGCCAATCTGTTCCAGGATAATATTGGCATCTCTTTGACTCCATGCCGGACCATATCACCACATGTATCCCAGCATGAAGCAGTCCGATATTGTAATAACACTGACCGGAATGTGTGCCATATGTCCATATGTCCGCTGGGAAATCATCCTGCTACTGTGATATTGTAATCACTTCTGTCCTTGATATGTACCATCTCACTAGTAAAATCTCATTTCAATCCGACGCCTCCTTCTTGGTGAACAGATTTTTATGACAATGAGTGTATAAAAGAGGTCGGACACTGGATTGTAGTGTGAATCACTAAGTTGGGCAAAAGGAAATGTAGGTCAAGAGCTGCCTGACCTGGTATTTCCCTGGCTATAGGCCTGATAAGATTCATTTAGAAGTTACTAAATTCTAGGAGTGTGACCATAGGTGGTGGGTGGGGGACTGGAGAGGGCTAAGCCCCATCAACCTCTCCCAAAACATTTAGCCCCCTTCCCCAAGATTTGCTATTACAGTCAGGAAGGAGATTACAGTTCCCCAACATATGCAGCCATGTTCTGCCCATGTCTATGACAGGGGAGAAAAAAAACAAAAACATGTTTTCTTTCTATCTAACTTTCCACAGTACTTTCTGCAGGAAAATCTGGCATCAGTAAAAAATTAAAATATGCATAAAAGCTGACGACCCTCAAATTTCACAAGTTTGAGAAACATGGAATTTACTGAAATAAAATGTCTACTTTTAAAAGCTTTCGAAATCTGACAAATGGCAATAGTGCTGAAGAATGACTTCATGATTTTCAAGATTTTTCCTAATGAAAAACTCAAATTTGATGCCTATTTGTTTGTCCATGAAAAATAGGTGCTTCCACCTTTTTAAAAAAGTGGAAACAGTTCAAAAATTAGAACTTCCAGTCTTCAATGCAAAGTGAGGACAGAGTCTAAATTTTTGAACTCTAATTTCACTTTAAAAGCATAGTTGTAAATGAATTTATGGCACCTCTATTCATAGTGTATTGTGGAACAACATTTTTATGGGTCTTATAGAGGTTATTATTCATGAAAGTTGGTTGTCAAATTTTCGAACTAAAGCCTAGTTCGTCATCAGGACTACGTCACTGGAGTAGTTGCTGCCACTCAGTTGGAAGAGTCCAACCGCAATTATCGTTAATTGTGGTACTTCTTCTTCTTGTTATTTCGATCCCTTCTTCTAGTTTCCTCTTTACTAAGTTTGACTGGTGGGCGATTATTTTTACTGAGTCCCAATTTATGGAGTGTCCACTTGCTTGTATATGTCTGTCTAGCCCTGTTTTGTTACTAATGTTCCTAATAGCTGCTTGGTGTTCTTTCATTCGGACCTTAATACTTCTCCCTGTTTCTCCTATATAGCCGAGTCCGCAGTTAACAGTCGATGCAATAAATTACTCCTTCTTGCAATTGGATGTCCACTTCTTTCTGCTTTAAAGCTGGCAGGAATTTCTTTATTTTGTTATTAAGATCTGGAGCTAGCCTGATATTATATTTTGCCCCGATCCTTTTCAGTTTCTCGAAAAGTCCCTTGTGGTACGTAATTTTGCTGGTGAATTTGAAGTTGTTTTTTCCTGCTTCTTTTTTGGCACTTGTCTAAATATTTTCTTCACATATGGGGAGGGGTAATTGTTTTCTGCCAATATTTCCTTTAATTCTTCTTTGTGAAGATCTTTTTGAGTAGCTGAAGAGACCAGGATTTCAATTTTTTCCAAAAATTGTCTCGCCGTATTCGATTTAATATAATCAGGGTGGAATGAGCAGAAGTCTAACATCTTCCCTGTGTTGGTGGGTTTTCTAAAAAGCTGAGTGAATATTTCCCCCTCTCTTGAGGTCAAGGTTAAATCAAGGAAATTGATGCTATGGTCTTTTTCCTACTCCCGGATGTACTGCAAGGTATTTTCTAGTAAGTTAAATTCTGCCAGAATCTGAGAGGGTAGAGATTGGTCCACAATATCTACTATAATTAGGACATCATCCATGTATCTTACATAGAGAGCAAATAAGGAGGGTTGTATAAGGATTTTTGCCTCTAGCTTACTTATATAATAATTTGCTAGCAGAGGTGCTAGTGGAGAACCCATTGCAAGTCCTGAAGTTTGCCTCGTCCTAATTATAGTAGATATTGTGGACCAATCTCTACCCTCTCAGATTCTGGCAGAATTTAACTTACTAGAAAATACCTTGCAGTACATCCTGGAGCAAGAAAAAGACCATAGCATCAATTTCCTTGATTTAACCTTGACCTCAAGAGAGGGGAAAATATTCACTCAGCTTTTCAGAAAACCCACCAACACAGGGAAGATGTTAGACTTCTGCTCATTCCACCCTGATTATATTAAATCGAATACAGCGAGACAATTTTTGGAAAAAATAGAAATCCTGGTCTCTTCAGCTACTCAAAAAGATCTTCAAAAAGAAGAATTAAAGGAAATATTGGCAGAAAACAATTACCCCTCCCCATATGTGAAGAAAATATTTAGACAGGTGCCAAAAAAGAAGCAGGAAAAAAACAACTTCAAATTCACCAGCAAAATTACGTACCACAAGGGACTTTTCGAGAAACTGAAAAGGATCGGAGCAAAATATAATATCAGGCTTGCTTCAGTCGCTATGCGTTGTTTAAAAAATAAAGGAGCGATGACATCGTCCATTTATAAAATTACGTACCACAAGGGACTTTTCGAGAAACTGAAAAGGATCGGAGCAAAATATAATATCAGGCTTGCTCCAGATCTTAATAACAAAAGAAAGAAATTCCTGCCAGCTTTAAAGCAGAAAGAAGTGGGCATCCAATTGCAAGAAGGAGTAATTTATTGCATCGACTGTTAACTGCGGACTCGGCTATATAGGAGAAACAGGGAGAAGTATTAAGGTCCGAATGAAAGAACACCAAGCAGCTATTAGGAACATTAGTAACAAAACAGGGCTAGACAGACATATACAAGCAAGTGGACACTCCATAAATTGGGACTCAGTAAAAATAATCGCCCACCAGTCACATTAGTAAAGAGGAAACTAGAAGAAGGGATCGAAATAGCAAGAAGAAGAAGTACCACAATTAACGATAATTGCGGTTGGACTCTTCCAACTGAGTGGCAGCAACTACTCCAGTGACGTAGTCCTGATGACGAACTAGGCTTTAGTTCGAAAATTTGACAACCAACTTTCATGAATAATAACCTCTATAAGACTCATAAAAAAGTTATTCCACAATTTAAAAGCATGTTTCCCCAGTCTTGACTTTCTTTTCATGCTCTATTAATTAATAAAACAAACAACTCACCCACCGTTTTTTAAAAAGCAAAATTAATGTTCTTAAAAGTACTTAACATTATTTGCTACATCTTTTTACAACCAGTTAGCTCTTTACACAACACAGTAATCAGGACTACTACCAATTTTGAACTTTAATTTTACTCATGAAAAGGGGGAAGAGAATTTTTGCTCAACTGATTGATATAGTAAGAAGACACTGATGAATAGGAAAAATATACATTTCATTAGGAAAATTAATTAAAAATTATGAAGTGATGTTCTACACTATTTTTTACCATTTCAATAATATTATATGACTACTAGTTTGTTTTATGGACAGTTTAGCATTTTCTAAACTACTATAATTATTTTTTACTAACTAGTACATAAGCCGATTCTCACTTTAAACAAGAAAGATGACACCGAATTTTTGGTTGCAATGAGCACATCTTTTGAATCCTTTCTGTCGCAAATTAAATTTATCAAAGTTATTCAAAGTCAGTGGAACTGGTTAAGAAAACAATCAACCAGGTTTCTACAATGGATAAAACATCCAGAAATAGAAACAGCTATTTACTTCCACCAGCAGCTAAAAAGTATGTTGCAAAAATTAACAAATGATGCACCAAAAGTTTCTCATAGCACAAGGAAGATATCAGAGGCAAAGAGATTTTCAAATTGAACAGTTAAAAGAAGAAATGTACATGTAGAAGGAAACATGATATAACTCTAAGCCTTCTAGTTGAAAATAGGCAAAAAATATTCTTCATGGAAAAGCTATGCTAAAGAAAAATAAATTTTCAAATATGTTTCCTGGAAGCAGATATATTAAGAAAGAGGTTTGACGTTTACACCCTCTAGCAGGCAATCTGTGCATTATTTAAAGAGGATATGGCTCAAAATTTCTATTGTAACGAATGGCATACAGCATACAGTAAAAAAAAAAAAATTTGCAATAAGGTTTTTAGAAATGGAGATAGCTGCAAACTGAAGTACACAAACACCACCTAGAGACAGAACTGTGAACTGTAAAACTCCTCATATTCTAACTTAAAGTGTTCTACAAGGTAAATGGCATCCAGTGTTGAAAGAATTTTTTAGCAGGTCATTTTTTTTTTTTTTTTTTTGGAGGTTTAACGACCATCGTGAGCAACTCAATGGGCTATAAGCAGTCGCCCGTCCCTAATTTAGGGTCACTGGTTCCAGGAAAGGGAGAGAGCCAGTGCCGTAAGACAAACACAACATCCATGCCTCACCGGGATTCGAACCCGGACCCCGTTCGGACGTATGATCAAAAGCCATCGCTTAGACCACTGCGCCACTGGGGCGGCAACAGGTTTTTTGTAAAAAAAAAAAAAGATTGTGTTTATGTTATTGGGTTGTCCATCCGTCCGTCTGTAGACATGATATCTCTGCAACTATTAGTCCAATTTGAAAAAATTCTTTTTGCATTGGGAAGCTTGAAATATGCGAATGATGATCCTTCATTTCATCACTAGAGGGCGTAAATGCAGATGATATCGAATTCAAAAATACGTTTTTTTCCACATATTTGCTTTTAAACATCCGATTGAAAAAATTATTTTATCTTTCGATTCCATTTATGTCGAAGAGTATTTTAGATATAGTTACTTTTTCAAATTACACATAGATTTTCTGCTAGAGGGCGTAAAAGTAAATTAAGTTTTTCCTGATAACTCTTCTTCTAAAACTCCGATTTAAAAAAAAAAATTCAGCGGATACACCTCCTGATGAAAAATCTTTTGCATATAATTTCAAATTTTGGCCACCAGGGGGCGTACGTCTTAATTTCCGCTTCTGAAGTATTTGCCATAAAATCTGAGCTTCTAAAATATCGATTAAAAAATTCTTTCGTGGACTGATGCCACTCACATCAATAAACCTTTTCGGAATATTTTCTTCTTAAAATATTCCACAGTTTCTCCGCCACGGGGCGTGGATATATATCTTATTTTTGTCAATATCTCTACTTTTAGGAGTCAGATTTGAAAAATTCCTTCTTTGTTGGATAGTGTTTTCAGTGTGACATGTTTTTCATATAATTTCAAAATTTTCAAGTAATTCGTAGACTTTCCGCTAGGGGCGTAGAGGTAAATTGCGTTTCTCCCTATATCTCTGCTTCTAAATCTCCGATTTTTAAAAAGTTCTTTCTACACCGGATACAGCTTCTGATGGGAAATTGTTTGCACATAATTCCTAATTTTTGAAAAAAAAATAAATGGTTTGGCCACCAGAAGGCGTAAATCTCAATTTTCGGTTCTGATGTATTTGCAGCAAAATATGAGCTTCTAAAATCTCGACTGAAAAAAAGTCGTTTGTTGACCGATACTACTCCTGTTGACAAACCTTTTAGGAACATTTTCTTCTTGAAATATTGCATGGTTTCTACGCCAGGGGCGTAGATGTATATCTTATTTTTGGCAATATCTCTACTTCTAGGAGTCCGATTTGAAAAACTCCTTCTTTGTTGGATAGTGTTTCCGATGCAAAATGTTTTTCCTATAAATTCAAAATTTCCAAGTAAATCATAGACTTTCTGTTAGGGGGCACAAAGGTAAATTGCATTTTCTGCGTTATTTCTGCTTCTAAAACTCCGATTTGAAAACTTATTCCTGTATCGCACACAAGACCTGATGGAAAATATTTTCCACATAATTTCTAATGTTTGGTAAAGAATGGTTTGGCCACCAGGGGGCATGAGTGTTAATTTGTGCTTCTGATCTATTTGTAGCAAAATCTGGGCTCCTGAAAACTCGACTAAATTTTTTTTTTCTTGGACTGATACCGCTCATATGGAAAAACTTTTGAGAATACTTTCTTCCTAAAATAATGCATGGTTTTCCCACCAGGGAACGTAAAGTCACATCTTATTTTTGTCGACATCTCTGTTTCTAAGAGTCACATTTCGAAAATTCTTTCTGTGTTGGAGAGCGTTTCCGGTGCGAAATGTTTCTCCTATAAATTCATGTTTTTCTTAACGCACAAGTCTGCAACCAGAGGGTGTACGCTCACAATTCCGTTTACAGCAATATCTGAGGGATTAAAAACCCGACTGCAAAACTTCTTTCTTTCGTCAGATACTATTGTTTTCTATACCGGTTCCATTGACTTTGAATAGCTTTATAGCTTTGATAAATTTAATTTGCATCAGAACGGATTCAAAAGACGTGCTAATTACACCCAAAAATTTGGTGTCATCTTTCTTGTTAAATCATGCATGTAGAAGCAGAGATTTTAAGAAAAACAGCTTAAGCATTTGTGGCACCTAGTGGTGAAGTTGTGGATTATTATGGGAGAAAAATACACACGCAGTTTTCATTGTTAATAGTATCTGACCGAAAAAGATTTTTAATCGAGTTTTTAGTCCCACAGATGTTGCTATAAACAGAAATTTGAACTAATGCCTTCTGGTGGCAGACTTGTGCATTAAGAAAAAGTTGAAATTATATGAGAATCATTTCACACTGGAAATGTTCTTCAACAAAGAAAGGATTTTTCAAATCAAACTTTTAGAAGCAGATATAGACAAAAATAAGATATACATCTATGCCCTGGTGGAAAAACTATGCATTATTTTACAAAGAAAGTATTCTCAAAAGGTTTTCTAAGGTGAGCGCTATTAGTCCATGAAAGAATTGTTTCAGTCAATTTTTCAGAAGCCCAGATTTTGCTTCAAATACATCAGAAGCAGAAATAAACACTTACACCCCTGGTGGCCAAACCATTCTTTACCAAAAACTAGAAATTATATATAACTTAAAACATTTCTTATCAGGAGCTGTATCCGATACAGGAAGAATTTTTCAAATCAGAGTTTTAGAAGCAGAGATATCAGAGAAAATGCAATTTACCTTTTACAGCCCCTAGCAGAAAGTCTATGCATTCCTTGAAAATTTAAAAATTATGAGAGAAACATTTCACAGAAACTATTTAACAAAGAAGGAATTTTTCAAATCGGACTCTTAGAAGCAGAGATATTGACAAAAATAAGACATACATCTTATGTTCCCTGGTGGGAAAACCATACATTATTTTAAGAAGAAAATATTCTGAAAAGGTTTATCGACATGAGCGGTATCAGTTCACGAAATAATTTTTTCAATCGATCTTTTAGAAGCTCATATTTTACTACAAATACATCAGAAGCAGAAATTAACTCTTACATCCTCTGGTGGCTAAACCATTCTTTACCAAAAATTAGAAATTATACGGAAAACATTTCCACCAGGAGCTGTATCCGATGGAGGAAAAATTTTTCAAATCAGAGTTTCAGAAGAAAAGATTTCAGGGAAAACGCAATTTACTTTTATGCCCCCTAGTGGAAAATCTATGTGTAACTTGAAAAACTGACTATACCTAAAATAGTCTTTGATACAAATGGAATCAAAAGGTAAAAGGATTTTTTTAATTGGATATTTGGAAGCAAATATATGGAATAAATGTATTTTGAATTCAATATCATCTGCATTTACACACTGTAGTGGCGAAATTGTGCATGGTAAAAAAAAAAAAAAAAAAAAACAGAATGCAAGGATCATCATTCTCACATTTCAAGCTTCCCAATGCAAAAATAATTTTTCAAATCGGACTAATAGTTGCAGAGATATGGTGTCCACAGATAGAAGGATAGATAAAAAGGGAACATAAGCACGATCTTCTTTACAAAAGACTTGCTAAAAAAAAGCTGTCTTACTGGTTTTTTTGGCATATATGCAAGTGTGTGTGTGTGTGTGTGTGTGTGTGTGTGTGTGTGTGTGTGTGTGTGTGTGTGTGTGTGAGAGAGAGAGAGAGAGAGAGAGAGAGAGAGAGAGAGAGAGAGAGAGAGAGAGAGAGAGAGAGAGAGAGAGAGAGAGAGTAAAGTTAAAGTAGGCTACCATTAAAAACAAAATACTGTGAGAAGAAATAAAAGATAACAATTTCTGGACATTTAATTCAGTATTAAAGAAATCTAAATCTAAAATCATCTGCAAATTAAAACTTCCAGAAGCTGTGCAACAAAGAGCACTTTGCCTGACTGAAGACAAGGACTACATGATTCAGTTCAATTCCTTTCCCCCAGCTCTGTGACCCTTTACAAGTACAACGGGTGTTGCTGTTAAATATTGACAGCCCTTGTCCCAACACCAGCAGCTTTCTGACACATTAAAAGCAGCATGAGAATTCAGCACTTGTCTTGTGCCCAGCAGTTGAGCAAGTGCACCACAAATTATTACTTTGCCAACTCAATCATGCAACATATGTTTGAATTTCTTACTTAGTTATTTTACTCAGAATCTTTCGGTTTAATTAAGAATAAACAAAATGCTTATTTATTTTATTTTTAATATTTTTACATTTAAAATACAAACAAAAAGAAAAAAAGAAAAAAGAGGTTGGCAATGGTAGAACCAAAAGCACGTATTATGCACCAAAAGTATCACTTTTCATGATTAATTCATTAAAAAGGTGAGATTGAGTAACTCAGAAAATGAACCAAAGTAATGATGGTAATTTCAGTCTTCAGATTATATTTTGCAATTTAAAGGAAATCAAAAGCATACACTTTTTAAACATGAAAAACAAAATATAATACAAAATACCATTTTTCTTAAGCTCAGAGAGAAATGTATGATGTGTATAATTATCATGAAATGGCTGTTCTTGGTAAAGCACTTTCTTCCAGCAGGGAGGTGAAAAAATGTTTTTCCTTACAAACAGCATTGGAATTACCTTCAGAAAGATTATATATGTACATATAAACATTGGCAAACACACAAGTACACACTGATACCACTGTTAAATCCCAGAAATGAAACAAGAAACAACTCTTAAAATGTAAAAATTTAAATGACAAAAGTTGAAGTCAAAAACTGTTAAAAGAACAGCATTTACAGCATAACCCCTTAATTCTATAACATATTTATTCATAAAATACTCTGAAATTAATGTATACTGGATGTGATAATACATTGTAAAAGATACAGAATAGACAACCTTCAATACTACAAGTGTTGTTTAAAAAGAAATTTAAGATAAAAAACAGGCTATCCAGAAAGTAATGTTCCACATATTTTGCAGTCAAAATCATAAGCATGAATACAAAACTTTTTGTGCTATGAAGTTTAATAAAATGTACTACCCTGATGTACAGGTTTTCGCAACAGTACGACAGTTAGCACTGTTGCAGCAAGTCACCAAAGTAGTGCAACAAATGGCATGTAGTTCCTTATCATGGAACAAGAATCAACTCTAGGGAAACATTCACAAGAAACTTGGGAATGCTTATAGAAATTCTGCAGTTAACAGAAGCACCATTGGTCACCAGGAAATAAAAATTCAAGGTGAATCCATTAGTAAGTAAAATCATGATCACTGCATTTTAGGATTATGAATGTGTATTACCTACAACTCTTGTACTTATGACAAGTTGGGAAAAAACCCCAAGAACCACTTTGATAAGCTTGGCTGCTCAAGAATCAGGCAGAAATCTTGCTTTAGCACAACAATGCATATCCTCCATCCAAGCCTGAAGACTTAAAAAGTCACTTTAAAAGTTGGCTGGCCTATTATACCAAATCTGCCTTATGCCCTGCCCTAGTTTTATCCGATAACCAATTGTTCAACCCGTTGATGAATGCCATCTACTATAAAAGGTTTAAGGAGGGTGGCATGTTGATGAATGCCATCTACTGTAAGTGGTTTAAGGAGGATGGCAGAATGACATGAAGAGCATGGTAAAAAATATGAAAAGAACTGGTAAGAAATACAGATACCTGTCCTTTGTATTAATGAAGTCATGGCAAAATCCTAGTGATGAGATAACTTAAAAGGGAATTTAGCAATATGAGGATTACTAGGATGACTTTATTTTTACTTTTTTTGTCAAATTTTTGGGTTGCACACCAACCCATCATCAAGACTTACTTAAGAAAGTAGGTGCTGCCACTCAAGCAATAATGCCCAGCTTTTTCTGTTAATCACCTCTTTTTCTTTTGATTTGTAGACTTTCCTCCAACTTCCATGTTACAAAATGCTGTTGATGTGAAAGAATCTAAATTTAAAGAGTCCCAGTTAATCAAATGTCTGGAGCTTTGTATGTCTGTTACGGCCTGTCCTGTTAGAAACGTTTCTTATGGCGGCTTTATGTTCTGCTATGTGGGCTCGAAGTTGTCTCCCTGTTTCTCCTACAGATGTGTTATCACAATTGGAGTGTACACTCTGGACCATTCTTTCCTGTTGTAGGACATTTTTCTTTTTGTCTAATGAAAGAGATTAATTTTTAAATTTTATTGTTCACGTATGGGGCAAGTTGAACATGGAATTTTAAACTAATCCAAGCTTTTCAAATAAACCCTTATGGTAAGTGACCTTTCTGATAAGTTTGATGTTACTGCTTGATTGTTTACAATTTAACTTTATTTTTTGTAAAAAAAAATTCGACTTTGTAGAAAGATAATTATTTTCACCAAGTGTACTTTTTGGATTCTTCAGAAACATTGAAGAAACTCCATAAAAAAAGTATTAAAAAGTACTCTTGCTGAATAGTACTCTTGCCGTATATCAGTGTAAGTAGTATTTTTCAAATTTCAGCAAATCAAAAAGGCATTTTGACATTGCAGAAACTCATTTGATCAGCTGTGTTCTAGGTGTTGATATATGCATTACCAACTAACTAACCATTAACTTATTGTTGAAATAACCATAGTTTATCTTGAATCACAAAGTGATACTTGTTCCTTTAAATATATTTAGCAAATTTTTAAATAATTGTTAATAATTGAAAAAAAAACTAACTTTAATTGGCTATGATTTGAAGCATGATAAATCCATTTTCAATGCCACAAAATGTTCTCTTTTCCTCAATATAGTTCATAATATTGTAGAGACATCAACAGCTAACTCGTCCTGGGGAAGATGGTTTGTCTTTTAAGCAATATTATGAACTGACTTCTTCTTTGACATTGGAGAAGCACAATTCTAGATATTTCTTACTTAGCAATACATTTTAATCTGTCTCAAGATCATTTTTGATACATAATTTAACATAGCATTCAATACTTTCATATTTACACACATACTAATTTTCATAAAATTAGTGGGAAATAGATGTCATGGTTATTTTAGACTTGTACAATAACTTTGCATTACATATATATATATATGTTATTTTTATAGAAGATATTTTTGTTATCTTTTTGAGTTCATTATTTTGATATACTGAAACAATTTTGTTCCAGACCCAAGTGCAGTAATCAAGAAGTAGTTTCTAATAATTTGATTAAACCAGGTGAAATGTAACAGGACTTAAATCCAGGGCCAGATGGAACTTTTGCAAAGCCAGGGGCAAAACGTCATTGTGGGGACCGGCGAAAAATTTCATTGCGAGACCTAGAAAACAATATCTCGTAGATAATGAATAATAAAGTTGTCACAAGAAAAATGTCATCCATAGAGAACACACCCAAAACTATGATAAAGACAAAAAATGGTTGTTTCAAAGAAATATTTGCTTTAACTTAAGAAAATGACCATAATATGGATTGAAACTCGAGAGAGAGAGAGAGAGAGAGAGAGAGAGAGAGAGAGAAAGAGAGAGAGAGGGTGTGTGTGTGTGCGTGTGTGTGAAAAGTTTTAAAATCCACAATATATTCTTTTTGGGGAGAGGGGGGCAGAGGTTGTACTAGGACTTTTATAAAAACTTCCTCACAAAATGATAAAAATGTACCTGCGTAGCAAATATTTTTGCGCAGAAAATTATTATGATCCTTCTAAAATAAATTCATATAGGTTTTTTCTCTGATACACGTTTCAGTGATCGATTTTATAACTGACAAATTAGTGACTTTTTAATTTTTTTATATGCATTTGTATTATGAAAATTGTTTTTTTGTAATTTCTCATACTGTTTTTAAAGTCACTGATAATTGGCCTTCATGTATAGCCTAAAAACAACTTTCATATTGTTCCTTTTATTTCTTTTAAAATATAAGTATCTGGTTCTGAAAAACCATATGAATATGGTCTACATCAATGTGCAGAATAACTCATCACATGAGGTATATTGCTCAATATAGTTCTCATTATCTCCAAACTCTGTGCACATTCTTTACATGTGCGCAGAGTTTGAACATTCACATTGAGAAATATACTTCATGTGATAAATATCTGGTTTACGCACAAATTGTTGAATACATGTAAGTAGAGAGCCACAAAATAATGAAATTTAATTTGCTATTTCATGAATATGGAAAATATTAAGGTGGCTACAATAATCATTTGAAATCTGAAAATATCTCTGTACAGCAAAGGGTGATAATCTATTTGAAGGTGGAGGGGATTGGAAACTAAAAAAAATATTTTAAAAAGACTTGTGCCTTAAAACTTGCAAAAGCAAATAACAAATATGAGAAATTCTACCAAAAATTATTGTTTTTATTTCCTAAACTGTGGGGTGTCACGAAGGCGTGGGGGCTGGGGTGACTGCCCTGGTTGCCTCCTATGGTCCAGCCAGCCCTGACTAAGTCAGAACCACTTCTGATAAAAAGGAACTTTAATGCCCTTCCTTTTTTCCCTAATCTTCCCTTTTTTTTTTTTTTCATAGGGATTTCTGGATCTCACATTCAGTGGATTTTTCTCTTTATCAGAAACATGCAACAATTGTGATTTTAAGGCTACCATTTCTATATGTGTGTTTCGTTACTTTTATTCAGATTGATCCTCTATGGTGGAAGTTTGTAGTGGTCCTTCCGAAAACAAATAGCCATCGCTATGGTGCGTCATCAGTAAAAGACATTGTCATGTGTCTGGAAGGCACTAATCAGAGTATAATGCTATTTGTTGCATCAATACTATTCAAGTTATTTTTATAAGAGAATAGTAATGTCAGCCATTAGGAGGTATGCCGTGAGCTAGTAATGGAGGCTGTTTTTCAGTTGCTCAAAGTGTATGGCTCTTGGGTAGCAGCTTGCACTGCGATTTCATCTTGCACAATTTGATGCAAACTTTGCCTTGAAATTCAGCTGGATAACAGATCTCAACCAGATAAAAAAAATAAACAGAATAGAATGAAAAGAAAATATATTTATTTTCACTTTAATCATTTTAAGGCTTGAGTGTGTACGGATGTTCTTGGATTCCTGGGGGAAGTTTTTTTCTTTCTTGCCTTGTAGAAAGTAAAGCTTGTTTTAATTAGGACAGCACTAGTGAACAATGTTATACAGCAATATCAGAACTTTTTCAATATCTCTCTATTCTAAAAAAAAGCAACTGCTGCTGCCGCTGTTTTAGAAATTTCACTACAGTCTTGCTTTCCTAGCTCGCAGCGCAAAACGTATTGAACACAAAAATATGAAATTTACATTGTTTGTAGAGAATTGTTTGGAGAACACGCTGAAATAAAGTTTCTCTATTCTAGCGATACTTCAAGAGCTATTGTATTTCAAAGTTAAGGTAAGCAAAAAGTGCTAGCAGTTCGCGTTTCGGACACACTCACAGCGATAGAACCACGAAATTTTGTAGGTGTGTAGTGTCATGACCGGATTTTTGCACTTCGTCGCCCTTTTTTTTAAATTTCGATTTAGTTTACGAGAAATTAAATTTCTAAATTTTACAAAATTCTCTATTTCGTGATGGGATCCATTTAAAAAAATGGATATATGGCAAACTATAAATCATAATGCATTGCAATTTTTGCAGCATAAACTTACAACTATCGTCCCTTTTTTACAAAAAAAAAAAAAAAAAAAAAAATTAAGAAAAAGTCATTTTCTGATTTTTAAGCATTTTTTAAAGACACAAAGGAAAGAAACGAACGGCTTGTCTGTCTTCACGGTAACCACAGATTAACATTCTGGTCCCATGACCTGCTGCCATGGTGATGCAGAGAATTTGTTATGCATATGTTTTGTTGGTAAAGCTATCTCAGTTGTTTAAGGTGGACGTCAAGTAATTTTGCTCCCTATACTTCCAATGAAAAACTTCTGTACACATTTTCTTCACAATTAATGCATTCCCAAGGATGAAAATTTCAACATCGTTAAAATAGCTTCATTTCATAACTTGGAATACTTAATATTTTCTAAAACATAACCATAATTATGCAATCCAACATTTGTTTGTCTACTGACGTCATCAAAGTACAGGTCACACCATCTTTTTTCTGGACAATTAATGCGTTTCCAAGGATGAAAATGTGAACATTGATTAAAATAGCTTTATTTTATAATTTGGAATACTTAATATTTTCTAAGACATAACCATAATTATGCAATCGAACATTTGTTTGTCTACTGACATCATCAAAGTACAGATCGCGCCATCTTTTTTCTGGTTCCAACACCACCAAAGGAAAAGTTAGTGATTTTTTATATAATTATGGTTATGTTTTAGTTAAGTATTCCAAGTTATAATATGAAGTTATTTTAATCGATGTTCAAATTTTCATCCTTGGGAACACAATAATTGTGAAGGAAATGTGTACAAAAGTTTTTCCATTGGAAGTATGGGAAGCAAAATTACTTGATGTCCACCTTAATGGTTTAGCATAACGGTTTACGGAAATGCTTTTTGGACCACTTTTGTTTTCCTTAGTGGTAAATTTAGTAACTGCTATTAGTTCAAACGACAAAAGTCCGACCTTCCGAAAATTAACGACAGTAAAAAAACCTCTGAAATTTCAGAATAACAAGCCTTATTTGCTTAGACATGGAATAAAAATTGAAATTTATATGAATTTTCCAGTTTTTATTTCATGTGATATACTTGGAGATTGGGCTGCAGGGCCCGAGCGCTACTCTGGAAACGAGCGTAGCGAGTCTAGAGGCGCAGCCCCTAGTGTTTTCAAATAAAAGAACAAAAGGGAAAACACGGAGCAAAATGATGGTACAGATGCATCATCCTATGCAAAGATGAATTCTCCTGGTGCCAGATAAGAGATCCTGAGTAATAAAGCTCCACATATTTCTATTACTACCAAAAAATATTGAAGATAGAACGAGTATGCTATTTTCATGGGTTCTAACAGATAGCCCTTGATTTTAACATTTGGATAGCTTGGTAGTAATTGATGTCATGGCTATTCCTAGACTTGATACACTATAAATTTCACTAAATTATGGGTTTTACACAGGAATAAATGGAGAAGTTTGATACGACAACAGTAAGTAAAAACATCTGGTAGTTTGTATTTCTTTTTGGAGCTAACCTCTGAATCTCAGAGAACAGCTTAGTGATATGTATGTATGTATGTATAAAGGAAATTACTTACAGTCAAATTTTCGGGTAGCGCCCCTACCTTTCCTCACGACTACACTACAGTAGGTGTTGCCATTCGTTAGCTAAATTCCAACCTTTCACATCATTTAATGTTGTACCTCTTTTTCTCTGAATTTCCAGTCCTTCTGACAACTTTCTCTTGAAAAAGGGATGTTGATGTGTCAGAACTTCTACAGAGTCCCAAAGCACTTTATGTACTGTATTTTGAACATGTCTGTCCAAACCTGTTTTGTTTGTCAAATTTCTAATTACAGCTTTATGTTCTGCTAATCTGGTCATAAGCTATCTGCCTGTTTCTCCCACATAGCTGAGACCACACTCACACTTTATGTTGTAGACCACTCCTTCCTGTAACAAGATGTTTTCTTTTTTTTGCTTTAATTTGGGAAGGTAGTTACTAATTTTATTTTGTAATCCTGGAGCCAGTCTGATTAGAAATTTCTCACTAATCCTCTGAAGTTTTTCAAACAGTCCTTTATGGTAAGTAACTTTTCTACTTAACTGAAACAATTTAGTGTTTGACTTTTGCTTCTTTTCTTTTTTATTAAGAATTTTGTTGACTACTAGAGAAGGGTAATTATTATCTTCCAAAATTTTTTTCAGTTCTTCCTTTTGAGCATATTTTAACAATTTTGAAGAATTTAGAATGTTAATCTTTTCCAAAAAATGAGTGGCCAAGTTTGTTTTTATGTACTTAGGGTGATTTGACTGATAGTCTAACATTTTATGACTGTTGGTAGGTTTCTTGTATAACCTTGTTTCAATTTTTCCTTTTTTTTTTTTAGTCCAGAAAATTGAGTTGATTATCTTTTTGCAGTTCAATGGTGAATTGCAATTTGTCATTTGTCATGGTAGGGGTGCTACCCAAAAATTTGACTGTAAGTAATTTCCTTTATTCCTGTGTAAAACCCATAATTTAGTGAAATTTATAGTGTATTTGGATAGCTTTTTGATTTCACATAAAACAAGCATTCTTTGTACTAAAGAAAAAGAACTACCTGCTGCCACATCATATTTCTTTTTATAGTTAAATGAATATATTTAACAAGTCCAATTTTGATAACAAATTAAGAGTGTCTTCTTAAGAGGCTGGAATATTTTCTTTTTCCACATGTTTTGGGCATCTTCACAAGCATAATGAGAAACTTATTATACATATAGTTAGTAACAGTCCTTGACTTATAGCTATGATGATTGAACACTATGGTGAAACATAAAGGAAAGAAAACATTTTCTTGAACAGAAACAGACAAAATATATGTTAATTTAAGTTTTTCATCATAAAACAGAATTTGCTAAACACGTATTGTTAAATGCAAACAAATTATTTATTTTCACTCACAGACAAAACAGTGAATGTTTTTGTAATGAGACATGACATTTTCTGGACAAAAAACGCATCTATAAAGAATGATTTATACAGAGGGCGAGTCGAAAGTTTTACAATATTTGCATAAATGCATGTGTTCCAGCAGGTATGTCATGTGTTTAAACTAGTTCAAGTTGCACACTGCAGTCATCAAAAGGGATATGAAGTGGTAGTTGTTGCTGTGAACAGCACTGCATGTCATCATTCTGTCTGTGGTTGGGACGCCTAAAAGATGAACAGCTACAACCGGCTAATTAGGGAACTCTTGCTTTACGAGTTTGAACTCGGCCATAATGCTGCTCAAGCAACACGAAACATTTGCCATGCGAAAGGGGAAGGTTACATGAACCACAGCACCATAACCAGATGGTTCAAGAAATTTTTCTCTGGTGACAGAAACTTCAAAGATTAGCCAAGGTCAGGAAGGGCGCAAACAGTGGATTTGGAGGCCGTGCGCCTGGCCGTAGAGGCAAATCCGACAATCAGCACCCAGAGATTATCAGGCGAGCTGGGCATATCACAGACCATCGTGGTTCGTCACCTTCAGGACCTTGGCAAGGTCTACAGGAGTTGCCACATTGTTTCTCATGAGGCCAGCTGAAGCAAACCACCGAGTAGAAGAGTGCACAAATCTCCTAGAAAACCCGCACGATGTACGTTTCCTCAAGAGAATTGTTATGTGCGATCAAAAGTGGGTCTATTTACATAATCATAACACACAATGGCAGTGGTTGAGCCTGCGCCAGCTTCCTGAATCTGTTGCCAAACGTGGCCGCTTTGAGCACAAGGTGATGATGCTCTGTGTCTGGTAGAATTTCAAGGGGATAATCCATTACGAAATTGTTCCAGATGGTCGGATGATCAACGCCAACCTCTACTCTGAACAGCTGGAGCAGATGTATGACGTTTTGGAGGAGAAGTACCCGGCACTGGTGAACAGAAAGCGCGCTCTCCTACAGCAGGACAACGCTTGGCCTCATACCACACGAATGACCAAGGCAAAACTACAAGAACTTGAGGGCATCGGACTGATGCCAAACCTAGCATATAGTTTGATCCTTGCCCTGTCTGATTATTACTACTTGTTCCTGTCCATGGCCTACTTCTTTCGAGGGCGGCAATGCAACAACCAGGAGGAGGTGGCAGCTGGGGTGAAGGAGTTCTTCACCTCAAAGGACAAGAACTGGTACTGCCGTGGAATTGAAGACCTGGCAGACACATGGCTAAAGATGGTGCAGCATGATTGCCTATATTTTGAATGCTAGTCAGCTTTCTTCATAAAGGTACATATGAAGACATAAAGTGCTCCAAATATTCCAAAACTTTCAACTCACCCTCTGTAATACAATGGTTATATTCATCAACAGTAAATGGGTATTCAGAAAGAATATAGTCAAACTTGTTTGTATTGAACTTGAGGGACCAACAGTAATAACTGTTCGACATGTGGAATAGTTGGATATGTAAAATTCAATAAAAAAAAATTCATACATTTGCTGAACTATAATTATTTCACAACACATGGTACTAATATTGCCAAACATTGAGCCTCACTTATTTTTTTCAAGTATTTTAGGTGCTGTAAAAATGCCAGGTGACATGCATTAAATTTAATGTGATATTAGGGAAAGGTTTTTGCTATATTAAATTAGAAATGGACTTACCACCCTGAACTTTTTATTCGTTTATGCCAAAAAAAAAAAAAAATCTGTTTGCTTTGCCTGCTTTTTATATTACATGCCGGCTATAAAATGCTTCTCTATACTTCTTGAATTTTAGTAAGTAAGCTTTATCTGCTACCATCAAGATCTGAATAATATTGTCGCTGCTGCTTTTATGCTAAGTAGAGTGGTGCTGATTCCACCCTGCTGGCCACATCGCTATCACACTCATTGGTCACTGTTGCATCTACAATTATATCAGAATCAGTTCTTTCACCTGCAACTTAAACATCTAAATCAGCTTCCAAAAAATCTCTAATTTGTAAATTTTCAGATGCAGCTCTATAAACAGTATATAGTTTGGGAAGTAGTTGCCAAAACATGCCTCTCTCATTCACATAAATGGGGGCTTGATACCTCGACTCTGTGTGAGCCTAATTTTATTACACCCATCTTTGAATCGACTGCTTGACTTTCTCCAGATGCTACCTTCTGACAATACTATAGTGGATTTTAAATAGCTACAACCACCATTTTTGCACTAAGTGTGTGTATAATGAGTTTCTCATGCTTTTGAAGATCCATAAAAAATCCTTCTTACAAAATTGAGATGCAAAATTCTTTGCTTTCTGTTGCAACACTGGACAGGAGACAGGTATGTTACAAGCCCTGACATCCACAAACTACTTGTGAAGGACTATTTCCACATTATACACACAGTCTACACATATGTTTAGCATCATTATCCTTCAAAAGTTCACTCAATTTCCCTTTGGTGTTTTATTATTTTTAATTGTGCTTACAGGTCTCTTCAGTATCTTAAAATGATTTGCTACATCACGTTTTTCTTTTTCACTACTTTCAATTTGGGAAACTATTTCCAGCTTTGCTGAAAACAAAGTTTTGTCTTCATTTGCTCACCATTTCATAAAGCAGTACTGTGCCCACAAGCATTTTAACCCTTAAAGTCTCTGATGTACCTAAACCAAATGGTGCCCCAAATTTTCTTGATTCTTGAAACAGAAATGTTCAATTATCAGCGCGATTTTATGAAAACTACGGCAAAACAATTCCCTTCCTCTTGTAGTCCTATATTCTTTATTCCATAACCCAAGGCATGATGGGAAATGTCTAGTCCCCTAACAAGGACATCATGCCACTGAGTAGAAATAAGCAACTCAAACATCTCTCCTTTCTTAGGTTCTATGTTATTCTTATAGGCCTTTTAGCAGACAAACCAGTCAGAAATGATTTGGTTCAGTTATTTCTCATAAATTACCACTTTGAATAACAAACCTAAAGGAAAGCAATGCTTTCTGATGTGCAGGTTTACTTGTTCCATAAGTGTTCTGCCCATTCCTTAGACAGTGAATATATTCATCCAAACTGATCTGAACCCATTTTGCTAACCCTGATTTAATGGGTTCTTACTTAGTGTCCCGGAGGAAAGCATTCT
Organism: Macrothele yani; assembly: GCA_039090855.1. NCBI lineage: Eukaryota > Metazoa > Arthropoda > Arachnida > Araneae > Macrothelidae > Macrothele > Macrothele yani. The sequence goes on from CM077012.1 coordinate 65,298,104, forward strand.
CAAGGACAGAACCTCCCCAGTTTGTAGCCTTCAGGCTCTTTCTGGACACAAACAGGATTAAAATTGCTCCTTCCATTACATTCAGAAGTCCTCCACTTTAAAGAATTTGTGCATGACCTTAAATAAGCTCTTGCAGCATGGTTTTGAAGTCCTAGGTGGTGTGTTACAGTTGAAGACCAGATTCTGTTAATGTTTACTGGGATTAAGGGCATCAAATGTTCGATATATATTATGACTGCTATGTATTGTTTGATATAACCTTTCTTCTTCCTATATTTTGCAATGCAGTTTTCACAGTGACTTTCTGAAGTTTGATAAGAATAATTTGATGTATTCGTATCAGATATAAATGAGGTTCATTGTATTTGAGAAAAGTAAATCTTGAATAGGTGAAAAAATATGATTATTTTTCCTACAGTGATTTAAAAGAAAATCTTAAGTGTTTTGTTTAGTCTACTACATGTTACTTGACAAACTTGATACAATTTGAGATTTTCTGCACATTCAAGTTACTAAGTCACGTAAAAAAATTTTTTTGGCTTCAGTAACTTTTTTCAACAAGGTAGGGCCCCCCACACTTTGCCAACGATGTCTGCACATTCTTGGATTACCACTTCACTACAGGATGGATTGGGAGAGGATCAACGTTCATTGCATGCCACCCCCTCTCCCCAATCACCAGACCTGACTCTTTTCTGTGGGAGTTTGTTAAGGACCAGGTGAACGTTACACCAGTGTGTAATCTGGAAGACTTACGTGACAGAATTTGACTGCAATCAACAACATGATGCCACAAACACTTCTCAATGCATAGGCTGAAGTAGAATACCGGTTGGATGCTTGCCAAACCACCAATGAAGCTCATATCAAAGTTTATTAGAAATGTAAAAAAAATAAAATAAAATAAAAAAACCTCTTAGTTTGTGTATCTGGAACAATACATGTTGCTTATAAATTGTGGTAAGTTCAGAATTTATGATACAGTCAAAACTCGTTTTAATGAAATAAGAAGGAAAAACACATTACAACGAAAAAAAACCCGTGAACTTGTTTGGTTTAATGTATATATATATAGGAAATATAAAACTTTATAACGAAATACTTAACGATGAAAAACACTTTATTACGAAGTAAAATTCTAGGGAAAAATGCTCAAGCAAAACTTTATAACGTAGCAAATTTCCCCCTCTTAAAAATTCTAAATGATTTAGCTGCTATGGAACGTCAACAAAAGAACAAAAATGACTACACGTTTTGCCAAAGCTATCTTTTCTCTCCCTTTCACCCCTGATTTAATGCACTCATTGTGTCTCTTTGGAGTAAACAGTGTAGTGTTTTACCCTAAGGTGCATTTTCTATCTTAAAGTCATTTAAAGGTCAGACTTCCCCCAACCCCTTAACAATAGTGGAGGTTTTAACATCAGAGCACCCCTTCAACTTGTTTGGTGATTGACAGCAATGGAATTAGCCTCAGTAGAAGGTGGTTGGGGAAGGAATTTCTTTCAGGTGAGAGATAACGTGACACAATAGACAGTAGCTAATGTACTTTGTTGACAAAACACAATCGAGGAGGATTAAAATTCCAAAACTTTCCTGTCCTCAACTGCTAGGTCCCTCAACTCTACACTTAAAATGGCAATGAGATGAAGGTGCTTAATGCTAGATGAAAAAGTAAAAATTTTAAAATGCATAGAAACTGAAAGCAGAAAGAAAGGGGAAATTGCTATGGAGTTCAGCATTCCTCAGTAGACGTTAAGCACTTGCAAAATACCATCTCCCTTACAAATATTCTTTGTCAAACTACACGTAGCCTAGGCCCGCACAATTTTGAAAGATAAAGAGAAAATCCTGAAAGCTTATGAAAACGGGAAAATTTCCACTTCTTTCAAGAGGATACATTCTGCAAAATATGCCGATGTCAAAGATGCTTTGTTCTATGGTTTAAAGATGCACATGCAAAAAACATCCCTGTGAGCCAAAGCAGTTTACAAGAGAAAGTGTGGACATTTGCATCAGCTTTAGGATACAAACATTTCGAAGTCAGCGAGGGGTTGCTTGGAAAGTATAAAAAGAGAAACGATATTTTGTGTAAAAAAGCTAGTGAAAAGCAGCTTTTTAATAAGATGACTTTAAAATTAACGATAATACCAATATGTACGTACATTATTTCTTGAAGCATATGACATTATATTATTAAGACTTAAGACGTATAAAAGAGATAAATTCTTAATATGGGAGAGGGGGGGTAAATACAGTATGTACACATAATTACAAATATGTACAGCATGCAATTTTATATAGGTATATAAATTAATTGAAGCTCATGTTATTTCATTAGTACTTTGGCAAAAACTTCCCATTACAAATAAACTTACCTTTGCTTATTTCTATGGGCACTATTTCACAATTACAGCATTGAAATCTTATGTGTAATGAAAATTTCTATGTAATAATTTTTTAACGAAAATTTCGTAATAACATTTTAATGAAAATACGTTGTTACAAATTTTTTTCTATTCCCTTTGAATTTTGTTATAATGAGTTTCAACTGTACTTTCTTTTATTACATCTAAGCAAAACACCTTGCATACTGTTCTCACTTTCACATACATGGATTTATAAACAGCTCACAGCAAAGGATTCAGACATATACAAAGCATAGATAGTGGCAATGTAGGAAAGACTTATAATTTAAGTGCCTTTGAAGAAGCTTGATTGTGACCACTAGGTAGAGGCAGGTGCAAGCATCTCAGAAACTGCGAACTTACGCAACTATGCAACAACTGTTTCAAGGGTGTACAATGAATAGTGCACTAAGAACAGAATGGTCAGGGTCTCCCTGTGGGCAGAATTGGGTGGTAGGGCAATGAGGACCAGAGAGCATTATACAAAGTATCAGATGAGCTCCACTGCATCAAGTAATTTCACATCACAACAGTATCAAAAGGAGAATTTCAGCATACACAGCCAGCTGCACATTGATATGAATGGGCTATAGCAGCAGACGCCCTGCTCGTGTAGCACTAGTATGTTAAAAACCAACAAATTTGTCTGCAGTGAGCATGGAAGCCAATAAACTGGGCCCTTGAGGAGTGGAAAAAGATTGCCTGGTCTGATAAATCATATTTTTAGTTGATCGCCTGCAGGGAGGCAACCTACACTATGATTGTAGTGATACATTTTATTATGGCTCCCCCCCCCACAATTCAGATATTGCTTGGCAAATTTCACTTATTTTCATTGTGATTTTATTCAGTTCATTTCCCATAGACGGCATCACCTGGATAACTCTTTCCCTTACATATATATATTTTTTAACACCAATGGCTAATTTTTTTGAAGCTTCAACCAAGAGCTTGTGTGATGTATTTTGCTTAATCACTAAGGACTTCTATGCATTCAATAAATCAGCTATTTGTTCCCCAAGTTTTGCACAGCTTTCTCATGTTTTATGCCATTAGCATGGAGAAGTACTTGTTGAAGTTCTAGATTAGAAATGAGGAAATTTTCGTGGCACACGAATTTTCACTATTGCAGCTGCTTTTGATAAAAACAAATAAAGTTCAGTATTTTTTAGGTTTTTCCTAAGAAAAAGTTTCAGATTTATATTGCAAATTTCCAGAGAAAATTCTTCTTCAAGCATTACTTGTTGTCACTCTTTTTTCCTAGAAAAAAAACCATATATATTAATTTAGTTTTCAATTTAGAAAAATATTGAAATGAGCTTTATTTACAGGGAGGAAAAGGTCAAACTTCAAAAGTGAACTATTATTATTTCAAAATTTCAAGGCAAAATAGTAAAAATTAAGGAACTTCAGGACACAAAAAAAAAAAAAGGAAAATCAGGACAACTCCTACTTCTGCGGACACCATCATATCTGCTTTGCTAAACACACCTGTAGAATAACGCCACCTTGTTGAATTGATACCACATAAAATACAGGTTGTTTTGGAAGCTAAGGGCAGTGTAATATGTTACTTGGCAGGTGTTCCTAATAATTAGCTACTTCATTATGTGTGTTACCAGCAATGCCTAAAATTAAGCATTGTACAGAATGCCGAAAATGGGACATCAAAGTATGAAGCACTTAACATTTCACACATTTCCCATGCATTCTATGCAATGCCAAAAGGCAGATCGGCCAAGTATAAAATACTCCCTCCAGCGACTTTTTTTTTTTTTTTACATGTTGCGAGGCACGTAACTTTCAATGCTCACGTTAAGCGCCACCAAAGCACCGCCTATGACATTTTTTTTTTTCACTTGGCGAAGCACGTGACGTTTAATGCTCAGTTCAAGCCCACGGTATTTAGTAATGATCACCATTTGCATTTCTGTATTTGTTTAGCAGTGATGAAACACACAAATTCCAATTTGTGCAGCAGATGTTAGCTCATACTGTGTTGTATGAGAATGGCAGAGCAAAGTCCAGTGTCAGGAAAAGAAATATGGCATGTTTATTGTCAATTATTATGAATGTGACAGAAAACAATTTTTACAAACTTGGAACTACTCGAGGAATTTTGAACCAACTTTATGCCAGGTCACAATTCACTTTATGTCCAATGGACTTACTCAGAGTTGAAGACATTCCCGACCACAAAATTCTTCTTTGATCAGCTGCTATCGCTCAGTCCACAGGAAATGGTCAAGGATTCATGAGTTGTATGGGCAAGACTAAGGGCCAAAATATGAAGTGCTCTTGTGTGAAAAAGAAAATTATATGTAATTCAAAATGCCATTCTAGCCTTCCTTGCTGCAACAAGTAAGTCAGTGCTAGTTGTTTTCTCTTGTTCTTTCAGTAAGAAAGTCGCATACATTGTATTTCTTCCTTGATTTTCATAAACGTCTTTTCAATAAAAGCCTTTTCATGCTTCTATTTTCATACTTTGCCTAAATAGTCCTTGTTGTTTTACATAATGCCTAAGAAAAATATATGCAACATTAAAATAACAAATATTTCACCCTTTGCCTAAAAAAGTCACGCATTCTATAGATTTTCTAGGCATTCTGTAGAATGTCTGTTTTTCACACATTGCGGTAACATACACTGAAGTGCCATAAAAACTGGTACACCAGTCTAGTACTTGGTAGGTCCCCCACGGGAGCGCATGACTGCAGAAATATGATGGGGCATGGACTCCACTAGCTTATGGAAATATGCTGTAGGCAATGCACACCATACTTCCTGCAGAGTGTTCCACAATTCAGGTGTATTCCAAGGTCTCGGATTCCTGTGTTCGATAGCGCGTCGCATGGCATCCCAAATGTGTTCTATCACAATCAGATCTGCGGACTTGGGTGGGAATGGCAACATCCCAAACTCAGATGAATGCTCCTCTAACCATAATGTGGCATCCCGACACTTGTGTGGAGGTGCATTATCCTGTTAAAACAGGCCCAACCCATCATCATGAATGCAGGACATGAACGGGTGTACCTCGTCAGAAAGGATGCACACATAGCGTTGGCCAGTCACAGACGTTTGTAGACGTACCAGGGGTCCCAATGAAGTCCAGCTAAACACACTTCATACCATTACGGACCCCCACCAGCCTGCATAGTTCCCTGTTGACAGGCGGGATCCATGGCTTCATGGGGTCTGCACCACACACAAATCCTTCTATTTGCCCGATACAGTTGGAAACACGACTCGTCAGACCAGGATACTTGTTTCCAGTCATCAAGTATCCAGTGGCGGTGTTGCTGTGCCCAAGCGATGTGCATAGCTCTGTGTCGTGCACCCATCAAGGGGACTCGAGTTGGGCATCGGCTCCCAAAGCCCATATCGTGCAGGGTACATTGCACAGTCCGGACGCTGATGCTTGTTGAGGCTCCAGCATTGAATTCCAATGATACCTGTGAGAGTGTTGCACGCCTATCGCGTGAAACGATTCTTGACAGCCGACGATGGTCACGCTCACCCAATGTCTTTTTACGGCCACACTGGTTTTCGTAGGTTGGAGGTTTTTCCAGAATTCTTGTAGTCACGGTACACCCTTGCAATGGTAGTCTGTGAAAATCCGAACATTGTTTCTACCTCCGAAATACTATGGCCCATCTCAAGAGCGTCAACAATGACACTGCGTTGAAAATCGCTTAAATCATTTTTACTTGTCATTCTCATGCCGAAAACAGCTGGCAAGGATGTCTATCGCTTTATATACGCACTGGCGGACGCAACCGAGTATGCACATAGGTAACGTTGCTATGTATTTTGCATAAGCTCGTAAGTACCAGTTTTTCTGGCACTTCAAGTGTATATATATATAAGATAGAAACACTTGTGGGGCGTTGGTGCAATATTTATGGGTTTCAGAGGGCACAAAAATCCAGCTATGCCTCTGTGCACATAGGATCTTAAGGATAAAACATACAAAAGAAGCCACACAGACCAAACAGAAATGACCAGTGCTGGAAAGCAGCGCACTACTATTGGCGACGTTACAGTAGTACACTACTTTTGTTGTAGTTTGTAGTGTAGTGTAACTATAAAAATGAAAAAGTAGTTTTGTTTGTAACATGCTACAAAAATCAAGTAGTTGTAAAAAAATTTCACGCTATATTTTTTCACTGCTTTTATGAGGAACACATTTTACTGACAGAAGGAATCATTTGACAAATTCAGCTTGACCTTCGGATGAACAAATGTTGTCCAACAGGATGCATGACCTTTACAATGCCAGGTCATAGGTCATGATTGTAGGTGGAGCATAAAAGGGAATGGCCCAATAAAGGCTAAGAGACATCTCTAAGGGGTAGGAACTGTCATAAAACAGAGAACCCTCAGTAAGCTATCAATGTGAATGTTTGACCCTGCTGTATGACCATTCTTTCAGAAAATGAGTAAATGTTCCATTTGCATCTCAGTTTTAAAAGTTGGCGCAATCCTTTTGGTTTACCATCTTTGAGCTTACCTCCTAGTTATATATTTCTTGATGTTTTAGCTAAGAATGAATGCTGAAACAGAACTTCTTTGGGCAGTTTCCTATAATTGTTGTAAATTAAAAAATGAAACAACAAAAGGAAATTGTATTACTGTGCATGATTCTGGTAAAGGAGCAAAAAGCCCTTTTGGCTTCAAATCATGACATCGAACTTTAAAACTTCACCTCCAAGCCATTGCTCCACAATTTTTCTTTCTAGTAGTATGAACTGTGTTTGTGTATGCACATATTATTTATTTATTTATTTTCATGCATGCATGAGCTTTTATTTTTAATTTCTTTGTTCAGTAATTTACTTGGAGTCCTGAAACACATGTCTGATCATTCATTATTCACTACTAATGGAACCTATGTGTTCCTAATTCACTACGTATTACAACATCTACTACACATTGATACATCACTTACTACAATTTATGTTATTAATTTCATAACACGATTCTTCATATCTACTAGAAACATGAAACTATTTATATTAGTGCTTTTCAACATAGCTATCATTCAATAGGCTTAGAACTCATACTGAAATGCAGCATCATCCAAATATTTCTGCTCCTCATGCTTCCTTCATGAACACTTTATCGGTATAAGCCCAACTTTAGATAGACAATTGATTTAATTCAAAGTACAGTTTTAAGTAACATTATGAAAACAAGAAATGAAGTTAAATGACAACTGCCATTTAAACTTCAAGATCGTCTTAGCACGATCTTGAAGTATAATTTTTTAATATAAAAAAAAAAAACGTTAGTTAAAATCATATACAGATTAAAAGCACAGACCATTCAGGTCTGCACTGGACCCTTCCTCAGATGTGATTAGTAGCATGTGAATGGTGTGGTTAAATACACAGGGTATGGATATGATGCGTGCATGCATAGTACAGACATGCGCATATAGGTGATATTATAATGAGGTTAAGAAATACAAATGTAAACAATAGCCTAAAAGTCAATTATTCATGACTCTTTTTGAAGAGCTCTTTCCAGGGGTTTGGAATAATGCAAGGAAGGTCATCATTACAGCATAATGGTTGGTGATAAAAATTTTCAAACTTTCCATAAATAATGTTAAATTTTGTGACACTGGAGTGGTTAATATAGTTGTCTCATCTCATTGAGGTTGATATGCCCCTTGACGAAAGTAAAAAGAAAAGGTTAACGTAATACAAGTATGCATTATTATACAGTATATATGCAATCAACATCAACCATTTTCAGTCCATTGCTGGGTGAAGGTCTTCCCAAGTCCAATGTAGAACCTTCTACCCCAAGATATTTTCTTTTATGTCACTCCGGTATTTCTTTCGAATTTCATCCACCCATTCTCCACATGGATAAATGACGTACAAGTATGATCCCCTCCCCCCACACACACATATCCATTTGTTTGGGTACAGGCACAATACCAATGCATCAGCCACAAATCTTTTTTTTTTTTCATTTTCTTTTAAACTAGGGTATAATCCATACTATGTTTCAGAAGTCTCCTTGCTTGCGAGGTTAATGTGCATCTCTATTTACCACGACATTTTCACTTTTAAAAAACGACTAAAAAAAATGCATTTTCATCGGGCAACTCATAACTCACAAAATATTTTTCAGTTGTTTAACTTTTCATAACTCTTCTATTACACAGCGTAAAAAAAAAAAAGACAATGTATTCTATTTGTATCCATTTCTAGTATCAGGTTCAGAAGCATTTTTTTTTTCATTCAGTAGCACCAATTTTGAAGATTTTTCAAATTCCCTCTATCTTCCATCATTTTCTAATGACTTATTTTTCTTTTTTTATGCAAATAACATGCTTATTGCATCAACAATTTTTCTTACATCTCAGCAAGGCACCCAAAACTGAATCCACCTATAACATAAATGTTGCTCCAAATTTGCATTCAACAAAGCTATTGATTTCCTTTATTTCACAAAATTTCGTTCGGAAGAAATATTAGTAATTTTTGATCAAATTACAAAAAATTACATGATACATATATATGTTAAATATTTTGGTCTAAAAGTTATTTCAATTTTGTAACCCATGATGCTATACATCACTTAACATAAATAAGTCACTGAAAATCTTACAGGCTCACATAAATCAGCCCGTAACTCAACTGATTTACATCAGAAAAAAACAGCAGTAGTGCTTCAGCGGAATGCCTATTTTGTAATGTTTCTGATGTTTCCATGAGATTATTCCTCACCGATAAACATTTAAAAATGCAATTGTTACAGACGTTAAATGGACTTGTATATTGTAGTATATCTTCTCATCTTCCTGTGCATACATCATGTCACTGTATGAGTGTGAGTACTACACGTTGTACAAATTTTTACTGGCATATCTTGGCAATGATAAACTGAACCGCAGTTATTAAGGCTGCTGAATACGAGCATCGGAATTTTTATTATATTAATTCAGACTGGAACAGGTATGCATCAAAGCACACTGAAGATACAGTATGATTATTTGTTTTTATTTAAATGAAAATTTTTTATTTCATATATTTTAATAAAAATTTATGTATTTTATCCAAATAAGTTTAATCACACTGCGATAGCTCTATTTATTTACTACAACCAGCATCTGAAAACTCCTCCAATTCGTAAATACATTCATGTGTTTTTATTCACAAAGTTTTTAAAACTACTTTTAAAAAGTAGTTGTAGCGAAACTACTTTTATATGATGTAGTTGTAGCGAAACTACTTTTCAGGAAAAGTAGTTTTATTTGTAGTGAACTACCTTTTTGAAGTTGTAACTGTAGTTGTAGCTAACTACTTTTCAAAAGTGGTTTCAAATTACTTTTTGAAGTTGTAACTTACTTTTCAAAAGTAGTTTCCCCAGCACTGGAAATGACAAAGTATCATCAACGAAATACTTCAGTTGTAATCTATTGTGTGCCTTGGTCTTCAAAAGCTAAGGAAGTGTCTGTCCAAATAAGTATCTGAATTGTGAGATTCTGTTCATGGGCACATCATTTTACTATATTTTCAAAGAAAATGTTATCTACATAGTTACAAAGAAATTGGGAAATGCAGTTAATAGGTAAGGAGGACAAGGAACAACGGTTAATAAGCCCTGCTCAGACTGCTATCCACCAGTGCCAAAACCATAACCAAGCCAACAGGTGAACATGTTTGTTTTTCCATCATTATGAATGTTTTGTATACAACAAATTACTGTGATAGGATGTCTAGAGAAAAAAACCTTACATCAGTGAAGCGAAATAAAAAATGCTTCCAGTGTACTACGAAACATTTACTAAATAGACCTATGGATTTCTGTAAAAAATGTCATAACCATAGACAAAAGCAAATTTAACATTTTTGGATCTGATAGACACAAAGCTGTTTCGCATCACTCTAATACTGAGTTTGATCCAGAAAACCCTATTACTATTGTTAAACATGAAGGACAGCATACAGTATGTGGGAATGTGTGTCATGCAATGGTGTCAACAACTTAGAGCCTACCGTGAGAAATATGAATCCCAGGATTATATTTAAATTTTGCTGTGCAATCTGCATGACAGTGCTGACATATCAGGTTTCAGGGTGCACATATTATCTAGGGTAACAACTGAAGCATAATACCACATGGACAATCTTCCAATGGCTGCTGCGTAAAGTCAAAAGATCAATCTCCTGGTATGAATGTAAAAAAAAAAAAAATGTATAAAATAAATATTCTCAGCAATGTAGAGCTTGCGATGGATATTAAAGAACAGTGGGCAAAAACTAGTGTCCAAACTATTGAAAACTGAGCCTGCTCACTGAATAGTTAGGCTATTATTGATTCCAATGGATTATATACAAACTATTGAAATATATTTAAGATATTTGAAAGCAAAGCTGTGCATATATTTTTTGTTTACAGCATATTTCTCTGGGAGAACGAAATAACCAAATTTTAAGATTGTTTGGGTTCCCGTCCCTATAAAGAATCCGAACCAAACCCGCAGTGTGCCGTACTCCTCCAAAACAAGGACAGCGGAACGCTTATGGCCCTCAAGAGTTTATATTTGAGAGGTCGTTAAACCTTCAAAAAATAAAAAAGTAAACAGTTTGATGTCCTTTAATCCCTATTGGCAAAAAAAAAAAAAAAAGATACCATGGGGCGTTCAAATACGCTTTGCACCCACTGTACAGATTGCAAGCTTATGTCTTTTTTTTCTCTTTTGTTTTGTTTAGAGTGTAATAAGCAGTTGGCATTATTGGCCGTCCCTATGTAATGCATTAAATCCAGATAATCCACTTGACATAAGGCACACAGTAGCTAAAATATACCAAAATTCCAGAAGGCATGGTAACTCTTTTAAAGTTGTAAATATTATGCCAATTTTAATACTAGCTACCTACAGCACCTCAAATATCCAACGAAAATGCTATTTTTTTCAACAGCTTAATTACACACATCAAAACCCTACTCAACAGCAGAAATTATGATCTATGTGCTGTGCTGATCACATGCTCACTCACTTCACATGCATGTTGCCATATCCGGTTGGTAAACAGTAAACACAAGATCGATACAATCGAAAAAATTATATTATCGAAAGCAGGTTAAAGATTTCGAAACATGGAGGTAGGAAATCAAGGAGGTTAGAATACATCAGGAGACGCCCTACGCAGTTTCCCGTGAAGCCAATTAGTTGCGACCCCCACCCACACAGCGGCCATCTTGTTTGGTACAAAACAATCTATTCTGCTGCATGTGTGAGAGCCTGTTGACTCGTGCGTTTACACGTTTCAGTTATTTCAGGATCAAATAAAAGTTTTATTTACAAAAAGCAAAGTTGTGGGGTTATCGACTGCAATGACAGATAATCTGGGGAATTAAATTTAGGACGTTCTGATATCTGGATAATTCTCTGGATCACGTTATAGTGGCTTATCCGCAAAATGCCGGGATGTGTTGCTATAGGCTGCACTAATCGATCTTCCAAAAAATGCCAGGGATTACCTTTCACATGTAAGTACTTATATTTTTTATATTGGACTAAAATATGGTATGGATGTTTGATTAAGAAATATGGTATGAATGTTTGGCAGTGGTGGAAATTTGGAAATGCATTTTTCATAATAAACTCGTGGGTGTGTCCTCACGTGGATCTAATTTGAAGTTAATGCAAAATCAATCGACCGCACAGTTCTGTTTTGCTGCAGTACACGGTATCGTCAGAGTCCATTTAGCATTTTCAAGGGGCCCCAAAAATATGCAGGATGCTTGAAGAATTGACAGAGTTCTGCAGGTTTTTTTGGTTTTGCCTTGTGAAAAAACATTTCTTTTTCTTTCCGCTTTTTAGGAGGAGTCCGCAAAAAAATATAGTCGCCCCCAGTCTATCCCAAACCTTTGGAAAGCATTACAAAAATTTTTTTTTTGTACACATCTGTAATTGGGAGAAATTTTCATACATTAAGAATTCGTTTGAATCATGATATTTTGATCATATTCTTTTGCCCACTACTTCGATATAATTTCAACAAGGTGAACCTAACCCTGGGAGAAGAAAGAGGGGGGGGGGGGGTAAAGCAGAACTGAACTGGTATCCATTTTTCAAACGTGCAGTTTTACATTTTCTTGCTGCTACTGATTCGTCCATGAATCATGGGAGTATGACGGGGATATTTTTATGGCTTCCTCATAATATTTTGGGAATGTTTTCTCCTAGGTATTTTTATTCTGCCGCCCAATGTGAAATCCTAAATGTGCCACTAATACTGGGGCCCCACAATACTGCCCAGTCCCCGGGCCCCCATCTCCTTAAATGTGCTCTGGATATCATCTTACCATATTGCAGCTAAAAACAACCTTTTTCATTTTCGAATTTTCCTGAACGCGAAATTACGGCAAGGGCCCTGCTCGATTTACCAGCTTCCTTATTCTTTGTACTGCCCTAGTAACAGAACAGTAAAAATAATGCAATTATTTTTTGCATTGATTGAATTTTTTTCAGGGATAGTAAGTTGTTTGTTTATATGGTTTAAAATATGTGATTTCTCTTGTGAAATCAAAGACTTATTTTGTGCAAATATATTATGGATGTTTTTATTTACAGTGTATCTGAACCTTATAGATGCTTTGCCTGAAGACTACAAGTTTTTTGCCACAAGCCTCCTGCACTGATTCAGACTATTTGAGATAGAATGTTGTGGTGCAGAGATGTTCTTATGAATACTGCACTCACATTTCTATTTCTAATTGTTGTAAGGATTCATCTTGTAAAACATCAATGATCAAAAGAGATAGGATTTATTAGGAACAAAAACCTGCAGTATCAAAGATTTAATGGTAAGTTGATTGTTTATAGTTGCATTTTTTAAGGGATTTTCAAGGTCTTAGAAGTTGATTATGTATTGCATAAAAACACAGTTTGTTTGTTAGTCTACTCCTATTTTAAAAGTTACATTGGATGATGTGTTTAGTGTTTGCACCACGACCATCAGCTACACCCAAAGGGTTGTGGCACGTGAGCTTACGAGTTATCGGGTCCAGGGAAACCATGCGTATGTGCCAAAATGGAGAAGAACAGAAAGTCCCTCATTCTTGTTAACATGTAGGCAAAATAGCTTGCAGAGGAGAATAACACAATCCCAGAATTCCTTGTGGTAATTAGCATGTGCCTTTTTTTTTTTTTTTTTTTTTTTTTTATTGAAGGTTTAGCGAACACCATGAGCAACTCAATGCGCTACAAGCAGTCACCCGTCCCTAATTTAGGGCCACTGATTTCAGGGAAGGGTGAGGGCCAGTACCGTTAGACAAACACAACATCCATATCTCACCAGGATTCGATCCCAGACCCCACTCGTACAAATGATCAGAAGCCATCGCTTAGACCACTGCGCCACCGGTTGGGCTTTTTTTTTTTTTTTTTTTTTACTGCTGGTAACTATTACGCTTTTGCTGTATCTATCATTCTTGTATTTGGAGTGTAAATTTTGTTTCAAGGAATGCATTTATCAGGTATAACCAGCTATGTAGCTGTGAAACACTTTGGAGGAGATAAAGATCCAAGCTTTAAATGATATATTTTGAGTCACTAAAAATTTGTTAAAAGTCAACAGGAAAATCCTGGAATTGAAGAAAAAAAATATCAACACCTCTATGGTATCTAAAATACAGTATATGTGTAAATCAATATGTAAATAAAAATCTTTATATATGAATTATCCATGTCGTTTGCCTTTGGACTTTCACAGCAACTTGTTATACATAGTTTCATTTGTGTGTGTACAGTAGTTTGCTTTCTTTAACATTAGGAAGAAAACAACAGTTTTCAGTCAATAACAGATCTTCACTCCACCCTTATGTGTTCAGTGAGAAAAGTAATTTCTAGAAACTATCAAGCCAATTTTTATTTATTTATCCAAGAAACTCCCCCTGTACCCTTCTGTGAATCTCAAATTTTGGAATGAACAGAGAGAGGAAGAATAACATCTAAGATATGACTGTGCACAAAAGTGCTTTTGCTATTTTTGGCTGTTCGAGGGCAAAATTGATGCGCCAATGTATGAATACATCTTTTCTTTAAAAGTTATCTTCCACAGCAAGCTGACTTCTTATTTATCAGCTTCCTACAAAGTGAACTTGTGTGTGCTCTTGTGTCCCCTAGCTTTATATATATTTTTTCCAGAATTTTTATTTCCTGCTTCTCTAAATTCATAAGTACTAGCATTAAGAAGATGGACCCAGGGTAGAGATTCTTACTTATAAACAAGCTTCACCCCCATAAATAGTGCTCGGTGAGAGCTACTAACCAACTAATCCCCCTAATATCTTTTTTTTTTTTTTCAGTTAAAAAGACAAAAATTTGTTGAAACTACATAAAAAAACTTCAAAAAATTTAATTTGGGAAAGAAAAAGAAAAAGTTTTTTTTTCTCCTCTAACACAGAAGAAAATGTAAAATCTAGTAAATGTAGGAAATACTATATTTTATAGATTGGAGGGGGGGGGGTAAAAATGAATTCAGTTTTTTTTTTTTTTTTTGATTGGAGGTTTAACGACCACCGTGAGCAACTCAATGGGCTATAAGCAGTCGCCCGTCCCTAATTTAGGGTCACTGGTTCCAGGGAAGGGAGAGAGCCAGTGCCGTAAGACAAACACAACATCCATGCCTCACCGGGATTCGAACCCGGACCCCTTACGGACGAATGATCAGAGGCCATCGCTTATGAATTCAGTTTAACAGTTTTCTTTGCCGAGATATGAAGTTCAATTTTGATTGATGGCCAGTGATTTGGGGAAGATCCACTAATTTTCAGTTTAACAGGTTGAAACTTGTAAAAAATATAAAATATATATATATAAATTGTACGCGTTTATAGGTTTGTTTCTATTTTCATGTTTCTTACGCTAGATTGGTGTTTTGGTTAGCTACCTTAAAAATCGGGGTAAAAATCTACGGAGCTGTAACATACCGGAAGAAACTTTAGTTCATGATCTTTAAATAACTGTTTGCAGAATTTAAATCGACCCAGTAGTTTGGATTTTATAAGCCACTATATTTGTAAACAAACCCCTGTTTCTTCGCGTTTTCGCTTACACTGCAGGCTTTAATATGTATCTCATTTAAATTCTAAACAACTGGAAACTTTCTGGCTGGACGGTATACATAAATACAAGTGAAGCTAAACACCATACCGCTTTAATAAAATACGTGCAGATATTTATTGACGTTACAACCCCAGCTAGAAATGAGCCAAGCAAGCGTTGAGTATCACGCAAAGAGTCTCTTGTACCAATGCAAATGGCCGCCACCTAGTGGCAGGCAGCTGATGGAGGGGGGAGGATTGGCTTAATCAACTTTACGTTGCGCAGAAGGACCAGGGCGTCTCCTGTTGTATTCTACCCTCCTTGTAGGAAATGATGTTTCGGAAGCACCGTTATAGCGTCTAGAAGGTAAAGTGTGCCGAGCGCCTAGCATGCGTAATGATTGGCGTGGATACCGAAATTTGTCTCCTTCGTAGATGGCGCTGCGATCGCCTTCCCTTCCCTCTTTCTTAATGTGAGCGAAGCGGGAAACTAAATTCGTGTTGCTTACTGTGAAAAGAGCGGCGATTTAGACGAAGACGTGTTATGTTTTAGGTTTTAGAAGGAATGTGGATTACCTAAATATTGTATATAAGTTATACTTAGTTCATTATGCGGAAGAGAAATAACCATTGTTTTGTGCCAGGTTGCAATACTCAGTACAAAAACAGTAAGCTGTCGCTTTTTGGAATACCCAAAAATGATAAACTTTTACAGCAATGGCAAAAATTGATTCCCCGTGCAGATAAAAACTTAGAGAAATGTAGTGCTGTATGTGAACTGCACTTTGATGAGAGATTTGTGGTTCGAAATTTTGTGCATAAAATAAACGAGGAGACTGTGTTAATACCCAGAGATCGGCCCATCTTGACACCAGATGCAATTCCAACAATATTTCCAAACCTTCCCCATTATTTATCAAAACCTCTGGCAAAAAAGAGGAAAGTTAGGGAAACCGATGATAAGCCTGATGGTAATTTAAATAGCTTGAATTTACTTCCCATAGAGTTACACTGAACTGCCTTCTGAATATCAACCTTCCTTCAGAATTTTGGGGTAAGCAAATACCTGCTAATAATTCAAAGTGCATAATTTTCCATGTTCATTCATTCAAATGTGAATTGTCAAATTCATTGATAACTGAAAAACTGGTTGTTGTAACCGAAAGTGAACCAGAGTTTACCTGTGAAGTGTATTTACGTGGATTAAAAATGAACACAGTTTCTAATATTACTTCTAAAGATGAATTAGAATCCATTATTCGAGACACTGATAGGCTAACAATATGTCATGGTGCAGGCTCCATTTCAGAATTTGAAAATAACAGGAAGTACCTTGAAAGTGGAGTTATTTTTGAGAATAATTTGTACAGCAAAAAATGTGTAAGGAAAGGAACAACAGCGACTTGCCTCAAATGTAAGTATCTGCAGCCTTACTTTTGCACAAAATAGCTTATCATAGAGAAAAAAGGCTACATTTAAAAATAAGTATCAGAATAAAGTTCGGAAAATCAACAGGCTGAAGAAACGAGTTATTTCGCTCTCTGATTACATAAAAAAATCCAAAACAAAAATAAGAATTTTACAGAACTTTCCATTAATGAAAAAATAGCTGAATTATCCATTAAGCAGCAGCAAATGGTTATTCATTGTTATAAGGCAGCAAAAAGGAAATCTGCAAGAGGTATGTCATATACCAAGGAATGGTTACTTGAATGCTTACTAATGCACATAAAAAGTCCAAAATTGTACGAGCACATACGGAAACACAAAATCATGATCCTACCTAATAGAACAACTATTAGAAAGTATATTCAAATTACAACAGTGGTTGTGGATTCAATGCACTGACGTTTGAAACTATTTCAAAGAAAACAAGTGAAATGGAGCCTTTTGCAAGACATGGTGGTATATTAATAGATGAAGTGAAGCTTACAGAAAAACTGCAAGCAAAATCATCTGGTGAAATATTAGGGTTTGTTGATATTGGGCCATACACTTCAGAAACTGTTAAGCATACCCCATGTAATCACGGACTGGTAATGGTGTTTCAGCCATTAAATGGAGATTGGACCCAAATAATTGGTGTTTTTGCCACAAGTAACAATATAAGTGGAACTTTGCTTGCAAAATTAATTATTGAAGCTGTTATTTTCACTGAAAATGAAGGTCTGTTTGTTGATTTCATTACGTGTGATGGGGCTTCTTGGAACAGGAATATGTGGAAGACATTTGGTATATCAGCAGATTGTTCTGGAACTAAATACAGCATTATGCATCCTACCGATTGTTCTAGAAGTTTACATTTCATATCAGATTTTCCTCACTTAATAAAATGTGTACGGAACGCATTTGTTACCAGAGGTTTTCTTCTGCCCGAAGGAGAAGCAAGACCAGAGCATGTTGAAGCAGCATGGAGGAAGGACTCTGACATAACTACTCTAAAAGCCATGCCAAAAATTACACGCGTTCATATTCACCCGAATAACTTTGAGAAAATGAGGGCAAGCTATGCTTTGCAGCTTTTTAGCAACGAAGTATTAAAAGGCCTTTTTCTCTATAAGCATCATATTGAAATACAGTTTGGAAGCACTAATGCAACTGCATTTTTCATAAAGTTGATGATGGAATTAATAACTGTAATGACCTCTAGGAGTCCATCAAGTAGTCTCCGCATAGATTCTGAGGGATGCAAAGTACTTAATGATTTTCTGTTATATTTAGATAAATGGGAAGCTTTTGCAGGAGATAAGAAGATTGGGTTTTTAAGTGCTAGCACAGCTGCAGGATTACGAGTCACTATAGGCAGTACTATCTCTCTACTAAAATATCTAACAGAAACCTTGAACTACAAGTATGTAATGACATCGCACTTGAGTCAAGACTCAATAGAAAACATTTTTGGCATTATTCGGCAACTGTCAGGCTGCAATGACCACCCCACTGCAGCAGAATTTTTAGTGACCATTCAGTGTTTAAGTTTTTATAATCTGGCCAAGCCTGTAAAGTGTGGTACTAGCTGCACAACAGAA
Organism: Macrothele yani; assembly: GCA_039090855.1. NCBI lineage: Eukaryota > Metazoa > Arthropoda > Arachnida > Araneae > Macrothelidae > Macrothele > Macrothele yani. Next base: position 65,316,615 of record CM077012.1, read on the forward strand.
ATCATCAATTCCCTTATTGGGCCAAGTGACACCATCAGTTGCAAACCTAATGTTTTGTTAAATTTAAATGAACTTTTAAGTGATGAAATGCTAGATAATGTGAAAGATACCTTGAATAGTGCTGCATATTCTGATTGTGCTTCCCTTTTCCCACATAATTCCCATAACCAGTTGCTAGTTTATGTTGCAGGTTATGTAGCTAGGAAATGTGTTGCAATAACTAAATGCAAAGATTGCACCAAAATGTGTTTAACATGCAGTATTGAAGAAAAGGCCAGGTTTTCTGGAACACTGATACGAGAATTTGATAAAGGTGGCTTATTACATCCATCAAAGGAACTCCTAGTTCTTGTCAGTCAACTGGAAGGTATTGTTACACATTATTTCAGCACCGAAAAACTACACAGAGATAGTATCGTTGATATTCTAGCTATCTTGATGATAAAGAAAATTAAATTCATTGGTTGTGCAGAACACAGTAAAGATGTGACATGTAAGATTGCAAAATTTTATTTACTGACTCGGTTGCATTTCTATATAAAGGGACTTAATAAGATTCACAATGATAATAGAGAAAAAATGAAGTACCTTAAGCTGAGACGTTGCAAATAAATATGAAGTTCCTGGATTTGGGTGTTGAGGTTCTTTTTATGAGGAAGCAAGTGAGAGACAGGTTTTTTTATTACTGTGGAGAGAGAAAATATATGTGGAGTCAGTCAATAGCTCTCACTTATGATTACTGTGGAGTCAGTAAATATATACCGACTCCACAGTAATGCTACAGCTCAAACCCTCAACGCTCTTCCTCAAAACTACCTTAACAGCTAATAAGAACTTTGCAACAGAACAGGTTCCGTCATTCAAACCCAGGGGCTTGAACTTAGTCACATTACCAATGTTCAACTCGTAGCAAGCAGAGCAGCCACTGCTGTGTTTACTGATCTACTATATATTACCATATATAAGCATATGACTGTATTAAAAAGAATGGATAATTTTGGGAGTATGTAGCAGTGGCTAGTTAACTTTTCCTTCATTAAATATGATATGTATGCACATAGCAGACAGTAAGCCTAATGCATATGCAAATAAGTGATCCTAGAAACTTAACCCAAACTCATTAAGAATTTTTCCAGCCTATAATGAGGTCAAGAAATGTCCAGGTTGTTAACAAACTTAGAAAAGAAAGTTACAAAAACTGGTAAGTTATTTACAGATTCAAAATTCATTTCTTTAAATGTATTTATTTTTAAAAATTAATCCCCTCCCTTCCCACCAAGTAACTGAATAGTTCAGCAGATAAGATATTAATATACAAAAAGATTTTAAGGAACATGTGTGGTGGTAATAATATTGCAGAGTTACTATTTTTCATTAAAAATGTTTAGAACTGTGGGATTCTTTAGCAAGCTGCCCCACCCCTTCATCTTTTTTATTTTTAATGTTCAAATCCCAAAACCACTGGTGGTAATCTGATATAAACACACTTTTTTTTCAATCAACATTTAGCTTTGGCATTTTCAGCATTGCTAACTAGGGCTTCCATGATGGAATTACATATTACAAAATTCAGTATTTTGAAGAAAACTTGTAAAATGCCATGAGTGATTAAGTGTGACTAATTTACTCTTTACAAGGTGGTGTAAAAGTAATAAAAAAATAAACTAAACAGGTATAAAATTTATTTCTGGAAATTTAATTGTGTGTGAAAACATCTAATAGTTGCATTCACAAATTCTTGCTCTTTGATTCAATTGCATTTCCTAAGATGCCTAAAAATCAAGTTGTGTGTTATTTATTTTTTGTGTAATGTTACTTTTTAAATCCCCCCTCCCAAGTTCTGTTGCTGATAAATTTCTCTGTCGCTATACAATTGAGAAACGGTTTTTGATAAAAAATTTCAACAACTGCTGCACTAGCCTTTGACATATAACAGCCCACAATGAATTAATCAAGCTTCTACTTTATAAAAAATAAAAACGAAAAAAATCATTTAAAATGGGATGCTTACTTTTGCCTCACTGTATAAATTGAATAAAGCTTAACCAATGTGCTGAGGTTTAGTAATATTGTAATAAATAATGCTACAAGCAATGTAAGATTAAAACACTGCTTTATTACAAACTACACGTGGCTTCTGTATGGAAATTCCTAAAGTCATTTATAATTAACTCTCATCAGCAAGCTTTTGGTCCCCGTGCTGATGAGAGTTCAATATTCCACACCGGTACACGTCAGAGGTCAGTTTTTCCACATGTGCTTCAACATTTGTTTCAGTTGGTGTAAATTATATCTGTATTACCTATTCCCAACTATTAGGGGCATTACACAACGATGTTACATGTTTACATTGTGCACAATGTGTCACTGCGCGCACCTTACTGGGACGACAAACCTTTCTGGATTTACTGAGGGGATATCAGTATGAGACTGCAATAATTCCAATTTCAGAAATTAAGAACAAATAAATGTCTTGGTCAATTATTTGCTCCCCCACAATATTTCTTCATTTAATAGTAAAATTTATCTAACGGTTATAAAAAAAATCCCTCTAAATCAGCCCTTTTTTTTTGTTTTTTTCTGAACAATTACTGGTAAATATTTTCTGATGCATGCATTATGACCAAAATTATGCTTCAGTCAGAGAGGAATGTCATTATAAATGCGTGTGCTTAAATAAGGTGATACACACCGTTTTTTAAACCAGTCAGTAACAGACAAAAAATAATTTTTGTTAAGCCTCTTAATAATACGAAAAGCTTACCCAACGTTTATATATATCTGTTATATCCACGCTAATATATACATACGCTGGGTGCTCGGCACACTTCCCCTTCTATGCTATATATCAGCTGTTTCTGTATAACTGTTTGAAGAGTAGATACATGGAAGCACTTTATATTTACATGCCCCTACGTATTTACTTCAAACAGCAAATTTTGCCCGCTGTCCCTAAATTGTTTTTAAGGAGGGCTCTGTATCTGACTGGCAGCATTAAATTTGTTGAACCACGGTATTACTTATACCTGATCATAGGCCTAACCACTGGGGGATCAGGACCCCCAGATTTTCATAGTCTGGGATCCCCAATGTAAATGATACCCCAAATGTTTCGGGAATATAATGATATGAACTTTTTATGTGAACCAACTAAATTATTTAATAATATAAGATTGTAATTTTTCATAGAATGCAAACACGTGTATAATGTGTACTTAATAAAACAGTGATGTCGATTAAGCATGGTTACCAACATCGCTGGCGTATATACATTATGTGATCAGACCCCCCCAATTCCCCCCTCCCCCAAATTTTGAAACACAGCACAGTTATGCCACTGTACCTGATGGTCACTGGCCAACATCGCCGACGCTGACACTTAAGCATTCAATATAATGTCCCATACAAAAAAGCCTTGCAATTTTTGTATATACAGCAGGAGCGGCTCCTGCAAAAATCCAAAGCAGTTTTTTTTCATGCCACATCAAGAGAGAAGTTTACTGAACTCGGCTGGGAAGTTTTTCCTGCAAAACGCCACTGGGAGCCAAAGAACGCTTGCGCGCTGCTCTGACTGCTATTGAAACCAACTTATGTGGGAAACTCTGCCTATTCCTACATCAGTTCATTTCCTTGAATAAAACGTCCCCTGGGGCTGCAGCTCTCGCTGGTACAGCAGATATAAGTGGTCCTCGGAGTTATTTGTGAGTGACGTAGCTACAATGCAGTCTTTTGTTGGCTGCAAATACATCTCCGGGCCTTCAACTTTTGGTTTGTTCCTACTTTTATTCAACATGATAATTCTAACAACTGGAGATTATTCGTGTTTGCTAACAACAAATACTCAGTTGCCGAGATTTTTGCCAAAAAGTTTTACTTCTGGTCAAAATGGCCATGTGAACAAATTGCGATTAAGAATAAAGTTCAGTAATGAATAAATTGAAAAATGAAAAAAAAAATGACTAATTTCTGCAGCGAAATACTTGCACAAAATTAATATTTTCACTTACCGGGCACAGCCAAAATTTTCGCTTTTAAACTCATGTACATTTCTATTCATCAAAAAATATTGAAGTTGCTCCATTGGCCATATTTCACTTGTCTGCTGCATATGCATACCCTCCCCCCAAAAAAAAATAAGCTGAACATTTGAGTTGAGGTAGTGCTTTATACTTTATTACTTTAAACACAACATTTAATCAAACACAATTGTTTAGAAAATTTACGAAGTTGGTAAATTTTGAAAACAAATTGTTCTACACTAAATTGTAATCATAGCTTGAAAATTAAAACTGGGAATATGTTTGCAATTCGTATTTATTAAAGAGAATGCCTGTAAGTCAAAATTCCAAAGGGAGCATATCAGAAGAAAAATATTTATTATATTTCTACTAGGGGTCATAATTGACACCTGAAAATGCGTATATGACGTTGGGTGCGTGTCTGCTGTCACTGGCACACGCATTTTTTTTAATCTTTAAAACTGGTTCCCTTAACTGAGTGTGTGTTGCTCTTACAGTATCTACATTTATATATTATTTACAACCACTATCTCAATCCACTGCTGGATAACAGTCTCCAAGTTTCTTCCACAAAAGTCTGTTTAGAGCCAGTTTTCTTCTTGCTCCCGAATTTCATCCACCCATCTCCCACATCATCTTCTGGGTCCTTTTTTTTTTTTTATGTCCCTTGCTATCCAGTTTAATATTTCTCGCTGGCTCTTTCTTCTAGAAATATGTCCATCCCATTGCAATTTCAGGGATTCTGATCATTGCTGTCTTCCATCCTTGTAATTTTCCCGATCCACGAGTTCCTCTTTGTATCTTTCCTGTTCCTGGTTACATCAAACATGCATCTCTCAATCCTTTTTTCTGTTGTCTGCAACCTCAGTATATCTGTTTTAGTTGAGGTCCATGTCTCTGCTCTATGCGTAACAACTGGAAGGATGCACTGATTAATGAGCGTCATGTTAGGATCGTTAGCATCATGTTAAGATCGTTAGGATAAGGGTCCTGCATGGAATGTATGTGGAACTAATTTCTTTGACGTGCAATGGTGTATGCGTGGGTGATGATCAAATGATCATATGTAGAGGATTTTAGGGAGTGTCTGACCCCAGGTCTTAAACAACCCTTAGAAATAGGAAACTAGGAGATTTAGGCTAGAGCGCCCAATACGAAGTGACACAGAAGCGAAGTAGGAAGGGAGAGGAAGACGCCCTTATTTATTACCGGGAGGCCAGTACCCAGTACCGGCTGTACCGGTGTATGCTGTATGCATGGGTACCTCTCCACAAGGTAAACAATGAGGAAATATACACGAAAATACTGGATAGCACTATGATTCCGAAGTTCACATTAAAATGATTTGTGACTACAAAATATGCCAAACACTTTTCTTTTAAGAAATAATGCATCAAACCAAGTTTTATACGCCGATTATTTTCTTCATAAATATGGCCACTCCTTGATATCTGTTCCCTAATTCAGGTATCGGTTATCTCTAGAATTTCCCTATCAGTTGCTAAATATAAAACTAAATATTAATTTCTACGAGTACATATATAAATTATTATTAAAGGGACAGCATCAGCAGGTTCAGTAACTTAGCTTTCGAAGTGATATCTACAAAATCTTAATGCAGGCCCTCCATCTCAGCTTACCACTAGCCGCTACTGAGTGATATATTTAAATTTTCCAAACAGCACGTCTTTACTTGGCACATCCACGCCATTTGTTATCGTTTTAGTAGGCATTCTTCGAGGAGGTTGCATATCAATTTAAATCATGTAGAATTCTATTGTAAATTAAATTGACGACGACGCTGCACTCTATGGCAGACTTAAGACATTTCACTGAACCGTAAAAGGTGTTTCCATAATCGCACACTTAAGAAAATCGTACACTTACATCCTAATTCAACCCCCGTTGTTTGGGTTACATGCACATCGCTACACACATTCTCTGACACAGATAACGTCTGCAGCGCCGCGATGCGGCGTGGGACATATTTCGAACGCAGTTTTTGAGTTCGCACGGCACACTTCCCTTTTAGACGCTATAGCACCGTGGTCGAAAGACAAAAAAAAATTCTTTCAGTTATCCGGTACCGCTTTAGTGCCATAGTGTTTGCCAATTTTTATTCAATGAATTTTTGGCATTACTGAAAGAAATATTGCAGAACTATGCGGCTGTTCTTGAAAAAAATATGGCTTGTATTCAGAGGAATTACTGACAATTTCCCATCCATTAAAACAGATTTCCAAAATACGTGGAAGTTTTTAGAAATTTGTTGAAGGCTAAACGTGATACGTATATTCCTCAGAAAATACGCCAGGAAAAGCCAATCTGTGGAGGAATATTAGGTTTTTAAACTGTATAGAATGTTGGTCCGAGAAATGAGCCGTCGGGGCAGCGGATCGTGAGGTAAGATACATTGTGATGCTCCTCATATGAAGTAATATTTACAATCTCGAATCACTTTTCACATTATTAGTCAGATGCATAAATACAAAATATTTAAATTTATGAGAATCTTAAACAGAGAGCAGCTTTGGCTCAAATGCGGATAAATGTGCCTGAAACTATAATGAAAAAGTATCTCTTCTTGAGAGAGCGCTACTGATTCAGTTAAAAGTTCATCCCATTGCTTAAACTTCGTTGAACTTTGAAAAATTGGTTGCTACCCCGGTGGCGCAGTGGTCTATAAGCGATGGCGTCTGATCGTTCATCCGAAAGGGTACGGGTTCGAATCCCGGTGAGGCATAGATGTTGTGTTTGTCTTACGGCACTGGCTCTCTCCCTTCCATGGAACCAGTGACCCTAAATTAGGGACGGGCGACTGCTTATAACCCATTGAGTTGCTCACGGTGTGCCTTAAACCTCCAGAAAGGTAGAGAGTATGGTCATCCATACCTCACCCGGCAGTGTTCGAAATGAATTCTAGGGTTTCCCATTGGAACATTAATTTTCATCAAGATCTCTGAAAGAAAATGTTGAAAGTATTCAAAATATGAGCAAAAATTGATTGATTGTAACTCAGAGTAGGAACTCTAAATACAGTTTGTGATTCCAGCTAATCCCTGAATGTGCCCGAACATGTCAGGGAACGCAACTGTTGGAGTGTAATAAAAATGAGTCCTTCCTGCCCTCCTTAATTTAGTAGAAGTTTATCACTTCTAAAATTTTGGTTCACTTAAAGCCCCGTGAAACTGAAATGAGAAAGAAAAATACAAGTATTTGGCAAATAAAAAAACATTCAAATCGTGAATTGATGTGATCCAGGGAGATGGATTTACAGTGGCAGTTCTAGACGAAAAAAATGTGGGAGACGGCACAGGTTCCTGCATGTGCTGGTAATTAATTAAAATTAATATGTAATTCCGAAAACAATAAAAAAATCTGGTTACATTTGGGGGGGCGAGTTACGTGCTATGACCTATATATTGAACCGCATTACGTGGCTATGTAAGTCATTCAAGCATATACAACAATTGTGTTGTATTGTTAGTTACTGTTTCACACGTTATTTGATATTATTTAATATTTTATTATTTGATAATTGAATAACGTGTGAAACAGTATCTAACGAGGAGGGTAACTAATAATACAACATAATTGTTGCATAAGCTTGAATGAACAAGTTTTCCGATAACAACTTTATTGTATCATTCATCGAGCTCAATCCTTTAAGTTCCCAGTTTCACCAAGAAATGTTTAACGGATAACCGCAACCTAATGACTTCGCTATAAAAAAGTGTAAGGAGGTGAAGCCGCAAGGTTTGAATTCGTTTGCCGTTTGAAGTTTATGGTTAGTCACTGAAATAACATTCGACTATTTGTTTGATGTAGGTGTGATAACGTTTTCTAGCGGTTTAGTATGGCGAACCCAATTAAAGAAGTTGAAACATCCAAAGAAAACATTTTGCCTATACGGCAAGGAAGAAATGCTGGCATAATGATCGCTGCTCTACGTGAAACTGATCCGAACGCGATGGAAAATTCCAGGCGGTAAGTATCATTGCTTCTGTGTTCTTTATTCTGAAAAAACAAGATGCTTGTTGATAGTTTCTAGAAAAAGGTGTACATTTTTTTGTAATGAAAGAAAACAAATGGCAGTTTTAAATCAAATGCCCGGGAACTTTTCTTACCAAAAGTTGTTCTATTCCGTTTTAGAAATCTGTGGAAGGCCAGCCAGCAATGATTCAATTTTGTAGGGTTTCATATATAATTTCCGTTATTTCTTGAATATTGTTTTTTATGACTTAATTTAATGCCTGTTTTTGTGGCGTTTCAGAAATTTGGCGTTCCACAGATTTCTAAAAGTTCCGTTTTGTGTGGCCAGTAATATGATTCCATTTTGTAGATGCTACGTAATATCAGCCGTGCCCCGTTGCGTTGGCGCAGTGGTCTAAGTGATGGTTTCTGATCACTCACCCGAGATGGGTCCGATTTTGAATCCCGTGAGGCATGGATGTTGTGTTTGTCTTATGGCATGTGATGTCTCCCCTGAAACCAGTGGCCCTAAATTAGGGATGGGCGAATAGTTTTATAGCCCATCGAGTTGCTCACGGTGATCGTTAAAGCCCTAATTAAATAAATAACATCGTAAGGTCCGTTACTTTTTGAATATTATTTGATTATTTTTTTATGATTATTAAATTTCTTTTTTGTGGCATTAATTCTATCATTTTAACATTGACGTCTTCAACTTGGTTTAGCAGTAATTGTACTGGAAATTTTAATGGTCATTTAATACTGACCTGGCAAATACTTGTAGATAATAACTTGTTTTGTTGTAATGTCTTTCCATTATTTTTTGAATGGTATTTATGAAGGTAAAAGTTACTACTGAATCATTTACTAAAAAAATTTCATGTAATTTACATCTGTTGAATTTTGATGTGTCCTTAAGAATTCCTTTCATTTTTCATCTGTTTATTGCTATACATGTTTCCGCTAATTTGTTTTTATGTATAGCTGCACTATTTAAAAAATCATAAGTTCTCTGGTAATGTATTATAGTAGCTTCATATTTTGATGGATTTTCTTGAGGAAATAAATGTTTTTCCCATTCTTTAGTTATTGTTTTTTTGCTACATCAATTAATAGATTAAGTGTTTTTGCCTTTTCTTAAAGTGCAATTAATGCTTGCCTTGTTGTTGCTGAAACCAGTCATTTCTATTATCTGTAAAATAATTTTCATGTTAAGAGTGAGTAGTAGTATACTGACTTGAATTTTCATTTTACTTAAAATTTTGTTTTCCCTTTTCTTAGCCATTTCTTACAATATCAACAAAAATAACACATTTCATTTTGTTTAGGGCAAAATGAATGTTTTTATAAAAAGTGCTGCCTTCTCATCAAGCAATGAATAACTTAATTTAATTTTTGGAAATTCAGTAAAAATGCAAAGCTATTCAGTAAAAATGCCAAGACAGGTCTGAAAGCTTTGGCCCAGTCTATATGTAAGTTTTTTAATAACCTTGGCCAGTTTGATGTAGAATTATTCCAGATTTGTTGTAGAAGCAATGAATGTTTGTTAAACAGCCAGTGAAGAAAAACAAATTTTTCTGCTAGTTAAAGCACGGGTGCAATCTAAATTCATTTCATTTTAACAGGATGATTGGCTAAGTATACACCAGTAAATACTAACAAACATTGAAATCTGTTTTTATTGGTGTGTAATTGTATGTCTTGATTATGAAGTCTCAGTCTGGGAGCCTCAGCACTAGCGTCTGCTACAAACCGACCTATGTTCCTAATGTCCTACTGCCTCCCTCAGTGTGCCGTAGGGCAAGAAAGCTAGCCCTTTTCCAACACAGGCTGGCGAGGCTTTACCTTCGTATCCGACAATGCCACACTCCAAACTGAGCTTGGTGCTGTGTGGTCTTTCTGCAGGATACCCACCCTGGATGGTCGATCAAATCATTCACTAGACAGAGTCGAATCTCGCCCCCCCCCATTACCGGAAGCCCCAACCAAAAGCCTCAATACATCGGCTCGTGCCAGTATGTAATGGGCTTCACATATTTCTCATAGAACTACCTAAAAAAGCTTGGTTTCGGCATGGGGATTACAATATCTTGGACCATCTCCTCATAGCTCACATCCTCGAAAAGCACCGAGGTGGAACTGGATGATGCGGGAGTATACACTATCCCTCTTTCATACACAGATGGAACGACCAAAAGCTACGTGGGTATGACCAAAAGGTCCTTACGACTAAGATTCCAGGAGCACCAGAGGGATGTCAAATGAAGACTGCTCACTAGCGTGTGAAGTCACCAGCCACTTGGCTATGCCTATGTGGGGACATATGGAGAAGATTGCCTGATACACAACCTCCAAAGCCACCCTCAGAAAGAATATAGCGATTCTATCCGTCCATGGGATGTGCAACGAGGAGGCATCCACAGACCTCCCGCATGTATGGCGCATGCTCCTGAATACATTCATCGTTAATCTCGCATCTTGAATATGATGCACATGTTCTCTTACATCTGTTGCAAACATCTATTTCTGAATACCTAATTGGAACTCTTTGTTTTTGAATAGTACTACTGTCTGAAGAAGCCACCCGTGGTGAAGAAAGCTAGCATTGTTCTAGATTTTGTAATATTACACCAATAAAAATGAAAATCAACGTTTGTTCATTATATTTTATTTATATTAAAACAATTTTATTTTATCAAGAATATATATATATAAATCCCGAGGTACACTATTTTCATATTGCATAGTTTGTACGCTTCTTGAAATTCTTGAAAAGTCCTTGAAAAATAAAGTTCATTTTCAAGTCCTTGAAAGTACTTGAAAAAAGTTTAAGACTCTGTAAATAGTACTTGAAAAAAATTGTTCTATTTTTTTAAGTTTTGGTATGGACTATACGTAAAATAATTGTTTGTGCTAAAACGTTGTGTAGGATATTTCTGTGTAGTTTTGATAAAAACATGAAGCTGATCAAATGACGCTGAACTTGTGTTCAACCCAGGAGAGCTCATTGAACGCAAGTACCTTGACTATGATATCAATATGGAGTAAAACGTTAGTCATCAGAGTAAAATAAGTGGAATGATGTATTTGCAAACTGTGATGGGCTTCTTGGGGTTAAGAAATGCTCTTGTGGGAGGGTGGAACTTCTACGAATTGCTTGTGCTTCATGTGTAGACTCCTTGTGTCTTGGCTGCATCAAAGCATCTAAGTCGTGCATCAAAAATAAAACGTTAAAGTAAACAATAAATATCATACCAGCAGATGAATACAAAAATAATGTACCCTTTCAAATTATTCCACAAAATAAAATGATTTTGAAAAACAACAAAACAGAGGGGTAATTTGAAGTTAATAAAATAAACCAACAGGTTGGTCATTGAAGGAGTGCCAGTCCCAGCTTAATTTAACAGTTTGAACTTACTAAAAGCCGCCCCGGTGGCGCAGTGGTCTAAGGCGCTGGCCTATGATCATTGGTCCGTAAGGGGTCCGGGTTCGAATCCCGGTGAGGCATGGATGTTGTGTTTGTCTTACGGTACTGGCTCTCTCCCTTCCCTGGAACCAGTGACCCTAAATTAGGGACAGGCGACTGCTTATAGCCCATTGAGTTGCTCACGGAGGTCGTTAAACCTCCAATAAAAAAAAATAAAATAAAAAATAACCTTACTAAAATGCCTACCGACTGACCAACCGACAGCACACACATATGATAATTTAGCTTTAAAAAGTCCTTGAAAAGTGCTTGAATTTATCTTGCTTGGAAGAGTATTGTGAGTGGATAACAATGTGCTGCATATAGTGGTCTTCCTACAAAGAGTAGGGTAAATGTATGTTTATCATATAATCTTATGTTTACAAAAATAGATGGAATATAAGTTGGATGCAGTTGTTGCAGACAACTAATTTGCATGGGAAGTGCTTTTTTTTTAATATTAAGTTGATGCTTTTTTCCCATTGGAGATGGCAGAAATAATATTTCATGTGTGTCTTTGCAGTTTTATTTTTGTTCATATTGATTCATCACAGATTATTGATGTGTGTTTGTGCTATTCTGAGTGGGAAAGCTGACATCCAGTTTATGTACATTTGTACAATTACTAAATGCAATAACTATCATACACTACTGTTATCATCTAAAGCTGTGCTGCACAGCTGTGACATAAGTGGTGAAAGGCCACAAAACTATCACATAGTTCACAGAGTAAAGTCTATACTTCCTTTTGATTTCAGATAGTGGAAATAATACACTGCTCAAAATAATTAGGGGAGCATGTGACTGGCAACATTATGCAAGCCAGTCATGCGATATCTTACTGAAATGTGGAAAACTTAAGTCAGGTGTGACGTGACATTTTGTTTCGTGAAATCTTCTGTTCAAACAATGTCTCAACAGCATGATTTACCAGAATTAATGGAGTGGAGAGCTGTTGGCAGGCTGAATGCAGGTCAGACACAGCAGGTGGTAGCAGAAGCCATTGTGGAGTGTCACGAAGTGTCATTTCCTGACTGGACAATTCCAGGATATCGAAAGTGTTTGAAAAAGTAAGGTCCAGGTCATCCATGAGCAACTACAGCAAGGGATGACCATTATCTATTGTTAAGTTTGCTGAAACATGCAACAAAATGTTACTACACAGCTCTTCGAGAGCTTCTCATATCAACAGGATAACAGTTGTTAACTCAAAATTATCCACAAAAGCCTTCACCAAGATGGCCTTTATGCATGTAGATGAATGGTGTGTGTGTGTGTGTCTCCGTCCCTTTAACCGTATGGCCCATAGAGACTGGGTTGAAAAACATCATAGTTGGGGACACAAGTGTAGTCAAGTTCTCTTCTCTGATGAGTCGAGATTCAGTCTGGAGTCCAACAATCAACAAGTTCTTATGTAGAGGGAACCTGGCATTCAAAATAATCTAGCTTTTGTGCAAGAAAAATCACATCACAGCAGATATGGAGTGATAGTCTTGACAGGCATAAGTATCTGTGGATGTGCGGACCTGTACATCATCTAAAAGGGAAGTCTGGCGGCCCAGAATTAGAGATGAGATTCTCAAACCTATTGTTATGCCATATGCTGCAGCCATCGATGATTCTTTTGTTTTCATGGACGAAAACGCTAGACCTCATAGAGTTTTGCTAGTGGACAACCCCATGCTTCTAGAGGAGGGAATACAGCGTATGAAGTGGCCAGCCTTAGAGGTCTGCAAGGGTCTTGATTTGGAATAACCGGCTGTGCTCAGAATTTCCAGTTTACTGCCTGGGCTAGCCTGACCCAACCCATTTGATACTTTTATCAAGTGAAATGGCACATTTCGCTTTCACACAGCGAAATGTGCCGTTTCTTGTAAAAATTCCTCACTTGGTTGAGGTTTTGGCCTAACTACATACTTCTAATACAAATGTTGTGCTTTTCCTCTATAGATGAAAGTGCTTTACCATGTGTATTAGGTTGTTGCACATGAAATGTGTTTTGGGAGTGAAACTTCCATCTACAGTTACACGGTGGAAACCGACCTGTATCAATCGAAATAGGCACCATTAGCTGCAATACATTTCTCCCATCGCGATACCAGTGTATTGATGCCAGTTGCATAGAAGTCTGCCATTGTGGACTGCAGAAATTGTTCAAAGGCGTGTTTGATGGCTGCTTTATTGGTTAATCGTTTCCCTACCAAAAAATGGTCCAAATGCTTGAACAAGTGGTAGTCAGGAGAGTAAGCTGAGTGCGTAAAAGCCTTATAGCCCAGGCTGTGTAATTTTTTGGACCGTTCTTGAAACGTGGGGTCTCGCGTTGTCATGAAGCAGTACAATGCCATCTCTGTTGACTAATCTCAGCCGCTTAATGCATAACTTTTGATGCATTGCATCCAGCTGGTTGCAGTATTTATCTGCATTAATGGTTTTGCCATATTTCAAGAACGAATAGGGCAGAATACCGGTTGCACACACCAAACAGTCACCATTATCTTCTTCGGATGAAGTTCTGGTTTTGGCATGTTTTGGGACCACACCAACATCTAGCCATTGTGCAGATTGACAACGATTGTCATATGTTATCCATTTTTCGTCACGTCACTACTCTGCAAAAACGGAGCGTTTCTGTTCTGGGCAAGCAGCAAAGTTCAAACCTCCAGTCGACACTTCGTATTGCTTTAAGTCAGCTCATGGGAAACCCATTTATCGAGCTTCTTGACTTAACCAAGTTCTTGCAAGTGACTGGAAACTGTCGAATAGTGGACGCCTAATTTATCTGCCATGTCCTGTAGAGTTTGGCTCAGGTCACTCAACTAGGGTTCGCAGTTCGTCGTTGTCGATAGCTGGTGCTGAGTGCTGCCCGCATGGTGCATTTGCAAGTTCCATATCACCTGCTCGGAATTGTTTGAACCATCGCTGCACGGTCCATTCGTTTTTTGTGTCGTCTCCAAATGCTGTGTTGATGTTCCTGACTGCTCCTGTGGCATTGTGACCCAGTTTGAACTCATACAGAAAAAGTATCCTTAATGCCTCTATAGCTCGTATGTCGGGTGTCTACCTCCATGCCAATGACGCCCTATAACTCGCATGTCGACGCTTGTTCGAGACATTTCTTTTTTGCTGAATAAGTCAGGTGTCACCCGCTATGCCGATGATGCTTCTATAACTTGTATGTCAGGGTTGGCGAGCCAAAGCTAAGCTTTCACTGCTAAGTTGTGGCCTCTACTACAGGGGGAAAAACAAAAAACGAGTGCTGGGTGAAAAGTTATTTGAGTGGAAAGGGTTAATTTAGATCAAAATGAAATGAAACATTGCAGTGAAACAGCTGTGACAACAAAAAGAATGAAGTCAGATAAAACTTATCGTCAAGTCTATCACAATATATATAGGAAAGGGTTGGCGGAAGACCGCCACACAGGAAGACTACCACACATCTTTCAGCAACTTAGAAAACCGCCACACAGGATAACTGCCACACAGGAAAACTACCAAATGCTTTTCATTAAGGGGCCAGGCACAAATTGCTATTCCTCCGAGGAACACTTTGAATGTGTGGCAGTTTTCCAAGTTTCCGAATTATGTGTGGCAGTTTCCCAAGGTGCCTAACGCTGGGAAGGAACTCTTTTGTTTGTCTATATAAGGCAACTGGCCACAGAAGTTCGAGAGGAGGGGGTATAAAGATTGCCGTTTCCTGGCCCATATTGAGAACTGAATTGGGAACTCCAAACAAATTTCGAAAACGTTCTATGTAAGCCAAGCGAAAATTGCTGTCTTCAAGGAAAGAAACAATAAGGTGGGATTTTTAATAACGCTGCACTTTAACTTAGGCACCAAATATTTACATAACCTGTCAAATTTGTAATATTTTTCCTTTACTTAATTCATTCATAGGCCCTTCACCTCGTTTTTTTTAACAGCTTTTAATCCGCCGAATTCATATTCATAACGCTTACGTATCAAATCAAGTCAATAGGCATTGCGGTTTTACTTAAGCACTAAATATTAAAGTCATGGGCCACAGGCATAATAGGCCTTTTTAACAGTTTTTATTCTACCATTGTCATATTCACAACGTTTACACATCAAATCAAGTTAATAATATTGCGCTTTTATTTGGGCACGAAATATTTATTCAGAGGGCCTAGGCTTAGGCCCTTTCAGCAGTTTTTATTCTACCAATGCCATATTCACAACGTTTATACAGAAAATCAAGTTGATAATATTGGGCGTTTACTTACGCTTAAAATTTTAATTCGTAAGCCTTAGGCCTAGGCCTTTTTGACAGTTTTTATTCTACCAATGAGATATTCACAACATTTACACATCAAATTAAGTTAATATTGCACTTTTATTTAGGCAGGAAATATTTATTCACAGGTCCTAGGTCTAGGCTTATGCCCTTTTACCAGTTTTTATTGTACCAATATCATATTCACAACGTTTACACAGCGATTCATGTTAATAATATTGGGCATTTACTTAGGCACAAAATATTAATTCATAGGCCCTAGGCCTTTTTAATAGTTTTTGCTTTATCAAAGCCATATTTACAATGTTTACACAGCAAATGAAATTAATATTACGCTTTTACTTGGGCACGAAATATTAATTCATAGGCTCAGACCTAGGGCATATGACCAAATATTTCGTGCCTAAGTAAAAGAGCAATATTATTACATTTATTTGTTGTGTAAACATTGTGAATATTGCATTAATAAAGTAAAAACTACTAAAAGGCCTAGGGCCTATGAATTAATATTTCATGCCTATAAGTAAACCCCAATATTATTAACTTCATTTGCTGTTCAAATGTTGTGAATATGGCATTAGTAGAATAAAAACTGTCAAAAAGGCCTAGAGCCTGTGAATTAATATTTCCTGCCTAAGTAAAAGTGCAATATTATTAACTTAATTTGATGTGTAAACATTGTGAATATCTCATTGGTAGAATAAAAACTGTCAAAAAGGCCTGGGCCTAAGGCCTATGAATTAAAATTTCGTGCCTAAGTAAACGCCCAATATTATTAACTTGATTTTCTGTGTAAACGTGAATATGGCATTGGTAGAATAAAAACTGGTAAAAGGGCCTAGGGCCTCTGAATAAATATTTTGTGCCCAAATAAAAGCGCAATATTATTAACTTGATTTGATGTGTAAACGTTGTGAATATGACACTGGTAAAATAAAAACTGTTAAAAAGACCTATGCCTGTGGCCTATGACTTTAATATTTAGTGCCTAAGTAAAAGCGCAATGCTATTGACTTGCTTTGATACGTAACCATTATGAATATGAAGTTGGCGAATTAAAAGCTGTTAAAAAGGCAGAGGTGTAGGGCCTATGAATTAATTAAGTAAAAGAAAAATATTACAAATTTGACATATGTAAATATTTGGTGCCTAAGTAAAAGTGCAGCGTTATTAAAAAAATCCCACCTTATTGTCCTTTCCTGAAGACAGCAATTTTCGCTTGGCTTACGTAGAACGTTTTCTCGAAATTTGTTTGGAGTTCCCAATTCAATTCTCAATATAGGCTAGGAAACGGCAACCTTTATACCTCCCACCCTCCCCTCAAACTTCTGTGGCCATTTGCCCTAAGTATGAACTAACATGAAAATTCAGACAAACAAAAGAGCTCCTTTCCATCGTTAGGCACCTTGGGAAACTGCCACACATTCAAAGTGTTTCTTGGAGGAATAACAATTTATACCCTGCCCCTTAATACAAAGCGTGTGGCAGTTTTCCTGTGTGGCGGTTTACAGTGAACTATAGTAAAGAATGGCCTTTTCATGAAGCATCTAAAGTTTTTCCGAATCACGTTTTGTAAGCCATGTGGCTGCGATTTTAGCGTAGCGACCGCAATGATTGTAGGCATCGTGCAGAGAGCAAGAAGCACAAACATCATGTTAAAGAGACTAAATGGAGATGTGAGTAAAATTAATGTAACCAAAAAACTTCTGACAACTTATAAAGAATCCTGGAAAAAATATAAAGAGCTTATTAGTGCTGGAAAAATGCAACAAAATATGCAAAAACCAGAAGGAATTGAATGTTCACAAAGTTATCTGAAACGAAAAGAAGCTGAACTTTCGCAGCATTTGGATTCCATTCAGAAAATGTTAAACAATGCTGAGATGAAAATTGAATGTGGCATAAAAAAAAAAAAAAAGAGACATGAATGCAATTTAAAAAGTGGACAGGTACTATTAAAAGAAGCAAAACAGAACATTGCTAACTATCTTAAAAAATTAGAATAAAATAGAAGTGAGCAATTAAATATTGAGAAAAGCAGCAAACAATTTAAAAAAATTAAATATTTTTTTGTAAAATAAATGATTAATAATAGAGTCCTGCTTAGGTTAAAAAAATTGATCTATTTGAAAACTAAAATCTTTGCATATGTGTGTGTGTATTTCAATGCAAGATGTTTTAAATTTGAGTAGGGTGCATCTATTTCCAAAACATTTTTTGCTTAAGAGTTCGTTCTATCTACTAATATTTTACCTGCTTCGAAAAAATGTTTTCTTACACCAAAAATGTATTTTACCTACTCCCGCATTCTGCTGCTCCAAATTTACTTGCTTAAAAAACGCATTTTGCTGCTCCAAAAATGTATTTTACCTGCTCCAAAAATGCATTTTGTTGCTCCAAAAATGTTTTTGCAACTTTCCATCACTGAAGCGTGGGAAACCTGATGGTTTTCAAGTCTATTGCAATGCATATTGCGTTGGCCGAATTGCTTTCTTTCGTAGCAAATGTTTCCAATTTCGAATCATAACTTGCTGCTGATGTGTGAGAAAATGCTGACTTTATAAAATTTTTTAGGCTCCTTCCCATTTTTATTTTAAATTGAAATACATGAACGTTAGTGCAAATTCTAAACAAAACATAACATTTAAAATTGAAAACTTCGCTCGTGTAAGAAGTATAATTCATTCCGGGTTTAAAATTAACACTATTTCTGCAACCCAAAACCACGCAATTCCAAAATACACACAGTTGTAATTACACAGGTATCACGTAAACAACGCCAAATTCCCACACCTTGTGGCTTCACAGTTAAGAGACTCGGAACATCTCCAGAAGTATTATACTAATCTCCTTGCAAAATAACTCTAAAGATGTGAAAAATAATTGAAGGCTCTTCAAATTAAAAAAGAATTAAGTACATTAATCTGAGTAAAGTCTTGAGTAAATGCTTTAATTGCTGTAAATAATATTTTTACTGTTTTTAATCTACAAGCAAAAACTATGCAAAATCTGCTAATAATTTGAAAACTATTCGCGTACATGCGTACGTCTACCTTCTGCTACTCTGGGTGTGCGTACTCATTGATTATGAAGTTAAAAAAATAGGGGAGATGGAGGAGCTTTCTTCAAGTCTACTTTGGACTAGAATACTTTTAAGTCTGAAATTTCAAAGGCTATCGGGGGCTTGGAAATCCATTAGACCAGTGTAAAAAAAGTCTCTTTTAAAAAACAATTGCTCCAAGAAGGGTAGTCATGACCAAAAAACAAAGGACTTAAAATGAACTGTAAAACGTTAAAATACCTTAGGACAGGATGTACAAGTATGAGTCATTTGAAAAATTTCCGCACGGGAAAATGCAAGTCACCAAAAATATTGCTAAACTTCTTAGCTGTATTGTCTGATGCATTTTGGCAATTTTGGTTGCCATCTTCTCCGCAGTCCACACTGACTAGGCTATGCCACGTACTCAGATCATGAATCTGCCTTTACGTGTTATGACATGTCATCGATCTACTATGTTGCCATTCTCCGTTTTTGGGAACTTAATAGTCTTGTTTCGTGTAAGTCTAGGTCTGGTTGGGTGCAATGTTTTTGCTCTCTCTGCTTCCCTGCCTTTTGTTCTCTTCTTCTGTAAGTATTTTCCAGAAAAGCAGTATAACAGTTGGTGTTTTTAGTTTTCAGCAAGTCTTTTGTAAAAAAAGGATTGTACTTATGTTATCGGTTTGTCCATCCATCCGTCTGTAGACACCATATCTCTGCGACTATTAGTCCGATTTGAAAAATTCTTTTTGCATTGGGAAGCTTGCAATGTGCAAATGATGATCCTTTATTTCGTTTTTTTTTTACGATGCACAATTTCGTCGCTAGAGGGCATAAATGCAGATGATGCTGAATTCAAAATTAAGTTTTATTCCATATATTTGCTTCTAAACATCTGATTGAAAAAAATCTTTTATCTTTCGATTCCACTTATGTCAAAGAGTATTTCAGGTATAGTTACTTTTTCAAGTTATGCATAGATTTTCCGCTAGGAGGCGTAAAAGTAAATTACGTTTTCTCCAATACATCTTCTTATAAAACTCCGATTTAGAATTTTTTTCTCCAGAGGATACAGCTTCTGATGCAAAATCTTTTGCATATAATTTCTAATTTTTGGTAAAGAATACTTTAGCCACCAGGGCAGGGCGCGATTTCACCGATTAGCAAATAGCTAGTGAAAAATCAAATTTGCTAGTGAAAAAAATCGCAGTAGCAAATATTGCTAGTAAGGTAACTTTTTTTATTTAAAGTAACCAAAAATCATTATTAATCCACGAAGTTTACATAACAGTTTCTATTATCACTTGTTAAAACAGCGACGATCAGCGATTCTCTTTCGCCAATTTCCTTTCGACACTTAATACCCATCCTCCCCATATCTTTCATCCCTTCCAAACTGTCGTAGAAGCGCATTGAAACTCCTCTCCATCGTGCCCTCATTGGTCTATTACAGAAACTGAACGTGACGTCGGCAATGGTTGCTGTGGCAACCCAGAGCTCTGGGATGGGTCGGTTGTTTGACCACCTGCTCTGCCACCCTCCCTTCTTTTGCCCCACGAACTTTGTTCTCAACTCCTGTCGTACCCTAAGCCAAGCGATCGCCTTTATTGCGTGGCATAGATAGATGCTTTTGTACGAAACGTGTTCGTGGAGGGGGTAAACGATTACGGAGGAAACTTTTGCTTCGTCTGACTTCTGGTTTTGGAAATTTTCCTTGTATTTTCAAGCTGAAATACAAATATTTATCCAGTAAAATGTTAATGAGCAATAATACTTGACAGAGGCAACATCGTGAGAGAAAAAAAAAATTATGATTAAGGAAAAAATCCGAATTCCGTCGACCTTTTGTTTTCTAGTTTCGTAAAGACGGAATTCCAATAATAACGAAAAAGCCGGAATTCCTTGAATTCGCGGAAGAATCTCGTGCCTAAAGATTACAGAAAAATTTTGCAGCAGCCAAGTTCCGTTTTTGCAAATTGTTCTCCACAGTTTCAAGCTAAAATGCAAACATTTATGCAATAAAATGATATTTAACAAGAAAAGCGGACACAAAGACAACATTGGGAGAACAATTTGCGATTACGGCAAAATTTTCTTACTCCGTTTCACTACTGTGTTCGAAAGTTTTGAAGCACGAAATTTCGTCTCAAGATGGAAGACGACCCCCCCTCTCCCAAATATCGATCTTTAGAATGATCTAACTGACGACAAAAAAAAAATAAATAAAAATAAAGCGGTATTCCGCGAATCCCTGTAAGAATCTCGTGTATATCATAAAAATAATAGCAAAAGAAAAATTCGAAACAAAATGAAAATTTGTAGAATCTGTAGTTTTGATAGTGAGTTCCGTAGTCAGACAACTAATTCCGTAGAAACTACGGCATTGTGTGGTAGTTGGCAGATATGAAGTGTGTAGAAGTTTAGCAGAAATTTGTGCGATACTTCCACTTAGTACTGCATGTTGTGAAGTGGGATTCAGTTTTTTAAAAAGAATACAAGGGGATTGGAGGAACAATTTGTCTGTTGGAACTTTAAATGCTCTGATGACAATTGAAATACTGTAGAAGGGCCACAAGAAGAGATTTTTAATCCACGGTCAGCAGTTATAAAGTGGTATGATGACAAAGTCAGACACCCTCAGTGTAAACCATATGGGAAGAAAACTGAATTAGAATGTCAGTGAAATATATTCATGTGGTATGAGAATTTGTTAGAAATTAATAATATAGTCACTAAACTTATCTAAGATTCTATTCATTATTCAAAAAGGTAAGTCAAAATATTTATACACATATTTAAATTTCTGTGTAACTTTATTAGAAAATAAGTTACGATGTGATTTAGTTTTACTTGCTAGTCATGCAAATGTTTTGCTAGCATACTATTTGGTCACTAGCAAAATTTGCTAGTGAGCAAAAAAGATGAAATCTTGCCCTGCACCAGGGGGTATAAATGTAAATTTTTGCTTCTAATAATGTATTTGCCATAAAATCTGAGCTTCTAAAATCTTGATTAAAAAAATTCTTTCGTGGACCTATGCCACTCGCATCGATAAACCTTTTTGAAATAATTTCTTAAAATATTGCATAGTTTCTTTGCCAGGGGGTGTAGACATATCTTATTTTTGTCAGTATCCCTGCTTTTAATGGTACGATTTAAAAAAATCTTTCTTTATTGGATAGAGTTTCCAGTGTGACGTGTTTTCCAAATAATTTCAAAATTTTCAAGTAATTCATAGACTTTCTGCTAAGGGGCGTAAAGGTAAATTGTGTTTCCACCGGTATCTCTGCTTCTAAAACTCCGATTTGAAAAATTCTTTCTGCACCAGATACAGATCCTGATGGGAAATTCTTTGCATATAATTTCTAATTTTTGTAAGAAATGGTTTGGCCACCAAGGGGTGTAAGTCTTAATTTCCACTTCTGATGCATTTGTAGCAAAATCAAAGCTTCTAAAATCTGGATTGAAAAAAATTTCTTTTGTGGACCGATGCCACTCGTGTCGATAAACCTTTCTGGAATATTTTCTTCTTAAGATATTGCATAGTTTCTCCGCCAGGGGACATAGATGTATATCTTATTTTTGTCAATATCTCTGCTTCTAATGGTACGATTTGAAAAATTCTTTCTTTATTGGATAGAGTTTCTAGTGTGACATGTTTTCCAAATAATTTCAAAATTTTCAAGTAAATCATAGACTTTCCGCTAGGGGCACAGCGAGGTAAATTGAGTTTTCTGCGTTATTTCTGCTTCTAAAGCTCCGATTTGAGAAATTCTTTCTGTATTGCATACAGCTCTTGATGGAAAATGTTTTTCATATAATTTCTAATATTTGGTAAAGAATGGTTTGGCCACCAGGTGACCAGGGGGCATAATTGTTAATTTCTGCTTTTGATATATTTGCAGCAAAATCTGAGCTCCTGAAAACTCTACTAAATTTTTTTTTTCTTGGATCGATACCGCTCACATCGAAAAACCTTTTGAGAATACCTTCTTCCTAAAATAAGGCATGGTTTTTCTGCCAGGGCGTAGATTCATATATTATATTTGTCCATATCTCTGCTTCAAAGAGTCCAATTTGAAAAATTCTTTCTTTGCTGGAGAACATTTCTGCTGCGAAATGTTTCTCATATAAATTCAAACTTTTCTCAATGCATAAGTCTGCAACTAGGGGCGTAAGCTCACAATTCTGTTTACAGCAATATATGCGGGAATAAAAGCCTGATCGAAAAACTTCTTTCTTCGGTCAGATACTATTGTTTTCCATACCGGTTCCACTGACTTTTAATAGCTTCGATACATTTGATTTTCCTCAGAATGGAATTAAAAGATATGCTCATTACACCTGAAAATTTGATGTCATCTTTCTTGTATCTATTATTATTGCTTCGGCAAAACAACTGTTTTTTTCGGTAGGTTGTTTGCAAATAATTTTGATATTTTCAAATACTGGTACTGTATTATTTTTTATGCAACATTGTACAAGTGAGGTTTTTTCTTCCCTTTTTTCCCAGTTTTTCATATGTGTTAACCTTTTTTGTAATTTGTCTTTCGTGCTTCCTATGTATTTAATTCTATTGTTATTAGTTGGTTTAATTGGAATGCTGTGTACTCCTGCGCTGTTCAAGATTTTTGTTTTTTTCTCTGTTATTAATGATCACATTCTTACTGCAATTCCAATATCCAGATGTTGTTTTTTGCATTCCTTTTTAGTTATATTTGGGTTTTGTTTTATAAATTGAAATTTACCACAATATTTTATATTTTGTTTGATTTTATTATTAGGATGTTTATACATGTAAATTACTTCCTTGACATCTGAGGTGGTATATCCAAATTGTCTGGCTGTTTCAATTATCCATTGTAGTTCTTTTTCTTTAAAAATGTTATTACTTGAATGGGTGAAAGCTCTATGTACTAAACTTCTGATCTTGCCGATACTTTGTATGTCCTGGGATGGTACGCATTTGCAGGTATGAGTATTGGATCGTAAGTTGGTTATTGCAGGATGTTTGAGTTTTATTATTGTGATATCTAAGAAGTTAGTTCTATTTTCTAATTCCATTGTAAAGTTGTTACTTGGATATTTGCCATAGAAAATTTTTTAGCATGTCCGACTCCGAAACATCAGCATTCCAAAAGAGCAATGTGTCTTCAACATATCTTCAATAGAAGAGAAATTTGTCTTTATACTTGTTAAGAATATCTTCTTCCATTTTCTGTAGTACAATTCCTGCAAATAAAGAAGATAGTGGGGAGCTCACTATCCCCACTATATCCCCACTATCTTCTTTATTTGCAGCACTTTTTCCATGATGAAATTCTTAACGAATGCAGTGTTGAATAAATGCAGTATCATTTGCCATCTTTCACCTACCAATGTGCAAGTCCGTTTGACTGTTGGACAAACTTCTATGTCACATTTTATACTCTGGACCAGTTACAGTCACATGACAACGTGGGGGAATGTTGGATATGTAAATTAGCAGTATATGTCACACAAAAAAACACTTTAACACTCTTTTGTACACCTAATACACTGCCTGACAGAGAAAATGCCACACCATGAAGATGTGAATGCAGTGCCATGCAAATTAAAGGGTGGGTGCACCAAGTTATGTTTAAATGCAAATGATTGTATTTGTAGGCCGATCGCACGAACGGCGCACAGTATATAAGCGGACAACCAGCCTGTGAGGCCATCAGTCGAGACGTCGTTATGGCTGCAAGAAGTGAGTGGTTCTGCTGTGACTATCTGGAAAACGAACAAGGGGTGCCAATGAAGTTAAGACGCCATCGTACGCGATTTCGTCTTATGGATGAGTTCACGAGAGGTGTCATCGTAGGCCTTCGTACTGCCGGATGGTCGTTGTGTCGTATTGCGGAAGAAACTCAATGTGATGCCACATTCGTCGGTCGCATTTGGAGACAGTGCTTGCAGGAAGGATCTGTTCAATGTCATAGGGGGACCGGAGCATGGGCGTCCGAACGCACCGATCATCGCATCTGACGTCATGCCGTAGCGGACCCACAGGCCACAATGGGCGACATTTTGTGGAGTGTATGGCCGTATGGGGAGGCTTAGATGCTCTGATATTGACGCGAACAGTGTTTTGCTGATTGGCTGCATCTGGTTTGCTGTCCAGCCGTCCGTTCCAAAGGCTACCCTTAACAGCGAGCCATTGTCGTCACCGCTTGGCGTAGTGTTGCTCAAGAGCTGCATGGGGAGCTGAATGGAACAGTGTGATGTTCAGTAACAAATCGCGGTTCTGTCTCGCCGGGGATGATCGCCGTGTGAGAGTCCTGAGGCGACGGGGCCGGCAGGCGGATTCCTCCGCCATTGTGGAGCGCCACACGGAATCATGGTGTGGGATGCTATGAGTGCCAACACCCGCTCACTGCTGGTATGCATTACGGGCACATTAATGGCACGCTGCTATTTTGATGAGGTGCTGTGGCCCATTTCACTTACTGCAGTTGGCTGAGCAATACTGCACTGCAAAGCAGAACTGACTATTTCAACCGCGAGACGGGTTTCCATCCCGATCTCGCAAATTTTTTCTTTTAAGAATCGGGGCTCTTTATGTTCCCCAGAAAATAGTGCAGTGACGGGACTTAGTGAAAACGCCCTTGTGAGAGAGAAGTTCCGTTCAGCCCGCATTGAGATCTCTGGTATCAGTTTTGGGTACGTCGACGCCGTTCTGGTCCCGCGGACGAAGGGGCCATTTGACCCCTCGCCCGCCCAAAGCCCAAGAGCCCGGCTTCTAAGGTTTGACTAGAGTGGGAGAACCTCTGGGTGCCCACTCAGTACTTAAAAGAAAATTTTGTGTTTTTCATCTCTCTCACAGAGATGTCAACTACCCAGAAGGGTAGAGTGAAACCTAAGGGGTCAGTCCCCAAATCGTCCGGGACAACCCGGATGCAGAAGGTAGCGGCAGAAGCACTACCAAGCCCTGTTGGCAGTGCTAAAGGGGTTAGCCCCTCTTCCGAGAACAGCCGGAAGGTAGAGCCCAATGCTAGGGGAAAACCGTCAAAGACGCTTCCCCCAGCGAAGGGCTCTAAAGCCGCTACACCCATGAAAGGAGCCTCGACTGAGCAGTCTCAGTCAGCTAGCGGTGTAAGCACCCCCTTGCCAGTTTCGCCCATGGCAAGGAAAGGTGAAACACCACCCCAGCCTGAACCCTCTCGGGCTCCTGAGGGGTCGACCGCGGGGTGCCCAGAGGTACCTTTGGTGGGAGGTACGCATCCCAGGACACCCCCGGTGCTTACACCCGAGGCGTTTGTGAAACACATCCTCGACCTCACCCGGGAAGTTGAGTCCGTTCTCTTGGACTCGCGGGTCACTTCCTCAGGGAGGGAGAAGGTGAAAGCTGCCCTGAGCAGTGTTAGAAACGCTTGCTACGAGCAAGCAGCACGGGTAGCCTATGTCGAAGGCAGGCTGTCCGTGCGGGATGAGTCGGGCTGCGAAGCCGACGTGAAAGCGGCTTCCTACGCCGAAGGGGCTAGGAAGAGGGCTAGCAAGGCAAAAGGGCCTTTGCCCGCCCCGATTAAGATTAAAAAGAAGGTAAAGTCGGGAGACAGGAGACGCGTGCTTTTAGTCTACCTGACAGTCGAGAGTGCGTCCTCAGAGGACACGAAGAAGACCCTGAAAACTGCAGTAAACCCAACTAAACTGCAGATAGGGGTCAAGAGCTTTCGGAGCATCAGGAAAGGCGGGGTCGCGGTGGAATGTTCCCATCCCGGGGAGCTCGACCGCCTAGCCCAGGAATTGAGAAGCAATCCGCTGACCAAGTATTGCACATTCCCCACGGCCCCACGAAAGAGAAACCCCCGGTTGATAGTGTATGGGGTCGACGGGGATCTCTCAGGGAAAGAGTTCGAGCAGGCGGTTTGCGGGCAGAACCCAGAGCTCGAGAACGGGTTCAAAGCCTGTTTTCCTATCAAGGGCAAGGGAGGTAGGGTCCACTGGGTGGCAGACGTGGATCCCAAGGCCTTCAAGCACTTGGTGAGGCGGAAGACACTGAACTTGGGTTGGTCAGTGCTCCATCTAAAGGAATTTTTAAGGGAGGTCAGGTGCTTTCAGTGTAATGGCTTCGGCCATTTCCGAGGCAACTGCCCCGAGACAGATGCAAGGTGCGGCAATTGTGGTGAAGTTGGGCACCAGCACCACCAGTGTGCAGCTGCACCGAACTGCAGCAACTGCACCGCAGCGAATGCCAAGTTCCGCCTGAAGCTGGACGTCTCGCACTCCAGCTTCAGTAAGACACGCCCTAGTCTTATTAGGGAACTTGAGCAAAGGAAGAGTCGAGTCAACTATTGTTGACTGATGGTAGTACCCTTGGAGGTACGCAGCTCTCGATACTGAGTTTTTCAGTCTATTGACCAAGGTGTTTGAGATGACCCTGGCCCGTGGTCATCACCACAGCACTGGCCTTAGCGCTGTGAACAATGTAAATATTTTCAATTTGTGTGATTTTTAGTGTCTAAATATTGTGAGAGGGGTGCATGAGACCCTCATAGTGAAATGTGCATGTCTGTAATACACTATGATACCAAATAAAGGACTTTTGTCCCAAAAACTCGCGTTGGCGGGCGATCTCCCGGCCACGAGATGGGATATTCTTAAAAAAAGTTGCTTGCCCCAACTGCCCATAGCACGTCGCACACACGGGTTGTAACAGAAGGGTGTAAGGTACCGGTCCCGTGGGGGAGGCAGATCCCCACAGGTCACCAGACCGAATCTGTCCGAGTGGAAGACTGTGGTTTCCGGTGACTGACAGGCTAGCTGTCGGAACGCCGTCAAGGATCCTATCAATCCCAAACTATTCGAGAGAGTTCCGCATTTCCCTGCAAAGTCAGCACTTTGACGGTGCAGGTAAAGTCATCAGCTAGTATTACTGTATCTGCAGGGCATCCCAAACGCCGCTTTCCAGCAGGATAATGCTTGGCAGCATACCGCAGATTAGCGTAAATGCTTTACACTGTATGCGGATGCTTCCGTGGCCGGCATGATCCCTCGACCTCTCGCCCATTGAGCATCTGTGGGACACGATTGGACATTGATTGAGTACCTTCCCACTCCCGCAAAATGAAGATGAATTGTGGATTCGAATCAACACCACGTAGTCCATAATACCCCAGGACTTTATTTGGACTCTCATTGCCTCGACACCACGTCGGATTCAATGCTGTACCACCCAAACTGGGGGCCATACTCCTTATTTATCATCCTGTATATTCGGCCACTGGGGCCTAATCTGTATGTGACAATTAAACCATTTGTTCAGGACCTACTTGGCTATGTGTGTGTGCAGTTTGGTGTGTTTTCGAGCATTCCTTCATGGTGTGGCATTTTCTCTGTCAGGCAGTGTATATGCAATGTGCTAAAGATTGTATATGTGTGAATTTAATTTGAATGTGATTAATTCCACAAAAAAAGTTTGTGGGACCTTAAAAAAGTCTTTGAAAAGTACTTTTTTTTTTTTTTTTTTTTGTCCAGAGGTGTATGAATCCTGTATTTTCAAAAAGTACTGTGACGCCTCTCTTTTCACACATTTTTCGATTCAGCCATTTTTTAGCCAATCTTCACATCTTTTTAGCTCAAAAATAAAACACACTTGCAGCTATTGAAACAACTATGATGTGTAGTAGATGGCGACCATTTTTAAAAAAAAAATAGCTCTGAAAACAGATTTTATGTTTAGCACTGTGTATGAGTGGCATTAATTCCATATGTTTTCCATATAATGCACACGAATTTTTTAGCCAATCTTCACATCTTTTTAGCTCAAAAATAAAACACACTTGCAGCTATTGAAACAACTATGATGTGTAGTAGATGGCGACCATTTTTAAAAAAAAAAAATAGCTCTGAAAACAGATTTTATGTTTAGCACTGTGTATGAGTGGCATTAATTCCATATGTTTTCCATATAATGCACACGAATTTGAGATCAAAATTTTATTTCAATTTTAAAATGGCTACTAGTTTTTAAAAGATCACCCAGAAAATGTATTCTGTAACAAATAATTTAAAATGTGTTTTTTATTGAAACACATACACCTCGATACAATACAGTAAGTCCACGATTTATGCAATGGCTACGTTCTGTGAAAGTCTTGCATAAACTGAAACTGCATATGCAGTTTCAATTTATGCAATGGAGAAAAGGGACTGATGAGCAACAATGTAAAATGTAGTGTTTTAAATGGATTTCAACCACATTAAAATCATGTTAATATATTGGAAATATGAACGCAAAAAAAAAAAAAAAAAAGGAAAAACGTTGACAGAAAAATCGGCAGCATTTGCTAGGATAGGCAGTCCGTATGGCATCGGAGAGGATACTGTGGTTGTAGTGATAGAGATGTTTACATGGGAGAAACTTCTATGGGACAGATAGCATCAGTGGCAAAAAGTAGTTAACTGTGATCTTTGTTCATTCGGGGGTGGTGGTGGGGGTGATGTTGATAGTCGTTGTTCAGGACAGGTGGATCAAAAGAAGCAGGCTGTGGTCTGAGGTATTGTACCATACTTATTTGCCCTATAAGTGTTTATTTCTGATTGTAAAATCCTTGTAATGTGTAAGGATGTTGTTGAGACAGCACTCTGCTAGCAGGCTTCATTCAAAATTTGGGTCATCTAAAAAGTGCTGTACAATGTTGTCCAACTACAAAAATCATAATGTTAATCTCTTGTGTAATCAAATCTTTCATTTGGAGTACTTCACACTCTACTTTTCTTCTTTCTGTTCCTATGTCATGTTCATCAGATAATCAACAATTAAGCTCATGCGAGTCAATCAACTTCATCATATGATCCTCTTCATATCAGAGAAGCTATCTCCATTCATCTTCCGCAGTGTCTCCACAATGTTAAGCACTATCGATTAGAAACTACGGAAATCTATGAGGCCATCAATGACTTCTTTCTACGAAGTCTTGCATGGTATATTCAGTGTTGATTTCTTCCCATGATGCTTTGAATATTGTTGATCCTACCCTTGATATTGAAGCGTTTCCACTCCTCTTGAATTACTCTTACTCCCTGTGTTACCAAAATCTTAGATATCATGAAGAAGCTGGGATATGTTCCCAGTGTTCGAATTACCCAGTGATCCGCTGGCTATTGGCTAGTAAAAATTCCATCTGACCTGAAAAATTCGTTACTGGCCTGGGTGGCCAGCAAGATTTTTTTTTTTCAATTTGTTTTGGAATTTGTAAGGTCATAAAAAATTAAACCAGATTTTAAAATATCCAGGTTTTGCTACGGCAGTTTTTTTTAATAATCCAGGTTTCACTATGGTTTTTTTTTTTTTTTTTTTTAAATTTAGGTGTTTACTGCTCAACAACTGAATATCGGAATGGGAAACTGAGGTGTCAGACTCAAAATATTTGGATTAAGACAGCGCCAATTTTTTGCACAAGTAGTGACTATAGCTCGCATGTTGGAGAGCTTGCGAGACATTTCTTTTTCGCCGAATAGCTTGCGAGTCGGGTGTCATCCTCTGTGCTCATTACGTCTCTAAAGCTCGTGGGTCGGGGCTTGCTAGACATTTCCTTTTCGCCGAATATCGCACGTGTCTGGTGTGGCATCCTCCATGCCGATGATGCCTCTATAGCTTGCATGTCGACGCTCGCGAAACATTTCTTTTTTGCCGAATAGGTCGGGTGTCAGCCGCCACGCTGATGATGCCTCTATAGCTCGTATGTCGTGGCTGGCGAGCTAAAGCTGAGCTTTCACTGCTAAGTCGTGGCCTCTACTGCAGAAAAGAAAAAAAAATGCGAGTTCTGTGTGAGTATGGGTGAAAAGTTATTTGAGTGGAAAGGGTTAGTTTATTAAAACGAAACAAAACGAAATGTAGCAATGAAACAGCTATGACAACGAAAAGAACGAAGTCAGATAAAACTTATGGTAAAGTGTATCGTGGTATGTATAGTAAAGAATGGCCTTTTTATGAAGCATCTAAAGTTTTGCTGAATCACGTTTTATAAGCCACGTGGCTGCAATTTTAGCCTGTCGCAAGGTGGCCGCGATTATTGTGCGTCATGCGGAGAGCAAGAAGCACAAAGATCATGTCAAAAGATTAAATGGACATGTGAGTAAAATTAATGTAACCAAAAAACTTCTGACAGCTTATAAAGAATCCTGGAAAAAATATCAAGAGCAGATTAGTGCTGGAAAAATGCAGCAAAATAGAGAAGAAATTGAATGTTCACAAGGTGATTTGAAATGGGAAGAAGCTGAACATTTGCAGCAGTTGGATTCCCTCATAAAATGTTTAAACAATGCTGAGATGAAAATTGAATGTGGCATAAAAAAAGACATGAGTGCAATAGAAAAGTGGACAGATCTATTGAAAGAAGCAAAACAAAACATTGCTAAATATCTTAAAAAATTAGAAAAGAATAGAGTGAGCAATTAAATATTGAGAAAAGCAGCCAAAAATTAAACATTTTTTGTAAAATAAATGATTAATAATAGAATCCTGCTATGGTTATAAATTTTTTGATCTATTTGAAAACTAAAATGTTTGCATATGTGTGTGTGTATATTTCAATGCAAGATGTTTTAAATTTGAGTAGGGTGCATCTATTTCCAAACCATTTTTTGCTTAAGAGTTTGTTTTATCTACTAATATTTTACCTGCTCTAAAAAATGTTTTCTTACACCAAAAATGTATTTTATCTGCTCCAAAAATGTGTTTCATCTGCTCCAAAAACATATTTTGCATCTGCAAAAATATATTTTACCTGCTCCAAAAACGCATTTTGCTGCTCCAAAAATGGTTTTGCAACTTTCCATCACTGTTTTGCTCCATGAATTGGGTGAATCACCTGTCAATAAGAAAAAGCTAAAATCAAAATGTTATGCTTCAACCAAAATTCAAAAAATCAGTTCTGCTATGAAATGGAAGCTTTTTACAAATATTCAAGAGTCCTGATGACAAGGATGAAATACTTCAGGACTCTCTTATGGACAATCTTAAAAGTAATATTTCTAACTGCATTAGAGATAAACAGTTGATGATTTTGACTTGCTTACCAGAGTCATGGAGTATTAGGAAAATCATGCAAGAGTTCAATGCTCTTAATTATATGGTAAGACAAAAAAAAAAAAAAAAAAATTCTGAAGTTGTACTTCTGTTAGGACTGAAAACGGAGATAAAGTTAAATTGTCAAAGAGGCTGATTTTATATAACTTGACAGAAGCTTATAAGTCATTCAAAGATAAATTTGCAGGCACGAAAGTCAGTTTTTCCAAATTCGCAGAGCTCAGACCAAAAATCTGTGTCCTGGCATACTCATACGGTATGTGTATGCACCACACACCAAAATGTAAAACTGATAATGGAAAATGCAAGAATTGGTTCACTAACAAATGGACAATTATCTTCCTACAAACATTGTCTTGCAAGAGTATTGTGCAACCCTGCTTCCATAGATTGTCATTTGGGGAAGTGTCCTGGGAATGAGGAAGTAAGAAATGTAATGGAACACGGTTTTGAGGAGAACTTGTTTGAAAAACTAACTTTTCGCCAATGGATTACAGTTGATAGATGCAACTTGGAGACATTAGAAAAATCAACTTCAGATTTTATTGATTTGTTTTGCAAAAAACTGTCTGCTTTGGTCAGACATGACTTCATTGCTAAGCAGCAAAGCTCTTTTATGAATAGTACTAAGGAAAACCTCAAGGACTCAGAATTTCTCTTCATTTGTGATTTTGCCGAAAATTATAGTTTTCTTCTTCAAGATGAAGCCCAGAGCTATCTCTGGACCAGTGGGCAAGCCACAGTCCACCCATTTGTCATCTATTACAAAACAGAAAAGACTGAACATGTAAGTTTCGTAGTAATTTCTGAATGTTTAGAGCACAACACAATTGCACTGTACTACTTCCAAAAAAAACTTATTAACTTCTTCAAAAGTAAGCTTGGTGACAACAGCGTCAAAAAAAATTACTATTTCTCTGACGGGTCTGCAGCCCAGTACAAAAATTGGAAAAATTTCACAAACTTATGTTTCCCTCAAGATAACTTCAACATTGATGCTGAATGGCATTTTTCAGCAACAGCACATGGGAAGGGGCCATGTGATGGCGTTGGTGGAACGGTGAAAAGGTTAGCTGCCCGAGCCAGCTTACAACGCCCTTATGAGAATCAAATTCAAACACAGGGCTCTACAAATATGTTCTAGATCTAGGAGCCAGCTCCAAAATTTAGGCGCCAGGTGAAACGAAGTCAATAACGCACGAACAAAAACATGTTTGGTTATGACGCTGGAACGAAAAGTGGTAAACCATATTTGTTAATTTTTTTTTCTTTTTACGCAAACCACTTATTGCAAAATAAAGTTCCAATTTGCTTCACAATTTTCTTTTTTCATTCTTTCAGTAGATGATCTCAAAAAAATTAAAATTTCAGATTTCGATTTTATTAAAAATACTACTTGTGGATGTCATATTTTGTACATATTAATTCAAAGTACCATATTTTTTTTCCCTTCATGAGATCCGCAAGGGCATGTAATCCAAAGGCTGTAAAAAAAAAAAAAAAATTCCCACACATAATCCGCAGCGCATATGATTCATAGATCGGGAAATTCTGAGAAAAACAATTTCACATTGGCAATAGCCTTGTTACTAATAACTAGTATTGCGTGGCATACATAGACTCTATTTTACGAAATGATCCATCTCTTTGTTGCCAATAAATATGTGCCCTAACAAAACGTTACAACAAACAAAGACTCTAATGAAACAAACTTAGCTGAGAAACACAAAATTGATTCCCCAGTGAGGGCGTGATCGAAAGATTTAAGTTCAAAACTTCCACCAGTAAAAATCAGTAAGATGTGTTCAGAATTCCACAATGCTTGACAGACAGGAAATCCAAGCAAGTGAATGCGCACAGTGTATGAACCTCCACTTACCATATGATTATACTGCCTCTAAAATTGCAATTTAAGACAAGATGAGACCAAAGAAAGGGGAGGGGTGGGGGAGCTAAACATTTTAACTGGTGAAAAATCAAAACAGACAGCAAGAATGCAGACTACTGTTAGTCTGTCTTTTGTTGACTCTGCACAGCATCCATTGCTTAATTTTTCTTTCTGCTGTTATCATTCTCTCCCTACTTCTTCATTGTCGCTTTTCTTTCTTTTCTTGATTTTTGTGCCTTCTTATAACAACCATCAGCCTGAGGACCATGAGCGCATGATATCAAAGATTCAACTGTTTCAGATAAATGGTGCAACTTTGGGAATATTAATACTTTTGAACACCATGCATCAATTTTTATCAATTTTTCCAACTTTGTCACTTCTGTTTTCGGGAATTTCCTTCTTCCCTTGTCAAGATTAAATGCAAAAACTTATGGGGCAGGGATATTTAACAACGCTGGAGAGTGGGAACATCGCGGGAGGGTAGAGATTACGGGAATTCCGTCCGACTTCCGATTTCGGAAATTTTTCTCCTATTTTCAAGGGGAAATGCAAAAATTTATGCAGTAAAATATTACTTTAAAATACTGGACACAGGCAACATCGCGAGAAAAAAGAAATTACGATTACGGAAAAAATCTGAACTTCGTCGACTTTCCGTTTTCGAAAGTTTCGTAAAGATGGAATTCCGTCCTCCGACGAACATCTATCTCATCCCCCCCCCCCAATTCTGTTTACTTGTGCATCGATCTCCTGAGTGGCCAACATAACGAAAAGGCGGCATTTCTCGAATTCACGGAAGAACCTCAAGCCTGAAGATTTGGAGGCAATTTTCGCTGCGTCTAACTTCCGTTTCCACAAATTCTTGCCTACAGTTTCAAGCTGAAATACGAACATATATGCCATAAAATGATATTTAACAAGAATACTAGACACAAACGCAACATCCGGAGAAAAAAATTACGATTAGGGCAAATTCTTTTTACTCCATTTAACTACTGTTTTCGAAAGCTTTGAAACATGAAATACCGTCCCCAGACGGAAAATGACCCAACCCCCAAATTCTCTTCAGTTTTGCATTAATCATGATAGCGATCTAAATGATGATAAAAAAACCAAAAAAAAAAAAAAAAAACCCTGAGAATTCTGCGAATCCTCTTGAGAATCTTATGTATATCATAAAATAATAGCAAAATATTTTTTTTTAAACAAAATGAAAATTCGTAGAATCTGTAGTTAGACAACTAAATCGGTAGAAAATACGATTATTCCGTGATAATTGGCATGCATAAACAGTCGTATAATCGGCACCACGTGATCCGCACCTATCATGTTAATCGTGAATCGTAATTTCCGACAGAAAACTGCGATTCATAGGACTGACTCAGAAATCCAAAGATACAAGAAAAAAATGATCGTCTTATTGAAAAGGTAACTGTCATTCTGAAGTACTTTTGTGTAACTTTTAAGTAAAAAAAGATTTAAAATCGTAAGCTGTTGCCGCATTATCGCAGTTCATTCTAAAGTTAGACTAAAAAATCCGTTGAAATTGCGGACAGTCCATAGCATTGTCTTTATTTCTGAATACGTTTCAACTGAATACCGAAAAAACCTTAACTAATACAATCAGCGCACCAAAAAAAAAAAAAAAAACTAGGCGATGCGATTCGCAGAATGGCTACACGTTATGGAATAGCTCTGCGCGATTCCCGAAAGTCACGGATTCTCACACTGCGTAGGCTTCCGCACGTGCAAATAGTAACGCTTTCCTTGCGTCATATTTTATGTCAAAATACTTCTAAGTAAAAGAAAAAATATATATTCTTACAATCTGTTTGCAGTCTTCTATCTCACTGTTACGTTACATTTTTTTCTGTTACCGCATTTTCGGTACTTTCCCAACAACACCCTCTCTTGACAATTACCTCGCAGACTTTTTAAAACGACCCCCCCCCTTTTTTTTTTTACCGGTGTCCGCAGCACCTAAATTTATTACCTTTTAATTGAGAATCTATGGATTACACACCTGAAATGATGGCATTTACTGCAATATATTACAAAATCTCAACTAAGAAGAAAATTAGGCGCCTGGGCGACCTGGCGCCAGGGATTTGTCGAGCCCTGTTCAAACACCATTTTAGTTGTATGAATGGGCAATTCAGAACATTTTAGTGGCGAACTTTACATATGTAAGTCAAGAAGAATACATAAAAACAGACCAATTTTTGGAAAATCGCCTAAGCAAGTCTCTAACAATACAAGGTACCCAGAAACTCAATGGGATAGGAATAAATTCCTATCCCATTGAGTAATTCAAAAATAACAGTGAAGATGTTCTCAGAATCAAACGAGTCAGCTACTGAAAAAGTATCAGCATTACAAGACAGACTGCAAATAACAGAAATTAGTGGTTACATAACCATAATCTATGAAAACAACTGGTGGGTAGCGTATGTTCTAGCAAAAGAAGAGAGTGAGAATGAAGTTAAGGTCTCTTTTTTTACTTCCAGCTGGTCCATCTACATCCTTTTCCTACCGTAGCCCACAAGATGCATTATGGCTTCCTGTAAGTTACGTCTTGTGTAAAGTAAATCCTGCGACTCCGACAGGAAAACTCTACAATCTCTCTGAAACAGAAATACACCAAACTACTGAAGCTTTTAAAGACTGTAGCAAGGATCTACAGGTGTGATTTCACTTCAAAACAATGATGTAACTTTTTTTAAAATTTTAGGAGATTCTGCTTTAAGTGACGATCTAAGTTTAAGATTAGGAATATAATTTGCTTAAATGAAGCAATTGAGTGCCATATGTTATTATTGTTTTGATGTGTTTCTTAAGCAGTAATTGAAATTACTTTTTAAAGTCTTTATTTTTTTTATATTTTATTGTGAATTATTACAAATTCTGAATAATGAAATTAATAAAATTTTTAAACCCATGTAGTCTCAGATTTTAAACAAACCAATTAAAAATAAAACACTGTTTAAATAAATGGTTTTAAGTAACAAAAATACTATATCTATTGTTATTAATGAAACTTTTTTAAGATTTAGCCCAAATTTATTTTCAGTTGACATGTTTTTTTTTCATTTTTTCATTAAACTCTTGTGTTAGGTTAAATTTGTATATAGCTTTTTAAGTAAACCCATTATCATCCCAAGTTACAATTCACACAATCAAATACCAAACATATAAAGATCGTTTAAAAAAAAAAAATTGAATTTTTTGGAGCTTCGCATTTTGAAAAAATCAAAATTTAAATTTTAATTTTAAAATTTGATTTTTTTAAAATCTTAACCCCTATGGTGTTGTACATCAAATAAAAGAACATAAAAAATACTACAAAAAAAAATACCTTTCCCATCTCTCTATCTTAATTAGGGGAGCTGCAATCACAATTTAAAAACATCAATCTTCCGATTTGGGGGTGTTTTGGGACATTTTATATAGCTGTATTTTCAAAACAGGTGGATATATGACGATAAAATTTGGTATTTTTCTTAATCTATATAGAGGCCACCTATGTACCAAATTTCATTAAAATATGAGATGGCGAGGTAAAAAAGGTCTTCAAATTGTGTTTAGTTGATATGGAATCACTCAGCCGGTAACCACCCGAATGATACAACAATGGGCTTCTGCTGCAGCGGTGCAACATCAGTTGGACGATTTTTTTACGGCATCACAAGGGTGGGTTGAAAAATTCACTCTGGTTCATGGCACCCGCCAGCGAAAAGTGACGCGCTACGTCAGGTCACAAAATGAATTGTATTTGTCAACTATTATCACGGAAGCAGAGAAATTCCAAAAACGTCTTTCACGACTGATCAAAGAATTTCCATTGGATTACGTCCTTAACACTGATCAACATTAATGTGAACAGGACACTTTATGTGCATGGAGAAAAATCAACACAGGTATTCTTGGGAGATTTTAACAAAGTAACGCATACTTTACACTGCGCAGTATGCATTGACCGCTTCTAGAGCATTACTTCCAAAAGTTTTTCTATGTATGCAAGAGCCTCAAGGACAATTAAACGTCTTGTTTTGGAGATTGTGGAAGGGCTAACGGCGGAATATGGAAATGTATTCGTGACATTGTCGAAATCAGGGAAATTAACGAAAGAGCATTTCAGTAGTTTTGTGAAAAACATTATCTGACAATTTTGCGAAAAAGAGAAGTTTTTATTGATCGTGGATTCATGGGGAGGTCAAACAGATCCAGCCCTCTTTAGTAGTGTCTTCACAAAGGACGACGGCACTTGTTCTTCTACTGATGTAATCATTCCCCGTCATTGTACCCTATACTGTCAACCTTGTGATATGTACCTTTTCCAGCAAGTTAACAATTTTATTAAAAAATTACAAAACTCTGTCGAACTTGTAAAAGAAAATAGGCATTTAAACACGCGAAAATGTTGTGAAGATCCATTCACTTATACATCATCACCTTCCTGCGCCGATTTTCAAGAATATGTTGCAGTACGCTTGGTTTGCTGCAAAGTTAATAAATGAAAGAAAGATGTTTGGAAATGTAAACGAAATGTGTTTTCCGGACGACGTTCGACAAATGAAATGTAAGTGCTCGAACAGTTCTTATATCAAATACTCACATTGTAGAGAAGTGTTATGTTTTCATTGTTTTTATGATAATTATCATCCTCAACTTTGTGTACCAATAAACGATAGCGAAACCTCCGATAGTGATACCTAACAACATATATGTTAGGTCTTCAAATAAAAGTATGTAATTATACTTTATAAGCTAAAATATGTTAATTCAATTCTCCTAACAATTCTTCTGTCCCCTCATCTGCTATTTATTATTAAACTCCATTACGCAACGGTTACTTCTACCAGTTCTTTATTATTTGTTAGTGAAACTACACCAAATTGCCATTGACAATGACACAATACAATGTTAAAAGTAAGGTCCACATCACTACAAGGTGCCTGCAGCTCACGACATAGCTAGCTCATGCAAATATTGCACAGAAATACATATGTTTCATTCAATATATACCTATATCACACAATGGTGTTGTAACTTCTTACAGAATTCTGAAAAGTGCGAATGAGATAGCTTTAAGGGAGGATGGGGAAATGCAGGCATTCCGTTTTTTGCTGCTACTGATAGTTCACTGTTCTTTCGCCGCTTTTCGACATTAGCCACCATAACAGGAAATGTAGGCTATAATGCACTGCTGCAGGACCTCGTGACATTACAGTAAAGTATCATTTACAGGAAATCACGAATTTCGTTATGATATCCTCGAATCGTTATGATTTTTTATTCCGAAAGGAAGAGGCATTAGATCAAATGCCGGGACACGTTTATCCTCATTTTGCTTCTGCCTTCATTAAAAAAAACAAAAAACAACAACACCGAAATCCGCTGTTGGTCAGCTGTAAGGTCACCTTGTTAGTTAAGCTGAGGTGAAAATTTTTCTGTTTTTTTTTTTTATTTTAGTAAAATCACACTTCTACGCATTTTTGTTTTGTCTCCTGTTGCATTTTCACGACCGTATTATGTAGCGTTCCAGTAGCTGATTGCCACATTTTTTTTCATTTTTTTTTTATTTACTTCCAGATAATTTTATTTCAGATTGATGAGGGGATTTTTTTTTTTTTTCTTTGCTTTACAAGAAGTCTTGCCTTCTCTCACTTTAATGTTATAATTTTTTGGGACTTAAGTGTATCAATGAAAATACTCCCACCGCATTTTCACAAACTCAATAAATTTTTCTCAAAACCTGCAGTCAATTCACAAAAGGGATTTCAAACCAAAATCCTATATGGGCATCAGTTTTAAAACAAATAAAATGTGATGTATATATATATATATATTAATCATCATCATCATCAATCCAATGCTGGACGAAGGTCTCCCCAAGTTTCCTCCACAACGGTCTGTCTTGTGCCAGTCTCCTCCATGTCACTCCCGCATACTTTCGAATTTCATCCACCCATCTCCCATGTGGTCTTCTTCTGGGTCTTTTATTGTCCCTTGGAATCCAATCTAAAATTTCGGCTGTCTATCGATGGTTTGTCCTTCTGGCAGTATGTCCAGCCCATTGCCATTTCAGGGATTTAACTCTGATCATGATGTCTTCCACTCTTGTCATTTTTCGGATACACGAGTTCCTCTTCTTATCTCTTCTGGTTACAACAAGCATGCATCTCTCCATGCTGCTTTGAGTTGTCTGCAGTCTTTGTATGCCTCGTTTAGTTAAGGTCCACGTCTCTGCACCATACGTAAGCACTGGAAGGATGCATTGATCAAACACTTTTAAGACATAATGGCATATTGCTCTTGAAAATTATGCTGTTTCTTCCAAAAGCTCTCCAGGCAAGTTTTGTATGCCGAATAATTTCTTCATCAATGGGACCCTCACTTGATATCTGCTGTCCAAGATAAACGTACGTGTCTGTTATCTCCATCTTTTCTCCATCAATCAATAAATCTTCATTTCTTGTAAAAGCATTGAACATCACTTTTATCTTTTGAAAGTTCATTTTTAATCCCACTTCTTTACTCTTGTCAGCAGGTTCCTGGATCATACTCTGCAGCTCTGATTGGGGTAGTTGCAAAAATGACTATGTCATCAGCAAAACGAAGGTGGATTAGATAATCTCCATTAATCTTTATCCCTTTGTTTTCCCTGTTCAGTGATTGAAAGACATTTTCCAACATTGTGGCATTAAAGAGCTTCGGAGATATGGTGTCACCTTGTCTCACTCCCTTTCCAATTTTTATGTGTGTTTGTATTTTCAAACAGCCGAATCTTTGCACTTGCATTTTCATAGATGTTATTAATAATATTAATGTATGCATCTTCAATACCGCAGGATTTCAGAGCCATTGTAACTGCTGATGGTTTCACCGAATCAAAGGCTTTTTCATAATCGATAAAAGCCATGCACAATGGAAGTTCATATTCCCTCGCTCTTTCAATTAGTTCTCTCATTACGTGGATATGATCTATTGTGCTGTAGCCACTCCTTAATCCAGCTTGTTCTCTCTGTTGAGCCATGTCCAGTGTTACCTTCAAACGGTGTGAAAGAACTTTAGTGAAGATTTTATAAACCACTGATAGGAGGCTGATAGGTCTGTAGTTCCTGAGATCCTCAATGTCACCTTTTTTATGTAGCAGGATCATTGTAGCATTGTCCCGATCCTCAGGAATCTTCCCTTCATTAAGGCATCGAGTGAAAATTTGGGCGAGTACTGTTTCGATTTCTCCACTTGCTTCTTGTATGATGTCTACAGTAATTCCATCTTCTCCTGGAGATATATGGGTCATTTTCCCTACATGGGACTTTTTACGGAAGTTTTTTTTTTTTTTTTTTTTCAGTCAGTAGCACAAGACATCAAAGATAATTACACCATAAGCATAAAAAGTTTTTCATAAACTGGGTCCTAAAAAAATCTTTAAAAATTGTTTGCACAGGGGAATGACAACAAATAGTGAAGGTACATAAAACCTCGCAATACCGATTACTACACAGGTGAACAAAATTCAAATCAATTTTATTTAAAATGCACACTCAATAGGCTTTTTAAGCAAATAAAGCATCTGAAGTTTTTAGTGCTGTAATATGCAGAATAAATGAAAAACCAGGATAAAAAAAAAAAAAAGGTCTATGCAGGAAGATCAACAAAATAAAATTTTGTGGTCCTGGACCCCGATTATTTTTTGCATGGAAGTCGTGCAGATAGCTTTAACTTAATGTTAATTTGATGATACACGCACAAATCACATTTGGTATGCCATTTAAACACTACATTTCCTATTGGTTCCATGGCATTGATTTCATATTCGCTATCCTCGATGCTCGTGATTTCACCAGGATAAAGATGACTATCATAGAGCACAATGACCCAATCACCAATCTGTAGGTTTTTTAAGCTGCAGTTGTCAGTGGTTTTTCTTTTCTGTAAAGTGCTCACTAGCCTGAGTTTCGTCATGTAGGCTTGGATTCTTAGTTGCAACTCGGCGTCATTGTTTAGCTGGTTTCCGAATTAGCTTAATTTCGTAGTGTTTACAGAACTCGCCCGGATTGCAATTCAAACAACTAAGCTTTTGGTAACTAGTACTCAGTGCTTCCTTAGACCATGACACTTGATGAACCCTTCA
The DNA here is from genome assembly GCA_039090855.1 of Macrothele yani. Lineage (NCBI taxonomy): Eukaryota > Metazoa > Arthropoda > Arachnida > Araneae > Macrothelidae > Macrothele > Macrothele yani. Next base: position 65,358,452 of record CM077012.1, read on the forward strand.
TTGTCCCTCTAAATGGCTAGCAAATAAATCGTCACAGTCTGATATCTTCTCCTTTGTAACAGCAGTTAGCTTAACACCCTTCACTTCCTTCTGTAGTACCTCAAACAATTCTTCGTAGTTGGCTATATCTGCGCCTCGAGCCACAATCCTGTCTGCAGTACGTTTTAGTACTGCACCAATTCCATCCGGTGCTCCCTTCCCATGTCCTGCTTCTGTATAATTCCACAGGGTGTCCACATTCTGGAAAGTCAGAGGAAATCAGGGAAAGTCAGAGAAATGAAAATTGGTCAGGGAAATGCCTGAAAAGTCAGGTAAAATCAGTGATATTTAAAAAAGTCAGGGAAATTTCAATCACAGTTAGACTACAACTAGTTTTATCCCTGCGTCGGGGAGTGACGCCCTCATCGCTCAACACACTTGCACTTGGTGTTGCAGACATTCACTAACTTCCCCTTCCTACTAATGTAACCTTGTATTTCTTACCTATTATTGTAAGTTGTCTTACATTACTTGTTAACATTTCTCTTTTTGTTTTAGGTCAAAGGAGTAGAAGAAAATTTGTGATATAAGTTATACCTTGTTAAAAGGCAATTAAGACTGCAGCAATGTTAAAGCATTGTGTGTTTAATGAACAATGGTTAGATAAACAATTAAATCCTGAATTTTCTAGTTGGATAGCTGCTGTGAACGGCGACAATGAATCAGCATTTTGTAAAGTGTGCCCTAAAACTTCCAAGCTTAGCAACATGGGGCATCTGGCAGTCTCCAGCCATGGAAATGGCCCTAATCATTTGAAAAACATCCGTACTAAAGTGTCTCAGCCCAGTCTTGCTTCTTTCACTTCCTCTGTGAAAAAGAACTCTCTTTGTAATAACAAACTCTTGCCATCAACAAGCTCAGGAAATGTGGAATCAGTACTTCTAGAAAATATTAAGTCTGATGACTCAAATACTTATGTTGTGAAAGATGATTTGAAGCCCAGTGACCTTAATGCTTATGTAGTGAAAGATGATGTAACAAAGTCGGAAATAATATGGACCATGGAAGTGTTGTCCAAGCAAATGTCTCTGAACTCTTGTACACAGATTAACAAAACATTTCAGTTAATGTTTCCTGACAGTGTGATAGCTTCAAAATTTACTTTAGGCAAAAGCAAAGCATCTTATGTGATAAACCATGGATTGGCACCACATTTCAAAGAGTGTTTAATGGACGATCTGAAGCAGTGCACTGACTTTGTAATTTGTTTTGATGAATCACTAAACAAAATTGCTCAGCATGGGCAAATGGATCAATTTGTTCGTTAGTGAAACGTCAATCTGCAAAAAGTTTCCACTAGATACTTGTGTTTTTAGGATGGGCAACAGCTAATGATCTTTTAGAGAAAGTCATTAAAGGTGCACCTCTTCCCTTGGATAACATGCTACAAGTGTCAATGGATGGACCTAAGGTTAATCTCAGCTTTCTTCAAAAGCTGAAAGATAAACTTAGAACTGAAAATCCAGATGGTAAATTATTAGTTGACATTGGAGTATGTGGTCTTCACGTGGTCAATGGAGCTATGGAAACTGGACTTGAAGCAGTGAAATGGGATATACATCACTTTCTGCGTAACATGTACTACCTTTTAAAAGATCGTCCTGCTCGCCGTACAAATTATACTATGATTACTGGATGTAAAGATTTCCCTTTGAAATTTTGCACTGTAAGGTGGTTGTAAAACGTTAATTGTTTGATTAGGGCATTGCTTGTCTATGATCATATCAATAAATATGTTCAAGAATCATCAGTTTCCAGCAAACAGCACATGTTTCTTGCAGAATTCATGGAAAGTCCACTGTTGAAATGCAAATTGGCTGCATTTAGGACTATAGCTTCAGGGTGTGAATCTTTTTTGAGAAGGTTCCAGTGCACAAAGCCTTTAATTCCTTTCTTACACACTGATTTGCTGCATCTGTTGAAAAATTTGATGGCACGAAGCTTGAAGCCTGACAAATTAAGTGAAGCTGATAGTGTCTCAAAACTGTTAACTTTAGATGTATCAAAAAGTGAAAATCTTCTCTCAATTGAGAAAGTTGATATTGGATTTAGTGCTAAAAAGCTATTAAAAGAAGCGAAGTGCTCAGAAAGGGAGAAATTAGAGTTTAAGCTTGAATTTAGGAAACTTGTGACCAGTATGATTGAAAAACTTCGTGAGAAAAGCCCACTAATATTTAAGTTTGTCCGTGGGGTAACTTGTTTGGACCCAAATATTATAGTGCAGCAGCCGAGTCTAGGCAAGAAGAGAGTGGAAATTGTGCTCGAAGTTTTACTTAGTGCAAACAGGATTTCAGATGACTGTGCTGAAAAAGCTAATAAACAGTACGCTTCATTGTGTGTAGAAGCTCAATCTGCTTTAAAGTCTCGGTTTGATGAATTTTTAGACAGTCATGATGATTACATTGGATTAGACAAATTTTACAGTGATCTACTTGGCAACCAAAAACAATTCGGTGAACTTTGGGATGTAATAAAAATTTGTCTCATTATGTCTCATGAAAATGCTTCAGTGGAAGGTGGATTTTCTGTCAATAGGTCTCTTCTTGTGGAAAATCTCCTAGAAGAATCTCTGATTTGTCAAAAAACAGTTTTTGATGCCATTGAAAATGTGGGAGGAGAGGAACACATTGCCATCAATAAAAGGCTTCTTCTTTCTGTAAGAGCCTCCAGACGAAGATATCAGGATTATCCTGAGAAAAAAAGTGTTCTTCAAAACGAAGAAGAAAGAAAACTGAAGGGAAAAAGGAAAATTGATCATGAAATAAAGGAATTGAAGGAAAAAAGACAAAGAGTACGGAAGGAGCTAGAGTTGGAAGAAGCAGCATTGCAGGCGAAGATTTCAGATTGGGAAAAGAAGAAAAGTGGTGTGTAATGTAAAAACAGTGACTGTTCCTACTGTAATATTTTTTTAGTAACTGTTCTGAATATTGTGTATGGGTTTGTTTGAGTGTTTCTTCAATAAATGTAAAACCATGAAAAAAAGAGTAAAATTAAAAAGGTGTGAGTAGGATGGCTATAGGGAAGGTGAAGGCCAATTAAAAAAAAAAAAAAAAAGAATCGGTTATTTGGGAAACTTTATACGTCAAACGGAAACACTTTTAAATAATATAAGTTTCTCAATTATCCAATTCAATTTTATTTATTATCATGGCACACATATTGAAAAACTCAAATAAACCTATTTGTGTAAGGTCAGGGATTTCTTATATATTTGGTCAGGGAAATCAGGTTTGATAATTCTGTGGACACCCTGTTCCAAGTGACCAGTTTTATGCATGGGAAGGCTTCTTTTATAACAGTGTTGATTACATAAAGCATTGTTTTGTTCCGATACTGTGTGGCCAGACTGTCACTCAGTCCATTAAAGGTGTCTACGTTAGGATGAGCTTCCAAGTGGTTGTGAATAACAGGGTGCAAGTGAGCCCAAATGGCAGCAGCATCGTGTCTTAAGGAATCGGAAAAGGTACAAAATGATTCAGATGTCACACCATTATCACCCTTTCAATATAGCTCTCTAGTATGAAGTGTGATTTGCTGACCACCTACAAAATGAATGGCTTGAATTTCATTGGCATACTTGCAAGCATAATTTTCGCTGAAATCGACATGGATTAAGATTTCATGTTTTTTAACTGCTGTATTTCCTTGTGCTGGTGAATTTGAGTGGCAATATGATACATATATTCGGGTAATTCGGCTTAAAAACTTGCAACGGTTTGACCAATAGTGGCGATAACTTCTTCTTTCTTCAATTTTGTAAAAGTTTTATTTTGGCCGCTTTTACCTGTGAATTGTTCCATTACTGTATTCCACTTCATGTAAGACATTTCTGCATCAGGCTGGTAGTCGTTGTATACTACTGCATGACCATTGCAACAGCTACATTTTCTTAACAAGCACGAGAGGTTACTTTTGTTGCAGCACAAAGTTTCCAACAGAAGGTCTGGGGTCTTGTAGTTAATTAACTTGATCTCATTAAGTTTTCCTACTAGCATCTCATATTGTCATGAATGCTGCAAAGTACAGTGTTCCTATCAGACACTTTGGGTGAAACAATCCAGAAGAGCCGCAACCTAGTAAAAGTGGTATAGCTCACAATGAAACCTGTATTCTGGAGAAACTTCCTGTACAACTTCTTAAGCGTGTCATTTAGGTATCGCTTCTGACGTTTTTTTTTTTTTTGTAGGTGATACTCTTTTTTCCCAGGACACATTCTTGAGTTAGAATCTTCTTCTAGAAAAGGAAAATTCTCAAAAATGTTCTGAAAATTAGGAAATGTGGAACTATTCTAATTAACAAGGCTAGATTACATTTAACAAATATAATTAATATAATCATCATCATTGTCAACCATTATCAATCCACTGCTGGACGAAGGTCTCCCCAAGTTTCCTCCACAACGGTCTGTCTTGTGCCAGTCTCCTCCATGTCACTCCCGCATACTTTTGAATTTCATCCACCCATCTCCCATGTGGTCTTCTTCTGGGTCTTTTCTTGTCCCTTGGAATCCAATCTAAAATTTTGGCTGTCCGTCGATGGTCTGTCCTTCTGGCAGTATGCCCAGCCCATTGCCATTTCAGGGATTTAACTCTGATCATGATGTTTTCCACTCTTGCCATTTTTCGGATCCACATGTTCCTCTTCTTATCTCTTCTGGTTACACCAAGCATGCATCTCTCCATGCTGCTTTGAGTTGTCTGCAGTCTTTGTATGCCTCTTTTAGTTAAGATCCACGTCTCTGCACCATACGTAAGCACTGGAAGGATGTATTGATCAAAGCTTTTCTCCATCAATCGATAAATCTTCATTTCTTGTAAAAGCATTGAACATCAGTTTTGTCTTCTGAAAGTTCATTTTTAATCCCACTTCTTTACTCTTGTCAGCAGGTTCCTGGATCATACTCTGCAGCTCTGATGGGGTAGTTGCAAAAATGACTACGTCATCAGCAAAACGAAGGAGGGTTAGATAATCTCCATTAATCTTGTTCCCTTTGTTTTCCCAGTTCAGTGATCGAAAGACATTTTCCAATGTGGCATTAAATAGCTTCGGAGATATGGTGTCACCTTGTCTCACCCCCTTTCCAATTTTATGTGTGTTGTATTTTCAAACAGCTGAATCTTTGTACTTGCATTTTCATAGATGTTATTAATAATATTAATGTATGCATCTTCAGTACCACAGGATTTCAGAGCCATTGTAACTGCTGATGGTTTCACCGAATCAAAGGCTTTTTCATAATCGATAAAAGCCATGCACAATGGAAGTTCATATTCCCTCGCTCTTTCAATTAGTTCTCTCAGTACGTGGATATGATCTATTGTGCTGTAGCCACTCCTGAATCCAGCTTGTTCTCTTGGTTGAGCTATGTCCAGTGTTACCTTCAAGCGGTGTGAAAGAACTTCAGTGGAGATTTTATAAAGCACTGATAGGAGGCTGATAGGTCTGTAGTTCCTGAGATCCTCAATGTATAGTTTACTATAAATTGAGTATTTTTACTCAATTTATAGTAAACTATTAATCATATTTAAAAATTGATTTTTTAAAATCAATTTTTAAATATAATTAATATAGTTTACTTATAAATTTAAAGTAATTAATTACATTTTAAATGTAATTAAATATATTAAAAAATATTTATAACACATTTCTTATAATTGAAGGAAAATTGCTACTAATTAACATTTACTTATCAATTACACATTTTTAAAACAAAATATGAAATAAATACTTAAAAAATTATATATAATTTTTTAAATATTATATGTAATTTTTATATATAATTTTTTACACGGAGATGACATTATACACAAGGAAATGACAGTTAAGGAACTGAGCTGTATATTTATGAATTAAATTAATATATTACAAACTAATTTTCATTTGACAATATTTAACACAATCATTTTATAATTTAGATAATTAATGGAAATGCTAAATACAGCTAAGTTCCTTAGCACAACACTAATGTCATATCCCTGTGTATAGTGTCATTCCCTTGTCAACATATAGGACAGGAGAATGGCAAAAACTTACTAATTTTTTGAATAAAGCTCATGTTGAGAAATGGCTTCCTAGTTTCTTAATTCAATTACTAATATAAAACAACTTATGGGAATTTTACTAGGAAATTTTTTCATTTAAATTGCAAATTTTTGGAGAAAACTCTTCTCATTCTTCAGGCTATCTTTTTGTTGTCACTTATTCCTGTCACTATCACAGTTAAAGTTAACCTTGATGGTTACGGTTAACCTTGAAGGTTTAAGTTATTTTTCATCAAATCCTGCCAGATGTTAGGCAGGAAAAATCCTTTGCAGTCATTGATGATGGAATTTTGATTTTTCTCAATCTCTATTCCTTCTTTTAGCTTTCATTTTTGAAAATTGCTTTGGAAAGTGATGACTTTAAGGGAATTCCAATCCATGCTGTGACTAGTTTCTCTAACATGCCTATCTAAACCAGTCTTGTTGGAGCAATTTTTTATAGCTGCTTTATGCTCTGCTATACGAGTTTCTAGTCTATGACCTGTTTCACCTATGTAATATTATAGTCCACAACTACATTTTACTTCATGACTGCTCCTTGCATTTTTAAAATATCTTCTTCTAGCTTTGAACTATTTTAGGGAACTTTTTTTTAACTTTGTTCTCTAAACTTGGAGCTAGCCTAATATTGTACTTCTTACTAATTCTCTTAAAAGACTCAAATAAACCTTTGTGATAAGAAATATTTTTAGTGAATTTTACTTGTTGCTTTTGCGGGTTCTTCGTACCATTAAAATTCAGAAACTTCTCAATTTCTTCTTTAGGATAGTTATTTTCTGCAAGTATGACTTTAAGTTCTTCTTTATGGGCTTCTTTTTTATCTGCTGTAGAAACTATTTTATTAATTTTTTTCTAAAAACTGACTTGCTACATTTTTCTTAATAGAAACTGGATGATAGGAATTGAAATCCAATAGTCTATTAGTATTCATTGGTTTTTTATAATAACAAACTAACTAATTTGTTTCTAGCCCCATGTGGTTTGCCCACATTAGGTCTAAATGTCACCTACAGCATATAATACATGTAAGATTACTACCAATATGCTATACATCTCATTTGCAATCTATTTAAAGACACACGCAAAGACAGGGGAATGACAGATAATAAAAATACTTACATGAAAATTGCGAAATTGTAATTATTTTCCAGCAGAAGAATGCAGTTAACAATTGAAACATACAGCACAATGGCTACTTCTGATTTCTGAGCTCAGTCACACAGGTGAAACTGGAGCACTAGTGCCATCTAGTGGAGGAAAAAGTCAACTTGCAACTCCTGACAAGGGAATGACATAAATGGCCAGGGACATTGAAATTATATTTATTAAAACCACAGGATGGGTGTTAAAATTTTAAAATATATTCAGTTTGTCCATAATAATCCTAAAGATAAATAAGAGACCTTTAGTTTACAAAAAGTTTCAGTCAATCATGACTAGTAATTTTTTAAAATTTGCATTATGATGGTGGAGACAAACAGAAGGGAATGACATTTCATTAGTTTTTGATTAATTAAATTATTGAAGTTTAATTAATATGTTCTCAGTTGTTGTGTAATATGACACTACACACCAAGCATTACAGCCTGATGACAGAAAGTGGAATTCAATCTCAAATCAAACCAGTTATAAGAATTGGAATGCAATAAGACCCTGTCGCTGGACTTCTCCATTCACCTTCACTTGTGTTATTTATGTTAAGTGTCAATCAAATACTCCACATAAATAAGGTGATGTCTATTTTTATTTCATATAGTTGGAAAATTCTGTACAGTTCCAGAAACAAGCGTGCCTATATAAACTTTGAAGGCAATTCGTGAGAGTTGTAGGGCTGTTGTTAAAAACACTGCTGTGTTTTGGGAAAAGGCCCGTATTCCCATTCGCCATGAAGAGGATTGTATCAAGAAATTGGAGAACCTTCATGAAAAGTGGCTCAAGCTGAAAAACAAATTGCAAAAGGAAAACAAAACGTGTCTACAAGTGTACAAAATGTATCTGCAAGTCCAAAGAAGCTAGAGACATTTAGAGAAGAGCTAGAGACATTTAGAGAAAAGCTAGAGACATTTAGCTGATCACAGCTAAATGTCTCCAGTTGACATTTAAAGCCAGAGACAAAAAGCAAGAGACATTTAGAGTTATTCATGTTGATCAGGTTCAGTGGGATAACAAGTCCAAAGAAGCCATGCTTCGGTCTCTTAATGAAAAGGACGGGGTTGACGAACCTCTTAAACGCATCAAGCTGAGTGGCAAGGTTTCTCATGATATGAAGATTGAAGATTTTGTGACAGAAAACACTATGAATTTCTTTAATCGCCTTAATATCCCAAGAGATTATTTAAATTTCGATCCTGAAATGGCCAGCCCGGTGGCGCAGTGGTCTAAGCCATGGCTTCTGATCATTCGTCCGAGATGGGTCTGGGCTCGAATCCCGGTGTGGCATGGATGCTGTGTTTGTCTTACGTCACTCGTTCTCTTCCTTCCCTGGAACCAGTGGCCCTAAATTAAGAACGGGCGACTGCTTATAGCCCATTGAGTTACTCACTGTGGTCATTAAACCTCCAGTCTGAAAAAAAAAAAAAAAAACCCAACAGAGAACGAAGACCCAAAACAATATTTATTACAAGTTGTAGAACAACATAGGTGTTGTTATCCCGACTTCAGGAAAAAAAAAGAAAAAAAAAACTATCTCAGATGAGTCAAGTTACAAAGAACTCTATTTAAGTGATTTACTGATTTTCTCAGTGTTAACAATGAATATTACTTAAATTGGAAATAATGTTCTGTTGTCTTTGATAGGCAAAATGAATTTAGATAAGGATTTGTGTTTGGAATTTTTCAGAGTAATTAATAAATCAGTATTTCTGCACTAATTGATGTATACTTTTATGATGTACAATATATGAAATCACAAGTAAAACTTTGAGCGTATTGAGCCACCACTAAATGTTAATTAAAATGGTAGAAATTTTACACACATTTTTTTACATCAAGTAACACTTTTGGGGGTCAGTACATATAAATTGTTGAGAAAAAAATCATAATATTTTAAGGACCACCCTAATATATATATATATATTACTATGATTTCTAAAGTTGATATGATAATTACTGTTGCACAGTTGTCTGAGGTGGTGAATATTAGCAAGCATCCCCCCACCTCTTTTCCATTTTGTTCTATTTGTATTAAAAGCATACCTACTGCCCCAAATTGCTTTTTCCTGAATCACAGATATTTCTTTTGTCCACCCTATAGTTTGATCAACTGTAGTAATCCAAAGAGGGCAGTGCCTACATAAGGCAATTTTAAACCTTGTATCCTGATGCCATTCAAGGGAGTTTCACAGAAGAATGGCGCCTTTATGCTTGCTATCATCCCTAATTGTGGGAGAGTTCAATTCCGCCGACTGCCAAGTTCGTATGGACTGAGAATAAATGTAGAAGGAAAAGGAACACTAACCATTTGAAAACACAACTGCTGTTGAAAGTGAAAAACATAATTACCAAGTCAAACATTTTCATGTATTAAATTACATAAAATTTTTAACCAGTAGCCATTTTGCAAAAGTGAAATATCAAAAACAGAAAATAAATCCAGGTTGAGAAGGTAAAGTACATGTTGCCAAACTATGCTTTTAAATGTTTCCTTTCATACTAAGTAAGTAGTTATACAGAAACATAAATATTTCACTATCTGGCGTCCAATGAAGGCATGACGATGATGGGCAAAACACATAACAAGAAATAACAAATAAAGGTAAGTAGATCACGCTAGTTACATTAAGAGATTAGAACTTTTACAAAGAAAGTTTGTAAGTTGGGAGCTCTCAACCTTGTCTTAGGTCTTCATCACGCCAATGGAGGACTAAGATTGTTTCCAGATTCTATATTTGAATTTTTGTTGCCAGATCTTAGAATCGGTCTCCAGATCATCGGGATGTAGACAGATTCGGAATTGCAAGTCTTTGGGTTGAAAAGAATTTCCAGGCTTTCGTGGTAACGGAGGGCAAAGCGATTGCTGCCCCGGTGGCGCAGTGGTCTAAGAGATGGCCTCTGATCATTCGTCGGAACGGGGTCCGGGTTCGAATCCCGGTGAGGCATGGATGTTGTGTTTGTCTTACAGCACTGGCTCTCTCCCTTCCCTGGAACCAGTGACCCTAAATTAGGGACGGGCAACTGCTTATAGCCCATTGAGTTGCTCACGGTGGTCGTTAAACCTCCAATCCAAAGCGATTGTCAAAAGAAGCAATACGTTTTGCTTCGTTCCAGCGGGAAATTACAGAAGTGTCTCCCATTGTCAAAATAGACAAGGCTGTATTTGGGTTGGCTTTCAAAACATCTTTCTTATGTTCCAAAATTCTGTGGTTAATGCTTCTGTATGTGCTTCCAATGTATGTTATCACCTGTTGAAAAAGAGATAGAAATGCAGTAAACTCATGGGAGATCAAGATTTTCAACTTTGTCCCTATCACTTTGTAAAAGTTTCAAGATGCTGGGGGGGGGGGGGTTAATGCTAAAATGGTAACCTAAACTTCTAAAAAGAATTTGTAACTTAAGTGCATAGGAAGGATGGTAAGGAACAGAGCCAGGTAATCTTAGGTTTTCTTTCTTTTGAGGATAGAGGCATTCAATTTTCAACTTGTTTTCATATTTCTTTATGAGGGTGTTGACTGTAAGAGCAGGGAAACCACGAGAGAGTGCTATTGTAGAAATTGTGGAGAATTCTTCTTGAAGAGAAAGTTGGTTGTTGCAAATATGAGTCGTGCGGATGTAAGACTTCAGTGCTGCGAGCTTGTAGAGATGCAAAGTGAATGATTCAAATGCAAAGTGAATGATTCAAAGGGAATGATGTTGGTGGCAGCAGAAGGTTTACGATAAACGGAACGTGAAATGGAGAGATCAGAGTTTCTGCAGATGTAAACTTCCAGGAAATCAATTTTGTTGTTTACTTCCTTCGATTTAGTGAGTTTAGTTTAATAGATGGATATTTTTTCGTAATGGAGTTGATCAGGATCTCTAATTCAGACTCGGTATGTGACCAGCTAATGGAAATGTCATCTACATATCTTAACCACCGGGAAGGTTGTAAAGGGTGCTGTGGAATGTTGGAGAGTTCAATTTGTTGCATATAGATCTCTGCAAGAAGGGATTGAGGTGAGCCCATGGGGAGACCAGATTGTTGTTTGCACACAATTTTGTTGAAAACATAACTGTGTTCATGAATGGTGTGGAAACAACCATAAATATCTTTGATAAGAGTACCGGGTGGTTCAAAATGAAAAATCAATTTCTTCATGAGGAGCATCTAGGTCTCGAAATATGGTACTGAGGGAAACAAAATTCCACATCAAGAGTGTATAAATTTTCACTAGGAGAAAAGGAATTAGGAAGTTTGTGGATGAAGTCTGAAGTAAGACAACTGTATGAGGATGGTTGGCAGTCAGAGATTTGCATTTGAGGACCAATTTCTTTTCTAGGTTTATTGTTGGAGAAAAAGAATATTCAACCAAAGGTCTGATGGGGTTGCCAGCTTTATGCAGTTTAACTTGCAGGAAAACCCTGGGAGTCTTAAAGTAGGTAGGGGGTGAGATATCTCCAAGGAAAGATTTAAGTGTTTTTTTTTTCTTTGATAGTCTGTCAACTGATTTTTGAGTGAGTTGGTGGTGTCCGACTGCAGAGGGATGCAGTTAGCAGAACTAAGAAATAAATGCACTTTTTGGTTTAGTATTTCTTTTTCAATTATGGCTGGCAACCAACTTTATCTGCTTTGCATATGGCAAGGTCATTTTCTTGAATAAATGACCTGAATTCTTTCAGATGAGAAGAAGAGTACTTCATTGGCACAGAATTTTGCTTGGATAAGATAACAGCAGCATTGGCACAAATAATGGGTTGGTGTACAGTGTCAGTTCTATGGATGGCTAATTCTTTAAGAGAAACAGTTTGTGGAAGATTGATAGGAAGAGCTGGTGAATATTTTGGGCCTAATGATAAGAATTTATGTAAGCTAAGAGGAAGAGTAACAGAAGAAAGATTTACATACTTTGGCTTGGCAGTAGAAGCGGAAGACGGAGTAGATGTAGCTTGACTTTTTTGCTTGGAAAGAAGAAAATTAAATATCTTTGAGAGACGAGCAGATTCAATAAGTTCTATTGTTGAAAGGGTTTGATTGATACGAATCATAAAAATATCAAGCAAAGCAGGATGACTGGTAGCAGCAAGAGATTGTGGTAGCTTATGTAGCACGGAAGTTCGGTTTTAGCAATGGAGGAACGGAGGTTACAGATAGCGGCAGATAGGAGGTTATGGCTGGTCTGTTGTAGCAATGCACGGCAACATCCTTTGAAAAGTGGTTTGCAGATCTGAAAAGCTAGAGGGAGAATGCCTGAAGACTTGCAGGAAACAAGAAAACGTAGCCTGCAAAGAGAATTGGTAACTGTGGGCCGAAGTTTTCGGAAAGAGATCCAATCTTTTGTCCAGTCCAAAATAAGATGCCCGGAAGCTGTGTAGCTTTGAAACATGATGATGTGCAAAACTCATAACAATAAATAACAAATGAAAAGCAAAAAAGTCAAGCTAAATCTACTCCGTTTTCATCCTCTACTGCCAAGCCAAAGTATGTAAATCTTTCTTCTGTTACTCTTCCTTCTAGCTTGGATAAATTCTTATCATTATAATCTACATTTTGAGGTTACTCACCTTTTTTCGTAAAATCTTTTAGGAAGTTTTCATCTCTACGCATTTCCAACACGTATTTTTCTTAGTTACATAGTGGTTCAACCCCCCCCCCCCCCGTCTTTTTCAACTCACGCAAACTTCGTTCTCTTTCATTTATTTTCCCAATGACCAAGTGCGGATTCATAATAATCAATCGCAAGTATACATAATTGAACTCCCTAAAACACTAATATCTAATTAAAACTTCAATCAATAAAACTTATATTCCACATTTGCTAAAATGTCAATGTTACAAAACTGTTACCCATAATTATTTACAAATGCACACCGGTAACCAATTAAAATAAACCTAAAAACCTGACACAACCACTATACTCAACAATCACGGACCTCTCCCCACTCAGAAATAAGCATACTATCCTAGCACTTTCAGCCTCAGCCCAGGCCATTCTCAAGGTGTGGATGAAACAGTTGAACCACCCGTCACTGCCCTAAAAATGTTGCGAATATTCCAGTGCTTGCGCGACATCGTCTCATTTGCTGTTCAGGCGCAGTGGTGCCATCTTTCAGATGACCTAATAGCCTTCTTTTTCTTTCGTACTTATAAATATCTGTTCGACAGCTGATCGTAGTTGATTCATAAACCAACTACATCAGCTATCGAACGAAAAAATTCATGAATCAACTACAATCAGCTGTCGAACAGATATTTATAAGTATATCTATCAGATGACCTAATAGCCTTCTTTTTCTTTCATACTTATAAATATCTGTTCGACAGCTGATCGTAGTTGATTCATGAATCAACTACTTCAGCTATTGAACGAAAAAATTCATAAATTAACTATGATCAGCTGTCGAACAGATATTTATAAGTACGAAAGAAAAAGAAGGCTATTAGGTCATCTGATAGATGGCGCCACTGCACCTGAACAGCAAATGAGACGATGCCGCGCAAGCACTGGAACATTCGCTACCTTTTTAGGGCAGTGACAGGTGGTTCAACTGTTGCATCCACTCCTTGAGAATGGCCTGGGCTAAGGCTGAAAGTGCTAGGATAGTATGCTTATTTCTGAGTGGGGAGAGGTCCGTGATTGTCGAGTATAGTGGTTGTGTCAGGTTTTTAGGTTTATTTTAATTGGCTACCGGTGTGCATTTGTAAATAATTATGGGTTACAGTTTTGTAACATTGACATTTTAGGAAATGTGTAATATAAGTTTTATTGATTGAAGTTTTAATTAGATATTAGTGTTTTAGGGAGGGGAAGAAGTTTGCGCGAGTTGAAAAAGACGTTTTTTTTAGTTTTTTCGGGGGGGGGGGGGGTTGAACCACGATGTAACTAAGAAAAATACGTGTTGGAAATATGTAGAGGCGAAAACCTCCTAAAACATTTTAGGAATAAAGGTGAGTAACCTCAAAATGTAGATTATATCTAAATAGCACGTGAATAATTAAGCAGCTAGGTGACATTGACATTTGCAATGCTGTATGAATATATGACCTTATCATTATGCCCAAAATATTCACCAGCTCTTCCTATCAATCTTCCACAAACTGCTTCTCTTATAGAATCAGCCATCCATAGAACTGACACTGTACACCCATTCTCCGTGCCAATGTTGCTGTTATCATATCCTAGCAAAATTCTGTGCCCATCAAGTACTCTTCTTCTCATCTGAAAGAATTCAAGTCATTTTTTCAAGAAAATGACCTTGCCATATGAAAAGCAGATAAAGTTGGGTGCTCAGTCATCATTGAAAAAGAAATACTAAACCAAAAAGTGCGTTCATTTCTTACTTCTGCTAACTGCATCCCTCTGCAGTCAGACACCACCAACTCACTCGAAAACTTAGTTGACAGACTATCAAAGAAAAAAACACACTTCAATCCTTCCTTGAAGATATCTCACCCTCTACCTACCTTAAGACTCCCAGGGTTTTCCTGCAAGTTAAACTACATAAAGCTGGCAACCCCATCAGACCTTCGGTTGAATATTTTTTTCTCCAACAATAAACCTTGAAAAGAAATTGGTGCTCAAATGCAAATCTCTGACTGCCAACCATCTTCATACAGTTGTCTCCACTTCAGACTTCATCCACAAACTTCCTAATTCCTTTTCTCCTAGTGAAAATTTGTACACTTTTAATGTGGAATCTTTGTTTCCCTCAGTACCATATTTCGAGTCCTACATGCTCCTCATGAAGGAATTGATTCTTCATTTTGGACCACCTGGTACTCTTATCAAAGATCTTTATGATTGTTTCCACCCCATTCATGAACACAGTTGTTACGTTTTCAACAAAATTGTGTACAAACAACAATCTGGCCTCCCCATAGGCTCACCTCTATCCCCTCTTCTTGCAGAGATCTACATGCAACAAATTGAACTTTCCACCATTCCACACCACCCTTTACAACCTTCCTGGTGGTTTAGATATGTAGATGACATTTCCATTAGCTGACCACATACCGAGTCTGAATTAGAGAAGATCCTGATCAACTGCATTATGGAAAAATATCCATCTATTAAACGAAACTCACTAAATCTAAGGAAGCAAGCAACAAAATTGATTTACTGGACATTTCCATCTGCAGAAACTCTGATCTCTCCATCTCATGTTCCGTCTATCGTAAACCTTCTGCTGCCACCAACATCATTTCCTTCGAATCATTCACTATGCATCTCTACAAGCTCGCAGCATTGAAGGTCTTACATCCACAGGGCTCATATTTGCAACAACCAACTTTCTCTTCAAGAAGAATTCTCCACAATTTCTATAATAGCACTCTCTTGTGGTTTTCCTGCTCTTACAGTCAACACCCTCATAAAGAAATATGAAAACAAGTTGAAAATTGAATGCCACCATCCTCAAAAGAAAAAAATCCTAAAATTATCTGGTTCTGTTCTTTACCATCCTTCCTATGCTTATAAGTTACAAATTCTTTTCAGAATTTAAGGTTACCATTTTGGCATTAAATCCCCCAAAGCGTCTTGAAACTTTTACAAAGTGATAGGAACAAAGTTGAAAATCTTGGTCTCCCAGGAGTTTACTACATTCCTATCTCTTCTTTAACAGGTGATAACATGCATTGGAAGCAAATGCAGAAGCATTAACCACAGAGTTTTGGAGCATGAGAAAGATGTTTTGAAAGCCAACCCAAATACAGCCTTGTCTATTTTTGACAATGGAAGACACTTCTGCAATTCCCCGCTGGAACGAAGCAAAATGTATTGCTTCTTTTGACAATCGTTTTGCCCTCCGTTACCGTGAAAGCCTGGAAATTCTTTTCAACCCAAAGACTTGCAATTCTGAATATCTCTACATCACGATGATCTGGAGATCAATTCTATGATCTGGCAACAAAAATTGAAATGTAGAATGTGGAAACAATCTTAGTCCTCCATTGGCGTGATGAAGACCTAAGACAAGGTCGAAAGCTCCCAACTTACAAACTTTCTTTGTAAAAGTTCTAATCTCTTAACGTAACTCACGTGATCTACTCACCTTTATTTGTCCAATGTAGGCACATTGCATATTGTAAATAGAAAGTTTAGAAAATTTTTTACAAGTAAAAACAGAATCTCTCTATTTTTTCACTTTTTTTTTCTCTTCCGTGGTTCTCCAAAGGGTTGGCATTCCAGCTTTACGGGTTCTTGTTTTTATCTAGTTTCTTGAATTCTAGAGTATGGAATATTCTACCTTTTAGGTTTGTATCATAGTGGATAAATAAAAAAATACAAAAAACAACTAAATTCTGTGAAGCTTGGTGATGCACAGTGTCATTGAAGTTTAAATGACTCTTGCTCTGCAAGTGCTTTGGGGTGTTTCACTATCTAAGTGTCTGCACTCTGATATGTAGGCACCGTAAAAAAAATATTGTGTTACAGGAAAGAAAATTGTCAGTATCTTGCATGTATTTTACTTTGTTTGTTTCAGAAATGCAAGGAATCATGTTTAAGGTTTTAATGAATCAGAATGCCCCATCTCTGCTAATGTGTATATATGTTTTCTGTTTTCAGTCGATGTATTCTAAATGTGAGTGCTGCCCCAGTGGCCAAATGGTCTGATGCACTTCCTCTGACCATTCGCTCAATGTGGGCCTGGTTTCGAGTCCCATACGAGGTATTGGTGGTGTATTTGTCTGATGGCACTGGCTCTGTCCCTTCTCTGCAACAAATGGCCCTTAATTAGAGATGCGCGATTGCTTATAGCACCCAGAGTTGCACATGGTGGTCAATAAACTCTGAAACACACACACACACACACACACACACACACACACACACACACAAAGGTAAGTAGTAAACTTCACCGCAATTTACAATATAGGCAACAGAGCACTGTGATTCTAGCGAAAGTTTGGACTCCTGGAATTTTTTTATGGACTCCTGAAAGAGTCCTGGAATTTATTTTCTGTAAAATACCATTTCCATCTCAATTCAGGCAGGTGTGACCAGACATGAGCCAGTTGACCAACTCCAAGTTTTTTAAAAAAACTTATGGTAGATACTCCTTATAGAAGTATAAAGTACTGCAAAAGTTTTTTTCATAAAAACATTTTTTCGGTCAAGCTACAGCATTTTGAAAATAGGCAAAAAAATACACCCGTGACGAAAATCATGTGAAACACCAAATTTTTAAGTGCACACTGCTCCTGAACTATAACAGGTAGAAACTCGATTTTTTTTTTTTTTTTTTGAAGCTATTGCATTGGGCCTTTCTTCAAATTCACAGAAATTGATCAAATGAATGTTGCCAGATGACAAAAAAAAATATTTATTTATTACAAACAATTTTAATTTTCCACAAATTTAGGAATTTTTTTTTAAGAAAAAGATTTATCAGGTGGGCAAGTGTGCCAACTTACACCCCTACTAGGGTTGTCTTAGCAGTAATTTTATTTTTATCCTGCGATGCATGAACTCATAAAATTAATTTTTAAAATGTACAAAATTTCAAAAAATTAACATTTTTGAATTGCTATATCTCAAAAACCCCATTTTTAAAAATTCTGAAATATTGTCCAAATAATGTTCTAATGGTAGGTAGTTTACTGGGGGAATCAGGTTACTGGATTTTTGCCTTGAAATTTTCCTAGATATTTTTGAAAATGACACTTTTTTAAACAAATTTCCCCAATTTTTGAAAAATGGCACTTTTTTATTTCAAATTTTTGAATTCAGAGAAAAAAAGAGAACTGTAAACATTATTTACTAAATTTTTAATAGCAGGAGAACATAATTACCGGCAGGGCTCGCACTAAGCATTCGCCAAGTCGCCAAATGTGACTAAATGGAAAATGGTGAGAAAAAATGAGTCTAACAGTGAAAATGGTCGCGAATGATTTTATGAAACTTAGGCAATTTTTGACTCTTGGGTAAACTGCAATTTGCGGTAATTTTTGGACTAAACTGCAGCTGATATGATTTCAAAGTTTGATATTCCAAAGCTGTGGCGCTGAAAATGTGACTGCCCTTTGCAATTGTTATGGGGTACTATGAAACACCTATCAAAGCTGCTTGAGAGTCATTGGGGGAGTCAGTGAAAATAAGAGCTACTGAAGGTGGGGGTGTATTGGGAGGGAAGAAACTTCTGTTATTTGTAATGAGCGGATCCAGAGAGATAAGATAGCAGAGGTTAAACAGTCTGCAGCACATAGTCCAGTGTTGGTGATGCACTCTGACTTTGCTCAGAACTGGTCTGTAATTCTACCTGATGAAGTGCAAAGTTACCACTGGCAAAAAATGTCCAGATCTCACCCTTTACACGCATTGCGTGCCTTCCAAATGAGACTAAGTATGTTGTAGCATGCAATGATATAAGCCATGACACAGCACATGCTCTGTGTGCCATTCTGCTCATAAAAAGTGAAATTGCTGACACTTGTCCTTTGGAAATAATTTAAAACAATTAATTGTTTACATCTCAGATGGAGCAGCAGGGCACTTCAAAAACAAATGTCAGTTCTATGAACTTATTAAGGGGGACCCAAATGTAACAAAGAAGTGGATCTTTTCAGCCACAGGCCATGGTAAGAGTCCATGTGATAGTGTGGGTGACCTGTGCAAACATTTTGCTACTAAATTCAACTTACAGAAAGAAGCTTCACAAGCTATAAGAGATGCACCTTCATTTGTTGAAACTGTCTCCCCTTGATCCCAAAGACTAAACTTCTACTCCTCACAACTGATGAAGATCAATCCTACCGAACCAACAAAGTAGAAGAGTGGGATGCAATAAAATCTGCTGTTGGGATACAGTCACAACATTCCTGTTTGGTACAAGGAAATAAACCATCAATGGCCAGGACGGTCCAGCACCCACATAAAGCAGTGCAATTTTCAAGCCAACAAAAAAAAAGAACCCATTTTCTGTGAATGATTTTCAAATAGGAGAATTTATAGGATGCATTTATGACTATAACTGGTGGATGGGACAGATTACAAACATATCTAGAGAATTCGAGAACGTAACAGTATCTTTCATGCACCCTCATGGACCAGCCAGAGGTTTTTATTGGCCAGAAGAATGTGGCAAGATAAGAGACAAGTGTCCAGTGCCCTTAAAAAATGTACTTCTAAAGGTGAATGCCCAAACTCCTGTGGATGTTCTGGAAGACTTCATACCTTTGATGAGAAGGAAATGAATAAATTCCAGCAGCTTTTCTCAGTTTGAATAATTTGTAGTTACGATGGTCAGCTCATAATTTTGTTTTTTGAGGCCTTTTTTCTTATGTAAATAGAAATTGAATCTTAACTGCAACTCAGATAATGTATTGTATGTGTATAACTATGGATTAAATAAAAATTAAACATGTACACAGATGACAATTATTAAAAATCATAAAAATGACCAAAATATAGATTGACACTGCAATTTGGAATATATACTCAGGTAAACTTCTCAGAAATATCTTTCAAAGTTTTTTTTTTTTTTATTTAATAATAACCAGGGGCGGATTGGGACGACCTAACCAGGACGGGAATTTTAGTCTTTGCGGTCCATTAAGAAAACACCCGTACCCACAGGGGACCACCTCATAAATGCCCTCATTAAATAAATTCAGTTATATTCTTGATGAAAGAGAACTGTTAAAATATGCATTGTAAAAACGAATTTTTAAAATTCCTTGATTCTTAAATTCTTGTAAAAATTTTGAGAACCAATTTTAACTAGGATTCCAGAATCAAAGAATTTTAAAAATTCACTCACAAAACCATGCTCAAAACAGAGTATCAGATAATTATTTATTGGACTTTGAGAAATGCAGTTTTGACAAAATCACTAGTCTCTTGAAGAAATACCCAATTTCCAACTAAGTTACCATGGATATCATTATGAAAGTTAAAATTTTCGCTAAGCAATAAATTTTTGTATTTATTTGGTCACTCGTCACTTACTGCGCAATGGCATTGGTGATTTCTCCTTGATTAAACGCCCGTTTTAAGCCTACCCATTATTTTGACACATGAACCAGTACTGGTAAATTGTTGTTCCTTTTAAGATAAATGTTGGCGGCAGGGGGGGGGGGTAGGATATTGCCATATTGGAATATCTGTCAGAATGTGCTTGTTTGTCTGTGGATCAGGGGGTGGAAATGATGGGTCATCATAATGGGCAGTACTAGTGTCTCCTTCAAGCTTAGAGAAGGGAAGGGTAGGGCTTACCAATGATCCTGGGCTCCGCATTCAGTGTCCTACGTCTAATAGTGGTTAGCTTCACTTCTTTTTCCTTTTAAGGAAATAGCTTTTCGCACAGATATAATGCTTACATGAAGTTAAGAATTATTGTTCACAAGTACCAAAATAATTATTCGTTGTTTACAAAAAATCCGGACAGATGGAATACTAGAAAGTGGGCCATTTCTCGAGTGGTCCACCGGGAAATGTCCCGGTGTTCCCGGTGGGCCAATCCGCCCCTGATAATAACCCAACCGTGAGGTTCGATCAGGAGAGAAGTGGATTTTCAAAAATTTGTAGGAATATTTCAAGGCAGAAATCCAGTTGCCTGATTCCCCCAGTTAACTACCTACCATTAGGACATTATTCGGACAAAATTTCAGAGTTTTTAAAAATGGGGTTTTTGAGATATTGCAATTCAAAATTGTTGATTTTTTGAAATTTTTTATATTTTAAAAATTAATTTTATGACTTGCATGCATCACAGGATAAAAATAAAATTACTGCTAAGACAACCCTAGTAGGAGTGCAGGTTGGCACTTACCCAAATTTAGGTTTTGTTTTGTTTTTTTCTTAATAAAAAAAACAAAACAAAACCTAAATTTGTGGAAAACTAAAATTGTTCGTAATAAATATAATTTTTTTTTGCCATCTGGCAACATTCGTTTGATAAATTTCTGTAAATTTGAAGAAAGGCCAATTCAACAGCTTCAGAATAAAAAAAAAAAAAATCTAGTCTCTACCTGTTATAGTTCAGGAGCAGTGTGCACTTAAAAATTTGGCGTTTCACATGATTTTCGTCACTGGTGTATTTTTTGCCTATTTTCAAAATGCTGTAGCTCGACCAAAAATTTTTTTTATGAAAAATCCGTTTGCAGTACTTTATACCTCTATTTAGGAGTAGCTACCACAATTTTTTCAAAAAAATTGGAGGTGGTCAACTGACACCCTTGCCTGAATTGAGACGGAAAGGGTCAAAAGTGAACAAACCCTGTATTTATATATGTAACTTTTTATAATATAGTTTGAATTGATGGGTGTACAAGGATTGCCTAACCTCTTTGTTCATACCCATTAATATGCAAAGAACAGAATTTATTGAACTTCGTCTGGTTCTGTATGTTAATTATTATTGCTACTGCATAACTAATTTTTAATCAGTACATATTTATATCAATCAAGGTTAACTATGGATTCTGACCTACTGGAAAAGATATCTGTGAGATGGTGTTCAAAAGAAACAAAAAATACTAAAACTACATACACGCCTTTGTGTTTTTATGTGACACAAAAACTTGTTTTTATGTAGTTAATTATTTCATTTGTGTATTGTTATTTTTTTTTTACTGGAGCTATGACCTATGTTACGAGTAAATTGTAAAATCTATGCTGTTTTGAAGTTTTAAATTTTTTTCTTTAGATATTTCGAAGACAGGCTGCGAACTTATGAAGGATGTGACATATATGGAGATGTATGGCAAGAGTAAGTAATGAAATGTCTAATAAAAAAATTTGTTTATGTGTGTAGTTTTATTTTGTTTTATGCTGGCCTAATAATAGTCGGAATAAGCGTAATCAGTAACCAGGTCTCATTGAGGAAATTTGAAACTGAAAAAAATCAGACATGCCTTAAAATTTATACACAAATTGCTATAAAAGTAAATTTTAACTGTATTTGATGTGACTTTATTAGCATCAGCTGATTGAATGTGGTCAATTTAAAAGCATTTTCAGTTGAAAATTTCATGGACTTTGTTGCCTCAATACTATGTGTTGTAGTTTATATATATGACTAAGCTGAGAGAAGTTAGGTCATGTCCTAGATTATTTTAAACTTGTTAATTTATTTCCTGCATTATTAAATTATAAAATACAAAATAAAAGTCTAGAAATTTTTTTGAAGAAATAACAAGCAGCATGTTTATTTAGAAGTATTTATCAATAACATGAAATATTAAAAAAGTTATTTTTATAAAGCTCATACAGTGGCACATTGACATAAAAACTGCCATTGTTGTTTAGGGTATACTTCCATCCCTGGCCTGCTCAGCATGATAGAGGAATGATATAATGTCATCTGTCACCCAATGTGAATTATGTCAGCACAAAAGCTCTGTATCAATCACGTGTTGTTACTATTTTAGCTGGCCCTTAAATGGACTTCAGGTATGTTCATTGCATCCCTACTCAAAAATATTTTTTTTTTTTTTACTCAAAAATAAAAAGTTTCCTCATGAATTAGAACCTGTCTAACAGAATAAATGAAGTATGTTGGTTACCTTCCAGGGAAGAATTGTCTGATGCAATTTAGCATCTCAAAGCAGTGTTGTGCAAAAAGACAATTCTGTTGGAATAAATTTTTCACAATGTGGTCTGCCAAATGTATTATTTGATTACCTTCTGTGTAAGCTTACCTTTGAGTGGATGCCAATTGCTCTTCACATCATGATAATATCAAGAGGAATATGAGGATTATGGAACCACGTCCCAAGTATATGAGAAAGAAACATTGGTAGTCTTTCTCTGAAAAATATTTCTTCTGACACCTCAATTATGTAGATGACAATTCTGGCGAAATAAATATTCTAGAATATGGCTTACCAAATCCCCTATGTTAGTTTATGTTTGAATAGACACAATTTGCTCTCCACATCATGAGAATTTTGAGAGATGTGAGAATTATGGAACCACATCCCAAGTGTACGGGAACACAAATTTAAAATATGCTTGAAACTTGCTTCTTCCGATACCTGAATTATACAAAAAGATGAGACAAATCCACTCAGAGGGTGATTTGGTGACCCTCTGCACATCTTCTGGACGTTGGATGCAATGCCTGCTGACAGTTCACACTGTGCAATGCATAAACCTTGTCTCTACCAATTTCATCAAAAAACTTATTCAATTCCACACCTTACAGCAAAAGAACACCTGCAAAGTAAGGAAAAAGAGGCATTGAAACAACTTGCAGGCTTCTGCTAGAAAACACATGCTACAAACAAACAGGAAGTAGTCGTTGGCATGCTGCCATTGATTGGCTAATCTGTAATAACTGTATCACGTGGAGTGGGCCGTGGATGGTAGTATAGCCATTGTTTGTTCATCCAGTTTTCAAAGTTCTCAAAGAAATAAAAAATAAAAAAAAATCAAATGTTTTGTTCTGTCAATTAACTCACTGGGCACACTAATTTTTGTGAAAAAACAGGTAATATCTCATACTGCATCAAGTTTTTAAAAATATTTGAAAAATTTGTGTGACACTTGAGAACCCCATTAGATGCTTATATGTAATGTTAGGGTGTTGCTGGTGGATTTAATTATTAAAGGCATTAGTGGCACCATCTCTTGTCTCTTTAACATTTTTAATAGCATTTTGCTTTTACTCATTTGTCCTGAAGAAGCAGTTCCCATAGTGTTAATCTTTGATTTTTGTAGTTTCTGTTTTTGCAAAATTAATTTATTTTTCAGAATGATGCTATATTATGTGCTGCTGATGAAATATGGTTCATATTTGATAAATTGGTAAACTTGCACCAGTGTTTTGAGTGTTTTTTAATTATTTCAGTTATTTAAATGTTTGTATTTTATTTACTGTGTTTTGTGTACAGGCAAACCTCTACAGTGATATGCAAAAGTATTGCATCACCTGCAAAAACCGTGAATTTTTAAGTTTAGCTTTTTCTTTAACTAAATAATTTTCATAGTTGTTTCATCATTTATGTTATTAGATGTGAAATTAAATGGAGATTTCAAAAATGTCTTAGTTTTACTGTAGCTACTTCTGTTTTTAAGATACATTAGAAAAATCATGACCAAGTCAAAATTATTATATAAAGGATCATTTATCCAATACTTAGGTTTACAGGAATAAATCATTTTCGTAATTCATAAGGAATGAAATAACATTTAAATACAGAAATATAATGAAGCAAAATTATAAAATGTACCTAATATTTTGTTGCCTAGCCTTTAGCTTTGATCACAGCTTTGCATCTTGATGACATACTGTGAACAAGGTTTTGTAAAAGATTGGGTTGAACAATACAATTCCAAATTTGAATTACATCTTCATTGAGTTGAATTTTGGTTGTCGACTTCTTTTCTGATAGTTCGTACGATACTACGAACCACAAATTTTCAATCGAGTTCAAGTCCAGTGACTGTGGTGGCCAATCAAAATGCAAAAAAAAAAAAAAAATTCATGAAACCATCTTTTCATTACTTTAGCATGGTGACAGGGAGCATTGTCATTTTGTAAAATAAAATTGCCATCATAAAGTCTTCTAGGTGATGGAAACATCTTGTTTTCTAATACCCAGATGTATTTCTAGGCATTTACCGTACCATTGACAATATAAAGCTTCCCAATGCCATGTGCACACATGCAGCTCCAAGCCATGACCTTCACTGGATGCTTAACAGTAGTCACTAAGCAACTTAGATGGAATTCTCCATGCTTGAATCTCCTTACACAGGCACTACTCTGATTCCCATTAAGGCAAAATTCTGATTCATCACTGTAAAGAACATTTCCCCATAACTTGGTTGTCCATGAGACATGCTGTTTTGCCCACTGAAGTCTACACTATCTTTGATTTACAGTTAACAGTGGTTTATGCCTGCCTGTGCAGCCACGTAAGCCATAGTGTGAAGCAGGGTCCTCCTAACAGTAGATGTACTAACAAGATCAGCCACTTCAGCACATCTTTGAAGCAATTCAGGTGAATTGAACCTCCTGCCTGCCAAGCTTAGCTTTCTGTCTTGCCTGGTTGTAGTGGGTCTGAGCCTTCTACTGCGACACATATTTTTAATATCACCAGTGTCTTTACTTTTCTTCAGTAGCCTAATAACCAGGGCGCAATTTCACCGATTAGCAACTAGCAAATAGCTAGTAAAAAATCAAATTTGCTAGTGAAAAAAAAATCGCAGTAGCAAATATTGCTAGTAAGGTAATTTCTTTATTTAAAGTAACCAAAAATCATTATTAATCCACGAAGTTTACATAACAGTTTCTATTATCACTTGTTAAAACAGCAACGATCAGCGATTCTCTTTCGCCAATTTTCTTTCGACACTTAATACCCATCCTCCCCATATCTTTCATCCCTTCCAAACTGTCGTAGAAGCGCATTGAAACTCCTCTCCATTGTGCCCTCATTGGTCTATTACAGAAACTGAACGTGACGTCGGCAATGGTTGCTGTGGCAACCCAGAGCTCTGGGATGGGTCGGTTGTTTGACCACCTGCTCTGCCACCCTCCCTTCTTTTGCCCCACGAACCTTGTCCTCAACTCCTGTCGTACCCTAAGCCAAGCGATCGCCTTTATTGCGTGGCATAGATAGATGCTTTTTTACGAAACATGTTCGTGGAGGGGGTAAACGATTACGGAAGAAACTTTTGCTTCGTCTGACTTCTGGTTTTGGAAATTTTCCTTGTATTTTCAAGCTGAAATACAAATATTTATCCAGTAAAATGTTAATGAGCAATAATACTTGACAGAGGAATCATCGTGAGAAAAAAAAAATATGATTATGGAAAAAATCCGAATTCCGTCGACCTTTTGTTTTCCAGTTTCGTAAAGACGGAATTCCAATAATAACGAAAAAAGCCGGAATTCCTTGAATTCGCAGAAGAATCTCATGCCTGAAGATTACAGAAAAATTTTGCAGCAGCCAACTTCCGTTTTTGCAAATTGTTCTCCACAGTTTCAAGCTAAAATGCAAACATTTATGCAATAAAATGATATTTAACAAGAAAAGCGGACACAAAGACAACATTGGGAGAACAATTTGCGATTACGGCAAAATTTTCTTACTCCGTTTCACTACTGTGTTCGAAAGTTTTGAAGCACGAAATTTCGTCTCCAGATGGAAGACGACCCCCCCTCTCCCAAATATCGATCTTCAGAATGATCTAACTGATGACAAAAAAAAAAGTAAAAAAAATAAAGCAGTATTCCGCGAATCCCTGTAAGAATCTCGTGTATATCATAAAAATAATAGCAAAAGAAAAATTTGAAACAAAATGAAAATTTGTAGAATCCGTAGTTTTGATAGTGAGTTCCGTAGTCAGACAACTAATTCCGTAGAAACTACGGCATTGTGTGGTAGTTGGCAGATATGAAGTGTGTAGAAGTTTAGCAGAAATTTGTGCAATACTTCCACTTAGTACTGCATGTTGTGAGGTGGGATTCAGTTTTTTAAAAAGAATACAAGGGGATTGGAGGAACAATTTGTCTGTTGAAACTTTAAATGCTCTGATGACAATTGAAATACTGTAGAAGGGCCACAAGAAGAGATTTTTAATCCACGGTCAGCAGTTATAAAGTGGTATGATGACAAAGTCAGACACCCTGAGCGTAAACCATATGGGAAGAAATCTGAATTAGAATGTCAGTGAAATATATTCATGTGGTATGAGAATTTGTTAGAAATTAATAATAAAGATAGTCACTGAACTTATCTAAGATTCTATTCATTATTCAAAAAGGTAAGTCAAAATATTTATACACATATTTAAATTTCTGTGTAACTTTATTAGAAAATAAGTTACGATGTGATTTAGTTTTACTTGCTAGTCATGCAAATGTTTTGCTAGCAAACTATTTGGTCACTAGCAAAATTTGCTAGTGAGCAAAAAAGATGAAATCTTGCCCTGCTAATAACTGTAGATTGGTTACAGCCCACTCTTTCAGCAAATAGCCTTGAAGAATATCCCTCTTCATCCAGAACAACTATTTTTACTCTGTCCGCTGTGGACAATTCCACAGTTTTAACCGCTATTGAGAATGTACACAAATTATACCCTAATAACAACAAGAAGCAACCACTGCAATCCTTTCATAGATCTGTGTGAACCCTTATAAAGGCCGGAGTAGGATTAGGATAGCATTAGGAAGCGGCCAATCAGGTAAAAGAATGTGTGTGATTGGCTGTAACAACTGATATGCAGCTGACATGAATTTCGATGTGTTTGTCAAACCCCTCATTTATGCCATATCTTAAGAACAAAAGTAGCTACATGAAAAACTAAGAAAGACATTTTTGAAATCTCCATTAAATTTCACATCCAATGGCATATATATAAATGATGAAATAAATATGAAAATTAGTTTAAAAAAAACAGTTAAACTTAAAAATTCACAGTTTTTGCAGGTTATGCGATACTTTTGCACACCACTTATAAAACTTTCAAGTAACAAACAATAAGTACTTATGAGCATTTCATGGACTAATAATTTACAACTCTTAGTTAATTTAACAAACATAGAACCCAGTGTTTATAAACATTTTACAATTCACAGTTTACCAGGACATATTTTCTGTAATATTTGTATTTTATGGAAAACTGTCTTTTGGTATTTCTGCAGAAGGAAGAAATTATTCATTGAAAAATAGCCCTGACAATAAATTTCTTTTGGAATGAAACTGTTGCAATAAAATATGTAATACACAGTCAACCGTTGATGTACCACATTGTGGCGTTATATCAAATTTGCCAATTATTCTTAAGTAACCCAAATTTTATTATGATTCATCGAAAATCTAAATTACCATTAAATTAAAAACATGTTAATTAGAAAAATCTGGTTATATGTTGTGTAATAAACCCAGTAAAACAACAAGGACAAGATGGAAGCCATCACTGAGTACAAGAGGTAAACGACTTCTTTTTCATTTAGCAACTGTTGATAATATATCTACAAGACAAATTACTTGATCTTTACCTAAAAGAATGTCTCATATGACAGTCGTGGAAACTCTAAAAACAAATGCTGCGTCCATTAAAATGGAGGCAAAGCTTTTATTCACTAGGGAACATAAATCATACATGAGATTCTTCCGCAGATTCGCGGAATTCCGTTTTTTTTTTGTCATCATTTGCGTTATTCTTGAGATCGATGCAAAACTAAAGAGAAATTTTGGAAAATTAGTTGGGGGGGGGTCGTTTTTTGGTCTGGGGGATGGTATGTTGTTTTTCAAAACTTTCAAAAACAGAAGTTAAAGGAGTGAAAATTTTCCTCGTAATCTTGCAATGTTTTTTCTGTGCAGTATTATTGTTAAATGTAATTTTATTCCATAAATATTTGCATTTCAGCTTGAAAATGGAAGAAAAATTCTGAAAACGGAAGTTGGCTTGAAAATTTCCCTGTGATATTCAGGCATGAGATTCTTCAGTGGATTCGAAGAATTCCACCGTTTCTATCGTCATTATGATGGTTCTCGAGATCGATGCAGAACTGAACAGAAATTTGGGAGGGATTAGTGGTGGCAGTGATGGTGGTGGGCGGAATTCTGATTTTCAGAAACGGAAGTTAAACAGAGTGAAGGTTTCTCCCGTAATCATAATCCTTTTTTATTGCTATGTTTCTTCTACACAGTAGTGTTGTTAAATATAATTTTATTCCATAAATACTTGTTTTGCAGCTTCAAAATGGAGGAAAACTTTCCTGAAACGGAAGTCGGATAGAGCGTAGATTTCTCCGGTAGTCGTAATTTTTTTTCTCCGCGATGTTACGTTTATCCTGTGGTGCTGTTAAATGTAATATATATATATATATAATATATTGAATACAGTGATGTGCTCCAGCTTAATATTTACCTAATAAATTTCAGTGAACAATTTTGTCTTGCTCACGCCGCTTTATATTCACGCCATTTTGCATCACATATTCTTATTTTCACCCGTGCGGTTAAAAAGTTCAGCTTTTTTTTTCCTTCGTCAGTCTCGTGTATTATAAATGCAGATTAGACAGGGCCAAAAATGTAACATGTTTGGTCTGAAAAATGGAGAAGTTTTGTGTTCTCAGATAAGAAAACATTTAATTTAGGTAGCCCTAATGGAAATAAATGTTACTGGCATGATTTATGGAAGAAGCTCAAAGAATATTTTACCAGACCACTGAGTAGATGGTGTGATGGTATGGGCAGTGTTTGTCTATGGCGGTAAATCGGATGTTGCAGTTATTGATCACTGTATGGCATCCAGGAATTACCAGGCTTATGCTATATGAACATTTACTTTCGTTGCTACCTATACAAGGAGGAAATATTTGAATTTTCCAAGAAGATAATGTGCCCTGCCAGGCTTCTAATTCCACGAAACAATGGTTTACAAATTAAAAAAATGGATGTAATGGACTGCCTGTCTGGTAGACCAAACTTAAATCCGGTGGAAACTGGCTGGGCATTACTTGTCAGGCTTGTATATGAAATAACATGCATTTTTGTTCATCAAGAGATCTGCAAGCTGCAATATTAGGTGTGCAAATAAGTTATAAAGCATTTTTTGTGTGACATATACCGCTAATTTACATATCCGACATACCCCGTTGTTGTCATGTGACCGTAACTGGTCCATAGTATAAAATGTGACACAGAAGTTGGCTCAACAGTCAAACACACTTGCACATCGGTAGGTGAAAGATGGCAAGTGCTGCTGCACTTATTCGATACGGCATTTGTTACGAATTTCATCAAAGCATGTGCATCGATCTGTTCTATTCTGGGGGAGAATATTGTATCGAAAAGCATGTGTGAGTTTTGGTTTAGATGGTTTAAAGCAGGTGATTTTTATGTTAGCGATTGAGAACGTAGCAGCGCCCTGCAGAAGGTTGCACATGAGGAACTGCACTCATTGCTAGATGGAGATTAGTCTCAAACGCAAAAAGAACTAGCTGAACAACTGGGGGTAATTCAACAAATCATTTCCAATTGTTTACGCACAATGGGAAAGATTCAGAAGGAAGGAAAGTGGGTGCCACATGACCTAAGCCAGAGGAACAAGGATAAGCATGTCATGAAGTGTTTGAATCTGTTGAATAAACAACACAGAAAGTCTCCTGTGGAAAATCGTTACGGGTGATGAAAAGTGGATATGGTACGACAATGCCAAATGCTAAAAACACTGGGTAGACCCTGGTGAAGCAACGACTTCGACACCAAAACACAATATTCACTCAAAGAAAGTTATGCTGTGCATCTGGTGGGATATGAAGGGTGTGCTCTATTATGAACTATTGGAACAGGGTCAAACTGGTACTGCTGATCGCTACAAGCAACAATTGCTGTGATTGAACCAGGAAATCTGTCGGGAACATCCATTCATAGGCAAAGGATTGCGTCCCGTGAAATTACTGCATAGCAACGCTAGACAGCATGTCGCGAAATCGATCAAGGAAACATTATTGGCGCTTGGCTGGAAGTTTTGGAGCACCCGGCGTATAGTCGCGACATAGCCCATTCAGACTATCATTTGTTCCAATCGATGCAACATGGTTTGTCTGCTGTATGGTTCCAGACATGTGACGAAGTGCAAAAATGGGTTGACGACTTCATGGCGTCACACGACGAAATATTCTTCATGGCTGGAATCCGTCAGCTGCCCAACCGATGGGGGAAGGTGATGGATAATGACGGCATGTATTTCGATTTATAAAAGTATTGTTGTTTCTCCCAAATTACATGTTGCGTTGTGTTAAAACGCTTTAAAACTTATTTGTACACCTTATACATCCCTGTTGGGACAAAATCAATGTTTGCACATACAAGACTTAATAATAGCCATGCCAAACATAATTTTTGCTGATTAAGGCAAATGGAAGTCCCATAAATTATTAATTAAGGAAATATTTTCTGTTTTGTAATATTTGATGTTTTTTTATAATTTCTTTATAGCAAAATGTGCTAAAAATTTTTAGCTTTACTTTTATTTATTATGTTTAATGTAATAAAATCTTGGAACACTACCACATAATTCTTCTATAATACAAGTTAATTAAAATATATTAGATGTTTTTTGTGTTGCAACTGTCATTCTACAGCAAATAATCAAGAAATAGCAGAAATATTTCTGTGTATTTATAATTTCTTTACACAGTGTAGAGCATGTTTGTTCAGTCTCTTGGGGTGGCAGTACATTGAGGGTTAACTGTGTTTTTCTTTTTTTCTAGGTTTTTCATTGCTGATTTAGAAGTTATGTAATGGAACTTCAGTATTGGCCTTCTTACAACTAGCTTAATTGCAATCAGATTTTTTGTTTGTTTTAGTTTTGTAGTGTGGTAATGTAATTTTCACCAGGCAACTCAGGATTTCTGAGTTGGCTGGCAGAGTGGGTAAAAGCAGAAAACGAGCATGTTCGTGAACAAAAAGACAACATAAAGCACTCACAATAGCCAGAGTTGCATTATATGTCACCACACAGTCAATAGTGGCGAGTAAAACAGCAATAGCTTTTGTAAAGATGAAATGTTCTTTCCCCTTCTAAGAAGTGCTCTGCTAATGTTATTGTTGCAAAAATTGTCTGCCAGTTTAGCAGTGTTTTCATTGAGATTTATTTTTTCTTGTCAATTCTTGGGCATTAATGAAAACTGTTCCTTGAATATATATATATATTTTTTTGTTCTATCTTCCTGAATAATTAATTACTTAAGAAATTCTTCGGTGCACTTACAACTAAACTTTGTAATTCAGTAAGAATTTTCATATGCTTTTTCAGCAGTTGCTCTGGCTTTTTTTTTTAAAGTTTTTGCCAAATTAATTTTTTTTCTTTTGCAAAAATGTAATCTGCAATTGCCAATTTTTTTTCAGTCTCCATTGCAAATATCATCATCATCATCATTGTCAACCATTATCAATCCACTGCTGGACGAAGGTCTCCCCAAGTTTCCTCCACAACGGTCTGTCTTGTGCCAGTCTCCTCCATGTCACTCCCGCATATTTACGAATTTCATCCACCCATCTCCCATGTGGTCTTTTTCTGGGTCTTTTCCTGTCCCTTGGAATCCAATCTAAAATTTCGGCTGTCCATCTATGGTCTGTCCTTCTGGCAGTATGTCCAGCCCATTGCCATTTCAGGGATTTAACTCTGATCATGATGTCTTCCACTCTCGTCATTTTTCGGATCCACGAGTTCCTCTTCTTATCTCTCCTGGTTATACCAAGCATGCACCTCTCCATGCTGCTTTGAGTTGTCTGCAGCCTTTGTATGTCTCTTTTAGTTAAGGTCCACGTCTCTGCACCATACGTAAGCACTGGAAGGATGCATTGATCAAACACTTTTCTTTTAAGACATAATGGCATATTACTCTTGAAAATTATGCTGTTTCTTCCAAAAGCTCTCCAGGCAAGTTTTGTACGCCGATTAATTTCTTCATCAATGTGACCCTCACTTGATATCTGCTGTCCAAGATAAACATATGTATCTGTTATCTCCAGTTTTTCTCCATCAATCGATAAATCTTCATTTCTTGTAAAAGCATTGAACATCACTTTTGTCTTCTGAAAGTTCATTTTTAATCCCACTTCTTTACTCTTGTCAGCAAGTTCCTGGATCATACTCTGCAGCTCTGATGGGGTAGTTGCAAAAATGACTATGTCATCAGCAAAACGAAGGTGGGTTAGATAATCTCCATTAATCTTTATCCCTTTGTTTTCCCAGTTCAGTGATTGAAAGACATTTTCCAATGTGGCATTAAAGAGCTTCGGAGATATGGTGTCACCTTGTCTCACTCCCTTTCCAATTTTTATGTGTGTTGTATTTTCAAACAGCCGAATCTTTGCACTTGCATTTTCATAGATGTTATTAATAATATTAATGTATGCATCTTCAATACCGCAGGATTTCAGAGCCGTGGTAACTGCTGATGGTTTCACCGAATCAAAGGCTTTTTCATAATCGATAAAAGCCATGCACAGTGGAAGTTCATATTCCCTCGCTCTTTCAATTAGTCCTCTCAGTACGTGGATATGATCTATTGTGCTGTAGCCACTCCTGAATCCAGCTTGTTCTCTCGGTTGAGCCATGTCCAGTGTTACCTTCAAGCGGTGTGAAAGAACTTTAGTGAAGATTTTATAAACCACTGATAGGAGGCTGATAGGTCTGTAGTTCCTGAGATCCTCAATGTCACCTTTTTTATGTAGCAGGATCATTGTAGCGTTGTTCCAATCCTCAGGAATCTTCCCTTCATTAAGGCATCGAGTGAAAATTTGGGCGAGTACTGTTTCAATTTCTCCACTTGCTTCTTGTATGATGTCTATAGTAATTCCATCTTCTCCTGGAGCTTTCCCCCGCTTCATGTTCTTGATTGCATGAGCAACTTCTGCTGGGAGGACTGGAAGAACTCTGGTACCTTTCATGATGTTTGGAGTACATGTATCATCCCTTTCATATAATTTGGAGTAGAAATCTTTCACTCTTGTCAAAATTTCGCCTCTATTTCTTGTTATAGAACCATCTTCTTTTCTCAGAGCCATAATCTGTTTTCTTCCCTTACTGAGATGTCCCTTTGCTATCTTAAGGCTTTGGTTGTTTTCAATTGCTTTCCTCACTAGCTCACAGTTGAATTTCCTTACGTCTTCAGTGATACTTTTTCGTGTTGTCTTGCATAGCTCTATATATTCCACTTTGGAAGTCACATCTTCTTTAGTTGTCCTCATCTCTCTTCGTTTTTGCATCAACATTTTGGTTTTTCCTGATAATTTGTTCACATGCAACTTGTTCTTAGACCCAGCTAATTTTGTTGCTGTTTCCATTAGAGCTTTGGTTACTTTTCTGTTAACTTCCGAAATATCCACTTCTTCCGATGTTAGGCCTTCTAAAGCAGAGAATCTGTTCTTCAGTTCCAACTTGAAAGTATTATGGTGTTTTTTAAGGTTGGTTATGTCAATACATTTTGTTTGTCTTATGAGCTTGCCACGTTCCAGTTTAGTGTTGAGGTGCATCTTACATCTCACCAATCTATGGTCACTACCTGTGTTGAACTTGTTCAGCACACTGCAGTCTTCGATGACGAATTTTTTGTTACACATAATAAAATCAATTTCACTTGTCGTCCCAATTGGATGTCTCCATGTCCATTTCCTGTGTGGCTTTTTCTTGAAAAAGGAGTTCAAGATGAAAAATCCTTCTGCCTCTGCAAACTCAACGAGAGTATTTCCACGCTGGTTTCTGTTGCCGTGACCGAATTTACCTACTGAAGTTTCATTCTGTTGCCGTTGCCCTATTTTTGCATTGAAATCTCCCATAATTATCTTCAAGTGCTGCTTACCTTTATTATTTAGATGACGAATTTCCTCATAAAATTCTTCAATTTCTTCTTCAGGATGACTTGTGGTGGGTGCATAAGTTTGAATAATCTGAGCCTGGTATCTTCTCGATAGTTGGATAACGAGTCGTGCAGCTCTGTCAGAGGAACTTTCAACTTCTACCACTTTATCCTTCAGTTTCTTGTTTATTATAAATCCAACACCACTAGTTCTGCCAGTATCTGTCCCACGATAATAGAAGAGATGTCCACTTTTCAGTTCAATGAGATCTTCTCCTTTTCTCCTTACCTCACTTAGCCCGACGATGTCCCACTTGATCCTTTGTAGTTCCTCTTCCAATTCAAGTAGCCTTGAATCAGAAGATAGGGAGCGTCCATTGTACGTTGCCAAGGTCAGCATCAGATGGCAGCCTAGTCCGGTCCTCCGGGGATTCTTAGCACCCTCTGCCTTCATGTCGCACTGGCCGCTGCCTTGGCCAGGTACATTCCAGCTGCCGGAGACTGAGGGCCAAGATTTAAGTTGTAGAGTCATTTTGGAGGTGTTTGGCCATAACTCACCACGCTGGCCAAGCGGGTTGGTGAGTGTGGGATAGCATTTCCTCTGATCCCGATGGTATAGTTATACCGCTATTGGCGGTCGTCAGAGCCCCTTTAGTGGGAACAGGATGCACCACGAGAAGGCGGGGTTGACATTTGTCAAGGAGAGGCTGTGATGTTACGCATCACCTGACCTTACATCCCATTGCAAATATAAAAACCATAAAAGCAAAGTGTTATAATAGTACAAAAACAGCTTTACAATTAAGCAGCAAAATATTTTTATAAATGGTAATTGCCAATATTTTTGCCAAATCTTTTTATCCATCGCCAAAACGATTTTGTTCTTGCAAATTGCGGAGAATGTGATCGGCAGCAGGGCCCCTGCTTATTTGAATAGTAGAATAAAATGTAGACTAAACACGATAAAAACAAATGCAGTGCACAACATACCACATGTTAAAATACTTTACTAATAAAAACACACCATACGCTTCATTACATCTTTCGAAGACACATAGTCTTCATCATCAGATGATACAGTGTAATATCACGAGATGGATATTGACTTAAATACTATTGGGCTACGTCACAAACACAAAAATCACACCATCTATGAGAGAGCAATGCTGAAACCAAAGAATTTCAAATACCATCTCAACATGAAGAATTACTAACACATTTGTCCAAGGTTTGGCTATCATTTTTGGTACATAATCATTACAACACCTGTGTCCAAATGAGGTAATATATAAACTTTCCATAAAAAACATGAGTGATTGTTTACCTGGAGTGTTCAGGAGAGTAACATCATCCCACTTAGGGAAGTGTGATCCGGACGCCACCAAATGTGACAGAGCAGTTGATAGGCTTCCAGTTTTGAGGTTATACTTGTACTCTTTTTATTCTGGTGCTTAAACACCTCTTAGTGGAGCCGATGTAAACTGTATCCTGTTCCTCCGGGTCGACAGCCTGTAGAGGAACTGAGTATATGCTGTTACAATGCAGCAGGGTCCTGGTCCTTCCTAATCAAACTAAAAATGTTTCAAGTTTTGAGACCAAGATTGATATTTAGTGGTTTACACTTGCATACCTGCCAACTACTACGCAATGTCCGTAGTTTCTACGGATTTAGTTGTCTGACTACGGACATCGCTGCCGAAACTACGGATTCTACGAATTTTCATTTTGTTTAGATTTTTTTTCATTTTTCTAGTATTTCATGATATACATATGATTTTTCGGGTTTTTTTTTTTTTTTTTTAGGTAATCGTGTAGATCATCCTCAAAAGCGGTATTTAGTGTTTTAAAATTTTCTGAAACGGTAGTTAAACGGAGTGAAAATTTTTGCCGTAATCGCATTTTGTTTTCCTCTCGATGTTGCCTTTGTGTCCACTTTTCTTGTTAAACATCATTTAATTACATAAATGTCTGTATTTCAGCTTGAAACTGCAGTCAACAATTTGCGAAAACGGAACTTAAAACGCCGCGAAAATTTTCCTGTAATCTTCAGGCATGAGATTCTTCCGCGAATTGGAGGAATTCTGCCCTTTCGTTATTATTTTGGTCTTTTACGAGATCGATGCACAAGTGAAGATAATATCTTGGGGGGGGGGGGGGGATTTCGTGTCAGAGAACGGAATTTAAACTTTACGAAACTTTCAAAAACGGAAGGTCGACGGAATTCAGATTTTTTCTGTAATCGGAATTTCTTTTTTCTCGCAATGCTTCCTCTGTCCAGTATTATTGCTAAATATCATTTTACTGCATAAATATTTGTATTTCAGCTTGAAAATTTATGGAAAATTTTCAAAACTGGAAGTCGTACGGAGCAAAGATTTTCGCCATAATCCCCCTCCTCCCCCCACGCTATGTTTCCACTCTTCTAGATTGTTAAATATCCCCCATCCCATAAGTTTTTGCATTTAAGTTTGATAAGGGAGAGGTAAATTCCTTAAAACGGAAGTGACAAAGTTGGAAAATTTGTAAAAACTGATGCATAGTGTTTTGAAGTGTTATCCTCAAAGTTACACCATTTATCTAAAATAGTTGAAGCTTTGATATCATGCGCTCATGGTCCTCAGGCTGAAAGTTTTTTCAGCATGCTAGAAGAAATTATCATCAGAAGGAATAAAAAAAACAAAAAAGAAAATTAACAATAAAGAAATAAAGAGAGAAAGATTTCAGCAGAAAAAAAAAAAAAAATAAGCAGTGGATGCTGCACAGCTGCAAGGTCAATTAAAAACAAACTCACAGTGGTCCACAGTCTTGCTGTGTGTTTTGATTTTTCACCCAGTTAAAGCATCTAGCCTTTTCCCCCCTTCTTTGGTTTATCTTGTCATAAACTGCAGTTTTAGAGGCAGTATGATCATATGGTGAGTGAAGGTTTGCACGCTGCACATTCACTTGCTTGGATTTCCCATGTGTGTAAGTGTTGTGGAATTCTTAACGCATCTGACTGATTTTTATTGGTGAGATCAGGACCTACAGCACCTCTACACAGACGCACATGACGCAGAAGAACCTCAGTACAATAGCGGACACCAGTGACTGAACCTCCTTGGAAGATGTGGAGGTCAGTACGGCTACCAAGCATGATACCACCCCAAAGGAGAACTCCGCCACCTCCATACCGGTCCCTTTCGATGATGTTGGAAGTTTCAAACTTAAATCTCGCATTGTTACCTATCATGCCCTTGCCAGCAGGGGAATCAACTCTGTGTTTTACAGGAGTTAAGTTTGTTTCATTAGAGTCCTTGTTTGTTTCATTAGAGTCCTTGTTTGTTGTGGTGCATATTTCTTTTTCACAAAGAAATGAATCGTTTCCTAAAAAAGTCTATGTATGCTGCGCAATAGTACTAATTACTACTGGCAAGGCTCTACCCAATGTTGGCAGGTATGCACTTATTTTCAAAATGTTAGTGACTCTTGGAATGTACGACAATGAACTAACATATTGAGGTTTGCGGGTCTGTTGACTGAGTGTCGAAAGGTTAGAGTTTTTAATCTATCGATATAGTCTGTATACCCCAGAGACTTCATAACCATGGTGTGCAGCAATCTATTTAATCTTATCCACTTCAAGATACCGCAACCTAGGGTTGGACGAATGAGTAATGGCTCTGCGTACTAAACACCTAATAGCAGAACGTTTAACTTAGAGGGTGGTAGGAGGACATCGGGATAATATCAGTGCTGGAAGACGGCTGACGATAAACGGAATATTGAATGCGATTAGAGGAGGTCCTTTGTAACAGAAAATCCAAGAAAGGAAGACAATTATTTTGTTCCATCTCAAGGATGAAATTAATGGCTTCATATTGAGAAGAGAAGAAATCAGAAAATGTAACCAGGTCAGCTGCAGAATATGTCCAAAACACCAAAACATCATCCACATACCTTATAAATAAAAGCGGTGGCTTAGGATATTTGGAAAGGATGTCGTTTTCAAGTCGATGCTCCAACTCGTCACAGAGGTGCTCGATAGTGTTAAGGTCCGGGCTCTGCGCAGGCCAGGCCAGTCCATTCGAGTAACCCCATTGTCACCATACCAAGCCATGGTGGACCTCGCAACATGACAGGTGGCATTGCCATCCTGAAAGTAACATGGGTCCACCCCGTAAAACTGCCACAACATAGGAAGCTCATAGTCATCCAAAATGGTGCAGTAGGTCTCGGCATTGAGTCTACCAGGAATTGCGACCAAGGGTCCTGTGCCATACCAGAAGAAACACCCCCATATAATTCTTACACTGCATAAGTGTAAGAATTCTTTGGATTTGTTTGAAAGTGAAACTGCAGAGAATAGTAATTGTTGTAGTGTATGCCCCTTGTGACTCGGAACCTTCTGATAGGAAGGAAGATTTCTGGAATGAGCTAAAAGCTGTTTTGTCCACCGCCGCCGAACTTCACAATTGGCACAATACATTCTGGCAGGAGGCGTTCTCCAGGCAGACGCCAAACCCAGACCCTGCCATCCGAACGGTAGAGGGTGAACCTTGATTCATCGCTCCAGAGAACCTGTTTCCACTGTTCAACGGTCCACTGTCGACGTTCTTTGCACCACGTTAGGGGAGTAGCGCTATTGGACTTGGTGATCAAAGGCTTGTGGGCGGCAGCACGTCCATGATAACCGAGCAGATGGGCTTCCTTACGAATGGTATTCATCGAAAGAACACTCCCGGATGCCTGTTGAAACTCCTTGCTGATGTGGCCTGTTGATTTGGTGCAGTTCTTCCGAATTTCTCTGACCAGTACCCGTCGGTCTGTAACTCCCAGTTTTTTTGGGTCTGCCGGGTCGGGGAACATTCTGACAGTCGCCTCTCATCTTTCACTTGCCAATCATGTAGGCCACTGTCGATTTTGGGTACTTCAACTCGCTGGACGTGTCACATATCGATCGGCCATTTCTGTGATACCCGACGATTACATCTTTCTCGAAATCGGAGAGCTCCGAACTGCGTGGCATCTTGCATGCGACTGGTTGCGTTGTTGTTTTCCACACGATATTTAACGGCGGCGGCCGTGACGTGTATCAGGACCGCAGATATCGTCGATTGCAAGGGTGTCCAATTACTTGTTGGTCGATAGTGTATAAACAATATGCATTATTTATATAACATAGTGCTGAGGTCAGAGGTTTTTTTGTTTCATCTCGCAATCACCCCTGTAAAATGTTTTGAATTTATTTAAATGGTTTCATTAACAGCATTCACTTACTCAATACATGCAGAATCAGATCTACTTTTTCCGTTGCCAAAAGAACATAATTTTTTTTCTTAGTTGCCTATTCATGGATAAAAAGTAATAAAAGAAAATGCTGCTTACCCTACTTCTAATCAATGGATTATTGAAACAGGTGGACGATCTTAGTGCAAGCTAAGTTTACCTCCACAGGGTGCTCCACTGGGCAACAGTGGCACACACGACAGCAACAAGGGCATCTATGAATCTTGGAAGCTGAAAAAATTTAAGCTTCAGTATAAATTATTATTGAGGTGCTAGCTAGTTCTGTGTGTCATTGGCCAAAAGACCCGAACTCACTTGGTTTTATTCCAAAATCCTTAGGTGGAATGACCAACTGGAACCATCAGCTGTGGGATGATCCCCCACACTGGTGTATTTTCCTGATTAAAAAGCGACAAAGCAAGATTTTAAAGTACTCTAGTGTGGCATATGGTGGACCTACCACACTTGAAGGATGGTCCACCACGGAAACTATCTGCAAATGCCAAACGGCGTATGAGAAAGAGATCCCGGCTGAGTGAGTGCAAGATTGGTGTATGGAATACTAGAGGAATAAATGTCAGGATGAATGAGATGATTGAAGAAATGAATAAGTATAGATTGGATGTGCTGTGTGTAAGTGAAACTAAAAAGAAGGAAATTGGGATAAAAGAAGTGAATGAAACCTTGAGTGTGTGGTCTGGAGTGTTGAATAATGTGAGAGGACAGGCTGGTGTAAGTGTGATTTTAAGTGAAAATATGAACAACTTGATTCACTATAGCTGCATAAGTGTAAGAATTCTTTGGATTTGTTTGAAAGTGAAACTGCAGAGAATAGTAATTGTTGTAGTGTATGCCCCTTGTGACTCGGAACCTTCTGATAGGAAGGAAGATTTCTGGAATGAGCTAAAAGCTGTTTTGAGCCATTTTGGTGCTAAAGAGAAAGTTATAATAGCAGGGGATTTCAATTCTAGAGTAGGTGTTCAGTGTGATTTCTGATAACATTCTGGGTAAGTTTTGAAGATGACAATCCGTTTATTGGTGTAAACATAAAAACAACAAGAATGATAGTCAGATAATATCCGAAAACTTGAAAATTTTGTTGTCCTAAAGCGGCAATCGAACCCATGTCTTTCAGATATAATCTGACTTACCATCCTTGTCATGTTTACACCATAAAATGGATTGTCATATTAAATTTGTATTGTATGGTGTAATCTCGTATTCCATTCATGATTCTGGGTAAGTTTAATGATCCTTGTATGAATGATAATTGTAAAAGATTAATTGAACTCTGCATTGAGAATGGATTGTGTGTATCTAATACATTTTTCAACCACAAGTATATCCACACATACGCTTGGGTAAATCATACTCTGGGACTAAAGAGTGTAATAGATTTTGTTGTATATGATCAACTTCTGAAACACTTAGTTGTTGACACCTGTGTGATGAGAGGTGCAGATGTTGGCTCTGATTATTACCTGTTAGGGTCCTGGATGAAACTGAATGTTGGTTGGAGAAGGAGGAATAGAAAGATGCCTGTGATGAAAAGAATAAAGGTTGAAGGCTCTCTGATGAACAGCATTACTCTGATTTACTCAGTGAATGTCTGAATGAGTTGAAGGCATTTGAGAGGGATGTTGAAAAGAAGTATACATGTTTTAAGAACTGTGTTGTCACTGCCACTGAAGAGGTCTGTGACACCACAATACTGGGTAACATTAGATGTGATGCTTGGTGGAACATTGAGATTAAAGAAGCAGTAAAGGGAAGAAAGGGAGCATATGTGGGGATGTTGTAAGGTATGGTTTCTGAGGTTGAATATCCCTGTAAGAAGCATGAGGCAGCAAAGTTGATTTGCCAGAGTAAGGCAAAAGATAGGAGAGAACAGCTTAGTGGTATACATGTATGAAAACATACAATATAATAATTTGAATGTTAAATATTTGAAACAAACAATTAAAAAAACAAAAAACTTTGCTTCCATTCAATGTTTTGCTGTTTCAATAAAAGTAACTTCAGCATTTAATTTGATTGCCAAATAAGTGCTCTTACTTTCTAACTTGAGTTGAATTCACTGCACACAGTAACCCAGATAAAACCATGAAAGTAATCTTTTCTTTTGAACCATTCAGTGTTTTGCAGCTTCATGGAAACAAACTTTATCATTCAATTTGATTGCAGTCTTCAGGGTGTGCACGGGTGCTTGAAAACCTGGAAAGTCCCTGAAAATCATGACGTTTTCAAGGCCTAGAATATCCTGGAAAAACGGTGGGTTTTTTTTAAAGCTGTCTTGAAAAGCTTTGAAATTTGAAACTAGTGCTTTAAAAAGGGTTCAAATGCTTAATCTGTTTTTCCCAATATCTCTGCTTCTACATGTGCGATTTAAAAAATCCTTTCAACACCAGATGCCATTTATCTTGTAGGACACTGCTGGCTAGTAGACAAGGGAATTTTGTAGTTCACAGTTGTGTCGCTAGGTGGTGTTTTCATACTTCAGTTTGTAGCTGTAATGCTGCTTCTAAAATCCCTATTGAGAAATTTCTTCTTTACTGTATGCCATTCGCTACAATAGAGATGTGGAACATTATCTTCTTTAAATAATGCAAAGATTTCCCGCTGGGGTGTAAAGGTCAACACCCCCTCCTCCCCCGTCCCCTTTCCCCCTTCTATCTCTGCTTCCAGGAGACATATTTGAAAAATTCTTTTTCCTTAGCATAGCTTTTTCTACGAAGAATATTTTTTGCCTAAATTCTCAATTTTTCCATTATTCTCAATTTTTCCGCTAACAGGCGTAGGCTTATATCATGTTTCTTTCTATAGTTCTTCTATTAACTGATTAGACGTGTGCCCTCCACATTCTTTAATTTTGGATCTGCCCTTGCTTTATTTTATAATTTCAATTGTTATCAATAATAGACTGATTACATGGAAAGATAGTGCAGAATAGTGATGCAGCTAAAATGACTGATTGAATTAATCATTTTCAGATTGAGGGAAATGATTTTCTGAGATAGGCCTTGTGGTAATTGAACCACCTTGATTCAGTTTTGCATTATTGGGTAATTCTACATTTAAAAACAGTAAAAAAAAATGCATTGATAAATATAAAAAAAAATCGAGCGAAAACACACTGTCACATATGATAAAAAGGTTCGTTTAGCAGTAGCTTTTGATCATCCTATGACCTTGATCACCCGTGATCGACTGAATTGGCTGGTTGCCAGAACTACAATTTGAAATTGGGGTGCTGGAACAGTAGCCAGATTTTAGCAGAGAGATTAAAATAAATGAGATTTGGTGAAGGGGGTCTCTGAATTGCAGATTTTTGTGAACAAAATTTCAGTCTTTCTCGGAAACACAGATGCTTTGTTGATGAATGGGGCAACTTTTTTCGTTTCTCTCTAAAGGGGAACTGCAGAGGTGTCTTCTAGGGTAAGCACAGACAATGCTGTCTTTGGAAGACCATCTTTCATTATTTTTATTACTTAAAAATGAAATTCTTTTAAAAAAATAATTTGACTATGATACTGTAAAGCGTAATAATCATCCTGGAATTGTTTTGCATATGTCTTGGAAAAGTCCTGGAAACTCCTTGAATCCCCCCTCCAGAAGTGTATGAACCCTGAGTCTTGTGAACAGTTGCCCTAAGAAGCTAGAAATTCTGAAACTGTCCGGAAACTGCTGCATATGAAGTGTTCTTTGCTATCTTGAGAGGTGCCCCTTACCATCTGTTTTCATGCATTTTAACCATAAGAATTTATGTGTGGCTACCCAGATAAAACTATGAAAGAAACCATGTCTTTTGAATCATAGTGTTTTGCTGCTTCATGGAAACAAACTTTACCATTCAATTTGATTGCCAACAAGTTGTCTACATTTTCCACCTTCAATCGATTTCTTTGATCTGTCAAAATGATTTTAACCTGCGAAAATATGCATATTCAACTTCAACAGTGGACAATTATCTAAGTGGAAGCAGGGCCCAGTAATTTTTGGATGCCTAGACCAATTATTGGTTCATATTTCTTTAACACTTTGCACACATATGATACTGACAGATTCTGATCATTTTCTGAGTAGAATATCGATTTGAATGAGTCATTCTGCTAAAAGTTTGTCTTCTGTGTTGTAAAATCCTGCAAACTCTGACTGCCTGTAAAAAAGCAAGTGATAGTGCCTTTGCTTGCAAATAAGTCCAAAATACTAAGATGAGTTATCATAGGAATATTATCTAGTCTTTTGGTAATGTTTTCTGACAACAAATCAATGAATAGCTTAGCATCCCTAATAAAATCCTGATTATCATCAAATGGAACACAAATCCTCATTTTTCTGACACGATTAGCCATATCTCAACAATATAGCCCACCAGGTTTTTATTTCAGTCTTTTCAGCATGTCTAAAGTATGTACAATACTCTAGAGAACAAAGCTTACCTTGGCATTCCTTGCTAGCGATGCAGCACATTTCACACACATGTTTTCCGGTCTTTGTTGATGTTATTGTCCTAAAGTCCATTGTATGCGATGAATAGCTTTACTTCACACACTTTTCGCTGGGTATACTCAGTGGATCTTCGCTTTAGGATTCAAACACATCAATTTTTACCGTTCTCTATACTCGAA
Source organism: Macrothele yani (assembly GCA_039090855.1). Taxonomy (NCBI): domain Eukaryota; kingdom Metazoa; phylum Arthropoda; class Arachnida; order Araneae; family Macrothelidae; genus Macrothele; species Macrothele yani. Next base: position 65,402,826 of record CM077012.1, read on the forward strand.
ATTTTTGCCCATCCTCTGGGCATCCTCAGGAGCGTGGCGACTTATCCACCGATGTTCGTGGTTGACTTCGCGCTAATGGAGTCCGATACTCCTTGTTGCCATTCGTCGGATATACTTTCTTGGATATATTTCGTTATCAAGCCCTTCTAGCGCCATCTATGTTTCATTAAAATAACATTTTTTTTTCTTTCTTTCCTATCCCGGTTTTTTTGTCTTTTTTATAGGTTTTTCTTTTGTTGTTCTTTTTCTTGTCTTATTAGTTCTTTCCACAGGCTAGATAATGTGCTAGGGTTGTTCTGGTTACATACCCTTGCTTTATTTTTATTGATTGAGATAGCTTCTTCCCTCTTCATTTGCCTTTCAGATTTTTTATTCTTTTTTAGCATTTTAATTTCATCGAATTTTGGGAAAGTCTGGTTTTCAATGCAGAATTGCACTAAAGCTGTTTTGGCTTTTTTTTTTTTTTGCCAGTTGGATATGTGTTGTTTAAGTCTTTTTTTCTTTTATCTGTTTTTCGTACTTCCTATGTATGATATTGGGGGTATGTGTGCAATTGGAATTTCGTAGGATCCTGACTCTTCTAGTATTTTTTCCTCTGTTTTTTTGTTAACAGTCATAGTTTTCAATGTGTTCACTGAGCTTCCTAGTTGTAAGTCATATTTATCACATTGCCTATTGATTTCTTTACTAACACCTGCCAAGTATGGGAAAGCACCACTGTATTTCAATTTTTTATTTCTCATCTTCCTTTGGCTGTGCACTTCTTGTCCTTCTTTACTCTGTGTCATACGCTTTTTATTCTCATGTATCCATTTTTTAATTAGCTTACTTGGGTAACCATACTGTTGTGCTATTTTCGAGACAAACTTTAGCTCTTGATTTTTTAGCCTGTTGTTAGATGTGTGTGTGTACGCTCGCCTTATCAAGTTTACTATGCTGTTTTTTTTTATGTATCACTGGGTGGTGCGACGAGTATGGTATCAATACAGGTATGTAAGTTGCTTTTCTGAACACAGTATTCAAAGCTATTTTTGTTTTTCTTTAGTTGAATGTCCAGGAAGGATAGGCGATTATCCTCTTCAAACTCTAGAGTTAGCTCTATGGTGTTACAAATTTCGCTATAACGCTGGGCTAGATCTTGTAGCTCGGCTTTGTTGAGTTTTGACATTATAATAATATAGTCTACATATCGAGCATATAAAGTATTGGTTTTTCAGGTAGAGTTTGAATAATTTCTTTTTCGAGGTATGCCATAATCACTTCTGCATATAATGCTGATAATGGGGATCCCATAGGGCCACCTTGTGTTTGTTTATATATATTTCCTTCAAAATGGAAGATATTGTTTTCCTTGATGAAATATAAAGTATTCTTTAACTCTTTCAGTTGTGACATGTTTAGTTCTTTGTTGATGTTTAGTTGTCGCATAATTAATTCGATGGCTAGCTCAACAGGAGTATTCGGGTATAACGCCTTAACGTCCATGGAGGCCATAGTTCTTTGCTCTAGGTCTTGATTAATTAACTTGATTTTTTTCTATAAACTCGTAGCTATTCTTTAAGGTATATTGGTTCCACATGAATATTGGGAATAGATAGTTGTATATCTTTTTTTCGAGGTTGATGAGTGGGAGTTTTTTTTCGATAGAATCAGTCTTAACAGTGTGTTTTCTTTATGCGTTTTAATTTTAGAGAATATTTTTGGCATCCCTGCTCTCGCTGGAGGGTTTGCAGTTTTTTATTTCAGTTGGTAACGTGCTGTGGTTCCTTATATTAGCCAGGAAGGTAAGCTGTTTGTCGGTGGTATCTTTGTTGATGCTATCGCACTGTAGCTCTGAGATGGCTGTCCGCATTTTATCATTATATTCTAATGTGTCCATAATAACAATTTGCCCTGTTTTGTCCGCTTCGCAGAATTTGATCGTGGGGTCTTTGCGAAGACTTAATAGTTGTTTTCTGTCATACTGCAATTTATTAATCTTGCAGTTTTTTTTTGTGCTTAGCGTTATAATCTTTAAGCATGATTCTGAATAATTTAAACCTTAAATCGGTAGCATGCTCTGGATGTACTCGCTGCACAATATCTTCTAAGATAGGAATGTATTCTTCTGTTCTTGGGGTTTTTGGTAGAAATGCGTATTTTTTCCCACGTTGTAGCACTTCCTTTTAACTCAAAGTTAGCGCTCTTGATGATTGATTCGCAAACACAGGGTATTCTGTACTTTCATCATTTCTCATTTTAATTCCATCTAAAAGAGCATTAAGTTTCTTAGCAGTTGAAATTTCTGCCGCCTTTTGTTGGCTTTCTACTATTTCATTAATTTCAGTGAGAACATCGTCTATAATAAGGGTTTTCCACGTCCCGTTAAAATTCTTATATTCAGTATTCTGTATCTGGTTCCACACATTATAGCACTGAATGTGGTTTTGGTATAGTTGTTTTCTTTTATAAATGATTTCTGTGCTTAGTCTTTTCTCTTGACAAGTTAATAGCAACCTTTTGTCTTTTCCATGCATAGGTTTGTTGGAAATCCGTAAGTATTTAGGTATAATATTAAAGTCTCTACAGTTCGTTAAGAACTTTATTTGGATATCTTCTTTTACCAGTTTAATTTTCTTTTTTTTAAACTTCCTTATGATGTTTAGTTCTTTAGGCGTCAGCAGGCTTCTATACTTCATTATCCGTTCCATATCGTCGTTCCGCACGTGGCCGATTCAAATGCATGTATATCGAATCAATTCCTATTAGTAGTTCAAATTCTGACTATTAGATAGCTCTAATCATTCTACTATTCTCTTTTACGTGCGATATTTCAAAGTAACTTGTACAATATTCTAGAGGATAATGCTTACCTTGGCATTCCTTGCTAGCGATGCGGAACATTTCACACACGTGTTTTCCGGTTTTTGCTCCCTTTCCCCTATTTTTAAAGCAAAAATTCAATTTCAAAATTCGTACTTATATGACCAAAATTGGTACGATGAATAACCAATTTATTTCAAAATTGATTATTTATCGTGGACAGATGTCCACCATGAATAACCTGCTGTTTCCGTGACCCATAAAATTGGTATCACAGCAGAGTGAACAATGCAGTACTGATTTTTGACATTTAATTTTGCTTAAAACATGTCTTTCCAATCTGTAGTAACATTTTACTTTATTAAGGGCAGAGCAAATTTTTTTATTTTGTTTAAAGTAAAATTAATGTTCCAAAACTGCTACTGCATGCACTCCGAGCAGAACTCTGACATCACAAGCCCACTTCAGCAGCAACTCAACTTGAGACAAAAGACAGCAACGGAAAGTTAAAGTTACAATTTCGAACTTCAATTTTTTGTTTTGTTAACAAAAGTAATAATGCTTTCTGTTTTTGTCTGTTGATAAGCAGGAAGAGCCTGATCAATAGAAAACCATGCATTTTCGGAGGAACTTAGTAAAAAGCTAAAGCTCAGGTGCCCATTATCATTACTTTGTGCCCAAACTTCGGTGAAAAAAAAAATGGCCTCCCATTTTCTTAAAGAATGAATCTATAAATAGTTCACACCCACGTATTTACTGAGGAGAGCACTATTTTCCCCCACATGTGAGTTGGATTATAGAAAATGCACTTGCTAATTTATAGGAGGGGTTTTAAATAATGCAAATAAATTCTTTATTAATAAAAAAAAATTGACCACCAGTCCGTGTAGAAAGGCAAATTTTTGAGCTTGGCGAATAAAACAACTTTCTACTGGCCACTTTGTTTTATCCAGTTGCCACTTGGCTAGTGGCGACTGCTAATTTTTATCTTTACCTGGAACCAGTGCCCCTAAATTAGGAATGAGTGACTGCTTATAGCCCTTTGAGTTGCTCCCAGTGGTCATTAAACCTCAAACAAACAAACAAAAAAATCCGTGTGATTTCATTACCCATAAGGTTTTGCGGGTATCGTATTTGAGTAAGACAGTTACACGGATATGTTTGCAGGGTGTCTACTGTTCCTGAAAATCATGAAAGTCACGAATTCAGAAAGAGGTAATATAAGTCAAGAAAAAGTCACAAATTTTGCTTTGGGGTCATTAATTTATTTAACATTTATGTCTGAAAAATGTTAAAGAAGGGCATGCAATGAAATCTTGTAGCAAAATGGTGAGTATTTCAACTCATTTTAAGTGCACTCAAAGTATGAAGAGTAGATTTTTGTTATTAGCAGATCAGCAGGGGGTACTTTTTCTGTAGAAAAAAAAAAAGAGAGGCATAGTGTTACACCCCTTTAATATGCATACATGTATGTGTGTGTTGTGTGTGTACATACACTGCTGGCCACCCAAAATGCAACACCAAGGACACGAGATAGCAAAGCCAGATTTACTGGGCACATAACAACAAATACAAAGATGAAACGATAGAGCTTACAGGCCCGTGCGACTTGCGGAACACGCAGACATCAATAGTTCGTGTGGCCCCCATGACTGGCAATAACGGCCGCTACACGGGGCGGCATCGAACAAAAGAGACTTTGGATGTGGGCTTGGGTTATGTCGGTCCAGGCTGCTTCCACACGTTGCCACAGTTCATCAGGTGTAGCCGCGGGTGGTGCTTGCCGGGCCACTCGGTTGCCGATCAGTGACCAGACGTGTTCGATGGGCAACATATCGGGAGAACAGGCGTGCCACGGCAGCAGTGACACCACGTGGGCCGTGAAGAATTGTTGCACGATGCCTGAAACGTGCGGGCGCGTTGTCCTGTTGAAACGTGGCCGCTGGCAGGTCCTGCAGGTAAAGGACGACTACAGGCTCCAAAACGTTGAAGATGTAGCTGTGGCTGTTGAGTATACCGGCGACGTGTACCAGAGGGGTGCGGGTGTCATATCCAATTGCGTCCCAAACCATAACGCCAGGCAACGGACCGGTATGGCGATGCATAATGCAGGCATCATGCAGTCTCTCACCACGGTGCCGCCACACGCGGATCCGACCATCGTGGTGTTACAGGCGGAAGCGGGATTCGTCGGAGAAGACGATGTCGTGCCATTCCGTAGTCCAAGTGCGGCGTTCAATGGCCCACTGCCGCCGCACTCGCCGGTGGTGTAACGTCAATGGCAATCGGAGCAATGGCCGCCGTGCGATAAATCTCCGCTTGTGCAGGCGACGTCAAACGGTACGTTCTGACACAGGTTGTTGCGCAACACACCCTAATTCCTGCGCTAACGTTCGTGATGTGGCGGTGCAAGTCGTCAATGCCCGCCGCACAACATGTCGGTCCTCTAACTCGGCGGTGTGACGCGACTGCGGCAATCGCTCACGTCAGTTCGTCCGTCCCTCCTACACCCACCGAATCCTTACTCGCCTCACTGTGGCGGGATGTCGTCCCACACGGGCACCGATGTCTCGGTACGATAAACCGTAGTCGCGATAAGCCACTATTCGTCCTCTGTCAAACTCCGAATTGTGCTGGAATGACTGCCGTATTCTGTGACGAGGCATCAGAAAGCTTCCCACGCACAGGTCTGGCAGCACAACACACTTCCACTACTTACACCCTGCCTTCTGTGCACCCTTCTTACAGTGCTTCTTGGTGGCGTGTCGGGTGCACATGATTTGCATATGCCTTGCAATGCTAATCGTTTGCATGTCTTCTCGCGGGCGACACATGCTGCAAATTTCAGGCCAGTCGGATGCTTCCTTCTTGGTGTTCCATTTTGGGTGGCCAGCAGTGTATATTGCAGCCTGAATAGGTATATAAAAGCGGTTGCTCTGACTTTTTTCAAAGTTTTCACCAAATGTAATCTAAAGTCGCTAATTTTTTCTCATCCTCCATTGGAATTATAAAAACTATAAAAACATAGTGTTATAATAGGTCTTACATCAGCGATTACGTCACTCTTTTCACGTAATTGCTTGCTGTCTCACGTGTAATGTAAACAATGAAAATGTAACTAACATTCAAATGTCATTTTTTAAACACCAAATCAAATAAAAATTTGGACATCGTTAAAAAAGTTAACTGCCAATGTTTGCACAATTTTTTTTTTATCAATCACCAAAACGATTTTTTTTATCCGCAGCATGACCCCTGTATGTATATACACGGTCGTCACATTATTGTGACTACCAGCTAATATTCAGAGTAACTGCTGTGTGCAGTGCAGACAGCAACTAGACTGGCTGGGAATGACTCAATAAGGTGCTGGGAGGTGTTCACAGGTATGTGGAGCCATGCTGACTGCAGTGCATGTGACTGCTGCTGGAGGGTGCGTGATGAAGGATCCATAGAGCGAACAACACGATCAAGGTGGTCCCACAGATGCTCAATTGGGTTTAAGTCTGGGAAATTAGGGGGCCAGTGAAGTACTTTGAAGTCTTCATGTGCTAGAAGTTAAACTTTCATTGCTGGCTTTTTTTTTCAAAAAAGCATTGGATATTCATTACTTAACACAACTTGATCAACCATAGCTGAAGTGACAAGTTGCTGTTAAGATAAACTAAGTATCATCGTTGATTATGTTCGCTCTCCCCCCAACCTCCACCCATCTGATCGCTAACTATATATACATTTGAAGCAAAACTACATATGGCTCCAATTTCTAGACCTAGAGCATAATATAATTAAAGAAGGGATATTATCCCGTCCTTAGAACTCTGTAACAATAATACAACTTCCGGGGATTTGCAGTGAAATGAAAAACGACATGTGACGACAGTCTTTTCAAAAGCGCATCTTTTGTAAAAAAGATCATGCTTATGTTACCGGTTTGTCCGTCCATCAGAATAGTGCTACATATAGAAGAGCCAACAATATGTGCAAGATATTTAAAACTTTGTGGTAAGTTGAGGAATATAATAGTCAAGTTGGAAAGGAAGAAGAGGGAACACAACAGAAGTGAAACAAAGAGCTGCTGAAGTTTCTTTGTGTTAGCAGTATTTGTGTAATCACTGTGTGATTATTCCAATGCCAGACCCTGAGGGATGAATAGCATCACACTACTGCAGGTACTCCAGGGGTCAAAAGAAGGTACAAAAATCAACATGAGATGGAGAATTTTTGGTCACCTGTAGCACTTTCTGGAGACTGGAATCAAAATACAGAAATCTTATCTTTACAGATTTTTAATGAAACTGGATGAAATCTTAATGAACACCACAAATTGCTAATTACAACAGTTGCCCCAAATTTTGCCTGACTCAGCTTTTTAAACTAGCCATAAAAGTTTTTATTAAGGGCTTCTGTGCAGTTGTCATGGATGGAATCCCATAAAAAAAAATCATGGCTAATTTAAAATGATTATAACATATTGATGCTAAATTTGGGGGATCAGCATCTATTAGCTAATTACATATGATGCATGTTTGCAAGAAATGCTTCTAGCTTTCATCTTTGGCCAGAGGGCAAATTGTTTCCCCCTGAAACTCCCCCCTCATTCATTTTCCATTTTACTGTATAGCCTGCAAGCATATCTTTGTGTGACTACATTCTTTCAATTAAATAACTCCTCCTTCCATGATGAATGTAGAGCTGCAATCACAAATTCATCATACAATGCCAGACAAGAATGTACATTAATAATTTTTAAATTGTGTAAAGATTTATTTTTATTCCACAAGGAGTCACAGGAAATGGATTTAAAAAACAAGATTTGTATGGTGCACACATGGCCGCATTTTTGTTCATTTATTTTAATTATAACTTGCAAAAAGAAATCAATACCTGGACTCAAGTGTGGGATATGGTGGACCTACCACACTTGAGAAGGATGGTCCACCATGGAATCGACCTGGACTTTCAAAACGGCATATGAGAAAGAGACCTCGGCTGAGTGAATGTAAGATTGGTGTGTGGAATACTAGAGGTATAAATGGCAAGATGAGTGAGGAGATGAATACGTATAGATTGAATGTGCTGTGTGTGAGTGAAACCAAAAAGAAGGAAATTGGGGTAGAAGAAGTGAATGTCACGGTGAGTGTGTGGTCTGGAGTATTGGATAATGTGAGAAGACAGGCTGGTGTAGGTGTGATTTTAAGTGAAAAGATGAAGAACAACTTAATTCACTGTAGTTGCATAAGTGAGAGAATTCTTTGGATTCGTCTGAAAGTGAAACTTCAGAGAATTGTAATTGTCGTAGTGTATGCTCCTTGTGACTCGGAACCTTCTGATAAGAAGGAAGATTTCTGGAATGAGCTAAAAGCTGTTTTGAGCCAGTTTGATGCTAAAGAAAAAGTTATAATAGCAGGGGATTTCAATGCTAGAGTAGGTGTGCAGAATGCAATTTCTGACAATGTTCTGGGTAAGTTTAATGATCCTTGTGTGAATGATAATGGTGAAAGATTAATTGAACTCTGCATTGAGAATGGTTTGTGTGTATCTAATACATTTTTCAACCACAAGTATATCCACACATATACTTGGGAAAATGGTACTCTTGGTCAAAAGAGTGTGATAGATTTGTTGTCTGCAATCAGCGTCTGAAACACTTAGTTGTCAACACTCATGTGATGAGAGGTGCGGATTTTCGCTCTGATCATTACTTAGTAGTGTCACGAGTGAAACTGAATGTTAGTTAGAGGAAAAGGAACAGGAAGAGGCCAAGGATAGAAAGAATAAAGGTTGAAAGGCTCCCTGAAAATCATCAAAATTATTCTAACATACTCGGAGAACGACTGATGGAACTGAAGTCTTGTGAGAGGGACATAGAAACGAAGTGGGAATGTTTTAAGAACTGTGTGGTCACTGCTGCTGAAGAGGTCTGTGGCACCACAATAGTGGATAACAATAGAGGTGATGCTTGGTGGAATGGTGAGATTGAAGAGGCAGTAAAGAGAAAGAAGGAAGCCTATTTGGAGATGTTGCAAGGTAGAGTTTCTGTGGATGAATATTGCTGTAAGAAGCATGAAGCCGCTAAGCTGGTTCGCCAGAGTAAGGCAAAAGATAGGAAGGAGATGGCGAAAAGGCATGAACTGGCTTTTTGGAAAGATAAGAAGTTTTTCTGGAAATACAAGAGACTCAGCAAAAATAGGGGAAACAAAGTGTTAAGTTGTGTGAAGAATAGGGTTGGGGAAATGATATGGGAGCCCAATGAGTTAAGTGAAAGATGGGGTGAATACTTCTGTGAGTTATTAGATCAGGAAAGCAAAGATGATTCTGAGACAGATGCAGATGATGGCTCAGTGAAGGATGAAAGCACAAGAGGAATCTCAAGAGAAGAAGTGTGTAAAGCTCTAAAATCTCTTCAGAATGGTAAGGCTCCAGGAGTTGATGGCATAACTGCCGAGATGTTGAAATATGGTGGTGACTGTAATTGATTGGTTACCTGAAATTTGCCAGTTGTGCTGGGAGTTAGGAATGGTCCCTCAAGATTGGAAGGATGCTATCATGTTGTTCCCTTGTATAAGGGAAAAGGTGATCAGACTGAATGCAAGAACTAGCATGGTATTATCCTACTGAGTGTGCCAGGGAAAGTGTTTGGTAAGGTTATTGAAAAAGTACGGGGTCTTACATCATTGAAAGTGTGGGATGTTCAGAGTGTTTTTTTTTGCATTACGCACAATGATTGAAAAGTATCTGGCTGTTGGGAAAAAAGTTTTTACTGCCTTCATAGATTTAGAGAAAGCTTACGACCGAGTGAATAGGACACTTTTGTGGAAGGTATTGAATGAATATGGTGTTACTGGGAATCTACTTAATAGTGTAAAAGCCATGTATGCTGGTAGTAGAGCTTGTGTACGAGTGAATGGTGTTTTATCAAAATGGTTTTCCATTGGTGCAGGAGTTAGACAAGGTTGTGTAATGTCACCATGGCTGTTTAATATATTTATGGATGCATGCATGCGTGATGCCAAAATAGATAATAGTGGTTTATGTCTTGGTGATATCTGTATGTGCAGATTGCTGTATGCTGAGGACACTGTCCTGTTGGCAGAGAGCAAAAGTGAGTTGCAGCGTATGTTGACTCGGATGCACGAAGTTTGCATGAAATTCAAACTGAGTATAAATAAGGGAAAAACCAAAGTTATGGTGTTTGAGAGAGGAACGGGTAGCACTGAATGTAATGTAAGTATAAATGGGACTGTGATTGACCAGGTGAGTGAGTTTGTGTATTTAGGAAGCATGTTTGACAGAGAGAACAAGTTGGGTGGTGAAATCAGTAGGTGAGTGAATTCTTCTTTGAAAGTCATAGCTGCTCTGGGAGGTTTTCGCAGGAATGATGGGTTCTCTAGAGAGTCCCACATGGCTGTGTTTGAAAGTGTAATTGTTCCTACTCTGATGTATGGTAGTGAAACCTGGGTACTGCAGAAAAAAACATAGGAGTCGTTTGTGTGCTGGAGAAATGCGTTACTTACGTGGGGTTTGTGGCAAGACACGATATGATTGTGTGAGAAATGAAGATGTATTGCAGTTGTGTGATGTGAAGCAAAATGTTGTTAGCAAGGTGGAGACCAATATGCTTCGGTGGTTTGGCCATGTTGAAAGAATGAGTGATGAAATGCTTACTAAGAAAATCTTTTCAGGCCAAGTGGCAGGAAGGAAAGGCAGAGGAAGGCCAAGGAAGACATGGGTGGATCAGTTTCAGGAATGTCTGCATGAGAAAAAGATTATGAGTATGAAGTATAAAAGATCTTGTGTACGGCGTGTAATGGATATTAGTGAAGCACGAGTTGTATGTCAAGATCGCTGTAAATGGAGAAGTTTGATACGACAACAATAAGTAAAAATATATGGTAGTTTGTATTTCTTTTTGGAGTTAACCTCTGAATCTCAGAGAACAGCTTAGTGATGTGTATGTATGTATGTATGTATGTATGTATGTATGTATGTCTGTCTGTCTGTCTTGGTGATATCCGTGTGTGCAGATTGCTGTATGCTGATGACACTGTCCTGTTGGCAGAGAGCAGAAGTGAGTTGCACAGTATGTTGTCCCGGATGTACGAAGTTTGCATGAAATTCAAACTGAGTATAAATAAGGGAAAAACTAAAGTTATGGTTTTTGAGAGAGATGAACTGGTAACACTGAATGTAATGTAAATGTATATGGCACAGTGATTGACCAGATGAGTGAGTTTGTGTATTTAGGAAGCATGTTTGACAGAGAGAACAAATTGGATGGTGAAATTAAGTAGGCGAGTGAATTCTTCATTGAAAGTCATAGATGCACTGGGGAGGTTTTCACAGGAATGATGGGTTCTCTAGAGAGTCCCGCATGGCTGTCTATGAAAGTGCAATTGTTCCTACTCTGATGTAGGGCAGTGAAACCTGGGTACTGCAGAAGAAACATAGGAGTCGTTTGTGGTTTGTGTGCCGGAGAAATCCGTTAGTTACGGGGGTTTATGGCAAGACACTTACTGATCGTGTGAGGAATGAAGATGTGTTGCAGTTGTGTGATGTGAAGCAAAATGTTGTTAGCAAGGTGGAGACTAATTTGCTTCAGTGGTTTGGCCATGTTGAAAGAATGAGTGATGAGATGCTTACTAAGAAAATCTTTTTAACTCAAGTGGCAAGAAGGAAAGGCAGAGGAAGGCCAAGGAAGTCATGTGAGGATCAGATTAAGGAGTGTCTGCATGAGAAGCAAATTATGAGTATGAGGTATAAAAGATCTTGTGTACTACGTGTTATGGATGTCAGGGAAGGCCGAGTTGTATGTCAAGATCACTGTAAATGAAGAAGTTTGATACGGCAACAGTAAGCAAAAACTATCTGGTAGTTTGTATTTCTTTTTGGAGCTAATCTCTGAATCTCAGAAAACAGCTTAGTGATTATGTATGTATGTATGTAACTTCTGAATCTTATGATATTCTGGCATTAAAATCATCAGAAAACATATTCCCTTCTGAAAATTATTTTTAAGAAAATAGAGGGTTGGGCCAGCTCTGCTGAGTTATGATTTAGTTTTCTTGGCACAGCTGTTCTGAAATTAATTATTCTCTGTTAAAATTATGACAGATGCTTGTAATTTGTAGTTCGACAGTCAACACAAAACTCAAAAATTTTTACCTTCTGCATTTAATACTGTAATATCAATTTTTATCTTTCAGTATGTTCCTTTGTTTAGGTTAGTTTTTCTTCAGTTGAAAGTTACTACTGTGTACTTTATTGTTTTATTTAACTCAGTATTTGTATTTTACACTCATAAAAACATTTTTTAAAATATTGTCTTAAAAGTAAGTAATAGCACAATGCATGATATGCCTTTTTTTTAGGTACATCACATGGGCTGAGCAGTGTATACCTAAAGGTGGATATGGATGTAGCTACATGAAACTTTTAAGACAGTGCATTATTTCAGTAAATGATTACGAACAATATCGTAATGATAAAAGGGTGTTAGATGTTTGGGTAAAGTATGTAAGTACTTTCAGAAATGCATGAAGTCAAATTCTTGTTTTGTATGTCATATTATGTGTGCATTTATTAGTACTTTCTTGATAATTCCCTCTTGAAAATTAAGTCATATTTATTACATAAACAAGTGTTAACAAATCCTCATGATGTCTGTAGAAATACACATTCAGGTTTGATTTGCTGCTTTTGTTTTGGATCATTCATTCCATGCGAAATCAATGAATGGTATGAAGCGTGGTGTTTCAGATTTCAATGATTTTCGGTTTATAGTTTGTACCTATGGAGTACGTGAAAAATCTAATAAAAAAAAAATTCAGATTTTTTTCGGTCAGTTTTTTTTATTTCTGATTTTCAAAAACGGCAAAAAATGCCAAATTTTGCAAGAATGCCATTCACAAAAATAAAAAAAAATTAATCTGCAGGTAGTGATGTTAGAGAGCTCATTTATAGCTCTTTTTAAAGCTCCTTTTATAGGCTTTAAATTGATATGCAACACAACCCAATTTGGAGCATAAAATTGTTTTGAAAAATTTTAAAAATCTCAAAAACACACCTTTTTGAATTAAAAAAAAAAAAGAAAGCATACAAGAAGCCTACAAACAGGAAATTTTTAAAATTATAAATCAGATCACCCTAATTATATAAAGAAAAATGTAGTTTAGAATTTAAAGAAAAAAGTTGAAAAGCGGAATTCATCTTCAGAAGCTAAGGAAAAACCTAAAAATAGGTTAAAATCAATCTTATTAGAAAATGATTACCCTTCAAAAGTAATTCATGAACTACTTGAAGAAAATCCTACTAGGAACAGAACTGGCACTACAGACAAAAATAAAGAGAAAATTGAATATTTATTCACAAGATAAGTCACATACATACCATAAGGGACTGTTTGAAAAACTAAAGAAAATCAGCACTAAATATAAAATTAGGTTAGCTCCAGGTTTAAAAAACCAAATTAAAAAATACTTACCATCCCTAAAACAAAAAGAAGGAAATACTTTACTCCAGGAAGGAGTCATTTATAAAATCGAGTGTTCATGTGGATTACCATATATAGGAAAAACAGGATGAAGGTTTACCATCAGAATTAAAGAACACAATGCAGCAATAAGGAACATCTCAAATAAAACAGGATTAGACAGGCACATACAACAAACTGGCCACAAAATGGGCTGGGACTCCTTAAAAGTGATCAAACATCAATCCCACACAATTATCCGAAAATTAGAGGAATCCCTGAAATTTACAAGACACAAGGTGACAACATCAATGACCATGCTGGATGGAAAATCCACCAGGCTTGGTCGCCAGACCTGTGGAAGTAGTAAGACGCAAGAACTCCTGACGCTGATCTAGTGTATAGATCAAAAATTTGAGAGGTAATTTACCTTAATAAATTTATCCTTGATAATTCCTGTTAAATATTTATAATACTGAAAGTAATAAAGGAAGCCATGAAGTCATTAATTATTAGAATTAAAAGATTTTATGAAAAAATGACTTCAAAAATATGCAAGTAGTTCAGATAGTGGTCCAAACAGGTTATGATGTTACTTGTAGAAACAATTACATCAATAACTAAGATGTTTCAAAATTTTGGGATGCGGCACATACAATGAATTTGTTTCCAAAACAGCGATTTTCATCTGGTGTAGTGCATAGCCCGAAAATTATGGTAAATCCTTTGAGATTTTTCTTATCCCCAAATTGCAGATTCCAAAGAAATTTCTTTTCCTGCTGAAAAGTTCTGTTATAATACATTCATATACAAAATTTCACAAATTTGAGGTGGGGGAACATTTAAGAAAAAAATTATGTTCGACATGCATGTACAACAAAAATCATCAACATATAAAATAAGTTACTTTTCAGAATTTTATTTCTTCCAAAATGGCAAATATCACAGAGTATTTGTTTTTTTTTTCCTGCTGAAAGATTCTATCATAATACACACATAAATAAATTTCCAACAAATTTGAGCAGGGGGCACATTTAAAAAAAAAAATGTTTCATTTAATGAAAACAGCATTTTTTCATCTGTTTTGTCACAAAATTGAAAAAAAAAATGCTTTATTTTATATCTGAAAATCTGCAGCAACAAGGCGTTCCTAAATGTATAGATCATGTAGATAATAAAAAAATAAAAATGAATTATGTGGCTGCCGTAGTTAGTTCTTCAGTTTAGAATTTTTTTGTCATACTGTATGGTGTAGTTGTGAAAACTGGTACCATGACTGATATTTAAGGCAGAGCCATATAATTTTTAAAGTGGCATTACTTAAGATCTAGTGGGCCAACTGCCATAAAATTTTCCCTGATTTCATAACTCACAAACAATACTTTGTACCAAATTTAACAAAAATCTGAGATCGTCGGGTGAGATCTTGTGCGAGTGTTGGATGAATTGAAATGGAATGACCCTAGGATCTTCAGTAGCATATTGATTTGCAAATTGTGAATACTTTTATGTAACTTTGAGTAATATTCTTTAGAGAGCCGAATGAGAAGTTAATGGCACAAATCTGTGTAACACAATAACAATTGACAAATACATTGAACATATTGTTAAAGAATGATGCTAAAGTTACATGCAAAGGAAAACAAATTGTGAAATAGGGATGTTTCAGTGGCTACTTCTACCTTTGTCAGCCATGGAAAGAACGAAATACCAAGAGGTATTAAGACATCATGAATCAGATGTTGCTAGATTTTAAAATAGATTTCCAAATAATGGGAATTTAAAGAACTTAATTTGTATCACAGGCATCAGGGGGAAAATAAAATTTCTATACTTTCCTGATACCTGAGAGATTTCCTATACAATAAATGGAGCAATGTATTTTGTCCTTTCTGTCAGAATGGCAGAAATGTCGCCGATAGTCAATCACAAAAGAGAAGTAGATCGGCTCTGCCTTTCTTGTCATCAGATATGTGTTCAACCAGATGACAAGTAAAAATTCAGTAAGTAGTATCGATGTAGCACGTAGGTCCTGCTGAGGTGTTGAACGGAGTTAGATAAACACCATGCAAGTTGAGGTGTTTGTTTGAATATCTATCTTTAATCAAAAGATTGATGAGTTGTGGAAAAGGATGAAATGCACTGTTGTAACCAAAGGTTCAGAAGATTGATCAAAGTTTATAGAAAAGGGTAAGGTTGAAAGGAACCAAACTGAAAATCAGATGAGTGGGTGGATGTTTGAAAGTGGACAAATGATCTGTTTTGCAACTCAAATTTCTTAATTCAATTAGGGATCAGGGATGGGAAAAGTTATGTGATTTGCCAATATTTAAAATATTAGTATATTCTTTTTGTAATGAAAGAGGGCTTTTGCAAATAAGATTAGCCTTTGTGAATGCACTGTAAGATAGGATGGCTGCAAGTTTGTACTTCTCAAAGGTATATGAGTGAAAAGGGATTAATATATTTTGAGTGGTGGTAGGTTTTCTGTAGACAGGTCCAGAGTAAAGTTAGAGTTCAGGTTTATGTTAAGATCCAAGTAGGTTATTAACTTGTTCGTTATAAGTGAACTT
Source organism: Macrothele yani (assembly GCA_039090855.1). Taxonomy (NCBI): domain Eukaryota; kingdom Metazoa; phylum Arthropoda; class Arachnida; order Araneae; family Macrothelidae; genus Macrothele; species Macrothele yani. Next base: position 65,418,672 of record CM077012.1, read on the forward strand.
TATGTTGGGGAATTAAGAAGATGTAGATGGCATAAGTGCCAATAATGCATTTTTCTGGTGTGATCAGATAGTGAAGATGTCATCTCTATATATATATATACCTTAGTGAAATGGTGGATTTTAAGAGGAACAAAGCAGTAAATAAATTTTCCATATAAATTTCATCAAGCAAGGGAGAAAGAGGAGACCCTGTAGTTAAACCTTGATTCTGTTGTTAATAAATACCATTGTACACAAAACAGCAAAGATTTTTAAGGGTTTCAAAAACAGTCATAGGTTTGTGATCAGTACACCCTGAAGCTCTTGATGTTCCACGAGTTTTTTGACCAGAAGCATGTGGCCATCAGAAGAGGCACTGAAGGAAAGAATGGTTCAACGTCAAAAATGTGCATAGTATCTTGATTAGCTATGGATGAAGAGATTTTTTGGACAAAGTCCTTTAATGAAATAACAGAATATGGATGGTTTGTGGTGAGGAAACTACATCACCTGATTAATTGCTTTTCAAGGTTGGCCGCAGGTGAGAAAGTATTTTCAGTAAATTATTTATGCAACTGAATTTGCAAGAATAGTCCTGGGGTACGGTAATATGCTGTAAAAAAAATATCTCCAAGGTAGGTTTTCAAAGAGGATTTTTTTTTTTTTTTTATCAAGCCTATTAATAGCTTTGCAAAGTTGATCACAGGAGTCAGATTTGGGCCTATTGAAAGAAGTTTGTCCGTGGAGTTATGGGCACTAAAGACAAATTTATATATCTTGGCAAATTGATAGCAGCATCAGTAGAGGAAGACTTGTTTTACAGTTTTTTGGGTAAATGAAATATGATTAAACTTCTTTGTAAGCCTTATATTTCCACAGCTGTTAGTCCTGTGTGTTGTTCAGTGAATTCAGCCACGGAAATGCCCAATAATACTGGATTTGTTGAAGCAGCCAAATGTTGATATTTGATATAGTACTTCAGTTCCGAATTCATGAAAGAGACATGGAAATAGCGGATAGCTGCAAAGAGGAGGTTAACATTAACACGATCCAAATCTTTTTTTGCATCTTCCTGTAAATATGTTTTTTTTTTTAGCAAAAAAGATTTGGAAATAATGTTAGAAGCTGTACACTTGAGAAGAAACAAAGCTGTCTTCCCCTCTCCATAACTGGGGAGTCAACTTTTATTTGACCATCACAAAAATCAATCCAATTTTCATTCCAGTCAGACATCTGCCATTCAGCCACATCAACTGTAAACAGCTGAATGAGCTATGTATACATCTTATATGGTATGTCGTACTTTTCCTGGCTGATGAAGGTAGAAGTAGGTACTGAAACTTCCCTATTTCATGATTTTTCCTCCTTTGTACACAACTTTAATGTCATTTCTTTAACAATACTTTTAATATCCTTTGAAACATAATTTATATAATAGTATAACTTTTGTTCTCATTGCAAACTGTATGCATCTTGCTTTCCTGAATGGTTCTCAGAAGTATTTGCCATAGATTCAAACCTCGTTAGGGCTAGTAGCAAATGTTTTAAGGTTAATCAAAATTTTCATGTCATCTGTTGTAAGTGATAATATTTTCAAAGTCATATTTCCCAATTCTAGGGCTAGCAATCCAAAGGTGCCAATAAATTTAAATTTGAAGAATTGAACAAAGAGACTGACTGATTGTTGCAGTACTGTTGCCTAATACTCCCTACAGTTCTTTCTATTAGACTATCTCATTACATTTTGAATCAACTTTCTGGCTCTAATGAGGCCTGTGAAGGGGCATCTAAGAACAGTTGACGATCTGCAACAATTCTGTAAGTTTGAATTTATTGGTGCCTTTGTATTGCTAGTCCTAGATTTGAGAAATTCGACCTTGAAAATATCGCTTAAAAAGGATGACATGGAAATTTTGATTAACCCTGAAATATGTGCCCTAATGCGAATTGAATCTATTGCAAATACTTTTGAGAACCAACCACTCAGGTAAGCAAGACATGCAGAGAGTTTGTAATGAGAACAAAAATTATACTTTTGTTTAAAGGAAAGTTTCAAAAGATATTAAAAGTATTGTTAAAGAAATGACATTAAAGTTGCTTACAAAGGAGGAAAAAACATAAAATAAAGATGTTTTGGTATCTATTAGGGGTATGCAAATGTTTCCGCTGTTTCAAGGAGAAAGGAGACATGGAACTAACAGGAAACCAGTACACATTTATTCAACAAAATATTGGCCGTTAGCATCAATGACCTTTTGCCATTTTTCAGGCAACAAATGAATGCCTATATGATAGAAGGACTGGGTTTGAGCTGAAGAACGCAGTGACAAAATTTTCCACCTCTGGAACTGTGTTGAACCGCTGTTGGGCTAGAGCATGTTGCATTGAGCGAAACAGATGAAAGTCTGAGGGTACAATATCCAGGGAGTAAGCCGGGTGCAGTAAAACCTCCCAGTGTAACTGTTCAAGGGTTGATTTCGTGGTGGCACCAACATGTGGTCTGTCCTTATCGTGTAACAGGATGACTGGGTGACGTCCTTTACCTGTCCATGGGCGTTTTGCTCGATCGTGGCATTCAGTTTCATTAACTGATCGCTATATATCGTTGTGCAGTGATCGTTTCGCCCGGTTTCAACAGTTCGAAGTACAGCACTCCAGGCATATCCCACCACACACTTAGCAGCACCTTTTCCCCATGGATATTCTGTTTTGCAGTGGATGTTGATGGTTGGCCTGGGTCGACCCAGGATTGCTTGCATATGGGGTTGTCACAACAGACCCATTTTTCATCCATGGTGACAACCTTCCACAGGAAATTATTCCCTTGAAACCTCTTCAGCAACAACATGCAGATGCCCCATCATTGACCAATATTAGGCTCCGTTGAAGTATGCAGAACCCATTTACCAATCTTCTGGATCTTCCCCAAGGCTTGTAGACGACATACCACTGTCGATTGAGCCACTTTCAAACGTTTCGCCAGTTGCATGGTTGATTGTGTGGCATCATCTTGCAACAGCAATTTCTGCTCCTCATCTGCGAGTTCCTGCGGTCTACCTGCACGTGGCTTGTCTTCCAAGCTTAGATCACCTTTCTTAAACCTGGCAAACCATTCTTGACACGTCCGCTCACCCATAACCATTTCGCCATGTACCTGACATATTGAACCGTATGCTTCACTCGCACTTTTCGCTAAATTAAACATGAATAACAAACAGTGCTGCAAATGAATTTTATCGACCGCCATGCTTGGCTTCATGTACACAGTGTGGCAAAGAATTTTTAAGACTGGGTCTGTAAAATGAAATAGAAATAAGAAATTATAATTTGTTTTGGTTTGTTATTCAAAATAAGTCCCTCCGGCTTCAATACACTTGTTACAGCGATTTAGTAATGATTCGAATGCCTGTTTCAGTTCACTTTGCGGAATTGCCTTCAATGCACGCGTCGAAGCTGTTTGTATGGTCGAAATATCATCAAAATAACACCCTTTTAACGTCGTTTTAAGTTTTGGGAATAAAGAACAGTCGCGGGGTGCTAAATGAGGCGAATACGGTGGATGATTCAACACACAGGTGTTATTTTTCGCCAAAAATCTACGAACAAGAAGTGAGGTGTAACTGGATGCATTATCGTGCAACAAACACCAACTGTTTTCATCCCGATATTCTGGACGAATGCGACAAATTCTGCCCATCAAATGCCTCAAAACATTTAAATAAAACTCACCAGTAATTGTTTGTCCACTTGGAACAAATTCTTTGTGGATAATACCCTTACTATCGAAGAATGTAATGAGCATTGTTTTGATTTTCGATGAAACTTTTCTTGTTTTTTTGGTTTCTGGTGAGTTTTTTGACTTCCATTCTGCACTTCGTTGCTTTGTTTTAGGATCATATTAAAAACACCATGTTTCATCACCTGTAACACTTGATTTTAAGAAGTTTGGATCATTTTCAGCGGCTAAAATGATATCTCTGCAATGTGCACTTCTCCTTGATTTTTGTTCATTGGTTAACGCGTGTAGAACAAATTTAACACAGACTTTTGTTTTGCCCAAATCTTCATGCAGGATGGTTTGAATCATTTCTTTGTTGATGTTTAAAGACTCTTCCATCATTCTTAGTGACGCACATCGACTATTTGCCATGAAAGCACGCACTTTTTCAATAATCTCAGGTGTCCTAGATGAACTTGGTCTTCCGGTATGCTTATCATCTTCTAGCGTCTCTCTTCCGTCCAAAAAATGTTTGTGTCACAGGAAAACATTTGATCTACTTAAACAAAACTCACCGTAAACTTGTTTCATCATTTGGTACGTTTCCGAGGCACTTTTACCAAGTTTTGCGGTAAATTTAATAACAGCCCTTTGTTCCATCTTAATAATTCAACGTGGAAAAAATTTTACTTCTCTAATGAACGGCCGTTTCGTTTGAGTTACTTTAACAACTGCATAGTACTTTTGGCAGAAAGCAAGCAGATGGTCACGGTTTATAACGCATTCGCGATTACACTGGTGGTGCCACCGTAGGCTGAAATCTAGCGCCAGTCTTAAAAATTCTTTGACGCACTGTGTATGAACTGACAGCATGGGTTGCCAGCCGGTTAGACCCCTACAGCACTCGCTAGCGGGGGCAGCGGAAACTTTTGCATTCCCCTAATACTTCTACCTTCAAGAGCCAGTAAAAGAACGACATACCATGAAGTGTTAATACATCTCATTCAGCTCTTTACAGTTGATGTGGCTGAACAGCAAATGTCTGACTGGAACGAAGATTGGAATGAGTTTCGTGATGGTCGAATAAAAGTTGACTCCCCAGGCTGTGAAAAGGAGGTTGACACTAACATGATCAAAACTACACTTGAGGAGAAACCGAAGCCGCCGCATAACTGTTACAATTAGACAAATTACTGCTAGCACACACTGCGGTTTCTGTAGGAGTTACACTGGTGGAAAGTGAAAAAAGAACGCCAAGGAGGAATTGGCGGACGATCATGAAATGTACATATGTTAATGGAGTCTAGTTTACGTAGGTGTGATGTTAATTTTGGGACCAACCGGTAAGCGCTTACGCCACAGCACGGCATAATATGCAAATTATCGTCAGTGGTATTTAAGGAGTACGGCGAAGTGAATGTAATCAGTCGTCGGCCTACGGACACGTGCAAAGACCCTGAAGAAGCTGCAATGCCTGGACATGGAAGATGTGTGCGATTTCAGCAGTTATTGGACTTTGAGCGAGGTCGTCTAGTCGGACTCCGCAAGGCCGGGTGGTCGTATCGTCGTATTGCGGAGCGAATTGGACGGGAAGTATCGGTGGTGGTACGATGGTGGCGTAGATGGTCCGAGGAACATTCCCACACGAGAAGACATGGGACCAGGAGTCACAGACTGACTGATGAGCGGACCGATCGACGCATAAAAAGAGTGTAGTTGTCAAGCAGAACATCCACTGCGACGCAAATCCGAGCTGCCCTTGCACCTGACATGACTGTGAAAAATCTGCAACCGTCTACTGGATACAGGACTAGGTGCACATGTGCCTATGGCATGTGTACCTCTGGCTCCAGCCCACCGTCAGGAACGGCTGCAGTGGTGTCGCCAACGTCTGCACTGGAGAACACAATGGCGATCTGTCGTGTTCAGCGATGCAAGCAGATTCTGCTTGGGAGCCTCCGATGGCCATATGTGTGTTCGTAGACGCACAGGGGAGCATCTCCACCCTTCTTGCATCCGCCAGCGACACACAGGGCCTACACTTGGTCTCCTGGTGTGGGGAGCGATCAGCTATCACTCCCGTACACAACTAGTGTTTGTACTGGGTACGTTAAACAGCACCTCCTACATCAACAACATCATTCAGCCTGTTGTTGTGCCATTTGTAAGGTCGGTCCATCATGGTGTTTTCCAGTAAGATAACGCATGCCCACACATGGCACGTGCAATGCAACATGCACTTCAGGGAGTGAGACAACTTCCATGGCCTGCACGTTCACCGGATTTGTCCCCCATTGAGCACGTGTGGGATTTTATGGGACAACGACTTAATCGGTCTCCACAGCCAGCCACGACCATCCCCAATTTATGCGTCCAGGTTGAGGATGCTTGGAACTCAATACCCCAAACTTACATCCAACATCTGTACGACAGACTCCATGCCAGAATTGCACAGTGTGACGCAGTTCATGGCGGTTCACCCTCGTACTAACCATGTTACATGGAAATGTTATTTTTCAGTTTACCAGCAAATACAGCTGTATTTTGCCATAATGTTTTGATTACGTTATCCTCTGTATTCCGTTATTATGCTGTATAAATTTCGATGGTATCAGACTTCTCCTTCTTGGTGTTCTTTTTTCACTTTCCGCCAGTGTAAATTCTGTTACAATCAGAATTTGATCATGGTGGAAAGAGTGGCCTGAACCAGTGTTACCAACTTAGCTTATTTTTCGCCAGATCTAGCTTATTGGAAGGCAGTCTAGCAGGGAAAAAAATTGAGTTTAGCAGATAGCGGGAAAACCTAGAGAAAGAAGACAATAATTCAGCTTTTTTTCTAGCTTATTTGAATTTTCTTCTCACATTTTTCATTTTACTAATTGATGCCGCACCCAGAGTTTATTAACCTCGGCAGCGTGGGTGTTACCATGGTAAATGCTGTTTTCTTCTCCTTTCCCCAGCTTCCTGTTTGTTTACGATTCACTGTAGAGCTAGTATTGGAGTTGTGGCCAGGGAAGTTTCTTATTTTAAAAGTAAGGTCACCAGCTCATTGGTCAGCTTCTGGTAATCATTCCCAAAGTCGAATTCTCACTGAGGCTGGTATACGATTTTATAGTGTTATGCCAACTTCATAATATTGGTCTCTACAGCAGTAGTTGTTTTTGGTGAATGTGAGTGGTGACCGCTGCCAGCTGTCCCTCATTCGAACTTGTCTAATTTCTGTTGCCTTAAGGTTTTAAGCTTAACTTTTTTATCGATTTGCCACTCTAAAAAGGAGGCAACGTCATCCCTCGTAAACTAACTCTTGCTGTTCGTAGAAAACAAGCGCTAATATTTTTACTTTAACTACTTTACCGAGAAATAGTAGTTGAAATAAAGGTTAGAAATTTATAATCTTCTAATATAAGGGATGAGGATACTCTGAACGAATCAGGCATACATGAGATTCTTCCGTGAATTTGCGGAATTCCGCCTTTTTTTTATCATCATTTGGGTCATTCTTGAGTCAATGCAGAACTGAAAAGAAATTTTTTTGGGTAGGGAGGGGTCATTTTCAGTCTGGGGACGGTATCTCGTTTTTCAAAACCCCCGAAAACGGAAGTTAAATGCAGTGAAGGTTTTTCCTGTAATCGTAATTTCTTTTTACTTATGATGTTGCCTGTAATCTCATTTTAGTGTGTGATTTTTTGTATTTTACCATGAAATTGTGGGCAACGATTTCCGAAAACGGAAGTTTAGGACGGCGCGAAGATTTCCCTCTGTCATGAGTTTCTTCTGTGGATTCGGAGAATTCCGCCATTTCCGTTGTCATTTTGGGTATTTTCGAGATCAATGCACAACTGAACGACAATTTTGTTTTTTTTCGGGGGGGGGGGGGGGTCCGTTTGAGGACAAAATTTCACCCTTCCAAACTTTTTAAAACGGATGTTAGACAAAGTGAAGATTTCTCCCGTAATCGGGTTTTTTTTTTTTTTTTTTTTTTCGATGTTCCTTCTGTCTAGTATTGTTCTTACATATGGCTTTATTCCCGAAACACTGCATTTTAGCTTAAAAATAAAGGAAAAAGTTTTCGAAAACGGAAATCCGTCGAAGTGAAGATTTCTCCCCGTAATTGCATTTTTTTTTTTCTTCCCACCATGTTCTTACTATCCAGTGTTGTTTTTAAATGTCACTTTCTCCCATAAATGTTTGCACTTAACCTTGATAAGGGAGGGAAATTTTCCAAAAACGGAAGTGACGAAGTTTGAAAATTTGTTAGAATCAATCATGGTGTTCGAAAGTATTCATATTCTGTAAGTTACACCATTTATTTAAAGTTGTGAAAGTTTTGATATCATGCATTCATGATCCTCAGGCTGATAGCTCTTTCAGCATGATGGCTAAATTATTGTCATTTGAGGGAATAATAGTAAAAAAAAATAATAAGAAAAGTGGTGAAGAAATGAGAAGGGAATGATATCAGCAGAAAGGAAAATTAAGCAAAGATTGCAGTGCAGCTGCAGAGTCAACAAAAGGCAAATTTGGCCATGTAACTTGCTGAGAAGAAAGCAACACGAGGATAATCGAGCTGATGTTCTAGCAAGTACAAAAAAAAAAAAAAAAAAAAGGAAAACAACAACAACAACAGTGGTGTGCACTAAATATCTACATAAATAAATTTGAGTGAACAACTCCATCTTGTTCATGCTGTGTTATATACACACTTTCTCATCTCATGTTCTGATTTTAATTCACGGTTAAAAAGTTCAGCTTTTTTATTTCCCGGTCGGTCTCATGTATGATCAGGGACCAAAATTAAAATATTTTGGACAGTAGGTTTTGTATGCATGCAGCCACGGAGGTGATAATTTAGAGGAGATACTCTCCCCCTCCTTCTTCAATTAGCTTTGGAGTAGGGGACAGTGTCTCATTACGAATTTACACCTACGATACACCATGAACCAGGTCCGTAGCTGGTGGTAAATTCTAGGAAAGGCTGCTAGTATGGTAGAGGAGGCTAGAAAAGTTTTTTTTATACATAAGAGCAAATAACTTAATCACGCGAGCATCTCCTCTTTTGGTGTCATTAAAGTACCAAAAAACGAGGTACTCTTGAAATGCTTTTTTGTTAAGGATGAAATGACTCAAAAGTGTTAAACCAATAGAGATAAAATTTGATATTTCTAAGCTTTGTTTGAAATTTTTTTTAAGTCGAACTGATTTCTCCTACACAAAATTATCCTTAATATGATGCAATACTGTTGTTTGTTTCCTCTAGGTTAGGCGGTTTTAAAAGAAAATCAGGTGAAATATTTTTGAGAAATCCCAAAGGAAAATCATTCAAGGAAGACCGAAGACAACACACTATGAATAGCCAATCAATTTATTAATTTACAATTGTATTAACGGTAAACTCAACGAGAATTTAATTTACAAGTATTCTATGGAGAAACATGTTTTTGAACTGATACAAGTGTCTGCAAATATCATACATGCCTAATAATGGTATGTTTTGCATTGCTTAAACTTTTAAGACCTGTTGTAGGTTCTCCTGCCATAACTATGTATAATCATATCCATTGCATAAATTGGTTTCCCATTGCTTAGCATGACACAGTTTGAAGTGTTTTGCTTGGTCTTCGATATTTGTGTTCCTTTGCTTCATACTTTTGCATTTTAGTGTCAATATACACTATATTGACAAAAGTCACCAGACACCTAGAAGAGAAACACAACATAGCATTTATTGATATACATTAGTACAGTGTCAGTCCATTTAATGCATGCACTGACCCTTTGAGACCTGCTTTCGACAAGGGTTTGGAACTCAGCGATAGGTATGCACTTCCATTCAGTACATAATGCTGCCGTAACTATTGCTTAGTAGTAAGCCTTGGTTCCAAACGTCTTATGCGGTGCTCTGATTCATCCCATAGGTGCTCTATGGGATTAAGATCAGCACTCTATGCTGGCCAGTCCACACACGATACGGAATTATTGTTAAATCATTCTGTAACAGTCCTTGCTTTATAGCTCGGTGCATTATCCTGCTGCTACCAACAAGGCTTGGTTCCATAGTATTGCCACAGAGTTGGTAGGGCATAATTGCCCAGAATATCGAGGTAGATGTGCTGGTTAACAGGTTTGTCCACGATAACCAATGGGCCGGGACCATACCACGAAAACACAACTACACTGCCAGCTCCAAACTCGACCGTAGAAACAGCAGAGGTGCCAACTATTACGGATTGTCCGTAATTATTACGGTTTCGACTGTCAGATTACGGAATTACGGACAGGTTGGAAGAATTACGGATTTCAGTGCGTTTTGGAGAATCTCAATTTTGTATCCTTTTTTGTTAACTCCTTTAGTGCAACGCGGCCGATTCGTTGGCATTCGATTTTGATCCGAGTATTTTCCGAATCAGATGGCAGATATCAGTGTCGATGATCATATCATTTATGAATCATATCGTTTTGAAATGGAATCCCCATGAATCATATCGTCAAACAGCGATATTATCGAAAGAATTGTAATATGCCGTAAGAGTCGTATCGTGAAATAGTTTGCGCTTGCTATCGGGCTTCCCACGCGCTTTCTCCGTGTGACGGGAGAAAGGCTACTTTAGCCAAACCTTTTCCTACTGCAGTTGAGGCAGGGCTGTTCACTTGGCCTTGTTGGTGAATTAAAAAAAAAAACGTAGTACTATCGGAAATCACTTTTTCGAGCCCCGTTTGAAGTGCAATAATGCGCAACTCGTCGCAACGCATGGTCTTGCGATGGCAAGTGTCTATTTATTTATTTTTTATTTATTTATGACTTTCGCCGCGCGGGAGAACGAAATGCAGTGTTTTATTACTAGAAGCTCTTCACATTATTCATTTCTTTTTTCCCAAACAAACAGACTCAATCGCAAAACTCAGTGAATTACGAATCCCCCTCTTTTTCCAAGCAGAGGATGACTTTATTGACAGCTTGTTCCTCTGACTAGCAGATGTGCTTTATTCCTACTGCGTGAAATGTTTTTTTAAGGTTATTTGAAATGGCTTGTAGTGAGAGTGAAAGTTTGCCAAGTGATAGTGATGATTTTGAATCATCTGAGAGTGATATTGGCCAAGCAACATCAAGCCAGAAAACTAGCCACTGTGCCACGCACACAATATCTTCCGAAAGTGAAGATCTTGATAGTGAATCTTCAGCTCATGAAAGCGAATGGGAGGATGTAATAGAGGGAAGTGATGAATAACCTCAGCATCCTTTTGATTATCATGAAATGCAGGGGCCCAAACATGCTCCTGCAACTGATGCGGCATCTATTGCATATTTTTACTTGTTTTTTACTAATTTCATCCTTGGAATTATCATTTCTTGAAACAAATAATTATGCAAAGAGGTTTCTCCAGAAACATCCAAATCTTTCTCCCAAATCTCGAGCTAGGAAATGGAAAAATGTTACAAATGATGAAATAAAGGTTTCCTTGCATGCCTTCTAATATGGGAGTAATCAGTAGCCCATGTAGGACGAGATGATTGCCGAAGGCATATCCAGTAAAAAAAAAACCATGAGGATTTTGTAAAATGAAAGACTCAATAAAAGCCTTTGGATAATTTTTTTGCAAAAAAGAATGAAAATAGCGTAATAAATGCTGAATTGCTGTTTACTACATTCGTTGTGGAGCATAGCCTACCTATAGTCAGCTGTGATCATGCTGGTCCCTTGTTTCATGCTATGTTCCCAGACTGTGATATTGATGAAGCTGGATATCTTAGAGCAGATGTGGCATGGAATGAAATATCTAAGATGAAGGATTCATTTGGCCTTCTTAAGTATTCTGTATTGCCTGAACTAATGTTGGCAATATTGACTATCCCTCACAGCAATTTCTCTACAGAGAGAATATTTAGTATAGTAAGAAAAAACCTCACATACTTCTGCCCAACAATGAGCACCAAAACATTAAATGCCCTTCTTGTACATAAAAGTAAAGCATTTTCCTCAGGTGAGCTTGGTTATATAAAAAGAAGTTTTCTGAAAAAGAATATACCACTGCAAGACAAGCAACAAGGGAGTCTTTATGTCAGCAATGACATGAGGTAAGTACAATATTGATAATTTAATTTCATAATTTTTTATCAGGATAGTGTAAACATATAAGGTTATTACACATTTCACACATTAATTTCTCATGAAATACCCTTTCTGCACATTAACGATGAGGCTTCGTATGGTGATTACTGATGGGCTCCTCGGAAGGTCGTCACCTCATACAAGTATTACAGGTTACACAGTAATACTATAATATTGTCCTTAACTTTTAAAAAAAATGGCATGTTACATTACTGAAAAATTCCCTATTGATTACTGATACGTTCTGCTAGAGGTTGGCACCTCTGGAACAGTACACTGTGGTAAATAACATTCCCCCAGCTGTTGCCATACCCACACACGGCTATCAGACTGATGGATTGTGTATCTGGATTCAGCAGTCCATAGGACATGTTTCCATTGATCCACAATAAATGTTCTTTACACCATGCTAAACGACGAGTAGCATTCTGAGTGCAGATGAAAGGCTTATGAGCAGCTGCACGGCCACAGTAACCCATGGAATGAAGTTCTCTGCGAATGGTACATGTATATACACCGAAGTTCCAGCATTTTTACTCACCTAATAAATTTACATAGATGCTGAGGGCTTGTGCAGTAGTACTTCGTTGATTAGCTGTAACGACTCTCCTGGGGCTTCGGCGTCCTCTATCACTGATTTTTTTTGGTCTGCCGGTACGTTTTGCTGCTTCAGGCACGCCATGTGTCTTCCACTTATTCAGTACATCCAAAACAGTTGAACTGGGTATGTTTAAATGCGCCTCACTATCTCTTACAGACAACCCACTAATATAACACCCAACAATCTTTCCTTTCTCAAAGTCAGTTCTCTCCTGCCGCGATATGATCGCAGTCAGCTGTAGGCTTGTTTTTATAGCGTTTGCAGCTGTACTGCGCGTCTTAACAATGCAGCAGATCCATTCATTTGCTTTTGAAGGGGTGTCCGGTGGCTTTTGTCAATATAGTGTATTTTGTGCCCAAACTTTTCCGACGGAAAAGTTGAATTTCAACAATGAGTAATCATAATGAGTATGGGGAAGTGGACTTGCATATGGTGTACAATTGCAACAGTTTATCATATAGGTCAGAGAGACAAATTGATCTACAAACTATTGCTGTGTGTTAAACAACTTCTGTAAAACCACTTCAGTGTTTCAGAACTTCCAATTTCCATATTGATAGCTCGTGGGGCATGCATGATCTTTGAAGCAGCTGATTTATGGGCTTTTCCTCTCAGTCAGTCAGATCGATATATAGTGCTTTAAGTTTATTTTATTTCAAATATGGCATGTGCTAATTATTATGTTCGTTGAGTCTTTCCAAGAGAGGCACAATCTCCTTTGGTGGCCCTGAAGTTATGTCTGCCATGAAGTCGGATTTGTCAGCATTTTGCCCTTCCGCATGTTGAAAATGCTAGACAATGGTTAGAAATTCCCCAACAGCTTATGAAATTTAACGTGGCAAACGTAAAATGAAATTCACATACAAAGTATAAAATAGAAAATAAATGTAAAAGAAATTTACATAGACGCTAAATATGAACACGCTAAATGTGTTCAGCGGAAAAAGACCTACTCCAGAAAACTAGTTTAAGCAGCCCGTATATTACACAGCTGTTTCATGAAATCAATCAAATATCTATATCGATAAAAACATAATTGTTTTACACATTGACTGGTCTGTATTTTAATCGTTTTCCTAAATCTGGCATAAATCTAGCTTATTTGATTGCGGTGTTTAGCTTATTGCTCTGGCTAATAGTTGGCAACACTGGCCTGGACACAATTTTGAATGCAAGGGTTTGTGGGTATCATTTCACTTAAAATTAGAGGGCAAGTATAAGGAGATCAAAGTTATACCAAACAAAAAAATTACACATGGTGTCACTTGTATCACTAGCACAGTAATTTGGTAAAAATATAAACACCAGACTTCAAGAAGACATCAAAAACAAGAACCAGATATTAAAACAAAAAAACTGCTTTAGCAAATTATTTTATTGAGAATCAAGTCTAGCCATTAAGATTTATAAAAACTTCGTGCTAAATGAGATACGTTAAAACCAACATGAAGCTGGCTTATATAGCTTCATGTTGGTTTTAACGTATCTCATTTAGCACGAAGAATGTACATGATTTAATTTTTCCCTTAAAACTTCCAAAACAAAATGTTTATTTACAAGTAAAAAAAAAAGCATACTTGAAGAGCAAGAACTTTCGAAGCTACCCTAGCTTCATCATCAGGCCGAGTGCACGAAGAGAACAGTCAGCATTTAATATACACAGTCATAGTACAGACATTATAATTGGAGCAAAGCAATGTTACCACCAAAGGAATACATGGTCACAAATAATGAAAAATAGAAGAACTTACATGTCAGAAATATTGTCAGAGGTTGGGAACAAAACTTTTAAGTAATGGAATCCAGGGGTGGGGAATATTCATAGGAAAGTCATCATTGAAACAACCTGTGGATGTCTTGAAAATAGTACAGACTTTCAAGAAAAAGAAGAGATTGTTTGTCTGGTGCAGTAGCCATAATTGAAACATGGTTCCAATCTGGGGTATGTCCACCGTGAGCAATAGTACGTGCTAAGGCAGAAGTCAAACCTGCCTGTATTGCATATTTATGTTGAGAAATACGTACTTTTGAGATGCGGATAGTTGAACCTATGTAGACTGTATGAGTGGCATTTGAAGATGTTGCAACAAGTGGTTTGCTGCACACACAGGGTCTTGGTTGTTACTCACCAAACTAAAAATGCTAGCTGTGTGAACTCCAAAAGAGGGATGAAACTTGGCACAAGAATTCTTGAGAATGTTAGCAATAGATGGGTGAAAGTCAATAGCACCCAAGTAGCTGACGGCATGTGCCTCTCACTGTAAGGTAGTAAAATGTAGGCGGTTCATTCTACGTACCAAGTTTAAGATGGTTTCCGACCAATAATCAAACTCTTGGGCAATGTCCAAGATCCTGCGTAGTTCCAAATGCTGTAACTGTGGTGTCAAAGAATGAGTTTATGAAAGCTTGATTAGGAATCTAAAGGGAGCAAGTCTATGGCTCTGGGGGGTGACAAGAAACATTGGGTATAAGAGAGGGACAAAAAGTTGGTTTTCTATATACTGAAAATTGAAGGCCATTAGAAGAGCGAGAAAGCAAAAAATCCACAAAAAAATTAAAAAAATAAAATAAAGGAAGGGAACCCTGTTCCTCAAGTTCAATCGTGAAATTAATCATTGCATCTTAAAAAGATGTAAATAAAATCATTTTGCTTTGCAAGTTTTTAGGGAAAAGTTAAATCGTGTATAAGACAGCTTCATCTGGGTTTTAATGTAAATCTTATCATGATGGGGCAGAATTGCACATAGAACAAGAGAAAATTAAAGACATGTATTATTCAGGGCCCATCATCACTGTGGGGAATAACCATTAACTATGGGAGAGAGGAACCTGAAAAATTGTAATGAAAATGTGTATTAAACCAAAAATCTAAAATAAGTAAAAGAATATAATTTAGAAGAGAATTTCAAAATACTGATCAATAGAAGGCAAGTAGCACAGTGCCTTAAATTCAAATTCTCACTTGGAAGTGAAGTTTGATAACTATGCCGAAGGTGGTTGAAATACATGCGTATAACATTCATCTATTTTCAAAGTGTGAATATTTAATATGTATCCTGCATCTGCAGGGAAAGGTAAATGCTATCACTGATCATCTGGGGATAAATTTTCAGCTTCTGTAATATGCCAAGAAGTCCCATAAGAGTTAACTGCTTGCCAGAACATCATAAGAAGAAAGAAGCAAAGGGAATGTGTGTGGCTTTCATGATTGTGAATTATATTAGAGGACACAGTGATATTTGAAATAACTTCCTGTTGTTCTTCCAGATACAGTATTTTAGAGTTAAGAAAACAGAGACCTATTTTTCAGAAGAAAATTTGGCGTAAGTGTAAACATTAAAAAATGAGCTTAAACGTCATTAAGAGAGTGAATCAGAAGGAATATAGGATCATAATTATGAATTGTATCTCAACAAGTGCACAAAAAATACTTGAATATTCATAAGCAGTGAATAGAAAGCAGCTATATTTTTTTTCATCATGTATACTCATATATTGTATTGTCCATCAGTGGTTGCTCTGGCTTTTTTAAGTTTTTTCCAAATTTAATTCTTCCCCCCCCCAAAGTATGTTATATAACAGTACAAAAAGGTAATCTCCAATATTTTCGCCAAAACTTTTTTTCCATCATCAAAATTATTTTTTTTCGCAAATTGCGAATAATGTGATTGGCAGTGTGACCCCTGTTCATGTATGTCAGTTTTTCCCCCAGTTGTATGAAGAGTTGTGATAGAAGAGACAACTGCATAGAAAATTTGGGAGTAAATAAATGAAATGTCCTTCATAGAAATAATTATCAGCCATCAAGCGTCAAAGGGATCTGTTAATGAGAATACATCGATGTTTGCTGTAATAGAGACAACAGCAGTGTTAATAACAACAGGGCAATATGTTAATAAAAAATGCATCAATATTAAAATAGTAAAGTGAATCTAACATGTGGATTGCTTTTGTTAATATATTATAAATGTATTATTTGGTGTTTAATATTTGCAGGCTGACTGTTGTAGTAATCCCACAGAGGTATATTCATTGCTGTTTAGTGAAAGATATTTTTGTGAAGTGGCATCATTTTTCGTCCGGTGGGCCAGGGCTTTGGAAGCAATTGGCAACAAAGTTGGAGCTCGTGAAAAGTTGTTAACTGGAATGGAAATAGGAGCTAAGCCTTTTACAGTTCTTGAAGATCAGCTTCGGTAAGATTGCTATATATATATATATCATCATAATCATCATCAACCATTATCAATCCACTGCTGGACGAAGGTCTCCCCAAGTTTCCTCCACAACGGTCTGTCTTGTGCCAGTCTCCTCCATGTCACTCTCGTATACTTTCGAATTTCATCCACCCATCTCCCATGTGGTCTTCTTCTGGGTCTTTTCCTGTCCCTTGGAATCCAATCTAAAATTTCGGCTGTCCATCGATGGTCTGTCCTTCTGGCAGTAAGCCCAGCCCATTGCCATTTCAGGGATTTAACTCTGATCATGTCTTCCACTCTTGTCATTTTTCGGATCCACGAGTTCCTCTTCTTATCTCTCCTGGTTACACCAAGCATGCACCTCTCCAGGCTGCTTTGAGTTGTCTGCAGCCTTTGTATGTCTCTTTTAGTTAAGGTCCACGTCTCTGCACCATACGTAAGCACTGGAAGAATGCATTGATCAAACACTTTTCTTTTAAGACATAATGGCATATTGCTCTTGAAAATTATGCTGTTTCTTCCAAAAGCTCTCCAGGCAAGTTTTGTACGCCGATTAATTTCTTCATTAATGTGACCCTTACTTGATATCTGCTGTCCAAGATAAACATACGTATCTGTTATCTCCAGCTTTTCTCCATCAATCGATAAATCTTCATTTCTTGTAAAAGCATTGAACATCACTTTTGTCTTCTGAAAGTTCATTTTTAATCCCACTTCTTTACTCTTGTCAGCAAGTTCCTGGATCATACTCTGCAGCTCTGATGGGGTAGTTGCAAAAATGACTATGCCATCAGCAAAACGAAGGTAGGTTAGATAATCTCCATTAATATTTATCCCTTTGTTTTCCCAGTTCAGTGATTGAAAGACATTTTCCAATGTGGCATTAAAGAGTTCGGAGATATGGTGTCACCTTGTCTCACTCCTTTTCCAATTTTTATGTGTGTTGTATTTTCAAACAGCCAAATCTTTGCACTTGCATTTTCATAGATGTTATTAATAATATTAATGTATGCATCTTCAATACCGCAGGATTTCAGAGCCATTGCAACTGCTGATGGTTTCACCGAATCAAAGGCTTTTTCATAATCGATAAAAGCCATGCACCATTAATGGAAGTTCATATTCCCTCGCTCTTTCAATTAGTTCTCTCAGTACGTGGATATGATCTATTGTGCTGTAGCCACTCCTGAATCCAGCTTGTTCTCTCGGTTGAGCCATGTCCAGTGTCACCTTCAAGCGGTGTGAAAGAACTTTAGTGAAGATTTTATAAACCACTGATAGGAGGCTGATAGGTCTGTAGTTCCTGAGATCCTCAATATCACCTTTTTTATGTAGCAAGATCATTGTAGCGTTGTTCCAATCCTCAGGAATTTTCCCTTCATTAAGGCATCGAGTGAAAATTTGGGCGAGTACTGTTTCGATTTCTCCACTTGCTTCTTGTATGATGTCTACAGTAATTCCATCTTCTTCAAGAGCTTTTCCCCGCTTCATGTTCTTGATTGCATGTGCAACTTCTGCTGGGAGGACTGGAAGAACTCTGGTACTGGTACCTTTCATGATGTCTGGAGTACATGCATCATCCCTTTCATATAATTTGGAGTAGAAATCTTTCACTCTTGTCAAAATTTCGCCTCTATTTCTTGTTACAGAACCATCTTCTTTTCTCAGTGCCATAATCTCTTTTCTTCCCTTACTGAGATGTCCCTTTGCTATCTTTAGGCTTTGGTTGTTTTCAATTGCTTTCCTCACTAGTTCACAGTTGAATTTCCTTACGTCTTCAGTGATACTTTTTCGTACTGTCTTGCATAGCTCTATATATTCCAATTTTGAAGTCACATCTTCTTTAGTTGTCCTCATCTCTCTTCTTTTTTGCATCAACATTTTGGTTTTTCTTGATAATATGTTCACATGCAACTTGTTCTTAGACCCAGCTAATTTTATTGCTGTTTCCATAAGAGCTTTGGTTACTTTTCTGTTAACTTCCGAAATATCCACTTCTTCCGATGTTAGGCCTTCTAAAGCAGAGAATCTGTTCTTCAGTTCCAACTTGAAGGTATTTTGGTGTTTTTTAAGGTTGGTTATGTCGATACATTTTGTTTGTCTTATGAGCTTGCTACGTTCGAGTTTAGTGTTGAGGTGCATCTTACATCTCACCAATCTATGGTCACTACCTGTGTTGAACTTGTTCAGCACACTGCAGTCTTCTATGACGAATTTTTTGTTACACATAATAAAATCAATTTCACTTGTCGTCCCATTCGGATGTCTTCATGTCCATTTCCTGTGTGGCTTTTTCTTGAAAATGGAGTTCAAGATGAAAAACCCTTCTGCCTCTGCAAACTCAACGAGAGTATTTCCACGCTGGTTTCTGTTGCTGTGACCAAATTTACCTACTGAAGTTTCATTCTGTTGCTGTTGCTTTATGTTTGCATTGAAATCTCCTATAATTATCTTCAAGTGCTGCTTACCTTTATTATTTAGATGACGAATTTCCTCATAAAATTCTTCAATTTCTTCTTCAGGATGACTTGTGGTGGGTGCATAAGTTTGAATTATCTGAGCCTGGTATCTTCTCCAGAGTTGGATAACGAGTCGTGCAGCTCTGTCAGAGGAACTTTCAACTTCTACAACTTTTTCCTTCAGCTTCTTGTTTATTATAAATCCAACACCACTAGTTCTGCCAGTATCTGTCTCACGATAGTAGAAGAGATGTCCACTTTTCAGTTCAATGAGATCTTCTCTTTTTCTCCTTACTTCACTTAGCCCGACGATGTCTCACTTGATCCTTTGTAGTTCCTCTTCCAATTCAAGAAGCCTTGAATCAGAAGATAGGGAGCCGTCTGTTGTAAGTAGCCAAGGTCAGCATCAGATGGCAGCCTAGTCCGGCCCTCCGGGGATTCTTGGCACCCTCTGCCTTCATGTCGCACTGGCCGCTGCCTTGGCCAGGTACATTCCAGCTGCTGGAGACTGAGGGCCAAGATTTAAGTTGTGGAGTAATTTTGGAGGGGTTTGGCCATAACTCACCACGCTGGCCAAGCGGGTTGGTGAGTGTGGGATAGCATTTCCTCTAACCCCGATGGTATAGTTATACCGCTATTGGCGGTCGTCAGAGCCCCTTTAGTGGGAACAGGATGCACCACGAGAAGGCGGGGTTGACATTTGTCAAGGAGAGGCTGTGATGTTACGCATCACCTGACCTTACTTACATATATATATATATATATATTTGTTTTGTTTTTTTAATCATTTATAAATTCCATTATTAGGCACACATGGAATATGGAAAAGCATCATAATAAATTTGATCTCAAAGATTTTAAGAAGTCATTTTTTTTTATGGTTTATGAATCTAGAATGTTTTTAATAGCGACATAAATAATTCCTTCTTGAGAGTTCATTGTTCATAACAAAGAATTGCTCGTGACTGATAATTGAAATAAATGGTCATTTTATTTCCACTGCTCTTGGGTGTCCCTCTTCACTCACTAAGTAATTCATTCAATGCAGGGATCTCATCTTTATAACCAGAGTAGAAATCGGCAAACTGCCCAAAAGAGCACAAGCTTAGCTGAAATGAAATAGCTGTTCACAAGTAAATTTCTGCTCATTGTAAACTAACCATTCACATTCAAGGCCAAAGTGGAAATTGGCAAATTCCCAAAAATGCGGGATCCTTGAATACATTCACCATTCATAAAGGAATCTCTTGTGTAGTGGTCACACTGTTCCAGTGTTTAAGCTGTCGCTTGCATTTTCTCTAAATCGCAAAAAACCCCCCGAATGTTTCCTGTAATTTTTTCTTTTGTCATCCCGCCCACCGCTGCTTTGCCCTTGCGTTGTTTGTCATTCTTGTCATGTTTTCATTCCGTCATTGCTGCTTTGCCCTACCGACCTGGTTTTCTTCCCCATCATTTTTTCTCTCCGCCATTGCTGTTGCACTTTGCTTTACCCTGTTGTTGTTTTTCCATTCCTATTGTCACTTCTTCTGTTATAGAAAAGCACCGGTGAGCCTTGTGAGCACCTTTCTTGAGGGCTTTGCTGTGATAGATAAGGAAAGAGGAGTTTTGTTTGTTTCTCTGGCGGTTTGCTGCCTCAGCGGCAACTGCGGAAGCAACGTGCATCGTTTTGGTTCGGGTTGTTAGCGTTGGCTTTGCTTAGTCCTGGTCTTTGTATATATTTTCACAAACTGCATGCATCAGGAAATGTAAGTATTTTTATTTAAAATTAGGAGTGTAAAAGCCTTTTTGTTTTTATTCTTGAATTCTATTAAAGTGCATTATTTTATTTTTAGCCAATGCATTGTGCTTGTATTTTCATAAGTAAATATAGCTAAAAAAATAGAACCGTGAATTTGGCTAATCTACGTAGCATTTTGCTACAACTTTTGCTGACAAAATAGCCAGATTGCTGCAAGAGAAAAAATTCCAGCTTAAACACTGCACTTTTCAAATAAAATACATTCATGTTTCATTCCCACATTTAAGTTTCACCATATTTCCTAGCTGTTACTTAGCAAAAAATAAATGTACAAAGGCAGATCAAAAAATTAGTTACACTGTTGAATAAAAAAACAAAACAAATAAAGAGATATACTCAGGTGATGTATGTTTGTTTAAAGGTACAACATTTATTCATGTTTTGATGTAGTCGCCTGAGGACTGTAAACTTTATCGAAACATGTGATTAACTTTTCCATACCTGTACAGCAAAAGTCTCCAGTTTGGTGCAATCAGTTAAGGACCGCAGTTTTCACAGCCTCATAGGTTTAAAATTGTTGTCCACTAAGGTCCTGTTTCATTTTACCGAACAAATGGTAGTCGCACGGGGATAAGCCGGGGCTGTACGGTGGATGTTGCCACACCTCGTACTTGAATGACTGTAGCAGTTCCTTTGTTTTCTGTGATGTGTGGGGTGTGGCGTTTTCGTACAGCAGAAGGACACCTTCGTTCAACTTATCCCGGCATCTGTCCTTAATTACCTTTTGCAAATTTCGTAGCATTTGGCAATGAGTCAACATTGATAATTGTCCCTTTTGGCAGAAATTCTGTGTAAAACAATGCCTTCACAGTTAAAGAAAACAGTTGCCGTGACCTTTCCCACAGACGGTTGGATTTTGCACTTCTTCCTTGTTGGAGAGGTGCAATTCTTCCATTCCATAGACGATCATTTGGTTTCAGGGGTGAAATGGTGAAACCACAGTTCGTCGCCTGTGATGATTCGATGCAAAAATACTATTGAAAAAGAGTCAAAGACGACAGGAAACGGTTTCTGCGCTGGCCGGTGACCTTCTCGCACAAAATTTCTGAAATCCCAGCTGCTCATGAGTGATGGAATGAACAGTCCCATACGAAATGTCTAATGTACTGGCAATTTCTTTGGTTTTGATACGCCTATTAACCCGTATCATGTGAACAGCGGCGACATGCTCTGGCGTACTGGATATTGCCTTCACGGTATTCGTCCGTCAAATTTTTGTGTGACCCTTTTCAAATTGTTGGCACCACTTTACAATGGCTGAGCGAGACTTAGCATTTTCCATGTATAACACACAGATTTCACGATGGATGCCAGTTCAATTTAGGCGCTTAGCCCACAAAAATCAAGTGGTTCCTCGCACTTCCAATTTGGAGTAAGAATCCAGTTGACACGCCACTACGGACTGCCTTTTTCCTGCACACGCCTTATGCAGTGGCTGAACTAAAACACCTTCCGTTGGCAGCTCTGACTTACTGTCTACTTTGCTCCCAAGCACATATGGTCTGACTACAATCCTACTGCAGATGGCGCTAAGTGTATCTTCCTTTTTGATTCACTTACGTACATGTTCTTATATTTAGGTGAGCTGAAGTAAATCCTGAGAAGAATAAGGTCAGACAACAAATACATCATTGATGTAATGAAGCCAGACAGTAGGTTGAAGATGGTACTTAACACTATTTGTCATCTGGCCCTATTCTTCTCAGGATTTACTTGAGCTCACCTCAAGAGGTACTGAACTTTTCCCTTCCATCAAGCTTACTATCCACGAAGAGGACAACAGTACCATTAAATTTTTGGACGTTTGCCTTTCAAGAAATGGGAACAAGATTGAACATTCTGTTTTTCATAAACCTGGTGTGGTTGCCAAAATAATTGCCTTCACTTCTTACACTTTTAATGCCTACAAGTATTCTGTGCTCATTTCTTTTATTGCTCATGCCAATATCATCTGTAACAGCCCAGCTTCTCTTGCCCTTGAATGAAAGAATATTAAAACCATTGTTGGTCACCACCAATTCTCTAGTGGTTTGGTTGACAGACTCATTAAAAGGTTTGAAGTCAAGAATTCTACTACTCTCCATTTTTAAGAAGTTAACAGACAGTTTCAATTTGCTGGATGTATTCCTTTTCTTGACAAATCTACCTACCAGTTGCATCGAATTTTAAATCCTATGGTTATTTAATTAGTATCAAATCTAGTCCTACCGTCATGAAACTTAACCTTCGTGACAGAGATAACAGTTAAATACCTCAGTATTCCTGGTGTGCACAAAATTCCTATTTCTACTTCAGCTGGTAATACAGTTCACATTGGCAGCCCTTTTTCACAGCATTACTAAATGTTTTGCTGAGCACAAAAAGGATATCCCCAAGGTAGACCTAATTCTTCCTTAGCTTTACTAGAGATACTTTACCAGTACCCACCTGAAAAAATGCTGAGAAAATTGCTCCTTTTGTCAACAAAAGGGCTTTGCATTTTCGTGAAAGCATTGATATGTACCTCTTCAAACTGCAATTCTGACAGTCCGTGTTTTATCCCCATCATTTGAAATTCTCCTATTGTTTGACAAGATCCAAAATGAAGATTTGGCAACCAGTCTCATTCCATTTGTTTACAGGTGATATAAAACCTCAGTAAAGGTTAAAAACACTTCTGTGTTTCTAATTGCTTAAAGTAACTACTGCATGTTTACTGCTGATAACCTACCTTTATTTGTTATGTGTGCATTGCATTCTTCATATTAGAATGTGTTAAGAGCTCAGTACTCTTAAATGTTCCAATGAAGAGTGCAGTTGTAAAAATTTCTTGATATCTAGTTTTGTGCCATGGGTCATTCCATGTCAGTTCATCCAGGGCATGTTGCCCACCCATCTCAGATTTTTGTGAAACTTAGTACACATTATTATGTTTGTGAGTTATGAATGCTGGGAAATTTTTTTATGGCAGTTAGCCCAGTAGATCTCAAGTAATGCCACTTTAAAAATTAGATGGCTCTCTGCCTTAAAGGTCAGTCATGATACCAATTTTCACAGCAACACCATATGACAAAAACTATTCAAAACTTCAGAACTGTGGCAACCACATAATTTGAAATAGCTATTGAAATGAACGGATGTGTTTTTTGTTGCTCAGTTTATCTTAAGACAATGTTCATCATCACAACATTTTCTCTTCAGGTTTTTCACAAGGCAGCACTAGTTGTGCAGAGATGCCAAGTACTACGGATCCTGTGTAGTTTCTATAGATATCATGTTCAAACTACGGACTTAAGAAAAAGGTGTGAAAAACTACAGATTTTTCCAAAAGTCTCTACTTCCGGAAAACTTAATTAAAAAAAAAAAAAGTCAAGCATAGTCAAATGTAGCAATTTCTGTGGTAACATCACGAAGCCGTCACACAGCAAACATGTTTGCCTCAATGGGAGTTGATATTCTTCGTGTGCAGCTATATATTCTTTGCCCAGAGCAAGAGAAAATATCTCCCTCTGTCTTTGGCAACCAGCCAAAGAAAGTGTCTCACCACCACAGCAGCAGCAGCTGCATGCATTTGCTTCCTTATCGTATTCGCATACTTGCCAACTGTTATGGATTTCTACTTAATTTCCAAACACAGAAGTGACGAAGCTGAAAAATTTGTTAAAATTGATGCATGGTGTTCAAAAGTATCTATATTTTCAAAGTTACACTATTCACCTTTTATCTAAAATAGTAAAAGCTGTCATGCATTCATGATGGATAAAATTGTCATCCAAGGACATTAAAAAACAAGTTAGTAAAATCATGCAATGCATTGATTATGATACGATTTCCAACATACCAGAAATTGTTACTCAAGTTATCAATCAAGTTATGAGGATAATGGCTGTGGAATAAACCTTGGTTCTGTGCCCTGACCTTTGATCCCATTTCGATGATATTCAACAGAACCGGTTCAGTATACCTCTGAAATAACATGAGAAAGTTTTGTCGCAATCGAAGCATTTTTACGTAAGTTGTGATGCATAAGGGCTATGGAATAGCTCTGCTGCTGTGTCCTAACCTTTGATCCCATTTTGCCCATTTTCAATAGGATTCGTCCCCAGGCAGGCCTTTACAACATACTAACATTTCATCCAAATCGAGGCATTTTTATTTAAGTTACACTGACAGAAAAAAAATCCCAACACCAAGAAGGGGTTGTGTTAGATAAACGACACTTGGTAGGCGGTGAGAGTACATCTGTAAGATGACATCTATGCAAATTTCGCGCTCGGCGCATACGTGTGGCGCTAGAAGCGCCCCTCGGAACATGCAAAGCAGGTTTGCTGTAAATACGCGCTGTAACATTCGTGAGCGTTAGTTATCGTTGAGATTCGACGTAGGGTGTTGATGTTAGTCAAGAACGCCTTTAAGAAGACGAAGAAGCCATTATCAACAGCTCACGGAGTTTGAAGGAGGTCGTGTAATAGGGCTACGAGAAGGTGGATTTTCTTTCTGCAATATTGCAGAACGACTTGGCAGGAATGTAGCCGCTTTGCATGATTGTTGGCAGCGGTGGTCAAGGGAAGGTACTGCCTCAAGAAGACCGGGTTCCGGCCGGCCACGTGGCACTACTGAGAGGGAAGACCGCTGTCTACGGCATATGGCCGTGGCGCATCATACCGCGTCTGCGGCAGCAATTCGAGCTGCATTTGCCACCACAGTGACACAACGAACTGTTACAAATCGGTTACTTGAAGGACAGCTCCGAGCCAGACGCCCTGTAGCGTGCGTTCCACTTACTCCAAACCACTGCCGTTTGCGACGTCAATGGTGTCAAGCTAGACCTCATTGGAGGACGGAGTGGAGATCTGTTGTGTTTTCTGATGAAAGCTGGTTCTGCCTGGGTGCCAGTGATGGCCGTGTGTTGGTTAGAAGGAGGCCAGGTGAGCGCCTGCAACCAACCTGTCTGCGGCCGAGACACACTGGACCTACACCTGGAGTTATGGTCTGGGGAGCAATTTCCTATGACAGCAGGAGCACTCTCGTAGTTATCCCACGCACCTTGACGGCACAGTTGTACGTCGGTCTGGTGATTCAACCTGTTGTGCTGCCATTCATGAACAGCATTCCAGGGGGTGTTTTCCAACAGGATAACGCTCACCCGCATACCGCTGTTGCAACCCAACATGCTCTACAGAGTGTCGACATGACATGTTGCAGTGGCCTGCTAGATCACCAGATCTTTCTCCAATCGAGCACGTATGGGACATCATTGGACGACAACTCCAGCGTCACCCCCAACCAGCATTAACCGTCCCTGTATTGACCGACTAGGTGCAACAGGCATGGAACTCCATCCCACAAACTGACATACAGCACCTGTACGACACAATGCATGAACGTTTGCGTGCTTGCATTCAACATTCTGGCGGTTACACCGGTTATTAATGTACCAGCATTTCACATTTAAAATGGCTCTTCTTGCGCTTACATTAAGCTGTGATCTTGAAACCTTAATCGATTAAATATGTTACCTATACAAATGTATTGCCGTCATTTAATTCCTCTACAACTATTTTTTCGTGGTGTTGGGATTTTTTTCCATCAGTGTATTATACCAATTTTAATACTAGCTACGTACAGCACCTCAAATATCCAATGAAAATGCTATTTTTTTTTCAACAGCTTAATTACACACATCAAAACCCTACTCAACAGCAGAAATTGTGATCTATGTGCTGTGCTGATCACATGCTCACTCACTTCACATGCATGTCGCCATGTCCGGTTGGTAAACAGTAAACACAAGATCGATACAATCGAAAAAATGATATTATCGAAAGCAGGGGGGGTGTCAGCGAACTCGTGCGAGGCAGCTGGTAAAAGGAAGCGTGGGAGGGACGTGTTAACTACCCCATTTAGCAGCTGCATACAGAAAAGCAACTTCATTCTAACAAAAAACATCTGTAGATGAGAAAAAGAAAAAAGCATAACAAAGATAACAAGGAACATATTATTAAAGAAAACAATCAAAAGCATTGCAAGTGATAATTTATAAGTTAATTACTTCTAAGACGGAGGATTCTATTGCGGTGAACAGAGAACTATCCTGTAGCAGACATCCACATTGAATGGAATTTAGACAATTGTGCGGTTTTACGAGCAATACAATATTCTAATAGGAGTCTTAAGATTAACTGTGATTTATATTGATTACATAAATGGTTTTGAGCATTTAATAAGGGCAAACAAATAACACCATTAGCATTATTAATAAAAGAATGCATAAATAAAAGCTTTTGCCAGTATGAAAAAATAAGTGCATAAAGCAGATTGACACTGAGTTTCAGAATTAGCCTTTGAAGTATACATATAATTACGTTGGGTGTGAGTTAATTCATGGAAATAAGGAAGATAATTTAGTTTTCTGAGCAGCACCACGATTTCATAGGTGCGGCCCTTATGCTAGTGCAGCCCTTACGGCAACTTTTGCTTCCAAGATCGCAAAATTTCTCGCCTGCGGCCCTTACACTGATGCGGCTCTTAGTCCGAAAATTATGGTAATTCTTTCTAGATTATATTTTATTTAACGTTGTAAAAGGGTTATGTATTTTTTCAACTTTTATGTAATGAACCTTTAAAAAATGTGTTTTATGTTTATGCCTTAATTGCGCAATTGTTCTAAACAGTCTTATCTTGCTTTCAATGTATGTATTCCTATTTGTCAGATGTTTAATGTAATGGTTTTTCTGATGCTTCGAAGCAATGCTTGTGTTTCCCACTTTCTTCCTCCTAAGTGTTACTACTGTGCACGAGTGCCAGATGTGACATATTTTTTCAGGCTCCTTGCTGTCGGCAGCAAGCTTTTGTTTATGTTACTCCGACAGATTTGCAAAGTGCACTTCTTTTTTTCCTCTTGTAAAAATGTTGTGTCAAACAGAGGGGTGTTTTATTTTGTCTTGTCAGATTCACAAGACCTTTAATTCTTCCTTAATATTGGGTTGATGCATAAGTTCATGCTGTTTTATTTCACAAGTGTTTCCCAGCTCAGTAGTGATGGTGCAGATGGCCAGTTGTATATCCAAATGTAGCCAGTAATATTGTGTATCTAAATCATATTGTAACGTGTGATTGTGGCTAATGGTTTTTGGTTTTCAGGTCCAGAAGTATGGAGTGTTGAGTAGAGAGGAATGAACATTTCCGACATCTGCTTCTCTACGAGTTTAACAGGGGATCCACAGTTGCCGAGGCTACTCAACAAATTTGTGCTGTGTATGGGGAGGATGCTATTGCTCTGAGGAGAGCCTGCAAATGGTTTTGAGCGGCTCCGAGGTGGCAATTTTGACCTCAACGACTCTCCACGCTCAAGTCGTCCATCTCACTTTGATGAGGATCATTTGAACCATTTCATCCACTTGGAGCTGCGTCAGACCACACGTGAATTGGCCACTGAGCTGGACTGTGATCAGGCCACAGTGGTGCGACACCTGGAATGTATGGGAAAGGTCCAGAAATTGGGGTCTTGGGTGCCTCTCACTCTCACGGAGGCCAACAAGAGTCAGCGTGTTGCCATATGTGGTTTCTTGCTCACCTGTTATCGTGAATGTTCTCAGCAACACAAACCCTTTCTGTCTCGTATTGTTACTGGAGATGGAAAGTGGTGCCTGTACGTAAATTTCAGGCATCGGAGGGAATGGTTAAGCCCAAACAAGACTCCCACACCACATCCAAAACATGACCTTCATCCTGCAGAGATCATGTTGTGGGACATGGAAGGCATTATTGACTGGGAAATGCTGCCAAGGAATCGGACCATCAATGCTGCACTCTATTGTGAGCAACTCCGCCATGTGGAGGGAGCAATTCAGCAGAAACGGCCACATTGGCACCTTTGTGTCCTTCAACATAACGCTCTCCCTCACAGTGCAAACATGACCAAAATGGCCATTCAGGACACCAAATGGGAGATCCTTCCATATCCGGCCTATTCCCCCTGAGTTGTTGCCCCCCTTCAGACTATCACCTATTCTGATCTCTGTTGAATGCCCTCTGTGGCAGAACATTCAACAATGATGTTGATCTCCAGAATTTTGTTGATGATTTCTTCGCAGCAAAACCTGCACATTTTTTCAAGAACGGCATTGCAGACCTATCCAAATGTTGGGACACCATCGTAAACAATGGGGGGGGATCATAGTTGATTGATTCCGTTTTTCCTTCTGATGTAGTGAAAAAAACTGCATGAACTTATGCATCAACCCAATAGCTTGTTTTAAAGATTAATGTTTTCCCCAGATCATTCTTTGTTGGGAATCTTAATTTCAGTTTTAATTCTTTTGTTTTCTATTTGATGATTTTATTTTCATTACTCACTTGCATATTAAATTGTGACATTTTATTGCCCCACATCTTAGCAGAAAACTTTCATTGTGTTAATCAAACACATGGATTTTTATTCTAATTTATTTTATTTGCATTACCTTTTTATTTTATCCTTTTTTTTTTCCAGAATTGATTTATTTATGCAATTTAAAGTACCTTTTTGATTAGTTTTTTTGTATCATAAGCATTTAGTGCCAATTTTCTATTTATCCGCATAATAAAGCTATGAAATCTTTCAAAGTTAATTGTTCTGTGCTTCATTGGTCTTTGCTCCCATCATGTTTGTCGTGTGCGGATTTACTTGCAATGGCGTCAGGTAAACGGCCACTTGCCTCTACTAATATTCTTGGACCTAAAAAGCAAAAATTCAAGGAGAGTTATATGCAACTATTTCCATGTTTGAAATCGTCTCATAGGTTTTGTTCCCTGTGTGCTGTTGATTTTTCATTCACACATGGGGGAAAAGATGATTGTGGTTGGCATTTTCACTCTAAAAAACAGGAGGAATAACCATAAGTGTGCAGGATCACACACTTATGACATAACATATTAACAGGGAGAGTTGAAATGGTATGTATTTTTTATGTATTTTAATTTACTCAGTATTTTTCCATTTCAAGGGTACTTAGGTATGTTGCAAAATTCATCCAAGTATTGTCCCTCATCCAGATTAAAACGTTGCTAAAAATGTAGCAGTGTACTTTGGGAAATACGCATGCTACCCGTCAAATTTTGTGGGAACTTGACTTCACTATAGCAAAACTATGGGTGCCACACATGAACTACTGATGACTTCCTTCAGATGTTGGCATCTCTGGTTGTGGGCTTGCTGCAAATTCCCCATTTCAAATTTATTTTGGAATGCTAATTCTCTGAAAAGTAAAATAAGATTTCACTAATTTCATTACACGACACCATGTGGACATTGCCCTCGGTATAAGTGTCCCAGAAGTCAACACCGTATTGACCTCTGGCTCAGAATAAGTATTCCCAGTTATGTTAACTATCGTTGTCATTCTGCAAGAGCCCCAAGTGTTAAAATAGGTGTTGCTGCTGTTTTTGTAAAGAGTTCTCTCAAGAGTGCTCAGTTTCGAATCATTTCGTTAATTTCACGTGGAGGCCCTGATGCTACAATTTCTACAACCAGCGGCAGTCTTAAGGTCACTGCTGTTTACAATCAACCATCTAGCCAAGTTTTAGCTGATGACATTAGGACCATTTTTTCTGACAATACCCCAAAAATTGCTGCTGGGGATCGAAACTGCAGACATCACTACTGGAATTCTTACATTAATGGTTCCTGTGGAAATAATTTTACAAAAATAATTTTTTAAAGAAAATTTTTATGCAGACAGTCCAGTGAACCTGCAATTTTCCGTACAAATCTAGATGTATACCGAAAGTTATTGATTTTGCTCTTTTTAAAAATTTAAATCATTTTTATGCTATTAAGGTGAATCTAGCCTTAACTGTAATCCCCATCCTGTCCTTATGGAATTGTTGTGTTTGTTGACCAAGTTATTTATCCAGTTCAGTACTCTTTACTGGAAAAATTTTCAAATCCTACCAAAGGACAAGGAAGTGGAAGATTTTTCGGAATTATCAGGTGAAGAAGACATTAATACTGCATTTGCTGTTTTTACAACTAAAATTCAAGAGGTTCTTGATTTGTCTAGTAAGAGAAAAGGATTAAGCATAATCTTTATAAATTTCCTCTGGTTCTAAAGGAACTTATTAGATAAACGCAACTCACATGTAGGATATTTCAAAAGAAAGAAAAAACATGGTAAAATAGAACAAACTTTCTGGCAAAAGTTCTTGAAAAGTTGCTGTTGGTCCATTTAAGGGCACTTTTGCTAACAACATTGTCCCCACATTTCAGTTTGGTTTTGTTCCAAACATTCTACAAGTCACCAATGTCTCAAGCTGGCTAAAATTGTTCATGAAGCCTCTAACAATGATAGGGAAACTGGTGTTGTCTTTCTTGATGTGCAGAAGGCATTTGATTTTGTTTGGCACGAAGGTCTTTTATTTGAATTGACCTGAATTTTCCTATGTGGTTAATTTTGTTGATTAAATCTTATCTGCAAGATAGGACTTTTCAAGTTTGTATCAGTTAATTGCAGATCTTCCTTGAGACCTTTTGCAACCGGGGTGCCATAAGGAAGTGTTTTAGTGCCGTCGTTGTTTTTTACGCTTTGCAATTGTAAGTTGAAGAAGTGTGTATGCTCCAACTTCGTCTGTCTGTCCGCATGATAACTCGAGTAAAAATTGTTCGATTTCGATGAAATTTTAGTATGTGGTAGTGGACAACCTGGGGAACGAACCCTATTGGAAATGGGGTCAAAGGTCAAGACATAGGAGCTGGATCCATTCCATTGCCCTTATGCATCATAACTTGCGTAAAAATGCTTCTATTGCAACAAAAAAATTTCATGTTGTTCCGGAGGTATACTAAACCGGTTCTGTAGAATATCACTGAAATGGGGTCAAAGGTCAGGGCACAAGAGCAAGATTTATTCCACAGCCATTATCCTCATAACTTGACTAAAAATGCTTCTATTGTGACAAAGCTTTAGTATGTTGTTCTGGATGTATACTGAACCAGTTCTGTTGAATATCATCAAAGTGGGATCAAAGGTCAGGGCACAGGAGCGAGATTTTTTCCACAGCCATTATCCTCGTAACTTGAGTAATGATTTCTGATATGTTGGAAAGCGTATCATAATCAATGCATTGCATGATTTTACTAACTTGTTAATTTATCTGCAAGATATTCCGGTTGACCCAAAGTTTTAAAAGTTGGCCATGTATGCAGATGATACAGCAATTATCTCAACGGCTAAGCATTGCACGCAAATAACTTCTAATTTACAGTTTGCATTGGACTCCCTACAGGCATACTTTTCTTCTTGGAAAATGAAAATTAATTCCACTAAATCAAATGCCATAATTTTGTCAAGGAAAACTTTCAAGAAAAATTTCGATACTTTACTTCAGTTGAGTATTTTTAATAAATACATTTTCTGGGTCAGAGAATTAAGTATCTTGGTATAATTTTTACATCTCATGTGGGGTCTGCTTATAAAACACACCCTTAATAAATGTAGGAAAATGAGAGAGGCAATTTGGCCCCTTATTTGTAAAAGAAGCAAGCTACTGGGGCATCTCCAACACCTTGTCCTTGTCTTGCTTTATGGCTGCTGCTCCATCTTGTGTATGACAGCCAATTCTCAATTGGAAAAATTAGCTTTTCAATATTACTAATGCCCCCCCCCCCCACACACAGTATTCACAGTGATGCCATGCTTAAAAGTTATATCTTACTACATTGCATATAAGAGCCTATTCTCTTATTGTGAAGTTTTATGAAAGGCATAAGTTCCCAAATGATTTATTTATAGAAGCTGTTTGGTACGACTTAAAGTGTAGCCAAAGATTTAGATGTCCCGGACATTTCCTTTTAAATTATAAATGACTTCCCTTGTCTGAATGTTTGAATTTCACATTTTTGCGCGAGTTCAAACTTTTTGAAATGCATTCAATTTTCATGCGCAAGTTAGTTCCTTGTTTTAAAACAGTAACTGTTCTTGTGAATGAGTTAGACATCTCATTCTGTTTGTCTTGTTTTATTTCGTTCTCATGCAGGAAATAGCCATCTCATTCCATTTGTCTCTTTTTGCTTAGTTCTCATGCAGGAGTCGGTTGTCTCATTGTGACGTATCTCCACCAATAGGAAATTTTCAATTTCCTAATTGGTCAGTCTCAGCCTGCTTTTCACTTCATTATCGTGCTGGAGTCAGCTAGAGTTATTCTTCTAGTGGATTCAACTGTGCGGCTTATCACAAATTTCTTTTGTGCTATTGGCCCATGTATCAAAACAGTGATTGTTCTCTCACTGGTTAGGGGTATATCTTTGATATTCTGCTTAATAATGAAGTCTCAGCTGTTTATAGAGATCAGGTTTTAATTATACACAAATATTTTGCAAATGATTTCAAACAGAACTGTCTTTTCAATTTTTTGAAATATTTATCAGTTCTTGGTATTTAGCAAGGTAGAAACTAATATGCTTCAGGTGGTTTGGCTATGTTGAAAGAATGAGTGGTGAGGTGCTTACTAAGATTTTTTTTTTTAGCCCAAGTGGCAGGAAGGAAAGGCAGGGGAAGGCCAAAGAAGTCATGGGAGGATCAGATTCAGGAGTATCTGCATGAAAAAAAGATTATGAGTATGAAGTATAGAAGGTTTTGTGTACATTGTGTGATGGATGTTAATGAAGCCTGAGTTGTGTGACAAGATTGCTGTAAATGAAGAAGTTTAATACAGCAACAGTAAGTAAATAATCAGTTAAAAATGTATCTGGTAGTTTGTATTTCTTTGTGGTGCTAACCTGTGAATCTCAGAGAACATCTTAGTGGCATGTATCATTATGTCTTATAATTTTGTTTTTGTCCTTTTCTCAACAGGTCGAGTAATATGTACACTCCGTACTATAGTAATGTATTATGGGAAGACTTCTCTTGGACAGCCTGACCCTAAATTTTACTATAATACCCCATTTTGCACCAGTTTTCTTAATGAAAAATTGGTTAGGTCAAAAATTGTCATGGATTTCCTTAATAATTTGAGGAAATCATTTATGTTAGAAACATTCCTTTTACATTGGAATATTATTCTCACGTCATAAATTTTCTAAGCCATATTTCCCCTCTCAAATGCAGGGATCGCATTCCTCCTAAAATTCCTAATATTTTGTGACCCTCCTTAAATTCCTAAAATTATACCTAAAATTTGCTATTCTTCCTAAAATTTTCGTAAGCTTATTTATTAAAAATACAACCGTTATTAACGCCAATAAATTTACCATTACGGTAAGGTAAAAAGACCTGTTATTGTAGAAACACAGCCTATATGCTGTGCTGCTGAAGGGAGGGTAAATGACGCCATCGAGATGCACTTGCTTCGGGGTGGGCGCTCCACTTTTGTGCCTTCGGACAGTTTTTGAGAGTAACAAGAGATCTAAGGGAAAAGGGGAGGGGTCATTTTCACCCCTGGTTTGCGCTTTGCAGACAAACTCCGTGGCACGCAGAAGATCGTACTTTATTTTTGGACATGCCTCGTGGAACCTCCTCTTTCTGCTGATGTTTTGTTATTGTAAACCGCAGGTAGGTGGAAGCAAAGAGGAAACATGTGGTCTCCTTCCGTAACCTCTGGTAATGACGATGGGATGGTAGCTGAGTGTTATCGTGGCAGGCAGTAGAGCACGTGATCATTGACCTTCGATCGTGCGTCGGCGACAGCGACCTTCGATGCGCAATATATCTCGGCTCCGACTCACTTTGACTGAACTTGCGTGAGATGCGTATGATAGTTTCTGGTTTTGCGTCTTTTATGGTGGTTCTCTGTGCTGTGTGCAGGTTCAGTTCTCAAGTGGTGACTTGCTTTTTTTTTTTTTTTTTTTTTTTTTTTTTTTTTCTATCTTCTGACATCCTCGCAGCCAAACTTTGGGAAGTTGTCTGGTTTTGCAATATTGGCGTGTTTTTGTACTTCCCTTTCATTTTCTGGTTAGTAATACAAGTGTTTAAGATGCCTAAATCCAAAACGAAATTTCAAGATGCGTGGCTCGCCAAAGAATTGGACGGAGTGAAGTTGAAAGAATGGTGTTCTGCAACTGAAACAATATTTTCTGCTAAGTGTATATTGTGTTCAGAAATTTTCAATATTTCTAATAGTGGCTTTTCACAAGCAAAAGCGCATCATAAAGGGAAAAAACATTTGCAGAAATTTCAAAGTAAATTTCAAAATAAGTCCATCCTTGAAAGCCTTTGGAGGACGGGATCTTCAGCCCAAAACAAATATTAGTGAAGTACTGAGTCATGATTTACAGTTGACTAAAGCCGAAGCATTATGGGCCATGAAAGTTGCTAAGGACAATATGTCTTTTGTTTCATGTACTGAAACAGTTGAACTTTTCAAAGAAATGTTTCCTGATTCTGCTATTGCAGCCAAAATGCAACTTAAAGAAAAAAGTTGCTTATGTGATATCACATGGATTGTCAAAATATTTTGAAAAAAGACATTGCATCTAGTAGCCCAGGAAAGGTTACTATAGCATTTGATGAAACTACAAATACACAAGTGAAACAGCAGTTGGATGTGTATCTCAGGTACTGGTCTTCAGAAATAAATTCAGTTTCTTGCCGATACCTAACGAGCGTTTTTCTGGGTCATGCAACAGCAGATATTTTGCTAAAAGAAATTCTTGATGTGTTATCATCCTTCAATATTTCGTTGAACAGAATTATTTGTGTATCCATGGACAGCCCAAATGTTTTTACGCAAATTCAATGAAGTTGTAAAACAAGAAACAGGCCAGAAATCTTTGGAACTAGGTTTTTGCAACCTGCATGTTGTTAGTAATGCATTTAAAAAAATTTTGACAAGCTTAAATATAGATTTTGACAAATTTGCTACTGATATGCATTACTTTTTAAAGAGTAGTGCTGCAAGACGAAAGGATTATAAATCTGTCGAGGATATAACATTGGTCACAGCCAAATTTCTTTTGCGTCATGTCAGAAACAGATGGTTAACCGTTGGTTCTGTAGCCCAGAGGCTCTTGGATCAATGGCTAAATATTACAGAATATTTTTTAAACTTCTTGCCATCTCAAAAAATATTTGAAAAACAACTACGCAATTCGGCAAACTATAAAAGAATTCACCGTTTCCTGAAAAATGAGCTAACTCCTTGCTATTTAGCATTAATTTCATTTTCACACCAAAATTTTGAAAAGTTTTCATTATGTTATCAGAGTGAAGAACCAAAAATACACCAGTTATATTCTGATTTAAATACTTTAATGAGAAATGTTATGGCTCAGTTTATCCAAGATGATGTTATTGCAGGGAAATTTGGAGAAGACCTAAAGAATGTAGATTTTGAAAACAAAAATTCACGGAAAAAACTAGGGGAGTTAGAAGTTGGTATGAAGACAAAAAATCTCTTCAGGAATGTTCAGGAGACCAGGCAGAAATTATTTCTCTTAGATGTAAGATCATCACTAATTGCAACCACAAAATATTTAAAGTCAAATTTGCCATTCTGCAATCAAAAGCTAAGAGACGTAGAAGTTTTAAAGGTAAAAGAACCAAAGAAAGAGTCAACTCAACTTTCAGTCACTGCAGGACTTTCAGAAATAACCAGAATTTCAAGTGTTTTGCATCTTTCTGAGGAACAAATTGATAGAGTAAGAGAAGAGTGGAAACTTTTAAATTGCAATAAGCCAACTCTAGATGAACTAGTGAAATTTTCAGAGGAAGGGCATATTTCAGTGCTGATTGATCATTACTGGCGTAATATATTTAGTATTAAAGACTCTAGCGGAAAAGAAAAATACTCAAATCTTGCTAAACTCATCAAGTCAATTTTAGTTTTACCTCATGGTAATGCTGATGCAGAAAGGGGATTTTCGGTTAACACTGCTCTGTTAAGGAAGGACAAGGCTAACTTAAAAGACTCAACTATAACATCATTAAGAATAGTTAAAGGGGCCATTAAACACTATGGATGTGTAAGTAAAGTTCCCATAACAAGAAATTTGTTAAATAGTGTTCGTGATTCACATAAATTTTATAAAGAGTATGTTGACAAGCTGAAGGAAGAAGAATCAAAAAAGGTAAAAGAAAGGAAGCAGAAAGAGAGGGAAAATAAGTAAAAGCAGCTAGAGAAAAAAGAAAAGCTGAGTTTGATGACAAAATAAAAGAAAATGATGCAGAAATAAATAGGCTTAAAAAGATAAAGAAGCCTCCCTAGCAGTAATTCAAGAGGGAACAGAAAGAATGAGAAAAGCTGTAGAAAAACAAAATACTGTTAAAATAGCAGTTGCCTCTAACTTGATCATACAAGGTTCAGCTGAAATAAAGAAAACTAAAAGTAAATTAGTTGTGTTGGAAGCAGAAAAAGATAGGCTTATCAGGAAAAGGTTAAAACAATAATATGAAAAAAGTAATTCAGTGAACAATTGTACATAGTTCTTGGTTTTCAATTACCTTTTTAGGATATTATAATTTAATGTGAAACCTGAAAACTTTACTGTGAAAATCGTGAATTGCTTCTGGTTCAACAGCATATTAATGTTCAAAGTGAAACTTGAATGTGGTAAATATACTTGAATATGATAATAACATGTGAAAAGATAAGAACTGAACATTAGAAGTAAATCATACTTAAACTTTAGACATTAGACGTTATGCAAAAAATTTGGGTGTGAACTTCGACCATATATACTAATGGACTGCGCATTGGCAATAGCTGCATCAAAGCCGCCATGGCTCCAACATTGGGCACGTCATCATCAGACTCCAAATTTCGTGTAAAAATGCTGTTATGATTACTAATTTACGCTGCAGAACTTCAGTGTTTTCGGTGTATTATGTGAATGCGCCTCATATATAATGAAAACTCTTTAGGTAAGTTTACTTATGAGCTATATACATGCATGATCGGGTTGTTTACATTTTGTGATTTATAATGTGATGAACATTTGCGAAGAATTTGGAACATGCATTCCATTTTTTTCTTAAGTTACTATATTTTTATATCAATAGCTGCAAGTTTCTGGTTAAGTAATTGAACTTTATTGACTTAGGTATATAATTCGTTTCTTACCCATGAAAAATCATAGAACTTCCTTTACTATATCGCTCAGAGCAACCATAAGCACGGCAGGTGTAACCCATCGTTTTGACTGATGTCATGTGATTTTATGATGGAGCCAGAAATTTTGATGTCATGCGCAGTCTATCAGTATATATGGTTGAAGGGTGTGAAGCAAACTCTTTACAATGTATACAAAGTTGTTTTACTAGATGTATACAAATATACATCTAGTTTTTATTGAAATACACTCCTAAAATTTTCCTAAAATTTTTCTAAAAATTCCTAAAATTTTCCAGAAGTATGCTATGATCCCTGCAAATGGCCCTTTGTTATTTCTCTGTCGTGGAGTTTATCTCAATTTTAGAGAGTTCTTCTCTACTAATGCTCGTTCCTTTGCTTTACTATCTTCTCACAATGAGTGCAGGCTTTAGCTCACTTATTCTCATGATTACACCTTTCCTATCTTGCAGATGAGCTCCCTTCCTTAGGGTTGTTATTCCTTGATGTTAAGGGAGAGAGTCGTGATTTTTGACATTTGTTTTACTTTTCAATTCCCTGCAAAATTGTTAGGTAGGCTTTTAAAAGTAATTTGTTTAGAGTTTTTAGGCTTTCATAACTTTTATTTTTCTGGAGGCATCTGAGCTCACACCATCTAATAAACTTCATCCTTCTGGTGCAGACAGCATTTCTGCTAGTGCTTTCTTGAGCCCGCTTCAATTTAGTTTTTATGGGGAATTTGTTAGGTTGTATTTCAATGGATGGGAAGTCTATTTTAATTTTCTCTATTTTAATAAAGTCCATTGTTTGTTCAAGAAACTGCCAAATGAATGAACAGATGCTTAGTGCTTTGAAGCATTGATTTTTCATTCAGGTATTCGTAGTATTTTAATTTTTTTAGCACTATATTTACCTGAATGTAAGATGAACTCCCTAAAATTATATAGTGTTCTTAGGAAAAAGCATACATTAGGCTTGGGTACACATCAACTTAATTCTTAAATTAAATCCACATCACAAAAAAAAAAAAAAAAAGTCATTTTTTTTAAGTAATAAAGTTCCACTTATAACACAATGTGATATAAGCATCAAATTACAGTTCTGTCAGTATTGGAAATCAAGAGTCAGTTTTTATATACTCGATATCAGACATAAAAAAAACATTGACCCTGACAGAATATTTTTCTAGTATGCGAATATAAGACAATCCATGATTTTGGGAGAACTTGTCTTATATTCAAGTAAATACAATATGAGCTCCATTTTGCAGTGGAACTGTCAAGTTTGCTGACCTTGGTTTAATGATTTGTAGCAGCTGTTCTTGCCATATTCTCCAGCGTGCATCTGTTCTCCAAGCAACTAGTTACACCATCTGACCTTCTTTTAGTAAGAGGTTACTTACGTTCAGGAAGGACAAAGTATCTGTCAATATTGCATGCAGTAACATCACTATTTCTGTCCTGCACGAGGTGCCTGTCATGCAAATGCCCTTGTCCACCCCATTAGAGGTGGTGCCTTTCAATGTGTATGCTTCTTGCTGTCTGATATGTCTATCTGCCAGCAGATAGGATGTGAGCATTGTAGATACGTTGTGATTAGTGGACCAGTTGCTTTCACCTGTTCTGTTACACGATGACATTAATGTATTCTGGGGAGTGTCAGCTGTAATGTGTAAAAGGGGTTGTTGGGTAAAGTCCCTTCGGTAATCATTCTCTTTGTGTCTGCTTTATACCAGAACTGATGCCTACTTCCATAAACTCACCCATGACTTTTCAGTAATTGATTTCATCTTGAGTTCATCAACATATGCTGACTGGTTTTGGGTGGTTTGTAATGATCTCCATGAAAGCAACCGTTTTCACATTGTTTTTCGTGGGCAGAAACTCGTTTTCCTTACTTTCTCACCCTCAGTGATGGAAAATGATTGGGCTAGGTAGAATGCTCATGTCAGTTAGAGAGGTAACTGAATGCATTGTTCAGGAAGTTGATTTATACTGCTTAAAATAATTAGAGAAGCATGTGACTTTGGCGACATTATGCAAGACAATCGTGTGATATCGTACCAAAACATGCAAAACGCAAGTTGTGTGACGTAGACAGCTAATTCACTTATATTGTTATGAAATTTGCACCTATGACATCAGAATACATAATTCACAGATTGGCATAAAAACTAAGGTTTTCCAGGGGGCTTCCTTATTCTTCCGCATTTATCGTGACATTTTGTTTCTTGAAGTCTTTAGTTCTAACGATGTCTCAACAGCATGATTTACCTGAATGAGCGGTGTGGATAGCTATTGGCAGACTTGGAAGCAGGGCAGACACAGCAGGTGGTAGCAGAAGCCGTTGGATTGGCATGAAGTGTTATTTCCCGATTGTGGACACTATTCCAGCATATGAGAAGTGTTCAAAGAAGGCAAGGTCAAGGCTGTTCACGAGCGACTACAGCAAGGGACGATAGTTAACTGTTGTAAACAACCCATTAGAACAGGCTGCAAATTGCTACTCGGCTTCAGCAAGAGCTCATGTCAACCGGATGCAGGCTGTCAACTCAAACTATTCGCCTTCACCAAGGTGGCCTTTTATGTATGTAGACGAATAATGTGTGTCCCTTTTAACCGTGCAACACCATACGGTCTTTGACTGAGGAACATCGTGGTTGGGGACAAGATGAGAGGAGTCAAGTTCTTTTCCCTAATGCACGGTTCGTACATGTCCTGGAAATCCTTAAAATCCTGGAATTGTCTTAAAATTCTGTTAACATGTCCTGGAATTTTTTCCATTCATGCCTTTTTGTCCCTGTGCGATGTTTTATAGTGGAGGATTTTTCTACTAAAATAACTTAAATCTGACAAGTTTCCCTCCCCACCCCCCAAAAAATGTGGGGTGCTGTTGGTTTTCTTGTCTGTTAGCAGTACTGAAGCTGTGTTTATTATTAGCAAGTCTTCTGTAAAAAAAAAAAAATCATGCTTAAGTTATCGCTTCGTCCGTCTGTAGACACAATATCTCTAACTATTAATCTGATTTGGAAAATTATTTTTGCATTGGGGAACTTGAAATGTGAGAATGATGTTCCTTGCACTCCGTTTTTTTTTTTCCCCAGTGCACAACTTTGCCGCTAGAGGGCTTAAATGCAGATCCTATTTATTTCGAAAGGCATTTTATTTCATGCATTTACTTCTAAATATCGAATTGAAAAAAATTATTTTTCCTTTCTATGCCATATATATCGAAGACTATTTTAAGCACAGTCTCTTTTTCAAGCAATGCGTAAATTTTCTGCTAGGGTGCATTAAGGTAAATTGCGTTTCTCCCCAATATTTCTGCTTGTAAAAGTCTGACTTGAATAATTCTTCCTGCGTTGGATACAGATCCTAATGGGAAATATTTTGCATATAATTTGTAACTTTTGGTAAAGAATGGTTTTGGCCACCAGAGGGTGTAAACATACTTCCCAACTTTTACGGATTATCCATTAAATTTACAAATTTTCGCTTAATTTTACTGATTTACGGATAGGTCTTTTTTTACAGATTTTTTAGTATTTTGATCCCCTGTAACCATCCACTTAAATTTTCTACCGGACCTTACGAGCACTGTCTCTCCATGTGAGTGCTCAAGTGACGTGCCGACGCATGCGCAGAGTCTAAGACTGTGGCCATCGCATTTTGTATTTCGGTCCCCGTAGACGCTAGTTCATTGTAGCAATTGAGTGGTCTCCTCTCGGGAGGGGAAATCACAGCCGCTGAAATAGAAGGGTAAAATCTGCATGCACAGTGTTGAGCAATGTTGCTGTAGCAGCAAAATAATACTTTCTTATGTGTGTTGTTTTTAGTGTGCAGTGTTGTTTCTTTGTTGTAGAGTTGAATTACCTGGAGGAGCGAGTCGTTAGTTTAGCTTTTATGCAAATCCATGAAGATGAATACTAAGGCTAAACCATCTCAAAGTTATTTTCAAACTTTTAACTTTTAAGTAAGCATACACTGCAAAGTTCCAATGTATCAGGAAATCTAATAAAGCTGTAAAATTTGCATTTTGCGACATTCGCCAAAACAATTTTAACATTGCCCACGGAGGCAGAAACAATATTTTTCGTCATGTAAATGATCCCAAACACAAAGGTAATGTTAAGTGTACAAATAGTAACCCAAAACTGGCTATGTTTCTTAAAACATCGGATAATAGTAAAAGAGATGTAATTCATGCCGAATTGTTGTTTTACGTCCTTTGAATTGTAGTACTCTCGTTGGTACCTCAATTTTCTGTTCTACACGTTATTTACACTTCAGATGTATGCCGGGTGGTCCAACTTCTAGGTCCAATTTTCAATTTTGATAGCATACCTTAGAACTATATAAAAATAAAACATCAATAAGACTTACCCTGTTACTCCTTAGCAATGAAGTTCACCCATCGTGTGCATCGCCATTCTTTCAATCCAATTCTAGCTGTTCGCACAACTGCGCTCAAAGGTTGGCATCATGTATTCAATTTGCTATATATGCCTGTTAGTAAATGAGCTTCTAAAAATGAATTGCGTAGGCCTAAACTCATCAATTGACAAACTTTTTTTAAAAGGGTGAGGCAGGTTCACCTGCATATAAAACTAAAAGCCATCCTGCTTCAATAGTTCTCTGTCGCAGTCATCGCCTCTTTCTGTGGAAGTGCACAAGCTGACATGAACAATTCATGTACAAAGTCACACAACGAAACGACTATCTCCGAGCCAAGGGTTAAGCAAAAATGTACTTCAAAAAAGGACAGTTTCTCAAGAAAAAAATATGCAACTGTATCCTTACATACCAGATATCCAAGAACGCTAATAATATTATTTCAAAGTCCAATTATGACCTGTCTAATCAGCATACTAATCCAAGAAACTCGACCCATTACTTCTTGGAACCACGCTGCCTTCTCCTCCTAGTCTACTCTTCACTCAGTGTACTCGTTTTGCCTAGTTTTCCTTCTTGACATCTTCAGCACTACTATTGCTAGTACGATCTTCTTGATTGTTCTTTAGGCAGGTGGGAGCTCTGACGTCGGGTTGCGGGTTAATGTCATTAAATGTTCCGTGCCCTTACGGGGCATGATCTGTAAATGTTGTTGCATTATTTTTCCTTTTTTTCTTGTATTTCTACTTTTTCTCAATTTCAATTACCTTTCTCCAGACAAACGGCAGATACACTGGAGCATTACTTATTGCAATTGTTTTCTCAATCATGATTGATTCTGCTATTAAGATTGACTTCCATGTACTGTGTTGCCCTTTTATTTTACTGTCTTCTCAAAGTGGTATTGCCTGATTGCTTATGCAGTATTCCACTAGAGAGCCGCCCGGTGGCGCAGTGGTCTAAGCGATGGCCTCTGATCATTCGTCCGTAAGGGGTCTGGGTTCGAATCCCGGTGAGGCATGGATGTTGTGTTTGTCTTAAGGCACTGTCTCTCTCCCTTCCCTGGAACCAGTGACCCTAAATTAGGGACGGGCGACTGCTTATAGCCCATTGAGTTGCTCACGGTGGTGGTTAACCCTCCAATCAAAAAAAAAAAAAAAAAAAATATTCCACTAGAGATGTCTTATTTTCTTTTTTGTTCAAGTTAGCCAAGTGGTCATATAATCTTATTTTTAAATTTCTTTTGGTAGATCCTATGTATTGCATTATTATTTCCTTATTCTGATTTGTTATTGGAATGCTATACACTCCTGCCTTTTTTAGAATAGAAGTACAATCTTTATTGCTCGATATTAGTGCTCTAATGTCCCTAATTGTAGTGCCAAAGTCTATATTGTTCTTTTTACACTCTTTCTTTATGATGGAATGAATCATGGGTAAATATGGTAGCAATCCGCAATATGTGATTTTACTTTTATTAACACCTAGTGTTGATATTCTATTATTGGGGTTATTATCTTTTATTATACTATTTATTGTTGAAATGCTGAACCCAAATTGTTGGGCTATCTCCTTGATTCATTTAAATTCCTTATGTAACATCTCAGCATTAGATGAATGTGTATAAGCTTTCTTGACATATGATCTTATTGCCTCCAACATATAACTTTTTGGATGTGCTGAATCTGCAGGTATAATGATGGCCACAAATCCTGGTTTACGGTGTACTTGATATTTTATTCCATTATTACTATCTTTCGAGAAGAGGATGTCAAGAAATGATAATTGGTTATTATTTTCAGTTTCTACTGTAACATTGATGGATTCGTAAATACTATTGTATTTGTCAATAAACTTGTAATTTACTTGGTTCGTGATTCCAAACTAAAAAGATGTCACCCACGTATCTTCCAAATATTAATGGTGATGTACTATTACTTCTATTCTAAAAAAGGCAGGAGTGTATAGCATTCCAATAATAAATTGGAATAAGGTAATAATAAAGCAATACGTAGGATCTGCCAAAAGAAATTTAAAAATAAGATTATGCACTGGCATGCAAAAATTAAGGACGA
Source organism: Macrothele yani (assembly GCA_039090855.1). Lineage (NCBI taxonomy): Eukaryota > Metazoa > Arthropoda > Arachnida > Araneae > Macrothelidae > Macrothele > Macrothele yani. The sequence goes on from CM077012.1 coordinate 65,463,001, forward strand.
GACGGTTTTTTGAATGTAACGTCATGCAGAAGTGCTCCACATCGACTCAAATCATACCATATGGTCCCCAAGATGTAAGAATATGGGACAAGTGAGAAAAACCATGCAAATAAGGAATCCGAAGGATACAAAGGCGCTTTATTGAAAAGGTAGCTTCGAGCACAACTGGACAGAAAACAGAAACGTCCATGTGACAGGCGGCTGCCAAGAAAAATCCAGTCTTTAGTAGGGGATATGATCACCCCTGACTGCATTGCAGGATTTACAACGTCTGTCCATGCTGAAGACGAGGTTGTCAAGGAGTTGCGGAGGCATGGCGGCCCATTCCTCTTGTAGGGCCAATCGCAGCTGCGGAATCGTTGCTGGCCGCTGGTGACATGCTGCCAAGCGTCTCCCGAGAAGGTCCCACACGTGTTCGATTGGATTTTAGGTCCGGGGACCTTGTGGGCCAATCCATGCGTTGAATATCTTCACTCTCCAACAGCTCTGCGACAGCCACTGTACGATGAGGTGTAGCGTTGTCGTCCATGAAGAGGAACTCAGAACCCACAGCACCTCTAAACAGACGCACGTGAGGCAGGAGAACCTCGGTACAATAGCGGACACCAGTGACTGAATCTCCTCGGAAGATGTGGAGGTCAGTACGGCTACCAAGCATGATACCATCCCAAACGAGAACTCCGCCACCTCCAGACCGGTCCCTTTCGACGATGTTGTAGGTGTGATTGCGTGTTCCCTGCTCTCTCCAGATGTGTATACGTCCAGAATCACTCGTCAGACTAAATCGGCTCTCATCCATAAAGAGAACTCGACCCCATTGCTGATGTGTCCAGTTCTTGTGTTCCTGGCACCACAGAAACCGCTGTCTCCGATGTGCAGGCGTTAATGGCACACACCGTACTGGTCGTCGTGCAAATAGACCACCTTTGTGCAGCCTCCTGGCCACGGTAAAGCACGATAATGGACGTCCAGTTGTCTGTTGCATGTGCCTTGCGATTTCTCCCGCTGTCTGCCGTCTGTCTCTTCTCGCCTGTAGGACAATATACAGGTCGTCCGCCGCCATGGTTGCTCGTGGACGACCACTGCTAAACTCTCGGACAGCTGTTCCTGTCGTTTGAAATGCTCTCCAAGCTCGTGAAACGATGCTGTAAGCGATCCCGAACTCCTTTGCCACACTAGTCACACTTTGACTTTCTTCCAACTTCCCAATGACGCTACCTCGGGTAAAGTCATCCAGATGTCGTATACTGGATTGCGTGTTGGTCATATCACACGGTGGCAGCAACTTGACGTCGTTCAAACCGATGTACACGTGCAATAGCTTTCACCGAATTGCTGAGCGTGCACCGCCCGTGTGCTTTATACCATTCCGACACTCACCCCCCACGTCATGCTTTATATATGCGCATGCCCTACTGTACCGAACCCTAGTCTATCTCTTGAGTGGTCTTTCGATCTGTTCTGCCTGCTCGTTCCGCTATTATGCTAATTTCTCCTCTTCGTCCTTAATTTTTGCATGCCAGTGTATGAACACTTGGCTAACTTGAACAAAAAATAAAATAAGACATCTCTAGTGGAATACTGCATAAACAATCAGGCAATACCACTTTGGAAAGACAGTAAAATAAAAGGGCAACACAGTACATGGAAGTCAATCTTAATAGCAGAATCAATCATGATAGAGAAAACACGAGAAAACAATTGCAATAGTAATGCTCCAGTGTATCTGCCGTTTGTCTGGAGAAATTTAATTGAAATTGAGAAAAAGTTGAAATACAAGATAAAAAGGAAAAATAATGGAAGAACGTTTTGAGATCATGCCACGAGAGGACACAGAACATCTAATGACGTTAACTCGCGGTCCGACATGAGAGCTCCCAACTGCCTAAAGAACAGGCAGTTGGGAGCTCTCATGTCAGAGAAGTTCGTACTAGCAATAGTAGCGCTGAAGATGCCAGGAAGGAAACCTATGCGAAACGCGTCAGCTGAGTGACTGGTCTACACGGAGGAGAATACGGTAGTATTGGGTCGAGTTTCTTGGATTAGCATGCTGATTAGACAGGTCGCAATTGGACTTTGAAATAATATTATTAGCGTTCTTGGATATCTGGTTCGTAAGGATGCAGTTGTATATTTTTTTATTCTTGAGAAACTGTCCTTTTTTAATTACATTTTTGCTTAACCCTTGGCTCGGAGATCGCCGTTTTGTTGTGTGACTTTGCACTTCTACAGAAAGAGGTGATGACTGCGACAGAGAACTATTGAAGCAGGACGGCTTTTAGTTTTATATGCAGGTGAACCTGCCCCACCCTTTTTAAAAATAGTTTGTCAATTATTGAGTTTAAGCCTACGCAATTCATTTTAGAAGCTCATTTACTAACAGGCATATACTGTATAGCGAATTGAATACATGATGTCAACCTTTGAGTGCGGTTGTCCCAACAGCTAGAATTGGATTGAAAGAATGGTGACGCACACGATGGGTGAACTTCATTGCTAAGGAGTAACAGGGTAAGTCTTATTGACGTTTTATTTTTATATAGTTCTAAGGTATGCTATCAAAATTGAAAATCGGACCTAGAAGTTGGACCATGCGGCATACGTCTGAAGTGTAAATAACGTGTAGAACAGAAAATTGAGGTACCAACGAGAGTACTACAATTCGAAGCACAGAGCCACATATATTCTTGCTCTCTTACTAAGATTGAGCAAGTGTATTATACTTGTTATTTACGTCATTTTTGATAGAATACAACATGCCACTCAGTGCTGCCATCCAGGCTGGTCCACTTTTTGGCAAATGTTTCCAAAAGATGAAACTGTCAAATGTTATGGCTGTTTGAAGACCAAAACAATGGCGATTGTCCGTGAAATGGCTGTAGATCGAACTTCCGCTGTTGTGAAACTTTTACAAGGACCATTTTCTACAGCATGCCATGAAAGTGATTGCAATCTGTATCCAATTATCGTAAGGTATTTAAACCCTAATCTAGTGCTCATTGAGAGTGCTTTACTTTCAATTCTAAATTTGGTTGGAAGTCCTACAGGCAAAAATATCAGTTCTCACATTATAACTGAGTTTGAGAAGCTAAAGATTCCTTTAGAATATTGCATATTATTCAGTGCAGATAATGCTGCTGTAATGCAAGGAAAGAAAAATGGTGTAATTTAATTTTTGGTGAGAAAACAGCAGGATATTGTATCTCTTGGATGTTACTGCCATCTGAATAAACCTTGCTTCAGAGAAGGGTGCAGAACTCTGATTGTCAAAGTGGATGGAGTTGTGTTGACATATTTTATTACCTCAAAAGAGCATCAACTGTAAAGAAGCACTTAAAAGCTTTCAAGAACTGTATGGCAAAGAGGCCCAAAAGTTATTAAAGAATGTGTGTACACGCTGGCTTTCCCTCGGCCGAAGTTTAACCCGTTTGGTGAACTAATGGGATCCGCTAACAAGCTATTTTAGAGAAGCAATCAATTTATAGTCATCTAGCTTTTCTTCTTCTTTGTCTTTCTACAAGATACCCAAGATTTCTGAGAAGAAAAAGGGAACTAAAAATAAGGGATAATTATTTGTTTTGAAGAAAAAGCCCACAGCTAAAGTTAAGATGAAAAGCAGATTAAGAAGAAAGCAGGCAATTTATCAGCAAGTAAGGAAGATTTCAAAGTATCTAACAAAAGAAAAAATCATGTGCTGAGATGCATCCACCAAAGAAAAGTAAAGGAGAACAGAGTGCAGTTTTAACCAAGGAAGAAAATATTTTAATGTGTTTATCATCTGATATAAACAAGGCATACAGGTTATTCCTCTTGGGTGTGATACCTATATTTGAGAAAACCAATACTCTCTTGCAATCTTCATCACCACAAATATATAGGCTTCAAGAACTTTTGCTAGATTTGTTAAAAGAACTCTTTTCAAAGTTTGTGAAGCCTTCAGAAATTAAAGGAAGGGTGCTTATAGAAGTGAATTTCCACTCTCTTTCTTGTCATAAAAGACAATCAAAATTCGGTAATAGGGAGTGCAACAACAAATCTAGTTTCAAAGCTATCACAAGAGGAGCGGCAGAGGTTTTATTTTGCTGTTGTGAAGCACTTTGTGACAACCCGTGATTATAAAAATTTCCAGTAAAGAATATTGTTTTAAAAAATGCTAAAGTTGCCAATTTGAGAAAAATCAAAGATTCAAGTTTTGCAAGCATAAGATATTTTCTGGACATGTTTCCTTTTATATTGGAAATTGGAAACAAAGAGTGCCAAAATAAAGCACTGGATGAGTTGGAAAAAAAGTTTTTTTGTCTCCAGCTGGAAGATCCATCTGTGATCATAGAAAAACATGAGCAGATTGATGTGCTGTGGGCTGAAGTAGGTAAAATAAGAGGGGCTGATAGACTTCTGATATTTGGTAGGTTGGCCAAGATTGTGCTGTCTATCCTTCTCATTCCCCATTCCAATGCAGCCTGGTCAGAAAGAACCAAACTGAATACCGTTCTCTCATGTCCAACAAAACTGTGGAAAGTTTGTTGATGTTGAAGACAAAAAACCCCAAGCCTTGTTTTCAGCAGAAATTCAGTGAAGAATTGTTAAAGAAGGCCAAAAAAGTTGCTGCAGCTTCATTGAATTCTGCTGTAGCTTCCTCTTTTGGTTATAACACTAAGCAGAACAACTTCATAAATATTTGTAAATAGACCATTGAATTTTTCTTTCATCTACATGTACAGGAGATTTATGGACACTAATATTATATAATCCTGATATACAAGATGAAGGTTAGAATGTATGTACCATACAGTTTTGTGTAGTTTGGTATTGAAACACCACAGGTTTGCGAGGCTAACATTGAACAAAATTAAGATTTTACTTTACGTTTTTTTTAATTATTATTTTAAACACAGATAATACTAGTTTAGTTATTGTGGCATACACAAAAAATTTTACTGCATATTTATTAATATAATTGTTTTGTTTTGTGGTAAATGACATTCCTGCAAAAGTTTTACTGATGCACATTTTCCAAAGTTGGCAAGTATGCATTTTCAATTTGGTCCTGAAATTTGCATGACTGTACAAGCTTCTTTAAATCTGTGACAAAATTATCAAAAGGCTCGACCTCATCTTGTATACAACTATTAAATTTATATCTTTCAACTAAGACATTCTTATGAGGAATAATATATTCTTTAAAAGCCGGAAGTACATTAATAATTTGTTCTATCTTTGTCTGTTAAATCAAAAGAGTTAAAAAGCTGAAAGGCTTCTTCACCAATCACATTAAGCAATATGGCTGTTTTAGTTCCAGAATCTTTACTATGATACCCTGTGGCTTTCATAAATATTTCAAAATTTTGTTCGAATCAACAGTAATTTTCAGCTACATTTCCACTAAAGACAAACCTTGAGTGGCCTTAGGCCTTCCATTTTCTGACCTTTACGATGTTCCATCATCAGTAGCAAATATTATTACATAGTTCACTGTGACTGCACCATGTTATATTTTTATACTTACACTTAACTTAGACTTCATATTTAGCTTACCTTGACAGCATCATTTATGTATATAACTAAAACTATACAAAAGAAACAACATCACATGCCAAGATATGACAACCACCATTATACCAGCAAGAGAAGTACTTGCTTCTATCTATGTGATGTTATGGTTTCATCTTCCTGAGGTCATCTTCACCAGATAACCTGTATCTGACACCCTTATTCTATCCACCTTGGTACAAGCAAATCCTCAGTTGATGTGTCCATCATCATGCTACTGAAGGCTGTTTTTACTGCTTCTTTGTTTCTTTTCAATTGGTTCATTTTGATTCTCAAAGCTTGCAAGACTAGATGTCATTGTTGTGCATGTATGATATTGTATGTCCTTATTTTCTTTAGTAACATCTATTTAAAATTAAACCAACAGGTGACAGAAAATGTTTGCATTTGTTTTGCATTGATGATGTCCCTTGTGCTAAAATTACATGGAGTAGTCATGTTACCATAACAGGAATTACTGAATAAAGCTGATTAGTTGCATTTGTAAAACCTAGTAGCCAATAAGTTAACAACTTTTAAAGATGACAACCCAATTTCTGGTGTAAATGTGACAAGGATGGTAAGTCAGATAATATCCAAAAACTTGAAAATTTCATGGTCCTGGAGCGGGACTTGAACCCGCGTCTCCCAGATAGCGCCCGGGCATGCTAACCACTACACCACCCAGAACGACCAAGTCTCTGATTAATTTGAAATAATCGGAAACTCTGATATTATTTGACTTACCATCCTTGTCACATTTACACCAGAAATCGGATTGTCATCTTCAAAATTTGTATTATATGGTGTAATTCCGTATTTCTTTCATGATTTATCTGCTCCTCCGGGCAATCATGGGATAGGATTCTTAACCTTCAGATTCGCTAAACACGAATGCCGGTTGCTTCGACTAGCGAATCCTGTGATGGTTATATTCAAATTAATCGGAAACTTGAGACTTGGTCGTTCTGGGTAGTGTAGTGGTTAGCATACCCGGACACTATCTGATAGACGCGGGTTCGAGTCCCGCTTCAGGACGATGAAATTTTTAAGTTCTCGGATATTATCTGGCTTACCATCCTTGTCACATTTACACCAGAAATCGGTGTGTCATCTTCAAAATTTGTATTATATGATGTAATCCCATATTTCTTTCCTGAAGTTAACAACTGTTTGATTTGGGTGTCAAAACATCAGAACTTTTCTCTCTCATTCTTGCTTTCCTAGATGCCTCTGACTAATTGCAGAAAATACACAAAGCTGTCTCTTCACACTGAATTTTAGTTTTAACTCTTTGAATAGTATTTTAAATTAACATTTTTTAAAGGAAAGCAGAATTGTGAGATAGCATTATTTCATAATGTTGCTGTATACCACTAACAATCCTTGTATTAATGGTTGGAGGAAAACAACAGCAATTTTGGTCTGATTAAAAAAATCGTCCAAATTCTGTTTATTCGCATAAATATAAGTTCCACAACTAGATTGAGTAAAGGAGCAAAGAATGTGAACATGCTTGTCCATCCTGAAGCTCCTGTAAGAGCATACAAGCAAGGACATAAAACAAAGTACTTGACACTTGTGATAGAATATGAATTTTTGGTTACTGAAATTTCATAATCCTTTTAATCATATCAGAAAATGGAAATCTTTACAGATATAACCTCTGTTTTTGAATCACGATTTTCATTTCCATTATATACATACATATCATTAAGCTGTTCTGTGAGATTCAGAGGTTAGCTCCACAAAGAAATACAAACTACCAGATAATTTTTACTTACTGTTGCCGTATCAAACTTCTCCATTTACAGCGATCTTGACATATAACTCGGGCTTCACTGATATCCATCACACGCCGTACACAAGAGCTTCTATACTTCATAATCTTTTTCTCATGCAGACAGTCCTGAATCTGATCCTCCCATAACTTCCTTGGCCTGCCTTTCCTTCCTGCCACTTGGGCTAAAAATATTTTCTTGGTAAGCATCTCGTCACTTATTCTTTCAATGTGACCAAACCACCAAATCATATTAGTCTCCACCTTGCTAAGAGCATTTTGCTTCACATCACACAACTGCAATACATCTTCATGTCTCACATGATCAGAACGTGTCTTGCCACAAACTCCCTGCAAGTAACGCATTTCTCCAGCACACAAACAACTCCTATGTTTCTTCTGTAGTACCCAGGTTTCACTGCCATACATCAGAGTAGGAACTATTACACTTTCATACACAGCCATGCGGGACTCTAGAGAACCCATAATTCCTGTGAAAACCTTCCAAAGCAGCCATGACTTTCAATGAAGAATTCACTTGCCTACTAATTTCACCATCCAATATGTTCTCTCAGTCAAACATGCTTCCTAAATACACAAACTCACTCACCTGGTCAATCACTGTGCCATTTAGACTTATTTTACATTCAGTACTAACAGTTCCTCTCTCAAAAACCATAACTTTTGTTTTTCCCTTATTTATAATCCGTCTGAATTTCATGCAAACTTCGTACATCCGGGATAACATACTCTGCAACTCACTTTTGCTCTCTGCCAACAGGACAGTGTCATCAGTATACAGCAGTCTGCATGCATAGATATCACCAAGACATAAACCAGTATTATCTATTTTGGCACCATGCATGCACGCATCCATAAATATATTAAACAGCCATGGTGACATTACACAACCTTGCCTGACTCCTGCACCAATAGAAAACCATTTTGATAAAACACCATCACTCGAACACAACCTCTACTGCCAGCATACATGACGTTTACACTGTTCAGTGGATTTCCAGTAACACAATATTCATTCATTACCTTCCACAAAAGTGTCCTATTTACTCGGTCGTAAGCTTTCTCTAAATCTATGAAGGCAGCAAAAATTTTCTTACCAACAGTCAGATACTTTTCAATCATCATGTGTAATGCAGAAATGTGGTTAGTGCAGCCTTTACCAGGCATAAAACCACTCTGAACATCCCACACTTTCTCTGATGTAAGACCCCGTACTTTTTCAATAACAACCTTACCAAACACTGTCCCTGGCACACTTAGTAGGCTAATACCACGATAGTTCTTGCATTCAGTCTGATCACCTTTATAAAATTAAAAGTATGTCACACTTTATAACGTTAAAAATGCAAATGACTACTTATCATTCCCCCCTAATTTTTAAGTTGAGGGAGGGAACCCCCCACACACACTACACCTATGATCTCTGGTCACCCTGTCCTAATCTTAAAAAACAAAAAAGTTGTCAAATATTCAAGGAAAGTTATTCGCAAGAATTTCCGTGTCTGAAATCGTCTCAGGTATCCAAAAACCATGGGGTTTTGTTCCCCGTGTGCTATTGATTTTTCAGTCTCACACGGAGGAAAAGATTATTGCTCTTGGCATTTTCACTCTAAATAACAGGAGGAATAACCATAAGTGTGTGGTATCACACACTTATTACATAACATATTTATTAACATAACATTTCTTAAAAGGTGGAGTCGAAATGGTATGTATTTTTTGTGTATTTACACAAGTTTTTTTTTTCCTTATTTTAAGGGGACTTGTTGCAAAATTTATCCAAGTATTGTCCCCGACCGAGATTAACATGTTGCTAAAAATGTAGCAGTGTACTCTGGGAAATATGCATGCTACCCTGCAAATTTTAATGTGGGAACTTGACTTGACTTCACTACGGAAAAACTATGGGTGCCGCGCATATGGACTACTGACGACTTCCTTCATATGTTGGCATCTCTGAGTAATGATCAGAACCAACATCCACACCTCTCATCACACGAGTGTCAACAACTAAGTGTTTCAGACACTGATCGTAGACAACAAAATCTGTCATACTCTTTTGACCAAGAGTACGATTTTACCAAGTATATGAGTGGATATACTTGTGGTAGAAAAACGTATTGGATACACACAAACCATTCTCAATGCAGAGTTCAATTAATCTTTCACCATTATCATTCACACAAGGATCATTAGACTTACCCAGCACATTGTCAGAAATTGCATTCTGCACACCTACTCTAGCATTGAAATCCCCTGCTATTATAACTTCTTCTTTAGCACCAAACTGGCTCAAAACAGCTTTTAGCTCATTCCAGAAAGCTTCCTTCCTATCAGAAGGTTCCGCGTCGCAAGGAGCATACACTGCAACAACAACTATTCTCTGAAGTTTCACTTTCAAATGAATCCAAAGAATTCTCTCACTTTTGCAGCTATAGTAAATCAAGTTATTCTTCATCTTTTCACTTAAAATCACACCTACACCAGCCTGTCCTCTCACATTATCCAGTACTCTAGACCATACACTCACCATTACATTCACTTCTATCCCAATTTCTTTCTTTTTGGTTTCACTTACACACAGCACATCCAATCTATACTTATTCATCTCTTCAATCACCTCATTCATCTTGCCATTCATACCTCTAGTATTCCATAGACCAATCTTACACTCACTCAGCCCAGATCTCTGTCTCATTCGTTTTTTTCCAGTTCCAGGTCGATTCCGTGGGGACCATCCTTCTCAAGTGTGGTAGGTCCACCATATCCCACACTTAAGTCAGATTTTACATTTCTTTGTGTCTTTTTAATCGGGTAAGTACATTAGTGTGGGAGATTATCCCACAGCTGACGATTCCAGTTGGTCTTTCAACCTAAGGATTCTGGAACAAAACCCAGTGAGTTGGGGGTCTTTTTGCCAAAGTTACACAGAACTAGCTGGCACCTCTCAAAGATTTACAAAGGCCCTTGTTGCTGTTCTGTGAGCCATTGTTCCCATGGAGTGCCCCGAGGAGGCAAACCCACCTCTATATATTTTTTTGTTTTTATCAGCAGAACATGTTTTAGTTTTTAGTCAAAAATTCTGAAAACTAAAACATGTTCCACTGATCTTAAAATTAAAAAAAAACATTTAAAAACCAAAAAACTGAAAAATTATTTGTAGTTTTTTTTTTCAAGTACAATTTCTCAAACTCTGCTGCATTGATTTCTGTCAAACAAATTGCAGTTTTAATCCCACATTGTTTAATCCACCTTTCCAAATAGTTTCAGTCAGTGGCTTTGTTATAGCAGTCCCCCATCTTCATTAGGAATTAAAACACAAAACCACCAATCCTACTTTTGGATCAGCAGTTTTAGTTTCATGTCAACACTTCCTCTAACAAAGAAGTGTTGACGTGGAACTCGCCAGTCGGCACATAACCAAAAATTAGTGGTTGATTTTTTTTATTCATTATGCTACAAATATCATCAGATGAATTATTTTGTGCTATTCTTAGTGACTATTGTTTCAATGTCTGGATTAATTTAAAGGAAAGAATAAGAAAGAAACATGCTTTTGCAAATATGGTATAGTGATGGATATGTGCTTGTGTTATGGCTATTAGCTGAAGAATTTGTTGGAATGTTTATATTTCAATACCATTGAGAGATATTGTTTTGCTGTTGCACTCCATATTTTGGAGCCAGATTAATATCCAAATTTTTGAATAACATCATCAAGAAATCATCAAATGCTAAATGTAAATCCGAATTTCAAGCCAGGATATTTCTTTGGGGCCATGAAAAACATTCCCTGTAAATTTAGTGTTACTTATGCATTCTCAGCCAGTCTTCTGAAATTTGTTGCATTTATTATTCTTGTATCATATTCATACACTGTTTGAAATTTTAAAATACATTTTTGTTGTTTTTGTTTTCTGTTGGTGTATAATATCTAATGAAATGGGTTTATTGTTTTAGTGAACTGAATGTCAGATGTCAGTTTGATTATTTGAAAAATCCCCAGTGCGAAGGACTTCAGGAGGTTTCATCAAGGCAGGCATTTAACCAACTTCTGCCTCAAGGAGAAGCTCATGCAGCTCCATATGTTCGAGCTGGGGAATTTGGTAAGGTACTTTATGTTAACATTTTTCATTTACATTTTGTTTTTCTCCCTCCCCCCACCCCCTCATTATCCTTATCCCACTGTCCACATTTATTTTCAGTTGTGTTTAATCAAAGTTTGTGCCGCCCCGGTGGTGCAGTGGTCTAAGCGATGGCCTCTGATCATTCGTCCGAAAGGGGTCCGGGTTTGAATCCCGGTGAGGCATGGATGTTGTGTTTGTCTTACGGCACTGGCTCTCTCCCTTCCCTGGAACCAGTGACCCAAAATTAGGGACGGGCGACTGCTTATAGCCCATTGAGTTGCTCACGGTGGTCGTTAAACCTCCAATAAAAAAAACAAAAAAAAACAAAGTTTGTATTGTAGGCATGTGAGTGTTTTATTTCTTCAAGTTAATGCATTATTCATCTGTGAAAGTTGATCAAATAATCAGTTGATAAGAGATTTATCATAATGGTTCATCCACTGAGGTTGTTTAAATGAGGAATTGTGAGTTTCCTAAGGCATGCTACATAAGTATTTGAAATTGGAATTTCATGAAAGTTTGCTCTGATTTTTTCCCTAAATCTGCTATAATGTATATAAAATGATTATAAGAACATATAATGTGATTTTCAAATGATGTCAGTAAGTTTTGGGGTATTAGTGAAAAAGTATCTCTGTCTCCATTTTGTATATTTACTGTTAATTGTAATCCTGTGTGCTTGAACAGTGGTACTGATTGGCCTGTATTCTCTTGAAAAAAGTGTTAAATCCCATCTTGTGTGTCATTCATGGCTGTTCTACTTGAACTCCTGAAGTGAGGGATCAAAGTGCAGATGTGTTGAATTTAAAGTCAAGCACTTTCAAATCATGTCCCAGGCATTTTTGGTAAATGTCAGGTTTGGCGATGTGGCAGACTTCATGGGGGGAAAAAACATTTGTCTTCAATTTGTCTTGTATAGTAATGCTGATTATATCAAAATGAGTATTGTCCTTTTCAAATATTCATTGCACTGCTCACTCAGAGTATTGTCCTTTTCAAATATTCATCATACTACTCATTCATATTTACCAAAGAAAGATATCCATTGGTTTTATGATATTTTTAATGCAGTAAACAAATGGGCTGTTATATCTGGATTAATTTAAAGGAAAGAATAAGAAAGAAGCAAGGTTGATAGAACAATATCTTCAAGTGGAGACCATTGGCCTGCCTGTTCTGATGTCCAAAACCTCTGTTCACCCATATGCAGGTGTCATAGAAGATACATTTCATCTACAAGACTGTAACACTTGTCCCCACTGAGCAAGGTTGGTAGAATAATATCTTCAAGAGGAGACCATTGGCCAGCCTGGTTTCCCAAACCTTAATTCAATCGAGCATGTCTAGGATGTTCTAGGGAGATGTGTTGTTGCCCTCAATCCCCTCCAGGAATTGGCTTAGACAAGCTTTGAACAAACAATGACAATGGTCTTTGTTACCTACTGAGCACCTAAACACTATTGTCAACAGCATGAAACATTGCTGATGTAATGACCATGCTATTTATTGGGATACTTTGGCTGTTTCAGACTAACACCTTATTTTTCAACTGGTTCTGTTTGTAGTTATTTTTCTTGGAATCAAGTGTTTCTTATGAGGGTCATTCCACGCGAAATCGTCAGATTTTGAATTAATTTTCCACCAACGCATCTCCGATTCTTACGATTTTTTTTTAATAGGTAGCTACTCCCAACTTATAAAAACCCTAAAAGTTTCAATTTTTTATTTCTGATAGATTAGAAGATATAATTTTTTGAATTTTGGTGCATGGCAGACATATTTTGCATAAAAATGCAAATATCTCCTTTATTTAGAATAAAAAGAAATATAAGAATCATCATTCTTACTTAATTTTTCCAAGGAATCCATTGGTGCAATGCACGAGTTTCTATTTGCTTTAGTTTTTGAGTTATGAGCAATGAGAGGGCCTTTCTTCAATGCTTAAAAAGGCAATGTAGTGCAGCACTTAGAAAGCTGCAGTTATTATTCTTTGCAAAGAAAGGTTTAATCTATCAAATGAAGAAAAAAAAACTGGGCTTTTACCTGAGCGCCAAGAAAATAATTTTAAAACATGGGGCACGATGGCAGCACAGTCAGCGAACCTCGCTGTGTCGTGGCCACACTGCTGTGCGAAGACATGGTATCGGAAGAAGAACGGCATCCTCCGCACGCAAGAAGTGATCACATTGCGTGGACGCATATGTTGTTGAATTCATGTTTTAAAGGAAAGGAATTCTTTATTTAAAAAAAAACATGATTAGTAAACTTTTCCTTGGTCCTGAGGGACCCTCCCTCAGGACCAAGGAAAAGTTTACTAATCAGCTTTTGATTTGTTAGGTTTTAATAACAAATCGAATAATTTTTCGTAAAAGAAAGTATTACTTAAAAGTATGTTACTTTCCTTAATTAATTGGAAGAATTTATAGACATACTAAAAGCTCTTTTTCGTTTTGAGGAAAAATATCAAAAAGGTCCCCGGCTATTCCCGACATTTGGCCCCCCCCCCACCTGCAGAAATCCTGGATTCGCCCCTGGCTAAAGTAACTTGCCAATATGAGGACGATAACTGTGTTGATACTGTAAGGAGAAACAAAAGCACATAAAACAGAGCGGATAAATTATGATCACTAAATTGTAACATGAGTTCCATACTTGTTTTACATATATTGTTAATCAATAATTGTGCCACATTAGGTATTACATTAACGAAAACATACTCATGTGTTCGAGGTCTGTTAATGTTTCCCATTATTTCTAAATTTATTGGCATGATTAATAAAAAAAGAAAATATATATATATATATATATATAGAAAATAAATCCAATTACTACCACACCGGGATGTGATTAGGAGGCATAAAAATTTCCGTTCAGTCTAACCGTCAAACTGTATTTTCCTATTTCAGGGTGACACCACTAACGGTTAAACTGTGTTTTCCTTATTTTTGGGTGCTGTGGTGCGTTTTGTTTCATGTGAGCTCTTGAGAGTTTCTTGAGCTCCCAACTGACGGGTAATCTTTAAATAAGCAACCTAAATAAAAAAAAACAAAAGAAAAAAACAGGCAAGATGACAACTGTGAGATATACTCGTTCATTTAAAAACTAGATCTACCAGAAAATAATCAATAAAATTTTTTCTAATCCCACGCTTAGCCACGCTAACGTCGTCATCTGTGATCATCAGGTATCTGACGTTAGTTAAAACGCAGTATACACTGAAGAGCAATTGAATTGGAGACAGCTGGTGTTATGCAAATGTGGTGCTGTGGGCGGCCCTGTAAACGGAAACGACATGACATATGCAGCGATCCGACAATATAAGGAGTGATGCGACGGGAATCAGTAAGAGTCGGACGCAGTATGGGTAAGACGAAGGATCTAAGCACATTTGATTGTGGGCAAATTGTCGGTGCCGGACGAATTGGTCACTCCATCTTGGAAGTCGTGCAGGCACAGGGATTTTTACAAGCCACTGTGTCACGGATGCACCGTGAGTACATCGAATCCGGTAAAATCATTCCTGCAAGGGCCAACTGCTGTGGACAACAGCGTGTGGATGAGCGGGGTCATCGTCGGCTAGCTCACATTGTAACAGCGGATAGGTGGGCCACACTGCAAGAAATCACTCTGCAATTTAACGGTGGTGCACAGAAACGTGTAAGCAGGCACACCATCCAGAACCATCTCCTCGCTATGGGGTACAGAAGCCATCGTCCCACGAGGGTACCGCTGCTGACCGCACATCACAGGGTGCAAAGAGTAGCATGGGCGCGGATGCATCGCCACTGGACCCTAGACATGTGGGAAAATGTTGCCTGGACTGATGAGTTGAGATTCACGTTGGTACATGCGGATGGCAGGATACAAGTGCGGCGCAAACCACATTAAGCGATGGATCCTTCTTGCCAGCAGGGTACTCTTCAAGCTGGTAGGGGTGGCATTCTCGTCTGGGGACTGTTTACGTGGACTGAAATGGGACCCTTGGTACGTGTGACATCGTCCCTCACAGGTCAACATTACCGGGATATCCTGGACGACCATTTGCTCCCGTTTGTGCGTCTTCAACATCCCACTGGGGACCTCATTCTGCAACAAGACAATGCACAGTGCCATCGCTCCCGAAGTGTATCTAAATAGTTGGATGAACACTCCAACGACGTGACCTCGTTTCCTTGGCCAGCTAGGCCACCTGACCTCAGTCCCATCGAGCACATCTGGGATGCCATCAAGAGAGATGTTCGAGGCTCCGACCCCCTCCATCAAATCTTCAGGAACTGTAAGAGCTTGTTCAGGGGTCGTGGATCTGTATGGCTTCCCAATGCTTCCGGTGTTTTGTAGAGTCCATGCCAAGACGAATCGCCGCCGTCATTAGGGCGAAAGGTGGTGCTACACGTTACTAGACAGGTATCTCTAATTCAATTGCTCTTCAGTGTATATCTCCTCTACTTCGGAAAAATAGGCACCGGAATGTATATCCCCGATTACTTTATTTCTCAAGCTGTCATTCCTTGATCATTTTCTCTTTTGGCAGGTGAGGACAACTAGACAATTTATTAATTCCTGAAATAGAACTATTTCAAGTCTAAAAATTCTGTCTGATATTGCGTGAGCTGTAGATATCGTCAATCAGTATTCCAAAAACGGTATTCAACGTCAATTACATAATTTATAAGCATTTAGTACTATATATTGATAAGCTATACGGGGAGAAAAAAGTTTATATTAGTTCTTCTCATCATTGAATGGCTAAGAATACCAATATATTTTCGACGTCCGTCGCATAATTTATAGCATAATTTGTATGTTACCTTTTTCACCGTATAGCTTGTATTGGGTAAGCTGTCTGGAGAAAATGGTTCATATTAGGTTTCCTCGTCGTTGAATGGTTAAGAATGTGGTTGATAGCATTTGATGATTTGGCGTGAAATGACTTTTTAGTAATATTTTAGTTATATTATTTAAAATGCCTTTAAACATAACTTTAATTCACCATACAAATTTTGAAGATGTGAATATGTTTTTTGGTGTAAATATGATTAATTCACCATCCTTCTTCCTTCAAGCATCACATCAAATGATTGTGCGATCTGACCAATGCGTGCAATGGTATCTTGATCTGCCGCCCGTCCGAAAGCCAACATAGAGTCCTGCTGCCGTTTGGCTGGCTGCCAACGCTATTCACTGCGCACTGTTTCACAGTGGCAAAATACGAGCCGTGCACCATATTTAAAAATTCTTTTCTCAGCATGCAAGCGAAAGTCTAAGCCTTTTTTTCTTCATTTGTTAGACTAAATTTTTCTTTAAAAACGAAAAACAGTTGCAACTTTTTAAGTGCGTACTACATTGCTTTTTTACGTTTTGAAAAAACGCTCTCCCGTTGCACGTAACTCAAAAACTAAAGAAGATAGATATCCGTGCTTTGCATGAATCAATTCCTTGGGGTAAATTATGAAGGAGTGGTGATTTTGGTACTTCTTTTGATCCAAACAACGGAGATATTTGTGTTTTTACGTAATTAAGGCCTGCCATGCACCAGAATTCGAAAATTAATATCTTATAATCTACAGGAAACAAAAAATGAAGCTTTCGGGATTTTCATACATTGGGGTGATCTATTCATGAAAACAAAAATCGTAAGAATCGGAGATGGTTTGGTGGATAGCATCTGACGATTTGGCGTGGATGACCCATGAATTGTTTTTGGGTCTTTCTCCAACATACGGTATGATACAGGTTTTCACCAAATTTCATAACATTTCATCATGTATTTTTTCGACTTATGATTTTTCTGTTTTGTTACTTAATTTATGGAAACCAGTATGTATATATATTGTTAAATACCTTTTCAGCTAGTTTCGGAAAGAAATGCAAATGAAAAAACAAAAACAAAATAATTTCTTTTTATTTGAGATGAGGTATGAAACAGATTTAGGTTGAAGATAGTGAACATTAAAGCAGAACTGTTGCATTTTTTTAGACATGGGCGACATCTGATAACCCCAAGAGTTGCTAATGGTCGTGGTTCAACTGTGAATTAAAAAATCTTGTTGGTGAACACTGACTTTTTTTATTGTTTGGCTCCAAATGTGTTGTAGTGATGTTGCTTTATTTGATAGGATAGCCATTCTTTGATGGTGAAACCTTTTTACTAGAGCAAAAGTAGCAAATAAGAGATGAAAAATGGTTGGATTTGGGCTAACAAAACTGCTCTAGTATGTACAACTTATGAACAGTATTATATGCATTAGATTTCAGAGATCAGCATTGGGTTTTTGATGTGACAAGGGTATAAAACTGGTTTAAACTGCCTTAAACCATCAACAACAGAGTAAAGCAGTCAAAAACTATTATAAAAAATAACCTTATTGCTTTTTAACAAATTACTAGCATTAATACATACCTGCCAACTCTTCTGGATTTTGCAGAAGTTCTTCCAATTTTTTATAGTCTTCCGGTTTTCTGGTCGGAAGAACTTTTTTCCGGATATTAAAATTTTCCGTAATTTTTGCTAAACATATCCCTTTAAATAAAATATATAACAGAGATGGGAATTCTGCAGCAATTGCACCAAAAAAAAAAAAATCCTGCGCAGTCTTGCTACAAAAGGCAGATTTTGTGCCATTGTGCGCCATAACTCCCATGCCCGTTGTCACCCTTAGGACTTCGTCACAGTAAATTCTCCATGCACACCATTTCGCTTGATGCTGAATAAGATCATGCGGTGGGAAAAAAGATTCAGAGACAAGTGCTGCAGATTTTACGTAGTTTCTCTGCGGACGATGGAATATATCGAGTATGCTATGGAAATCGCTGATCAGCTGCGAACGACAGAAAACGCCGAGTGTGCTATGGAAATCGTCAGTCCGCTACGGACGACTGAAAACATAGAGTATGCTATGATAATCGGTGATCCTCTACGAATAACAGAAAACATTGAATATGCTATGGAAATCGTCAGTCTGATATGAACGATGGAAAACATTGAGTATGCTATGGAAATTTTTGGTCCGCTGCGAACGATGAAAAACATAGAGTATGTTGCAGAAATCGGCGATCCGCTAGGGACGACGGAAAACATCGAGTATGCTATAGAAATCGAAAATCGCAGTGAAATTACATTATTAAACATCTGTGTAAAGTTTATTTTCATGTTTTCAAGATCCTAACACTTGCTAATGTGTTCTAAAGACCACTGTGTGCTACTCCCAGTCTGTGTAGGCACTTATTATATTTACTGCAGGATTCCTATAGGTGTTTGAGGAAAACTATAAAAAGAAAAAAATGTTAGTTCCACTTAGTGTTTCTCAACTTCAGAAGCAGGTCTGTGTCCCTGATAATGTTAAATAAAGCAGAAGGAAACAGTATAGCTTTGAAAAGAAAAAAATATGGACATTGAAAGTGGCCAGATACTTCTTTAAGGTATCAAAAACAAAAATTGTCCAATATCCTGGCATATTTTGGGAGGAAATGGGGGAAAAAAAAAGAACAGCAAGAAAAAAGTGAAATTCTGCATAGGTATCCAAAAGGATAGAATTTTCTTGCTGACTTGTATAGATGGAGCATTTCAAAATCTAGTAAATTATACCTAATGGGCTTCTTTATTAATCTTTCCCTTGTTTTGTGGAAGTGCATATAAAAATTTGTGTGTGGCTATTGCAAAACAAGATTCAGTCTTAGCTCTGTGTGGACATTTTATATTGTATAACAAACTAACGTCAGCAAAATCTTCCTGATTATTATGCAATCTTCTGGATTTTTTTTTTTTCCTTTTTGGCAATCTTCTGGAATTTTTCTTTTTTCTTTTTGGCAATCTTCGGGGTTTTCATTAAATTTAGTTCGCAGCTATGGTTAATAGATTTTTTTAAAGTTTAGAACTCACCTTCTAGATTTTTCCTCCCAAAGTTTGTAAGATTGAGGAAAAAGTGCTATGTTTGTTACCTTTTTAATTTTTTCATATGCATAGAATCAAATATTTTAATATAAAACTATGCAGAGCTGTTACTAATCACAAATCTAATAGTCTGGCTCATTTTTTCCCTGTAGCATACAATAGTATATCACTAATTTTGTACATTTATTAATACCTAAGCAGAGCTATTTCGTAGTTTATAGTGTATAATGCCAAAGTTAGAAAATATTCTTTCAGTTGAGGCAGAGTTGGCAGCGCTTGTCAGCAAAATCAATGCTATTTGAACAAATTCAAAAGCAGGACCAGTCTTAAAATCTTGGCATTTCGAAATGCCTTTCCACCAGATCAAATGATTGGTTATCTTTCCATATCTGCTGAAATAAGTCTAAGGAAATGGTGCTTCCTCAGCTTCATAGGAAATCATCAAAGGCAAACACCCACTAATTCTTTCTGTCACTCATGTGTGGGCAGATTCTTTTTGTATGTTGGTTATATGTAGGTTGCAAAATGTAAGTCCAATAATGAAGGGGGGCTTCAGGATTTGCTGTACCTCTTATTCCTCTGACATGCCTTGGTGTGCATGGCATCTTATGCAATCATGTGATTGTATTTGTTCTTGGGGCTGAAATGATCTTCTGAAATAATGACCTATTGTGTAAGAAAGTTTCAAGGATATTGAGCTGGCTATTTCATCTTGTATCCCATGGAAGTTGTGGTTTTACAGATTCCAAGTGTTCTTTAAGCCATGCTCCAGGTTGTTGATGGTTTCTAAAACATTTCTGAACTTTAACTACTTGTTTGATTATAGCTTCAGGTGTTAGGTCTTGCTCCAATAAGTTCAGCCAATGACTTGAGCACCCGTACACTACCAAGGCCTGGTCAGTTTCATTCAGCAGACGCTGCCTGGTTTTCTTCATAGCCTTCACATTATCAGCCACAACTGCTTTGACTTCACAAGAATATTTATCTTGGGACTTTTTGTACAGCATCTGCAACTATTTGCTTGTGCTGAGCTGCATTTTTTTGTAACTGCATCATACTCTACAGCATCAAGGAAGTAGGTTTTACCTGCTGAATGAACACATGTGGCTATAATTGGCTCATTATGAACATTGTTTCACTCACATCATACTAATACTACTCAATATAAGTAGCGATAATACTGTTTCACATGTTAATATAACTAATGCATGGATACCAGGAATGGTCGATTAGGCTAAGATATTGATAATCCATCCATAAAGAGAACTCGACCCCATTGCTGATGTGTCCAGTTCTTGTGTTCCTGGCACCACAGACACCGCCCTCTTCGATGAGCAGGCGTTAATGGCACACACCGTACTGGTCTTCGTGCAAATAGACCACTTTTGTGCAGCCTCCTGGCCACTGTAAAATGCGATAACGGACGTCCAGTTGTCTGCTGCATGTGCCTTGCGATTTCTCCCGCTGTCTGCCGTCTGTCTCTTCTCTCCTGTAGGACAATATACTGGTCGTCCGCCGCCGTGGTTGCTCGTGGATGACCACTGCTAAACTCTCGGACAGCTGTTCCTGTCGTTTGAAATGCTCTCCAAGCTCGTGAAATGATGCTGTGAGCGATCCCGAACTCCTCAGCCACACTAGTCACACTTCGACTTTCTTCCAACTTCCCAATGACACTACCTCGGGTAAAGTCATCCAGATGTCGTCTACTGGATTGCCTGTTGGCCATATCACACGGTGGCAGCAACTCGACGTCATTCAAACCGATGTACACTGTGCAATAGCTTTCACCGAATTGCTGAGCGTACACCGCCCGTGTGCTTTATACTGTTCCGACACTCACTCCCTACGTCATGCTGCACATATGCGCATGCCCTACCGTACCGGACCCTAGTCTATCTCCTGAGTGGTCTCTCGGCTCGTTTTGCCTGCTTGTTCCGCTGTTATGCTAATTCCTCCTCTTCGTCCTTAATTTTTGCACACCATTGTAGTATGATATCATCATCAGGGCTCGACAAATATGTTCTAGATCTAGGAGCCAGCTCCAAAATTTAGGCACCAGGTGAAACAGTCAATAACGCATGGACACATGTTTGGTTATGACGCTGGAATGAAAAGTGGTAAACCATATTTGTTGTCATTTTTTTTTCTTATTACCCAAACCACTTATTGCAAGATAAAGTTCCAATTTGCTTCATAATTTTCTTTTTATGTTCTTTCAATAGACGATCTCAAAAAATTTCAGATTTCGATTTTATTAATACTATTTGCGGAAGTCGTATTTTTTACATATTAATTTAAAGTGCCATTTTTTTCTTCGTATAATCTGTAAACAATAAAATTCAGAAAAAATTTTTTGTTTGTGAGATCCACAAGGGTATAATCCAAAGGCTGTGAAAAAAAAAAATACCACATATAATCCGCTGCAGCATATGATCTGTAGATCGTGAAATTCTGAGAAAAGCATTTTTTCCTTCGCATAATCTGCAGCAGCATGTCGCAGAACATGATATTTAAAAAAAAAAAAAAAGTCCATACCACATGATCATACTGCCCCCAAAATAGCAGTTTAAGGAGAAGATGATGAGACCAAAGAACGGGGGAAAAAAGCTGAATATTTTAACTGGTGAAAAATCAAAACAGACAGCAAGAATGCGTACTACTGTCAGTTTGTCTTTTATTGACTCTGCAACTTCACAGCACCACTGTTTAATTTTTCTTTGTGCTGATATCATTCTCTCTCTGCTTCTTCATTGTCACTTTTCTTGTTTTTCATGCCCTCTGATAAAAACCATCAGTCTGAGGACCATGAGTGCATGATATCAAAGCTTCAACTATTTTAGATAAATGGTGTAACTTTGGGAATATTAATACTTTTGAACACCATGCATCAATTTTTAAAATTTTGGTCACTTCCGTTTTCGGGAATTTCTTTCTTCCTTTAACAAGATTTAACAGCGCTGGAGAGTGGGAACATCGCGGGTGGGGGTCGATTACGGGAAATTCGTCCGACTTCTGGTTTTGGAAATTTTTCTTCTATTTTCAAGCCTGAAATACAAAAAATTATGCCGTGAAATGATACTAAAAAATACTGAACAGAAGTAACATTGCGAGAAAAAAGAAGTTATGATTACGGAAAAAATCTGAACTCCGTCGGCTTTCCGTTTTCGAAAGTTTCGGAAAGACGGAATTCCGTCCTCCTCTTACCACCCCACCCCCCTTCAAATTCTGTTTACTTGTGCATCGATCTCCTGAGTGGCCGGCCAACATAACGAAAAAGACGGAATTTCTCGAATTCGCGGAAGAAGCCTGAAGATTAGGAGGTAATTTTCGCGGCGTCTAACTTTCGTTTCCACAAATTCTTGCTACAGTTTCAAGCTGAAATACGAACATATATGCATAAATGATATTTAACAAGAATACTAGACACAAACGCATAATCGGGAGAAAAAAATTACGATTAGGGCAAATTCTTTTACTCCATTTAACTATTGTTTTCGAAAGCTTTGAAACAAATGCCATCCCCAGACGGAAAATGACCTCCCCCCAAATCTGTTTTTAAACAAAACGAAAATTCGTAGAATCCGTAGTTTTGAGCTTGAGTTCTGTAGTCAGACAACAAAATCCGTAGAAACTAGACATTCCGTAATAATTGGCATGTACGACAGTCGTATAATCTGCACCTATCATGCTAATCGTGAATAGTAATTTCCTACAGAAAACTGCGATTCACAAGACCGCCTCAGAAATCCAAAGATGTAAAAAAGAAATGATCGTCTTATTGAAAAAATAACAACGGTCATTTTGAAGTACTTCTGTGCTACTTTTAAGTAAATAAAGAACTAAAATCGCTAGCTGTTGCAGCATTACCGTAGTTCATTAGTTACACTAAAAAAATCTGTTGAAATTGCGGACAGTCCGCATCGTCTTATTTGTGGATACGTTTTAACTGAATACCGAAAGTAAAAAAAAATTTAACTAACACAATTAGCGCACCAAAACTAGGCAATGCGATTCGCAGAAAGGTTACATGCTACGGAATAGCTTTGTGGCATTCCCGAGAGTAGCGGATTCTCACACCACATAGGCTTCCTTCCGCACGCGCGAATAGTAACAACGCCTTCCTTGCGTCATATTTTCTGTCAATATGCTTCTAAAGTACAAATAAATAAATATATATATATATATATTCTTACAATCTCCCTCGCAGTCTTTTATTTCGCTGTTACGTTACATTTTTTCTGTTACCGCATTTTCAGTGCTTTCCCAATAACAGCACTTCTCCTGACAATTACCTCACAGACTTTTTTAAACGCCACATCGTTTTGTTTTTGTTTTTTTCCCCTTTAGCGGTGCCCGCGTACCTAAATTTATAACTTTTTAATAGATAATCTATGGATTATACAACAGAAATTACAGTATTTACTGCAAATTACGAAATTTCAAGTAAGACGAAAAGTAGGCACCACGGCCCGAATTTTAGGCGCCTGGGCGACCTGGCGCCCGGGATTTGTCGAGCCCTGATCATCATTGTCAACTATTATCAATCCACTGCTAGACGAAGGTCTCCCCAAGTTTCCTCCACAACGGTCTGTCTTGTGCCAGTCTCCTCCATGTCACTCGCGCATACTTTCGAATTTCATCCACCCATCTCCCATGTGGTCTTCTTCTGGGTCTTTTCCTGTCCCTTGGAATCCAATCTAAAATTTCGGCTGTCCATCGATGGTCTGTCCTGGCAGTGTGTCCAGTCCATTGCCATTTCAGGGATTTAACTTTGATCATGATGTCTTCCACTCTTGTCATTTTTCGGATCCACGAGTTCCTCTTCTTATCTCTCCTGGTTACACCAAGCATGCACCTCTCCATGCTGCTTTGAGTTGTCTGCAGCCTTTGTATGTCTCTTTTAGTTAAGGTCCACGTCTCTGCACCATACGTAAGCACTGGAAGGATGCATTGATCAAACACTTTTCTTTTAAGACATAATATTGCTCTTGAAAATTATGCTGTTTCTTCCAAAAGATCTCCAGGCAAGTTTTGTACGCCGATTAATTTCTTCATCAATGTGACCCTCACTTGATATGTGCTGTCCAAGATAAACGTACGTGTCTGTTATCTCCAGCTTTTCTCCATCAATCGATAAATCTTCATTTCATGTAAAAGCATTGAACATCACTTTTGTCTTCTGAAAGTTCATTTTTAATCCCACTTCTTTACTTTTGTCAGCAAGTTCCTGGATCATACTCTGCAGCTCTGATGGGGTAGTTGCAAAAATGACTACGTCTTCAGCAAAACGAAGGTGGGTTAGATAATCTCCATTAATCTTTATCCCTTTGTTTTCCCAGTTCAGTGATTGAAAGACATTTTCCAATGTGGCATTAAAGAGCCTTGGAGATATGGTGTCACCTTGTCTCACTCCCTTTCCAATTTTTATGTGTGTTGTATTTTCAAACAGCCGAATCTTTGCACTTGCATTTTCATAGATGTTATTAATAATATTAATGTATGCATCTTCAATACCGCAGGATTTTCAGAGCCATTGTAACTGCTGATGGTTTCACCGAATCAAAGGCTTTTTCATAATCGATAAAAGCCATGCACAATGGAAGTTCATATTCCCTCGCTCTTTCAATTAGTTCTCTCAGTAGGTGGATATGATCTATTGTGCTGTAGCCACTCCTGAATCCAGCTTTTTCTCTCGGTTGAGCCATGCCCAGTGTCACCTTCAAGCGGTGTGAAAGAACTTTAGTGAAGATTTTATAAACCACTGATAGGAGGCTGATAGGTCTGTAGTTTCTGAGATCCTCAATGTCACCTTTTTTATGTAGCAAGATCATTGTAGCGTTGTTCCAATCCTCAGGAATCTTCCCTTCATTAAGGCATTGAGTGAAAATTTGGGCGAGTACTGTTTCGATTTCTCCACCTTCTTTCTTGTATATCGTACCACATATTAGGTTCTATGCAAATTTGCATTTTGAACTTCTAGTATTGTTTCACTCATTTTCAATCCGTGTTACAGCTTTCCCCTTCAGCTTGTCCTTCACAGTTTGTTCAGCTTCACCAAAAAATGATTCAGACAAAGTTTTCCTGCTAGGGCAGGGCTTGAATTAGAATTTGTGTGTACACCTAAGTTTCTAAATTTGGGTGCACAATTTTTTTTTTCAGGTGCATACTTAAAAAATTATATTACAAGAGCATTAATTTGTTAATGTTAACTACATTTTTTATCAGATATGTTTGTAATTAATAGAAATATTTAATATTAATTTTTCATTTGGAGAAATACGTATATGAAATTTTCATTTACCATCAGACACTGGTCAGCAATCAGAATCATCAGCTATGTCTTTATCAGTTCTGTTCCCAAAAGATTTAGTGTCCACCCTTCTTCTTGTATTTTTCTACCATTGCAGCACAGTATTTTCTGGACAAAATGTATCAAATGTCTCTTCACTTAGATTGATATGCATTAAATCAGTCGGTGTTTCGATGAAGGGAGTATCTCTAGTCATTTTTCACACGTCCCATTAAAGAGAACCCCCTGCTCACACTTAGCTGTATTGATGGGAATCACAAGTCCAATTTGTATCAGACTGAGAATATCTTTATATTTCTCATCATTATCATTTATAACTTTCTGCCACAGTTCTGGAATTTGGTTTTTATGGACATTTTGATTTTTCCATATGTCCTTCACATGTTTCTTTAACATTTTCCACTGGATCATCACTTCAATTTTACTAAAGCCATTTTCTTCCAGTGGAATTTGAAAATGCAACCATAAATTCTCAATTTTGTTCTTCCCCATAGGTCTCATTTTGTTCATTTCTCGGACAGTAATATAGCTCGAATACTACAAATGCAGACAAAAGTGTATCTTTAACAAAAGATTTAAATCTATCTTCAATCTGAGAATTGCACAGTTTGATTATATGTAGTGCTTCTTTCAAGACTTGCTTTTTTGCCAAGCCTAATTCTTCAGCTACAGATGATATAGGCTTTTCTTAATTTTTTTTTTTTTTAATGAAGCAGAGCGAGCTGTTTTTAAGTGCTGATTTGCACTTTCTGACAGATTTACCTTGTAAAACATAATATGCTCTGGTATTACTTGAACACCATTTTCTGTATACCAATCTGAAAATTTTGCAAGATTATTAATATCCGTTAAATCATTAAAATTATTAAGAATAGCTTCAATTTTTGTGTGAGCATATTCTAGACTAGTATCATTTGCTTTTTAAGTACTTTGCTTAAACTAGAAAGTAATTTTACTAATTTTGAAAAAGTGTTCAAGAATAGTGCAAATTGTACAGATTTCATGGTTTTCATAATGCTTGCTGCACGTTCTTTGTTTTTTGCTGAGCCAGTTAATGAAAGAGATTTCAAATGGATAATAAATGGATCATAACACTTCAGCAAGATGTCAATGGCATAATCATGGTGAGGTAACCAATGAACGCCTACTACTTGAACAGGTTTTAGAATTTTTGTTTTCAATGACTCACCAACTGTTTGTAACTCTGCCTAGTTGTTAGGAGAATATTTATATGCAGGGTGATTCATAAAGAAGTATACAGTTTCAACGCACTATAAAACAAGAACAATGCAAGATATTTTGTGTTACCTGTAACAGAATTGTAGGGGAATGTTCCAAGTTTTTTTAGAGACAGTCACAGATGTTCTATGTGTGCACCCTTAGTCACACGACACACATCGAGCCGGTAATCCATTTCCGCCCAAACGCGAGGTAAGATATCTGAATCAAGTGCAGTGATAGTGGCTGTGATACGCTGTTTCAGCTCCGCTAGATCAATAGGAAGGGGAAAGGCGAATACCTTGTCCTTTACGTACCCCCACAGAAAAAAGTCACAAGGTGTTAAGTCAGGACTTCTGGGTGGCCATTGGGTCAGTGGCATGTTGTAGTCCGCTGCTTGTCCAATCCATCGGTGAGGAAGATATTCATCGAGGTAATCTCGCACATCGCCTAACCAGTGCAGTGGTGCACCATCCAATTGGAGAATAAAGTTATCACTGTCGCCCTGCAACTGTGGCAACAACCAAAGACTTAACATATCCAGAAAAGAGCCTCCTGTGACAGTTGCCTCGTGAAAAAGAAGGGGCAGTACACTTTGTTTTTGGACACAGCATAGAACACATTTACCTTAGGGGAATCTTGCACGTGTTGCACTGTAAATCTGAGATTCTCCAAAAGCGAACATTGATTGTGCTTGTTTACCTGACCACTCATGTGAAATGTAGCTTCATCGGTGAAAACTAAGTGATTGGCAAAGTCGTCATTTTCAAAACAGTGCTGCATTTCGGCACAAAATTCAAAGCGCTTTGTCTTGTCAAGGTCAGTGAGATTTTGCAACATCTGCACTTTGTATAGAATCATTTTCAGCTTCCTTCTCAAAATTCTCCAGACAGTGGGTTGTGAAATCTGCACTTCATGACTCACCCTCCACGTTGATTTTCCCGGGCTTCGTTGAATGGCGGTGCAAACACTATCGACAACTTCTTCTGATACATGTGGTCATCCAAGACTTTTAAGTTTGTACAAACAGCCCGTAGTTTCAAATTTTTTATGCCAATCATAGATAGATTTTCTGGTTGAAGGTTCTTTTTCAAATCGTGATCGAAAATGCCGTTGCACAACAGTTGCAGATTTCGTTTTGCTCAATTCAAGAACTCAAAACGCCTTCTCCACTGCAGACGCTGCCATTTTGACTGACTAGTCATGTGACACGCGCGCTATCGCCTACTTCACTTCCCTCAGTAGCGGGACACAAACTTTATGAGTACTCCTACCTAACGCTTTGCAGTTGTGGTCTGTGTCTTCAACTGTTACTGTTTTACAGCATTTGGAAACTGTATACTTCTTTATGAATAAGGGTGTATTACAGTTAAGTCATTCAGTGCAGACTCCATTTGTGTGAAATATTTTGAACTTCAATTTACATCTTTGGCTTCTAGTTCCAGTCGATGATTACAACAATGTATGTCAAGCAGATGACTGCAACTATCACAAAGCAGCCTGTAGACACCACTTTTGGCTCCAAAATTACTGGCCACACCGTGTAATGTCATAATACACATAATTAGACTCGTTTTAGTCTCTTCTAAACTTAGGTTCAAACAATTTGTCATAGCATTTTCCAATGAGTTCTTGATGCTTTTTGTATCAACATGTTGCTCTTGCTCTATAGTTACAAATTTGATGACAGCTCTTCCATTTTCAGGAAATCTAATATAAATTATTTCTTCATTGCATTCACTGTGATCTGTGCTGCCATCTGCCAAAATTGAAAAAAAAAAAGTGCTTTTTTTCAAAAGATGCAACTAAATTTGATTTCATATTCTTACTGATGTAGGAAATGAATATTCTGGCTTGCTTATCATTGTTATAGTTTCACTTACTTCACACCCAACACATCTTAATAATTTAATTTCACTTCTAAATGCTGTAAATGGTATATTTTGTTTGGCTATGTGACAAGTAATCTTAAAGACTGTGTGTAACTGCTTTATTTCTTTTTCTTCTAACTTCAATATGGATCTCTGTATAGAGGTCTGGCAAGTGTAGTTCCTGCTTCCATTGCTTTGAGACATTATTTGGTTTTCTCGTATACTTCAACCATGTGTTTCCTTAAGGAACAGCAACCATTATCACGGTTTGAACATGATGTTTTGTCATATGACTGGCAAAAACAGTACAAAACATTGCTTTCAAGTGTTCATTGTAGGAAAGCCAATCTCGTCCAGTTTTCCAAGTCTCTTGTAAAGCATAAGTTTTAGTTTTAGTGCAAATTATTTGGTATATAAATAAGTTTTGAGGGATTTGAGGTGAACAAAACACGTTGTTGGAGAAAAGAAACAATATTTTAATATTAATCGAAGTAGGCACCCTCTGAAGCTACAACTTTACCTCATCTTTCGGTCAGTGAATGTATGCCCCGAAGGAAGAATTCTGGTTCTTTGGAAAAGATCCATTTGTCCAGCCAATTTTTGACGTCTTCATAAGAACTAAACCGTTCTCCAGAAAGTGCTGACTTCATCGACCGGAACAAATGGTAATCCGATGACGCAATATCTGGCGAATATGGCGGGTGGAGTAGAACTTCCCAGTCGGATCCTTCTAAGTACTTTTTCACAGGTCGAGGAACATGTGGTCTTGCGTTGTCATGCTGTAAGATGACTTTGTTGTGTCTATTCTACCATTCCGGCCGTTTTTGCGTGAGAGCTCGTTTTAAACGCATTAATTGGTTTCGATACCGATCACTAGTAATAGTTTCAGACGGTTTCAGCAGTTCATAGTGGATCACACCCTTCTGGTCCCACCAGATACACAGCATTACCTTTGAACCATGGATATTGCATTTTGGCATTGAAGGACCTGGCTTCACCCATGCTTTCTGCTGTTTAGGGTTATCGTACCATATCCATTTCTCATCGGCAGTAATAATACGATGCAAAAAACCTTTTCTTTTTTGCCTTTCAAGCAGCAATTCACAAATGGTTTTTCGACGTTCAAGGTCTCTTTCCCTCAAAGCATGTGGAACCCAATTCCCTTCTTTTTGCACCATTCCCATGGCAGCTAAACATTGTGAAATGAATGATTGACTAACATTTAATGCTGCTGCTAGTTCTTTTTGGGTCGAGCACGGATCCTCGTCGAGTAAAGCTTCCAATGCGGTATCAACAATTTTTTTGGGTGGTCCAGAACGTTCTTTATCACTGACATCGAAATCGTTCCTTTTGATTCGTCTAAACCCATACTCACATGTTTTTATGGATGGGGAATGTTCACCATAGATTTGTGACATTAAGCGATAGCTGTCGGCAGCACTTTTCGTGACAAAGTAATGCACTAACATTTCCCGCAAATGCTGTTTTGTTGGGACGAAAGTTGCCATTTTTCATCAAGTAAAACAAATACGTCTTCGCCCCTCAATCGAACGTTGTATACTGACTCTGACAGCTGGCTCTCGTACTACGATATCGCAGTGTTTCCACCTTAAAATACATGCGAGCAGTAATAAGTACCAAACCAAACGGAAATCCCTCAAAACTTATTTATTTACCCAATACTTTTACCACTTTATTTTTCTCAAACATTGTTTCTTTGGGCTTTTTTTTTTTTTTTATCTGCAATTTCAAAATTTTCTTTGGTTTTATTTTCATCAACAATTTCCATTATTTCTTTAGTCTTTTTTTCTTTCTCAGCAATTATTTCTTCTCTATTATCCTTTTCTGCTATTACTTTATTCACTTCATCATCTCCCCATATTCCTTTCTTCTGTTTGTCAAGTATTAAGGAATCACTTTGGTCCACAGCTGCTGTCTTAGGGATTTTGCTCTCATTTTTACAAAAATATTTATGTAAAGTATTTTTCAAGCCAGATGATGCAGGATGCATCTTTGGTGGCATTTTATAAAAGTGTTTTGATAATTCATCCAATGGATACAGATTAAAATCAAAAAGGGAAGACCAGGCACCAACCAAAAGTTCCAATGACAGCACACAGCTTTAGGTCTACACTGTAGCATTGGAACGGAGAGAGGTTTTTCTATTGTTTAGACTAGGAATGAGCAAAAAACCTTGTTGTTTTGCGACCCATAATCAATGTTTTAACTTCAGTCTGCCACCCGGGTGTCTAAGCTATGGCTTATGACCATTCGTCTGTAAGGGGTCCGGGTTCGAATCCCGGTGAAGCATAGATGTTGTGTTTGTCTTACGGCACTGGCTCTCTCCCTTCCCTGGAACCAGTGGCCCTAAATTAGGGACGGACAACTGCTTATAGCCCATTGAGTTGCTCACGGTGGTCGTTAAACCTCCAATAAAAAAGCACCAAAAAAACTTCAATGTTATAGGTGCTGATGCATCAAAAAGACATCCATAGTTTCATGACCAATGTTTGTAACTGCGAAAGAATATTTTCTGCATGACACAAATGAATTTATCTTTGTTGCATTCTTATAAAGAGGAAGGGAATATCTTTTTATTCCATGAATTGGCAATTTCTTCGCTGTTTTTTTTATGTTTCCTCGGCACAAATTGAGTTCTTTTCCTCGATGTTACAGGAACTGATGCATCAGAAAATCGAGTTTCCACTGATACATAGTGTTTTAACAAATATTATTAGTTACTCGATGTTGAGTTGGTAAGTAATTGCCAATAAATTGAACAGAAATTTTATCCATTGATGTGCCCATTACTTTAGCAGATGGAAAAGATGAATTCTTCGGCTTATTAATAAAACATCGAGGTTCCACCTATACTTTGGTGTTTCAACGAATATTGTTGATTA
This sequence comes from Macrothele yani, assembly GCA_039090855.1. Taxonomy (NCBI): domain Eukaryota; kingdom Metazoa; phylum Arthropoda; class Arachnida; order Araneae; family Macrothelidae; genus Macrothele; species Macrothele yani. The sequence goes on from CM077012.1 coordinate 65,494,651, forward strand.
CAAGATGTTAAATTATGAGTAATCACTGATACATTGAACAGTGATTTTACCTACTGATGTGCCCATTACTGTTGCAGATGGAAAAGATCTAAATTATTAGGCTTTTCAACAAACATCGAGGTTTTCCCTGATACTATCGATGTTTTGGGAATGAGTAACCACCGATGCCTACCCTCGATGTTTTTCAGTGATGTGCCCATCCCTAATTTACACCCCATTGCACATGTGTGGTGCAGCTGTCGGACTCAGAGTGCTCACGTGATCTAAATTCACCCTTCCCCAGAGTTGGATCGCTGCAACACAGCCTTTGCCTTCGGAACTGTTTCGATCATCGGAAAGTTCGGGGAGGGTGATGTAATAAGCCTTCTTATATTCAAGCGACATGAGCCCACAACAACATTTTGTTCAAACATCAAAACATACCTGCCAACTCTTCCGGATTTTGCGGAAGTTTTTCGATTTTTGTATACAGTCTTCCGATTTTCCGGCCAGAAGAACCTTTTTTACGTATTTTGAAATTTTCTGTATTTTTTGCTAATATCTCTATAAATAAAATATATAACTATAAAAAAGGAATTTGCTTTAATAATCTAAAGCAACTTATGGGATTTTACTAGGAAATTTTTTCATTAATAGCAAATTTTCGGAGAAAACTCTTCTCCTTCTTCAGACTGTCTTGTTGTTGTCACTTTTTACTTGTCACTATCACAGTTACGGTTAACCTTGACGGTTTAGGTTATTTTTCAACAAATCCTGCCAGATGTTAGGCAGGGAAAATCCTTTGCAGTCATTGATGATGGAATTTTGATTTTTCTCAATCTCTATTCCTTCTTTCAGTTTTCTTTTTTGGAAATTGCTTTGGAAACTGATTACTTTAAGGGAATTTCAATCCATGCTGTGCCCAGTTTCTCTAACATGCCTATCTAATCCAGTCTTGTTGGAGCAATTTTTTATAGCTGCTTTATGCTCAGCTATACGAGTTTCTAGTTGCTTTAGATTATTAATTCAATTAAACTAGGAAGCCATTTCTCAACATGAGCTTTATTCAAAGGAATTTGCTATAAATATTGAGTTATTTGCCTGTTCTGTATTTTATTTAAAAAAAAAAATTGAGTAAAACGTAATCTACAACATGTAATAACGTACAGAGGAGATAATTTTAACATCGGCCGTCTTTTTCTTTTCATGCCGCATGGCTAATACGCAGCTAGCTGACTGGCTCGTCCTCCATCCATTGTTCTCGTCATATTTTGTTATTTTGTATGTGGTGTAGCAGCCAGCAAAGCTAGATAGATGGCATTGGGGAGGGATGGGGGGGGGGGGGCTGCCAGTGTAACAGTTAAACCTATGGTAATGCACCTTTAAAATAAGTAGGGGAAGGCAAGGAATTTTGTGAATTTTAGTTTTATTCTTCACGTCACCTTTAGTTTTCTTAATGTTCAAATTTAAGCTGAAGAAAGCAACCAGATCTTTATTGTTTGATGACAATGACTGCTTGGCACTTACTTTTTTTTTTACGTGCACAAATGAATTGACAATCATGAGCCTGAATTGGCAATCTGGCAATACTGCAGCGCTCTGTTGGTTTGTAAATCCATGCATGGCGAGTTAGCTATTATTGTCTCACTGTTTATGCTCGTGTTAGTATTTTGCGATTATCTTTTGTTTTGTTCTGTTGTTGTTCATGTTCTGTTAGGAATATTGGTAATTCCTCATAGCAATGCAGAGTGTGAGAGAATTTTTTCTCTGGTTAAAAAAATCGAACAATGTTTCGGTCCTCAATGTCAAATAAGTGCTTTGAACCTTCTTGTAGTGAAATGTTAGGAAAATGTGCCTTGTTATGAAACCGAGTTTTCAAAAGATTTTTTTGAAAAAAAACAAAACAGGCCACTAAACAATTTAGCAAAATGTTAAATTATATTCTGTTTCTTGACTGTATTATTCATCTGAAATATCTTTGAATTAAATAAAGTTCCATTATCACATAAATTGAAACCGACTGATGTTGGAAAAATGTCTGTGTTTTATATAACTTAATGAAAACATACTATAATTAAAATATATTAATAGAAAAAAAACACTTCAAATAAAGGTAAGTGCCTTTTTTAAACAGTTACCATAAAAAATATTTTATAACAAACTAATGTCAGAAAAATCTTCCTGATTATTATGCAATCTTCTGGAGGGTTTTTTTGGCAATCTTCTCGATTTTCATTAAATTTAGTGGGCAGCTATGATCAAAATGACGTATGACATAAAACACTGAACAGTTTTTTTTTTTAAATAAAAGTTAGGTGTACTGCATTGCATGCACCTTGCAGAAAAGAATTGGATGCACAATTTAATTTTCACATGTACCTGGGTAATTTTAAGCCTTGTGCTAGGGGCATGGTAGCCAAGTTGCAATGCTGAAAGTAGATCTTGAAAGGTTGACTGATGATACAGTACTAAAGGTCATAGAAAAAACTAGCTGCTAATAAATCTATTTCATGGGTAGCACCAGAACTATTTTTCATGACGAAAGAAACAATTTTTGTGTTGTTATTTTTTATGTAAGCACAATTTCAGGTTCTGTTGATTTAATCAGTTCGGTTAATTCTACGCTATGGTAATAGTTCCTTTTGCAGGCTTTGGTTCTTCAGTTTTCTTACATTGAGCTACATGGCGCTTCATTCTACCTACATGATTAACTTTAATACCTCCACAATTAATGTGTTTTGCATATTGCTTTCTTTCTGTACTTTTTCAAAATGCTGCCAAACCATATCTGTTGGCCTTTCCATTATGATTCATCTTTACAATTTGGGTACTTATACACTTAGTGTAAAACTTATGTATTCACGGAAAATATACGAGGATAGATAAAAAAAAAAGGGTTACAAGCAGCAGCATTGGAAAAGTAATTAGTGTAGAGGGTACATTTGTTGCCCAGAGTGGAGACAGATGGCACTAGTTGTCTGACAGCGGTTGTTTGGGAAGTTAGTGCAAGTTCGCAGATGCGTGAGAGCGATTGAAATGGCAAGACGTTTAGAAAAGTGGTCCTGCTTGGAATTCGGTTCTTATGGGCAAAGAATGTGTCCGCATGTGCAATTCACAGTCAAATAGTGGAAGTTTATGGTGAAGAAGCAATCAGCCGACAACATGTAGCGAAATGGTGTCGCTCTTTTCAATCGGGCAGAGAGGATGTGGAAAACCGCAACAGGGCAGCGAGCGGTTGTCCAAGTTCGTCAACGACAGAAATCAACACGGCACGAGTTGACGAAATGATTCAAAATGATCGACGAGTAACTGTGCGTGCAATGGTGTCATAGCTGGGACTCATCTATGGTACTGTTCAGCGTATCGTTTCTGATGTTTTGGGATATTCCAAGGTTTGTGCCCACTGGGTACCACGTGCGTTATCTGAGGAGCAGAAAGCCACACGAATGATGTGCAGCCTCACGTTTCTGCAGCATTACCATGCCGACGGCCAGCAGTTCATTGATCACATCGTTACTGGGGACGAAACTTGGCTTCATCACTTCGTCCCCACAACCAAAAGAGCCAGTATGGAGTGGAAACACGCTGGATCACCAACGAAAAAGAAGTTTAAGGTTACACCCTCTGCTGGTAAAGTTATGGCAACCATATTCTGGGATGCATGCAGTGTTATCCTTATCGAGTATATGGAGTGTGGCCATACCGTTAATGCCGATCGTTATTGTGCCACTTTGACAAGGTTACGTGAAGCCATCCGACACAAACGACCTGGCATGTTGAGTGATGGTGTCATCTTCCTGCATGACAATGCCAGGTCCCTTACTGCACACAAAACTCAAGAATTGCTGCAAAAGTTCAAGTGGGAAGTCTGGAGCCACCCCCTATACAGCCCAAATTTGGCACCCATTTACTACTTCCTTTTTCCGAAATTGAAGGAACACTTATCTGGAAGAAGGTTCTCTTCCGACAGTGATGTGAAAACAGCTGCCGAGAACTGGATCAATGGGCAGGGACGTGATTTCTACTGAGCCGGGTTAAACAAGTTGGTCATGCGTTCCAATAAATGCCTGAACAGATTTGGTGATTATGTGGAAAAGTGATTGGCAAGTATGCCTCATAATTCCCTTTTGAATTTTCTGTCTATTGTTAATCAATCATTTTTTATGACCCTTGTAACCTTTTTTTTTTTTTTGGATCTATCCTCGTAGTAGCAAAGTTTTGTAACTTATTCACAGGGTCTAGGAAAGAAATACAATGCAGACAAGCAATGGAGAACCATTTGAATTAGTCTACATTTTGAGGTTACTCACCTTTATCCCAAATATCCTTTAGGAGGTTTTCATCTCTTACCCACATTTCCAACACGTAATTTTCAGTAGTCACATCGTGGTTCAAGGCCCAAAAACGCACATCACACTCACGCAAAACTTCGTTTTTCCCCCAATAACTAAATGCTGATTCAAAATAATCAACTACAATGACACATAATTCAACTCCCTAAAAACGCCTATCTAATTAAAACCTCAATAAAACTTATATTACACATTTCCTAAACCATCTAAGTTAAAACTGCAACCCATAATTATTTACAACTGCACACCAGTAATTAATTGAAACAAACCAAACCTGACACAACCACTATCCTCATTAATCTCGGACCTCTCCCCACTCAGCAACAAGCGTACTTTCCTAGGACTTTCAGCCTCTGCCCAGGCCATTTTCAAGGAGTGGATGCAACAGATGAACCTTCGTCGCCACCCTCAAACGTAGCGAATGTTCTAGGTATTGCTCAGCATCGTCTCATCATCGTTATTCACCGCTCAGCGCAGTGGCGCCATCTATTAGCTGACCCATTAGTCTTCTTTTTCTCTTCGTACTAGTAAATATACGTTCGACAGCCAGCTGGATTTGATTCTTGAAAATTAATCTTCTTCTATTCAACCATAATTTTTATTTTTTTAAATAGTATGTTACATCATTTTTTTCTTTCTTTTTCCCCCTCTGTTTTTCTCTATTGCTCTCCATTCTGATCAGACCTTTCCAATATGCATTTAAGCTATTAGGATCATTAATATTACATAACATGTGTCTGTTTTTTTCAATCAATATTGTCTCTACTAGTCTTAAATGCCTTTCCGTACAACAGTTTTTAATAATTTTTATTTCATCAAACGTAGATGTCTAAATAGCACGTTAATAATTAAGCAGCTATGTGACTTTTTTTTTTTTTTTGACATTTGCAATGCTGTATGAACACTTGAATTAGAATGAATCATGTCTTAGGGCAGGAAACAATACATCTATCCATTTCTTTGGGCACATTCCAGACTGAATTATAGAAGGATACATTGTGAACTTAAAGAAATATACAACAGGATACGTAGCTTGGTATTTATGACTTAATGCAAAATTGAAACTATTGTCTGGCTATTGGTTATTCATTGCATAAGATTAAACACCCTGCAAACATTGCTGAGAAAAGTATGGAGAAATGTTTATTTTTTTGGCAGAAACAAACTCTGTGTGTGTGTGTCACCCTCTGACAACATAAACAGTAGTAAAAAGTTTGACTTTTTGTTTTCTTTACTGGCTGTGGGCTTTCCATACCTGCCAAGTATTCTGGATTCCCCGGAAGTTTTATGGATTTTTGGGTAGTTTTATGGCCGGAAGATGGTTTTTTCCGAATTTTTGCCAAGATGGCTCATTAATTAATTTTTTTTTATTGATGGAAATTGATATTGTTGTTTAGTGTAAACTCCTGCTTTTGTTTTTTATGATCTCATAGCGATTGAACCTTATGTTATCTCACGTTTCTAGCAGTAAGCTATATTTATTTATAGATCACACAAACCCCCTCTCACTAATCCTTCCAAACACCCTCTCTCTCAGTGTTGGAATAGCTGCGCTAATTGCACCAAAGTGTGAAATTCTTTTAATTCTGCGCTGTGCAGAGTTTGCCAAAATGCGTAATTACGCGTTTAGTGCGCATTGGAATTTTACCAACGCGTAAGAATATGCATCAAATAATCTTACCACTGTGTCAAAATATGCGTCGGGACGGTATTTCGTCTTTCAGAAATGGAAGTAAACAAAATGATTTTTTTTCCTGTAATCATAATTTTGTTTTCCTGCAATGTTGCCTTTTTTCAGTATTGTTGTTATATACATCATTTTATTCCAAAAATATTTGTATTTCAGTTTGAAAATGGAGGAAAAGTTCTGAAAACGGAAATTCGATAAATTCCCCTGTAATCTTTAGGCATGAGCGTGCAACGTTTTTGAGGAATTTCTCATGTTCCTTCATAATTTGAGTTATCCTCGAGATCGATGCCTAACTGGACAGAAATTTTGGGGCAATTGGTAGTGGTGGAGGATGTTTTCCGCCTGAAACTTTTGAAAACGGAAGTTTCATCTTTCAAAAAGTTTCGTCTTTTTCTTACTGTTCATCATTTCGTCTTTTTTGAAAACGGAAGTTAGACGCAGTAAGGATTTCTCCCATAATCATAATTTTATTTTTCATGCAATGTTTCCTCTGCCTAGTATTGTTGTTAATTATCATTTCATAAATATTTATATTTCAACTTGAAAATGTGTGGAAAAAGACGGAAATCGGGTGTAGCAAAGATTTCTTCCGTAACTGTAATTTTTTTCCCCAACGATGTTCTGATCATGTATCCTGTATTCTTAAATACCCCCCCCCCCAAAAAAAAAAAAAAAGGTTTGCATTTTAGCTTGATAAAAGGAGAGAGGTGTGAAAACAAATGTGACGAAGCAAAAAAAATGTAAGAACTGATGGTGTAACTTTGAGAATATGCACACTGCATATTCTCAGTTACACTATTCATCTTTTATCTAAAATAGTGAAAGCTATCATGCATTCTTGATGGATGAAATTGTAATCCAAGGGCATAAAAAAAAAAAAAGGCCACTGTCTTGTAATAGCTTAAATGAAATAAAGTTATTACTAAAGTTGCGTCATTCAATTTAAAAAAGTATGGAACCTTGAAAATAATCGCAGTTTCTGAACTCCATCTATGACTGACTGATACAGAAAAATAATTGAAAACAAATATTATTAAACATACTGCTAGCACATCCCATACATTACCACCCTCCCCTAATATAATAGATAATCATGAATTAACAGTTTTGGTACTGTCGCAAATCTTCTTGATTTTAAGGTAAATCTTCTTGCTTTTAGGGATAATCTTGATTTTATGGTAAATCTTGATTTTTGCAAGCAATCTTCTTGATTTTCGAAAAATTTTGGTTGGCAGGTATGTATATACACTATCTACCAACAAGTAATTGGACACTTCTGCAATCGACGATATCTGTGGTCCTGATACACGCCACGGCCGCTGCCGTTAAATATCGTGTGGGGAAACAACAACACAATCAGTCGCATGCAAGATGCCACACAGTTAGGAGCTCTCCGATTTCGAGAAAGGTGTAATTGTCGGGTATCACAGAAATCGCCGATCCATACGTGACATATCCAGCGAGTTGAAGTACCCAAAATTGACAGTGGCCTACGTGATTGGCAAGTGGAAGATGAGAGGTGACTGTCGGAATGTGCCCCGACCCGGCAGACCCAAAAAACTGGGAGTTAGAGACCGACGGGTGCTGGCCAAAGAAATTCGGAAGAACTGCACTGAATCGATTGGCCACATCCGCGAGGAGTTTCAACAGGCATCCGGGAGTGTTCTTTCGATGAATACCATTCATAAGGAAGCCCATCTGCTCGATTACCATGGACATGCTGCTGCCCACAAGCCTTTGATCACCATGTCCAATGGCGCTGCTCGGCTAACGTGGTGCAAAGAGCGTCTACAGTGGACCGTTGAACAGTGGAAACAGGTTCTCTTTAGCGACAAATTAAGGTTCACCCTCCACCGTTCGAATGGCAGGGTCTGGGTTTGGCATCTGCCTGGAAAACGGCTCCTGCTGGAATGTATTGTGCGAAGTGTGAAGTTCGGCGGCGGTGGAATTATGCTATGGGGGTGTTTCTCCTGGTATGGCACGGGACCCTTGGTCGCAATTCCTGGTAGACTCAACGCCGAGACCTACTGCACCATTTTGGATGACCATGCGCTTCCTACGTTGTGGCAGTTTTACGGGGTGGACCCATGTTACTTTCAGGATGCCGATGCCACCTGTCGTGTTGTGAGGTCCACCATGGCTTGGTATTGGTGACAATGGGGTTAATCGAATGGACTGGCCTGCGCAGAGCCCAGACCTTAACCCTATCGAGCACCTCTGGGACGAGTTGGAGCGTCGATTTAAGGGGTGCCCCCACTGTCCGAAATCGGTGAAGGAACTCACCTGTCTTCTCCAAGCCGAGTGGAAGAAAATACCGCTAGCCGTCGTACAACGCCTGGTTGAGAGTATGCCCCGTAGGGTCGTAGCTGTAATCACCGCTTGTGGAGGCTCCACCAACTATGGAAGGTGAATAAACTTCGCTTTCCTTTGCTATGACAGGTGTCCAATTACATGTTGGTAGATAGTGTATAACAGAATATATAATATACATGGTATATTACTATCATTTCCAATGTCTACATGATCATTACTCTTACACTGCTGTCTAAATCATCAGCTGATCAGGCCCCCAATTCAACATAATTGCTGCAGGAAATAAGAGCACAATGTGTATCGCATAGAACATCCTTTAAAGAAGGAAGTTGAAAGTGTAATCGATTAACTAAACACGAACACACACACACAAATTGAATTTCAAAGTATTTACTATTGTTTATGCTTCCAGATTATTATTTTTTTAAATTAAAAAGCATTTAAGGAATGATATTTAAATTCCGAATAAAATAAAATCTTTCTTTTTTTCTTATCAGGGGAAAGCTAGTTTGACTAAATTTTATATAAAAAAAATTAATATGTAGGCTTCTCTTTGCCTTGCAGACAGTTTTTAGCTTTTCCTTTCAGCATTGCAGACCTCTGAAAAAAATTCTGCTTCACGGCTCATGAAAACTGATGATGTGTCATTGTGTAAATTGAAGTCATACATCAAAAAACAATAGGACAATTTTAGGCTTTGATTATCTGAAAGTGCCACAGCACAACTCATTTCCGTGTTTAAGAACATAGGCTGACAATTACTACAAAAAGTTTTCTTTCCTTATTATTAACTATGTCAACAAAATAGTTTCCATATCGTCTACTGTTTCGCACGTTACTAGAAATTCAAGCACGGGAAAAACGTCCATATAATAAAAAAATTTCATTTCAACTTGTCACTAATATTCCTTTTTGATGTTCCTTATAATAGTTTAGAATTTTATTATGAAGATTACAAATTTATATGAAAAAATGTTTTTATATGTGCAGTCATATGCATCATAAGTTGTCGTAGTCCTCCAATACGTAGAGACAATATGTATTAAATGATTATAATAATTTTTTTATTATATGGACGTTTTTCCCGTGCTCGAATTTCTAGTAACGTGCGAAACAGTAGATGATATGGAAACTATTTTGTTGACATATAGTTAATAATTTCTGAAACCACGTAATGTTTTCGACAAATGTTGAATTAATATAGTTTTCTTTCCTTTTTTGCCCCCTTTAGTGGATTTGAGTGATTTTGGATAGTAACTGTTCATTTGTTGTAAAAGAGTGTGTTATGTTGTGTAATATGTCATAACAAATAACATTGACTAATCTATTTTTAGAGAAATTGGTATGTTTAACGCAAAATTTCTGTAGTTTTCATGATTTCTGTTGAATGTTTTATAATTTTAATATTTTATGTTTTATGACACTATATGTTATTTTATTGTTTTTAAATAAAATCTTCATGTTCTGTGGCCTTATTAAGGCTTTTGTACCATTAAATAATACAATAACCACCTAATTCTCTTTTATATACTTTAAGTCGTATCCCATCCTGCACCTTTTCAAGATCAGCCTCTAGCTTTTCAACAGCAACGTGTGCCTAAGCAATATCCATCACAGTCTATTCATTCTGGTAGTACATTCCCAGTATTCAATAGTCAAAGTGTTCCTCGAGTTCCTGTGTCTGGCAGTGGTCCACCATCATCATTTTCTGCTGCTCACCCTGGAATTAACAAAGAAAACAAGCAGAGCCCAGGAAAATGGCAATCTGTCAAGGTAAATTTTACTTCCATTAAATTTTGTTTTTCACTTGTGTAACCATGTAATTGTACAGTTATGTAGTGTGTATATTTTGAAAATTCAAACTATGTTAATTATATAGATAGTGGTAATTCTGTTGCTTGTCAAAGTGCATATGTTTCACATTTCGATTTCCATTCTGCTGTTATCTGCTCAGTGAAATCACCTGAAAATATGAGGCTTTCCATGGTTTGCTTAAACCCTACGGATCCATCAGTGTAGTTTTTTGTGTTATTTGCTGGAAATGAAACAAGACTGGGTAGAAACACCTTTTAAGTCAGTAAAAACTGCACTACTATCAGTCTCAAAAACAGGGTTTCAGACATATGTCTTCAATAAATGCAAGTAGGTGTTTGAGCAGACAAAAGCAGACTGCAGTGAGATACAATGTGTGCAGTTTATGTGGCCAGAATGGTTATTTATTTATTTATTTTGATCTTGTCTGAAATTTGCATGCATTTCTTTTAGCATTTCCAGCCTTACAGTTTGAATAATTTTGTTGTAAATATCTGCAAAAAAATCTGGTTCGTTTTTCCTCTCCTAGATAAATGTCAGTGCTGCCTTTGCATTGTGCACACTGTCTCACCAAAAAGGGGCTTTGATGAGGGAGACCAACCAACAACAGTATAAATTATAACAAGATTAGAGTAAATGCTATCCCTATACTTACCAACCCACATGGCCAGCATTATGAGTTATAGCCAACTTCCCCAAATGGCTTCTCAGCTCCAAACTTTGCCTTCAGTTTGGCAGCTGGAATGTACTAGGTCAAGGTAGCAGCCTGTGTGACATGAAAGCAGAGAGTGCCAAGACTAATTGGAAGTGTAAACTCTAGGCTATGCTCTGATGTTGGCCCTGGTTACACAGAATGGACAAGCCCTATTTTCTGATTCAAGATTCCTTAAATTGGAGAAACAACTGTAGAAGATCAAGTGAAACATTGTTGAAGTAAAAATAAAAGTAGAGAAAGTGTCAGAACTAGAAAAACAGTGGGGTTAGATTTATAATTAGCGTAAAACTTGGGGACAATAATCTGGAGGTTGAAAGTGTCTCATACAGAACTGCATGATTCATTCAAGTCTTAAAGAGATGCCAAGTTCAGATAATTGAAGCCTACATGCCCATAAGTCATACTGATTTAGAAATCAGTGATTTTTTATTAGGAAATTTGACGTCTGATGGCAAGAATAAGCAACACTTAAAGATCATCATGCATGGGCAATTAACATGCAAAAACAGAGCAACAGCAATATAATGAAACTTTTGGCAGCTAAATTGGATCACTGCAACAGAAATAAGCGTGGAAAGGTTTTTCATCATGAACTTTAAAAAAAAAAAACCACACGGGCGCGCGCGCACACACACACACACACACACACACACACACACACACACACACACACACACACACACACACACCAGCTGCACAGGAAATAGCCATGGAGGCACTTAAATGGGGTGACATGGGAATTTTATTTTATTATTCGTAATAAGAAACTTGTCATTGAAGACTGCAGCATTCTTAACAAGTTCAACACAAGAAGTGACACTGAATGGTGAGATATAAGAAGCATCTTGTCACAAAACTTGAATGATAGAAGCTTAAAAAGCAAATTAAAAGTATTGATAGTGCAAGCTTAAAAAAAAAAAAAAAAAAAAAGGCTGACACATAAAACATTAAAATTGGAACTGCAAAACTGATTCTCTGTATGTAGTAGAAGGTCTAACAACTGACGCAAATATCTTCAAAGTAAACAGAAAAATTACAGAGTCGTATGTAAACAGTTGCAAATATTGGTAGTACTAAGAACAAAAACCATGTGAAGAAAATAAACAAAAATACTGATTCAAAAAGAAGGAATCGGGGAGGGGGTTTAAAAAAAAACTTTCAAAGTAGAATATATAAAATTATGTAAGACGGTGTGAAAAATTATTGCTGAAGATAAAGAAATTCAATGGTAAACTAGTTGAAGAAGGCAATTGAGAATAACCATAGATAGCCTGAAGATAAAGAGTCATCTAGGAAATGAAAGAAAACAGATTATGGCACTTACAAAAGAAGATGGTACTGTAATAAGAAATAGAGACAAAATGTTGAAGACTTCTACACAGAACTACATGAAAGGGGGGGATGCATCTATTACGGATATAAATACAGAGCCTCTATAGTGCCACAAGTACTCTTGGCAAAAGTTGCCCATGTAATTAAGAATATGAAAGATCTCTAGGGGAAGGTTGAATTACCATGGACATTGTACAGGACACCAATAAAGAAATAGAAACCACACTTGCTCAAGTTCTCATTTGATGCCACAACAAAAGGAAGACTCTTGATGAATGCTACAATGATCCTGTTATGTAATAGAGGGGACCTCAAGAATCTTAGGAACCACTAAAGTACTGTCACATGACTTTAATAAAAATCCTGGACAGGCTCAACCAAGAGAACAAGCTAGATCCAGGAGTGGCTACACTCCCACAGGAGCATTTTTTCTTCAGATAACATCCTGAAAATTATGAAGAATTTTTATCTTCGCATATATTTTTCAAGTTTTCTGAGGAAATGGTTACATGGTAAAAGTTCAGTGTGGCATTTCTATGCTCACAAAACAATCTGCTTCATTGAGAGTGCAAAGGTAGCAGTTCTTCATAATTTCCTTGTTATGAATTCAAGCTAAAAAGATTTGAAAATTACCTGTAGAATTTTGTGAGGCTATAATGGATAGAAACTAATCAAGCTATATTGTAAGAGGTAAAAGCCTGTGATTTAATTTTGTTACTGAAAGATAAATCATACTAAATATGCTGTCAAGGTCATATTTCTTTGACATTTGTATTTTGGTTTAGCTGATCCCAGCTATATTTAGGTTGAATTTTCTATTTCTTTAATTAGTTTGACTTCTTTTTCTACCTGACTATGACATGCCATTTTCCTGCCTCTTGATACATACCTGTTAATCTCTTAAAACTAGTAGTGCTTCTACTTCATGATAAGAGCCGAATTTCCATTTTGTAGTTGTCCTCACCCCTGTATTGTTCTTCAAGAAGTAGCCTTTCACTGTGGTTCCTCTGTGGGAAGAGACAGGGTTCATACGGTCCTTAAAAGTCCTTAAGAACTCCTTAATTTCCATTTGCCTTTTTAAGGGCCTTTAAAAAGTCCTTAAGAACTCCTTAATTTCCATTTACCTTTTTTAAGGGCCCTTAAGAACTCCTTAATTTCTGTTCTGTTTTTAAGGGCTCTTAAAAAGTCCTTGTAAACACCATAATTATATTATATTCGGTCGTTAAAAAGGTCATAATTTTTTTTTTTTTTACCAAAGAAATGCGCGCGTTACGCAGGCCAGCTGGTTTCATTATCGTACTGATGATGGTTTTATGTCATTAGATCCACTAGATCGCATGTCACAAAAGTTTACCCATGTTCTGTATTCCTTTTGGGGACGTTCTTTTGTCTTTTTAAACGTTCGGAAACGGAAGTTAAAAAGTGCAGATTTTTCCCGTAAACATTTTTTTTTCTTTTCTCGCGCGATGTTGCTTCTGTTCAGTATTGTTAAATATAATTTCATTGCATAATTTCAGCTTGAAATTGTAGGCAACGATTTCCGAAAACGGAAGTTAACCCGCACGAAAATTTCCCCGTAATCTTTGGCGACTAGATTCTCACGTTGATTCGTGAAATTCCGTCTTTTTTGTTATCATTTGGACCATGTACAAAATCGATGCATAACTGAACTGAAATTTTGGGAGGATTGGTGGTGGTGGTGGGAGGGGGGGGGGTAGGGTGTTTTCTCCGTCGGAGGACGGAATTTCGTCCTTCGAAAACGGAAAGTAGACGGAGGTAAGATTTCTCTGGTAATCGTAATTTTCTTTTCTCGCGATGTTTCCTCTACCCAGTATTGTTAGATATCATTTTATTCCATAAATATTTGTATTTCAGCTTGAAAATGTTGGATAAATTTCCGAAAACTGAAGTCAGAAGGAGCAAAGATTTCTTCCGTAATTGTATCGCCCCCTCTCCTTCCCAGCGATGTTTCCATTCCTATGTAGTTGTTAAATGTCTTCACCCTTAAAATGTGTGTGCATTTTAGCTTGATAAAGGTGAGGGGAAATTTCCAAAAACAGAAGTGACGAATTTTGGAAATTTGTAAGAATTGATGCATGGTGTTAAAAAAAAAGTATTCATTCTCTGAAAATTACACCATTTATCTAAAATAGTTAAAACTCTGATATCAGAATTCATGGTTCTCAGGCTGATAGTTCTTTAAGCATGATGGATAAAATTGTCATCTGAGCGAATAAAAAAAAAAAAAAAACGAAAAAAGAAAGAAAAGTAACAAAGAAAAATGGTAAAGGGAAAACTAAGAGGAGAAAAAAAAAATAAACAGTGGATGCTGTGCAGTGGCAGAGTCAACAAAAGACAAATATGGCCGTGGAACTTGCTGAGAAGAAAGTAGAGCTTGCTCGCAAGAGGAAACCAGAGCTAATGTTTTAGCAAGTACAAGAACAAAACCAGGAAAAAAAACTGAAGCTCTCTTTCAAAACCACCCTATTTTGTTTGGAATTCACTGATTTTATAATTGTGAAAACAGTGGTGTGATCTAGTTAAATATTTTCATAAATAAATTACAGTAAACGATTCATTTTTGTTCATGCTTTGTAATATTCACACTTTCTCACCGTGCAGTCTGATTTTTCACCAAATTAAAATGTACAGCTTTGTTTTTTTTCTTCGTCAGTTTCATGCATGTTAATTAAAATCGCTCACGAGCGCTATGGATAAATGAAAGGATTGTTTATATCACATAACTTGTAATCAATTATCAGGAATACTGATTTTTTGGTTTATACTCAAAGTCTGAATTTTGCCTCGTACGTTCAGGGATCAGAATTTTTAGGAGATTTTCTTTTTCTCCTTTTGATCTACCTTGGGGAACATCTTCACCCTCACACTTTTCTTTTTCCAGATGGAAGTTGCGTTGA
The DNA here is from genome assembly GCA_039090855.1 of Macrothele yani. Taxonomy (NCBI): domain Eukaryota; kingdom Metazoa; phylum Arthropoda; class Arachnida; order Araneae; family Macrothelidae; genus Macrothele; species Macrothele yani. The sequence continues at coordinate 65,509,762 of CM077012.1, forward strand.
ACCACTTACTAACTCGCAATCGTCTGCTTAATGTCCATGTCCATACATGCAGGATCCCATGTATGCAAGAACAGTGGCTCTTTCAGACAGCAACAACAAAAAAGTCATGCACTGATTCTACTACTGAAGAAGAGGTGGGGGGGGGGATCTCGTGCCAAAACGTCACTGTGCAAGCGTTAAGCGATAGAAGCAGCTTTTATCTAACCAACTTTACTAAATCTCACTATCATCTTATAGTGTTGGTTCCAGTTGTAATTGTTCACAGCAATCACGAAAGTTTGACATTGATAATTACTAGATAAAAAACATTGTATGAAGAGTATCGTGGTGCAACTGCTTAAAGATGATGCATATAGTTTTCACTGTTATCTTATAGTTTTGGTTCCAATTTGATTATTAAATGTTACATTAGTTTTCCTTTTATATCGAAGGTATGCTTTCCTTCAGAAAACCTTAGGAGTTTGTAATGAACACGCAAACCACGTATGCGTGGCATGCCAGTTGGTTGGTTTCAGAAATGTATTTTAATCTGAATGCCATGAATCTCGAAAAATATGCTGCTAAAAACCAACCAAACAACAAACAGTAATTGCATATTATTTATTCTTCCTAAGTGTATATTCGCAAGCGTTCAGTATCAATAGCAACAGTTGCCGCCCCGGTGGCGCAGTGGTCTAAGCGATGGCCTCTGATCATTCGTCCAAAAGGAGTCCGGGTTCGAATCCCGGCGAGGCATGGATGTTGTGTTTGTCTTACGGCACTGGCTCTCTCCCTTCCCTGGAACCAGTGACCCTAAATTAGGGACGGGCGACTGCTTATAGCCCATTGAGTTGCTCACGGTGGTCGTTAAACCTTCAATAAAAAAAATAAAATAGCAACAGTTCTTGGACGCGGCAGCACCCTATTTGTGTTACAGCGAAACAAATGCAATCAGAAGAAAATCCCTGACATTAATGTGTTACGCTTAAAATTTTGCAGGTCATGTAGTTTTCAATAAATCGTGGGTAGTATAATTGTTTTCCTATTTATCTCACTGTAGGAACGACAGAAATGCTAATTAACAGTCGTAAGAGAAGCAGTAAAATGTCAACAAACCTGAAATATAACATTTTTTCATAGTTCATAAAATAATGGTAATTCAGTATATAAACATAACTTAAAGCACAGCATGGACTTAAAACAATTAAAAATATTATCATTAGCTGCTCCAAAACCTGAGTTCTGCTCCAAAATGCAAATTTTCTCACTCCAAAACCCAACTTTTCTGCTCCAAATTGCATATTTCCCTGCTCCAAGAATTGCTCTAAAACATGGTAGGGGCACTAACACCCCTGCTATTGCCAAATGTTGAAAATCAACCTGCATTAAGTGTATGGAAGAAGTTATTACAAGTGCTACAGCTGTAGAATTTAAAAATAAAATAAAAATAAAAATGCAACAGCTACACGAGGAAAAATGGGTTGTTCATCCAAATCTACGAAAACCAAAATTTTCTCCAGATTTGGGAATTCGGAAGGTGTGTAGTAAATAAATAAATAAATAAATACTTAAAAGAAAGTGATGCTTCACTGTTCAGTTTTGATTCTTTGAATTCTGCCAATGTAGTTTTTGTTAAATATTTCTAAACAATTAAAATCTATAATTCCTTTAAGTAACGCAGTAAGCCACTTACCAGCTGCAGGAAGATCTATCTTTAGTAATCACACAGCGAAAAAAGGGGTTTCCACACACATAAATGCTTCAAAGACAACACACTAATATTTATTGTATATCTCCACAAAAAGGTAATAACTCACTATTCCAACACGCACACCCTCTACATATCACCGACATTGTTGTTGTTCAGTCAAAGATCAACCACTTAGATTACTAACCGACGTGAGCAGCAGAAGGGGATCTTCTTTTTTCTCAGGCAACGCTCGCTGGAGTAAACAACTAAAAACGTATCGAGCAGCGCCACCTGCAATTCTATTAAATGTTCGCTGAGGCGTCTGGTTCGAAGAACTCTGACAGTCATATTTCTAATAATAATTTCTAACAGTTTTGAAATTTATGCAAACATTTTTATTGAACTTAAGGCTTTCAATTCCGATGATATGATTTAAACTTGTGTGTTTCAATTTGATTTAGATAGTGTGTTTACTTGCTTCATTGCTTCATTAACCTAAAACAGGTCTAACAAGCTGTGCTACATTTTTATAAAAGTGTTATTTTTCCAGCTGCAGCACTTGTAGTGATGCCACCCACAGAATTAATGCATTTAGTTTCTTAGCCTGTGTCCGTACATATTTGTAAAAGTAATTCTAATGGAAGGAATTAAGTTATTGAATGGAAAGGTAAAGATACCAAACATTTTAAAGACTGACAATCACAGCCATATGAAATTCTAAGCTGTATTTGTATTACTGTTTTTGTTAAAACAAATTTGTAAATTAATAAAAAAATGTAAATTCGGATAAACTTTGAAGGAAAAACAAATGCAAATTTAAAAAGTTTCCGAAACCACAATGATGGGCCTATAATCACTATTAATGGGTGAAAATTTGTTGAAAATAGAAATTCCAAAGTAATTAAATTTTATGCTTCACACCACAATACGAAGAAGCAGAGTGTTAGTTCTGTAGATGCAAAGATATGCTTCTGGACAAATAATGAATCCAGTATTACCAGTAAATAATGTATATAAGGAACTTTTAAGTGAGTTGGTTTTTCTGTTGGAGTATTTAGGTTTATTTTAGTAGAAATAATTTTAATTCATATATTTGTGCAATGGAATATTCATTAGTTTCAACAAAATTGATTTATTGTGTTAAAATGACTTATGTTGTAATAGTTAACTCACATTTTGTATATTGTGTATATTTGCATGCAGCGATTATGAAGTCCTTAAAATATATTTAAAGGTCCTTAAAAATAGCCTGAAGGTCCTTAAGAACTCCTTAATTTCCATTTTCAAAAAAGAGTATGAACCCTGAGAGATCATGTTGACTTGGGTTGCCTCCTCGGTGGAATGCATTTGCACTATTTGTGTTTGCCCTTGTGAGAGAAAGAACTGTGCTAAATATGTTGCAGAACCCTCAACCAGAAGTGGTTGCAGCCACTTCTCTCTTGCACTTGGTAGAGAGTTACCAGATCAAATCATGTGCATTCTAGGTGGAATATAATGATCGACCATTCGAGAACGATTTGTTCACCAAGAATAACTCTTCACCATGAATGGTTCACTCTCACCGCTGTGAATGATCTTCCAATCCGCCATTACTGTGACACACACTGGAAAAATGGTGAAACTTAAGTATGGGAATGATACATGAATGTCATTCATCTGAATGGGGTGCCCCCGAATAATTCACCATGAGTTCGCTTGTGGTAAATCATTCATCGTGAATAGCTCATGTACATTTGTGCCGTATTTAAAAAGAGCTGCAGCCTTGAAAGCACTTGGGTTGTAAAAATGAGATTCCTGCAACAAAGTATTTACTCAGTTAGCATAGTAACACCACGGAAGTTGAATGGTCATTTGTGAATGACTTTTCCATGAATGATGAATGAACTCCCAAGAAGAAATGATTTATGCCATCACTAGTAGAATGAAAGGTATAGGACTCTGCAGATTTCCACACAATACCCTTGAAATTCCATTTGCCAAATGTAGTCTTGTGTGAGTTAGCCCAATGTATGTCAGAATAATTGCAGAATCAGAGCTGAGTGCTGTATTCTCATATTGGGGAAATTTTAGTAACGAAGAATAGAGTTTATGATTTCATTTCATTTATTACATTTTAATTGTTACCGTAATAATACACAATAGCATGGTACATATACAAAGTGATATAATGTGGTAACAAAATGGAATGAGGTGGGGAAAAGCCAAATTGGCCTGATTTAGCCCACTTCTCCCAAAATAACAAGAGTACTCTTAAGAGAACAAAAAGTCAAGCTGGCATGCTACTGAAGGATGGATGAAAGTGTAACAACAATTTTTCACAATATTATTACACTTTGTGGCATTAACTAATAAATAACACTTTAATTTTTTCTTGAATAACATAATATTGTTAAGGGATGTAAGATCACTAGGCAGTGAATTCCATAATGTAGGTAGGACCAGTGTAATTAATATGAGATGTAAAACTCTGTTACTGGTGACAAAGGAATTAAAAAGTTTTTATTTCTTGTATAATGAGAATGATTGTGTGTGTTAAGTATGATTAAGTCATGATATAAATTATTTTTAGTTCTCTTGAACATTAATTTTCCTATGTTATAGTCATATAATTGCTGTATTGATATGATGTGAAAATCATTGGATTTAAGCCTAGAGTGAAAAAGCGTGCTGTTGTAATGATTATTTGATCATTTAAGTTCTAAAAGTCTAATAAATTTATTCTGAAGCATCTGTAATCTATTTATATTATATTTAGTTGTCTTACCCCAGACTGAAATGCAATAATTAAGAAGACTCTGAATTAGTGTATAGTATAAAAGAATCTTCAGTTGAGGGGTCAGATTATTCAACGCACTACTAATGACTCTGATGTTCCTAGTGATCTTATTGGAAAGGTAATTAATATGACTAATCGATTTTAGGTCATGTTGAATTAAAATCCCCAGATAATTGTGACTGTGAACAACTTTGATAGGTATCCCTTTAAGGGATATTTGTTGGTATGGGGGTGATAAAATTAATTTTATAAAGAAAAAAACATAATTTTAGTTATACTAAAATTAATAGCAAGGTCATTCATAGTCAACAGTTAGGCATTAACATGAAAAGGCCTTCCAATTTTTATATAATTACATCAATATTGTTTCAATGTATTAATAATGTTGCATCGGCAGCATAAAGAATTAAGTCAGAATTATGTAAATAAGTAAAAATATTAATATAAACATTGAAAAGCAAATGAGCAAGTATTGCGCCCTGTGGAACTTCTGTACTAACGGTTTTAAGTCAGATTGGACATGATCAATTTCTGTATATTGCTGGTGACCTGATTTTTGAAAAGATCATATCAAGATGATTCTGGGAAAATACCAGTGGTTAGAATAGCATTAAATATACATATGTAGTAAAAACAATCCAGAAAGTCACTGGTTCATTAAATATACGTATGGAGTACTTAACAATCCAGAAAGTCACTGGTTTTAGTACTTAAGGTTAAATATCGTCATGACCAAGTCCTGTATTTAAGTTAATATGTTGTAATTGATGAATCAGTTCCATTCTCATAATTTTCAAAACATGTATTGAGTCTGTGTGAACCTGTGTAAAGAAATAAAGATTGGTTATTTAACCGAGGCAGTTGCTATAGGATCATCCGAGGAGCTGTTATGAAATGATCATTGATGTGATTAGCAATGTCATTTGTATTAGTAATTTTAACACTGTTAGAGATTAAATGAGTGGGAATTTTTGAAGGGTTATACGGCCCATAAGTAAATTAAGGTGCTTCCAAATAAGTTTGGGATTATTTCGAGAAAAAATTTTAAAGTAAAAATTCCTCTTCAGTTTTCTAATATTCGTGTTTAGTCTATTTCTAAACTGTTCAAATATTTGATAATCTGCCTGAGACCTTGATTTTAGAAATTTAGTAAATACTTTTTTTTTTTTTTTACTAATTTGAATAATAGTGTCTAGATAGCCATGGTTTATGCTTTTTTTTTTATTTTGGTTGATTTTAATTTAAGGGGAAAAGCCTGATTATATTGGGTGTATAAATAAGTTTTGAGGGATTTGAGGTGAACAAAACACGTTGTTGGAGAACAGAAACAATATTTTAATATTAATCGAAGCGTGCTCCCTCTGAAGCTACTACTTTACCCCATCTTTTGGGTAGTAAATGTATGCCCCAAAGGAAGAATTCCGGTTCCTTGGAAGAGATCCAGTTGTCCAGCCAATTTTTGGATGTCTTCATAAGAACTAAACCGTTCTCCAGAAAGTGCTTACTTCATCGACCGGAACAAATGGTAATCCGATGGCGCAATATCTGGCAAATATGGCGGGTGGGGTAGAAATTCCCAGTCGGATCCTTCTAAGTACTTTTTCACAGGTCGAGAAACATGTGGTCTTGCATTGTCATGCTGTAAGATGACTTTGTTGTGTCTATTCTACCATTCCGGCCGTTTTTTGCGTGAGAGCTTGTTTTAAACGCATTAATTGGTTTCGATACCGATCACCAGTAATAGTTTCAGACAATTTCAGCAGTTGATAGTGGATCACACCCATCTGATCCCACCAGATACACAGCATTACCTTTGAACCATGGATATTGCATAAAGCTCATATTGAGAAATGGCTTCCTAGTTTAATTGAATTAATAATCTAAAGCAACTTATGGGAATTTACTAGGAATTTTTTCCATTTATAGCAAATTTTCGGAGAAAACTCTTCTCCTTCTTCAGGCTCTCTTGTTGTTGTCACTTTTTGCTTGTCACTATCATGGTTACGGTTTACCTTGACGGTTACGGTTAACCTTGACGGTTTAGGTTATTTTTCAACAAATCCTGCCAGATGTTAGGCAGGAAAATCCTTTGCAGTCATTGATGATGGAATTTTGATTTTCTCAATCTCTATTCCTTCTTTCAGTTTTCTTTTTGGAAATTGCTTTGGAAACTGATTACTTTAAGGGAATTCCAATCCATGCTGTGCCCAGTTTCTCTAACATGCCTATCTAATCCAGTCTTGTTGGAGCAATTTTTATAGCTGCTTTATGCTCAGCTATACGAGTTTCTAGTCTGCGACCTGTTTCACCTATGTAAGATAGTCCACAACTACAATTTACTTCATAAACTACTCCTTGCATTTTTAAAATATCTTCTTCTCTTTGAACTATTTTAGGAAAAAATTTTTAACTTTGTTCTCTAAACTTGGAGCTAGCCTAATATTGTATTTTTTACTAATTCTCTTTAAAGCCTCAAAGGTATAAAAAACCAATGAATACAAAAAGACTACTGGATTTCAATTCGTATCATCCAGTTTCTATTAAGAAAAATGTAGCAAGTCAGTTTTTAGAAAAATTAATAAAATAGTTTCTACTGCAGATAAAAAAGAAGCCCATAAAAAAGAGCTTAAAGTCATACTTGCAGAAAATAACTATCCTAAAGAAGAAATTGAGAAGCTTCTGAATTTTAATGGTACGAAGAACCCACAAAAGCAAGAAGTAAAATTCACTAGAAAAATTTCTTATCACAAAGGTTTATTTGAGGCTTTAAAGAGAATTAGTAAAAAATACAATATTAGGCTAGCTCCAAGTTTAGAGAACAAAGTTAAAAATTTTTTCCCTAAAATAGTTCAAAGAGAAGAAGATATTTTAAAAATGCAAGGAGTAGTTTATGAAGTAAATTGTAGTTGTGGACTATCTTACATAGGTGAAACAGGTCGCAGACTAGAAACTCGTATAGCTGAGCATAAAGCAGCTATAAAAAATTGCTCCAACAAGACTGGATTAGATAGGCATGTTAGAGAAACTGGGCACAGCATGGATTGGAATTCCCTTAAAGTAATCAGTTTCCAAAGCAATTTCCAAAAAAGAAAACTGAAAGAAGGAATAGAGATTGAGAAAAATCAAAATTCCATCATCAATGACTGCAAAGGATTTTCCCTGCCTAACATCTGGCAGGATTTGTTGAAAAATAACCTAAACCGTCAAGGTTAACCGTAACCGTCAAGGTAAACCGTAACCATGATAGTGACAAGCAAAAAGTGACAACAACAAGAGAGCCTGAAGAAGGAGAAGAGTTTTCTCCGAAAATTTGCTATAAATGGAAAAAAATTCCTAGTAAATTCCCATAAGTTGCTTTAGATTATTAATGGATATTGCGTTTTAGCGTTGAAGGACCTGGTTCACCTGGCTTCACCCATGCTTTCTGCTGTTTAGGGTTATCGTACCATATCCATTTCTCGTCAGCAGTAATAATACGATGCAAAAAAACCTTTCTTTTTTGCCTTTGAAGCAGCAATTTGCAAATGGTTTTTCGACATTCAAGGTCTCTTTCCCGCAAAGCATGTGGAACCCAATGCCCTTCTTTTTGCATCATTCCCATGGCAGCTAAACGTTGTGAAATGCATGGTTGACTAACATTTAATGCTGCTGCAAGTTCCTTTTGGGTCTGGCACGGATCCTCGTCGAGTAAAGCTTCCAATTCGGTATCAGCAATTTTTTTGGGTGGTCCAGAACGTTCTTTATCACTGACATCGAAATCGTTCCTTTTGAATCGTCTAAACCAATATTCACATGTTTTTATGAATGGGGAATGTTCACCATAGATTTCTGACATTAAGCGATAGCTGTCGGCAGCACTTTTCTTGACAATAAAGTAATGCACTAACACTTCCTGCAAATGCTGTTTGTCGGGATGAAAGTTGCCATTTTCCATCGAGTAAAACAAATACGTCTTCGCACCTCAATCGAACGTCGTATACTGACTCTGACAGCTGGCATCTCGTACTGCGATATCGCAGTATTGCCACCTTAAAATACATGCGAGCAGTAATAAGTACGACACCGAACGGAAATCCCTCAAAACTTATTTATATACCCAACATAACTTCTTAAAAATTGTTACAAATAAGTTATATGTCAAGTCTGGGTTAATAATTTGTAAAACTACATCTCAATTAGTATTTTGAACCAAAAGTAGTAAAAAGATACATGTTTTTAGTGCTAAATAGCCGGATCTGATCCTTTAGAGAATGAGATGTCCGTCCAGTTGTATATGTATACACTGAAGAGCAATTGAATTAGAGATACCTGTCTAGTAACGTGTAGCACCACCTTTTGCCCTGATGATGACGGCGATTCGTCTCGGCATGGACTCTACAAGACACCGGAAGCGTTGGGAAGCCATACGGATCCACGACCCCTGAACAAGCTCCCACACTTCACAACGATTTGATGGAGGGGATCAGACCCTCGAACATCTCTCTCGATGGCATCCCAGATGTGCTCGATGGGATTAAGGTCAGGTGACTTAGCTGGCCAAGGAAGCGAGGTCACGTCGGTGGAGTGTTCATCCAACCATTTGGATACAATTTGGGAGCGATGGCACGGTGCATTGTCTTGTTGCAGGATAAAGTCCCCAGTGGGATGTTGAAGACGCACAAACGTGAGCAAATGGTCGTCCAGGATATCCCGGTAACGTTGACCTGTGAGGGACGATGTCACACGTACCAGGGGCCCCATTTCAGTCCACGTAAACAGTCCCCAGATGAGAATGCCACCCCCATCAGCTTGAAGAGTACCTTGCTGGCAAGAAGGATCCATCACTTCATGTGGTTTGCGCCGTACTCTTATCCTGCCATCCGCATGTACCAATGTGAATCTCGACTCATCCGTCCAGGCAACATTTTCCCCTATGTCTAGGGTCCAGTGGCGATGTTCCTGCTCCCATGCTAATCTTTGCACCCTGTGGTGTTCGGTCAGCAGCGGTACCCTCGTGGGATGATGGCCTCTGTACCCCATAGCGAGGAGATGGTTTTGGATGGTGTGGCTGCTTACACGTTTTTTGTGCACCAGCGTTAAATTGCCAAGTGATTTCTTTCACTGTGGCCCGTCTATCCGCTCTTTCAGTGCGAGCTAGCCGACGATGATGCAGCTCAACCACACGCTGTTGTCCACGGCAGTTGGCCCTTGCAGGGATGGTTTTACCGGATTCGATGTACTCACGGTCCGCCCGTGACACAGTGGCTCGTGAAGATCCCAGTGCCTGCACGACTTCCAAGATGGAGTGACCCATTCGTTGGGCACCGACAATTTGCCCACGATCAGATGAGCTTAGATCCTTCGCCTTGCCCATACTGCGTCCGACTCTTACTGATTTTTGTCGCATCACTCCTTATATTGTCGGATCGCTGCATACATCATGTCGTTTCCGTTTACAGGGCTGCCCACAGCGCCACATTTGCATAACGCCAGCCGTCTGTAATTCAATTGCTCTTCAGTGCAAATTACAAAAATGGGGATATGATCACTAATATTAAAAATCAGGGCACCAGATAAAACTAACTCAGGCAAGATGTTAGTAATACAGAGATCTGGAATAGTCTAAGTTTGTTGAGTAATTCTAGTAGCAGATGTAATAGTATTGTAAAATCCTGCAGTTACAATAGCATTAAGAAAATGTTGGGAGTGTAAATTATTTTTTGATAAATCAATATTTAGATCTCCCAATAGTGCCCCCACGAGGTTTATGTAATTAAGTATTTTGTTGTGAATGAAATTAAATTCACCAATGGTGGCCGGCAACGCACTGAAATTATGTTGTGCTGATTTTCAGTTGTAAGAATTTTCATATCAGGGTCAATAAAAGTTAGGTCGGTGATATGAGTATAATATAGATTATTTATTCTAACATAAATAGCAACACCCCCTTCTCTTGATTTTGTCCTGTTGATATATAAAAAGTCTGACAAAGTGGGAGATCTAAACAGGAATTTTCAACAGGAAACCATGTCTCTGTAACACAACATCAATTTGAAAATATGTAAGTTTAATTAGTGCCTCCAGCACAGATAATTTATTAACTAGTGATCTAGCATTCAAATGAATAATTTTAAGATAATTTGTAGTATTGTTTGAAATAACACTATTAAAACAATGTATAGAATAATACTCATTATTTATATGTTAGTATAACTCAAGCACAATTGAACAATGTGGTGAGCTAGAAAAATGCTACCCCCACCAGTCGCCCCAATTAGTTACTGCCCCCGGAACCTCATAAAGATATGTATGTACCCATGTCCACCACACCCCAGCATGATGCAGGTAATTCAAAACTCTTAAGATGAATTTTATATTTTTCAGAAAAAATCAAATTCCAGATTTTGTTGATTTTCATTTATCAGCCTGTATTGCTATATTATTTTAGTATTTAAGTGGCATGCATTGATGAGTATAAGCTTCAAGTCATTATCAGGGTTCCCACAGTCCTTATAAATCCTTAAAAGTCATTAAAACATGCTTTTTTTTTTGTTGGGATGCTTAAAAGTCCTTACTTTTTCAGGGTTCCCACGCAACCTGGAAAACCGGGAATTCTCAGGGAATTTGAAAATTGTTCCAAAAATCAGGGAAAACTCAGGGAAAATTGTGTTTTTCCGTAAAAATCAGGGGATTTTTTATCAGGGAACTACAAAGGCAGGGAATTTTTATTTTGCCAGAAAAATATTTAGTTTCAGACTTTTGTAAAATATATTTCTGTATTGCTAAGTTTTAAAATAATTCCGAGTTGTTTTATCCTTCGAGGCAACTCTGTAACCCACCCACCGATTAAAGTGCAGCTGTGCAGGGGAGTGCGTCTCTTTGCGGTTTCCCCGTCTCCAGATGATCTAAACTACAACCGAACAAACATACAAGTCAAAGCGTGAAAGAAAGCCATTAATCACACACCCATTCCGCAGGCTCTTATCTGCTGGCGTTCGCGAAGAGAGGCAGTCATTTGTTCCTGAGTAGGTGCCCGGTTCTCTGCGTAGACTGGGAAAAAAATTATGAAGAAGCTATTTCCTCAATTTTTTAAATAACCGACTGAAATTTTTACAGTGGGCAAGATATATTAAAATAACGTTCCATTTTAAATTTCGCCGAAATTCATTGGAAACTTTAGAAGTTGAGCTTTTTTATTTTTTTATTTTTCTCCTTTTGCATGTTCTACGTGTCTTTTATCAAACTGTACAAAAACATTTTATTTTGCCGGATGTTGGTCATCCTAATAAATCCCCCCTTCCCCTTCAACAGCAGTGTGGATGAATGTTGCAAATTGAGGGCACCTAATTTATTTTGAAAAAGGTTCGTATCACTTACGAACTAAAGCTTCGCTTTCGTAATTCTGTAGCAGAATTGGTATACTTGGAAAAGTATGTACCTTCAAATGTTAGAACAGGGAAAATATTATGAAATAGGAAGATTCTTCAAAAGAGGGGAAAGATTTATTTTTTTCATAGTACTTACGAGTATTTTGACAAAAAATATATGAAAAATACCATGCAATGAAGCTGGTACTATTGCATACCTACCATATTTCCCAGATTTCACGGCCGTTTTCTAGATTCGTTGTCTTCCGGTTTTACGGCCGGAAAGAGATTTTTTTTATTCTATCATATTTCTATTTCATAATGCATGAAGAAATTTATTTATAGCTATTTTAAGACGATATTCCAATTACTGCAAGAGCTGGCTGGTTGCGAAAAATAGGGGTAGTCCGACGCCCGGAACCATAGATTTTCACATCTGGGTCATTCCACGCGAAATCCTCAGATATTGAAATAATTTTCCACCAACACATCTCCGATTCGTGCGATTTTTTTTTTTTTTTTACTGGTAGCTGCCTCCAAGTTATAAAAAAAACCCCTGAAAAGTTTCAATTTTTTTTTGTTTCTGATAGATTAGAAGATATTATTTTTTTGAATTTTTGTGCATAGTAGAACCGTTTTCCGTAAAAACGCAAATATCTCCGTTATTTAGAATAAGAAATATAAAATTCATCATTCTCTCGTAATTTTTCCCAAGGTTTCAGCTTATACATAGGAAAAAAAAAAAAAAAAAATGCGAGTACAAAAGTTAGACGGGGTAGAAATTTTCTTGTAATCGTAAATTCTTCTTCTTGCGTTGCTGCACCTCACAAGATTTGCCTAAATTATTCATTTCACATCTTTACCCTCACATTGCCGAAAAAAAAAAAAAAAAAAAATCTACCTAGTTACTACTGATGAAAATCTTTGCCGTGCGTGCTCTATTGGTTTCAGGTTTGTCAGTGCAGGCGCTAAAGCCTCTGTCTCCGTTTTGGATGACGTTATTTGTGGGGAGTTACTGCAAATGACCTGAGTGGGCTCCAGACCTTTCTCGCACTTTGCCTGATCAACATCGCACAAATGTATTGCCCTTCGTAAAGATATTGTTAAGTATAAACATGCCACTCGCCGCAGGATGATAAATTATGTTCACAAAAAAGTGTTAGGAGGATTTTATGAGCACACATGCACACAAAACTTCCTCTAATTGTTTCCCGTACAAGTAATTTGACGTAGCGTGGAAATGAACTGTGACCTGCGAGAAAAGTTCAGTACTAATGTTTGCGTCACAAAAACGTAGCCAATCAATTTTAAGACTTCCGGATTTTGGAAGTACTAATATGAACTGTAGCCTCTCAGGCAAAATGGTATTCCGTATTAACTGTTAGTTTTCCCCACTTGTTGCTTCCATTATTTTTTTCTTTATCCCTGGGTTTATTTTTTTTTTTTTTTTTTTTGCCGTTATGGCATTAGGATCTCTGTGTGCCAGCTTATTGGTTATGAAATTTAACAGCACAATGTCTAAATATCCTATGCTGCGTTATGTAGAAGCAAATAGCAGAGGTGCCAACTATTACGAATTATCCGTGATTATTACGGTTTCGACTGTCAGATTACGGAAAGGTTGGAAGAATTACGGAATTCAGTGTGTTTTGGAGAATCTCAATTTTGTATCCTTTTTTTGTTAAACCCTTTTAGTGCGACGCTGCCGATTTCTCGGCCTTCGATTTTGATCCACATATTTTCCGAATCAGACTGCGGATTTCGGTGTCTCAATGATCATATCATTTATCAATCTTATTGTTTTGAAATGGAATGTCCATGAATCATATCGTCAAACAGCGATATTATCGGAAGAATAGTACCGTAATTTTCGTCGTATAATCCGCGGATTATCTGCTAAAAAAGTTAAAATTATAGGTTTTGCGGATTATACACCGATGCGGTTAACACGCCGATTTAAAATATATATATATAAATAACACCTTCCGATTTAAAAAAAATCTGCAGCGTGATTGTGCAGGGAAAGGTGTAATAATTGGAAAAGGAACTCCCTCGGAAGAATTTTCCTGAGTTCAGGAGTTTGTACGGAGCGGGGAGGAGGGAGGAATGTCGTAATGAAAGATAGGGATAATTGTGGGGAGGGACGGCAGGGGTCATTTTGTTATCGTTGAGGAGAGCTCTGACTGTCGTGCCAGCTCTGTTTTTTGGCAAAAAGCCAAAGAAGTACGCACAGCGCTTGCTGCACGAACCTGTGCGCGACCTTGTATCTAGTTTGCTTTCGTTGTTTTAGCGAACGTCGCTGCTGCTGTTTTCCTTCATTGCTAATCATGATGTCTCTGAAAAGGAAACGTTTCAGTTACACTGCCGAATTTAAACTTGAAGTGGTGGACAGAATTGAGGATATGATCATGTCACTGCGCGATAGTTTTGAGGTCAGAACACAATCGTGCAGCAACATACGGAAAGCCTCTGTGTCGCGATCTAAAACGTAAACAAGTCCGTTGGTAAATTCCGCGGGAGAATTCACGGAAGTTTTTATTGGCCCACGTATAAGACGATCTCTCAACTCTGAAAGCAGGAATTCCTCCAAAAACTTTCGACTTATACGCGAGTACATACGGTATTTCTACGACTTGATCTGTATCAGCCTTTCGTCATTGGCAGTGTAATGCAATACTCTGGAGCTACATCGGCGTGATCTATGGATGCCACACCCTTTATCTGTTCGGAGATAAAAATATAAAACAGTAACCTTTAAAAATGAATTTCGTCATTTAATAAAATAGTTTTTTTTTTCCTCTTAATTCTTCGGACTCGTGTGTTTCTGGAACGTGGAAAGAGCGACGTATTTATTTATTTACTGACGCCACGTATTTGGAGGATTTTCACCTTGGATCTCGCCCTTTGGAATTAACTGCTATAATATATATAGCCAGTGCCCTTAATACCCACCAGATGGAGACGTCTCAGTAGCTGAGCCCATCTTACGGATTTAAGATGTCAGAAGCTGACTTAAAAATACACATAGCACCGTGGATTGTTGGCCACCGTGGTGTAAAGCTAACGCGCTCGGTTAGATATCGAGAGATCCGTGGCTCAATTCCCCGGCGGCGGCTGAAAACAATTTTTCCGTTGCTATGTGTTTCTGGAATGTGGAAAGAGCGATGTGTTTATGTGACCGACTTTTCTGTCGGAAATTCCACTTCTGATTCAACATCTATGATGTGCGAATTATACGGCGATTTTTTTCCTAAATGTCAGTCTGCGGATTATACGAATGATTTTTTTTTTATGTGAATTTTGCGGTCTGCGGATAATACGACGAAAATTACGTGTAATATGCCGTAAGTGTCATCGTAAAAGAGTTTGCGCTTGCTATCGGTTCCCCACGCAATTTCTCCGTGTGACAGGAGAAAGGTTACTTTAGCCAAAACGTTTCCTACTGCAGTTGAGGCAGGGCTGTTCACTTGGAATTGTTGGTGTATTATAAGACGTCGTACTGTCGGAAATCACTTTTTCGAGCCCCGTTCGAAGTGCAATAACGATCAACTCGTCGCAACGCGTGGTCCCGCGATGATGGATGTTTATATTTCTTGCGGACTTTCGCCGCGCGGAGAACGAAGTGCACTGTTTTATTACTAGAAGCTCTTCACAGTATTCATTTCTTTTTCCTAAACAAACAGACACAATCGCAAAACTCCGTGAAATACGAATCCCCCTCTTTTTCCAAACTCGTGTTAGCAGAGGATGACTTTATTGACAGCTTGTTCCTCAGACTAGGAGACGTGCTGTTTCCTACTGCGTGAAATTTTTTTCTAAGGTTATTTGAAATGGCTTGTAGTGAGTGAAAGTTTGCCAAGTGATGGGGATGAATTTGAATCATCTGAGAGTGATATTGGCCAAGCAACATCAAGCCAGAAAACTAGCCACAGTGCCATGCACACCATATCTTCAGAAGGTGAAGATCTTCATAGTGAATCTTCAGATCATGAAAGTTCTGAAAGTGAATGGGAGGATGTAATAGAGGGAAGTGATGAACAACCTCAGCATCCTTTTGATTGTCATGAAATGCAGGGGCCCAAACATGCTCCTGCAACTGATGTGGCACCTATTGCATATTTTTACTTGTTTTTTACCAATTTCATCCTTGGAATTATTGTTTCTGAAACAAATAAATATGCAAAGAGGTTTCCAGGAACATCCAAATCTTTCTCCCAAATCTTGAGCAAGGAAATGGAAAATGCTGAAATAAAGGTTTCCTTGCGTGCCTCCTAATATGAGAGTAATCAGTAGCCCATGTAGGACGAGATGAGATGAGATGATTGCCGAAGGCATAATCCAGTCAAAACAAACACCAGGATTGTGTAAAATTAAAGACTCGATCAAAGCCTTTGGATAATTTTTTTGCAAAAAAAGAATGAAAATAGCGTGATAAACGCTGAATTGCTGTTTACTACAATCGTTGTGGAGCATAACCTACCTATAGCAAGCTGTGATCATGCTGGTCGCTTCTTTCATGCTATGTTCCCAGACTCTGATATTGATGAAGCTGGATATCCTTGAGCATATGTGGCATGGAATGAAATATCTAAGACAAAGGATTCATCTGGCCTTCTCAAGTATTCCACATTGTCTAAACTAATGTTGGTAATATTGACTATCCCTCACAGCAATTCCTTTACGTAGAGAATATTTAGTATAGTAAGGAAAAACCTCACATACTTCTGCCCAACAATGAGCACCAAAACATTATGTGCCCTTCTTATACAGAAAAGTAAAGCATTTTCCTCAGGTGAGCTGTGTTATAAAAAGTTTTCTGAAAAAAGAATATACCACTGCAAAACAAGCAACAAGGGAGTTTTTATGTCAGCAATGACATGAGTTAAGTACAATATTGATAATTTAATTTCATATTTTTTTGTGAGGATAGTGTAAACATATAAAGTTATTACACATTTCACGCATTAATTTCTCATGAAATACCCATTCCACGCGTTAGCGATGAGGCTTCGTATGGTGATTACCGATAGGCACCTCATACAAGTATTACAGGTTACACAGTAATACTATAATATTGTCCTTAACTTTGAAAAAAAATGGCGTGTTACATTACTGAAAGTTTGTGTTCGATTACTGAAACATTACTGTAAAATACCCTATTGATTACTGATGCGTTCTGCTAGAGGTTGGCCCCTCTGAAATAGCATAGATTCGATGTTCTCATTGCCATGTGCAAGAACTAACGTTAGCTAAAATAATTACAATTTTGATTTTTAAATGTCAGCAGTATTTTCCCTAATTGCTAGAAATTGTTGGGATGGTACTGGCACACGTTTTTCCTCAGACGCAGAAATGCTGTCACGATTTCTGTTCTCTCTCTCTTCTTTTTTTTATTTTTTAATAACTGTTTTACTTTGCTTTGTCTTTAAAGATTCTAAGTAAATTCCAATAGAAAATACAAATTGGTAGATCGATTTGATAGAACCGCTCTAACAAAATGTTAAGAGACTGTCAGACACTCACCATTTTATCATTCCCATTAGACTTCAATTTCAGCAAACGTTTCTGTGTTGTTTAATATTTATGTAAAATAAGCACTTAAAGGATTTAAAGCTTCATTCAGCATTGTATCATTTAAGGGCAATTTATTCTCTTCAGTCACAATTCTCCCAGCTTGCATTTTTAAACCTAACTGGAACTCTAAATGTTGTGAGTCGTTTAAAATGTTATTTATATACTTGTGTGCACTTAAAATACAGATATATCAGTTGTATAATTTCACCTAATCGACTGAAATATTTCATTATATGTAGAATTTAAATTAAGTCTTTGTTCAAATATTCTTTAAAACATGTAAATACATGGTTTACATGTTTTAAAGAATATTTGAACCAATGACTACCAAAAATAAATAATGGTACCAAAAATAATATGCCTCATGCATTTAATTGTTATTAAAAAAAAGCAGGTAATTGTATAAAGGACAGTTATTTAAAGAATTAACAAATGTATGCTTTCGTAAGGAACGCAAGAATGTAAGGAAATGCAACAATTTGTCGCAATGTGATTTGATTTGCCGCTCTGGAAAAACTCTCAGGACCACCTGGAAAACCTGGAAAAATCAATCAATTTTTTTCTACTTTTGAGTGGGAACCCTGTTTTTGCTCAAAATGGCTAAAAGTGCTTAAAAAGTTATTATTTTTTTAACTGGCCTAGTGTTCTCCCTAGATTTTTATTACAGCTGGGTGGCAAAAGATTTTAGCTGGATGGTACTTTTAATGACCCCTTCCTCAATCAAGAAAATAAAAGGATATTTTGCTTAACATTATTATACTTATTAAATATCTTTAGGGTGTGGTAGGCATTAATGGAGCATAACATGATAAAAACAATAGAAAATTGTGCATAAATGATAAAAAAAAATAGTTATATTCAAAGATTTCAGCCAGTTTTCATCAATATTTATAGTGCCTGTTGGAATAAGTTTTCCTCTTACTATTATGTATATTGTAAAAACATTCATTATAGAAAATTTAGCTGGGCGGCTGAGAAAATTAGCTGGGTGGGCCACCCATTAGAAAGGCTCTTGGGAGAACACTATGGCTGCATGAAATCTAAAAGTTATGCATGGGTGGAAGTTTTCCATCCTGGACACACAATTCGGTTTTAGTCAAATTTCTTAAAACTGAAATTGGACAGAACAAAAAATGTTTCTCCATAATATTAAAAGAAATTACTTTGCGATGTTCCCTCAGTCATGTATTGCTAAATGTCAATTTATTCCATAAATGTTTGTATTTCAGTTTCATATAGAAGGTAAATCGAAAGATTTTATGTTGCATTTGGAGCTTTGTGTTCATTGATATTTTGATTTGTTTCAACAAATGCATGTGTTGCTGCAAAAATGCTGCTGTCAATCAGGGTGAAGCGTAGACTGGGCCAATGTACCTCACAACGTGGGACAAACTGACTGACCTTGACTGTTGATACTTCTCTATATATATATAAAATTAAATTTTCAGAGCATATAACCTGAAAAATTTAATTTATTTCCCCCATAAAATAGTGGCATTACTATATATATATATATATCTCCCAAGCTCTTTAACGCCACATTGCAAAATGTCTTTCAATCATTGAACTGGGAAAACAAAGGGATAAAGATTAATGGAGATTACTTAACTCACCTTCGTTTTGCTGATGACATAGTCATCTTTGCAACTACCCCTTCAGAGCTGCAATGTATGATCCAAGAACTTGCTGACAAGAGTAAAGAAGTGGGACTAAAAATGAACTTTCAGAAGACAAAAGTGATGTACAATGCTTTTACAAGAAACGAAGATTTAGCGATTGATGTAGAAAAGCTTGAGACAACCGATTCCTACATTTATCTTGGGCAGCAGATATCGAGTGAGGGTCACATTGATGAAGAAATTAATCGGCGTATAAAACTTGGATGGAGAGCTTTTGGAAGAAACAGTACAATTTTTAAGAGCAGTATGCCAGTATGTCTCAAAAGAAAAGTGTTTAATCAATGCATTCTGCCAGTGCTTTCGTATGAAGCAGACAACTCAAAGCAGCATGGAGAGATGCATGCTTGGTGAAACCAGGAAAGATAAGAAGAGGGACTTGTGGATAAGGAAAATGACAGGAGTGGACGACATCATGACCAGAGTGAAATCACTGAATGGCAATGGGCTGGACATGTTGCCAGAAGAACGGACCACCGATGGACAACCGAAATTTTAGACTGGATTCCAAAGTACAGGAAAAGACCCAGAAGAAGACCCCATGGAAGATGGAAGGATGAAATTCGAAAGTATGCTGGAGTGACATGGAGGAGACAGCCCCAAGACAAATGATTGTGGAAGAAATTTGGGGAGACCTTCATCCAGCAGTGGATTGATAATGGTTGATGATGATGATGATATATAATACAACAGGAAAATTACATTACAGTAACACAATATTCCCAATTTTTTTTTGCTTGAATTTCACATTAATTCTGAAAAAACTTGTGCCTCCACAAGTGTGTAAAAAAGGAAGATTGTAGAACATACACTGGAGTGCAAAAATTAAGGACGAGGCGGTTTTTCGAATGTAACGTCGTGCAGAAGTGCTTCACATCAACTCAAATAATACCATAAGATCCCCAAGATGTAAGAATATGGCACAAGTGAGCAAAACCGTCCAAACAAGGAATCCAAAGGATACAAAAGCACTTTATTGAAAAGGTAGCTTCGAGCACAACTGGACAGAAGACAGAAACATCCATCTGACAGGCGGCTGCCAAGAAAAATCCAGTCTTTAGTAGGGGGATATGATCACCCCTGACTGCGTTGCAGGATTTACAACGGCTGTCCATGCTGAGGACGAGGTTGTCAAGGAGCTGTTGAGGCATCACGGCCCATTCCTCTTGTAGTGCCAATTGCAGTTGCGAAATCGTTGCTGGCGGCTGGTGACGTGCTGCCAAGCGTCTCCTGAGGAGGTCCCACACGTGTTCGATTGGATTTAGGTCCGAGGACCTTGCGGGCCAATCCATGTGTTGAATATCTTCACTCTCCAATGGCTCTGCGACAGCCACTGTACGATGAGGTGTAGCGTTGTCATCCATAAAGAGGAACTCGGGACCCACAGCACCTCTAAACAGACGCACGTGAGGCAGGAGAACCTCAGTACAATAGCGGACACCAGTGACTGAACCTCCTTGGAAGATGTGGAGGTCAGTACGGCTACCTAGCAATGATACCGCTCCAAATCGGTCCTTTTCGATGATGTTGGAGGCGTGATTGCGTGTTCCCTGCTCTCTCCAGATGTGTATATGTCCAAAATCGCTCGTCAGACTAAATCGGCTCTCATGGGCTATTCCATATCAAGTGATCCAATTTTTAATGAATTTTTTACCTCGTGTGTTCCAATTTTCATAAAATTTTGTACACTTGTTGAGTGATCAAAACTAAGTTTAAATCTAAATTTTTTAATTTTTATTTCATCTTGTTTTTGAGTTATGAGGGTTTCAAATTTCAAAAAAATGACAATTTTGGCCTTTCTGGACTACACAAAAACCTTAAAAGCTCAGCCTAGAATTGAGATATTTAAAAACTAAAAATACCACTCTCTTCAGAAATTCATGGGCTTTAATATGATATTCCACATGATGGACTTATTTTTAATTTTAAAACTAAGTTACAAAATTTAAAATTTTAAAAAGGGATTAAAAAATATGAGTAAAAATTTTCAAAAACAATTTATTGATTATATCATATTTCTAAAAGCTTTCTGCAAAATTTCATCTTGGGATCTCAATGGGATCCGATTTAAAAAAAAAAATATTTTGTACATGCATGTCTGCCTTATTGGGTTATGTTCAGGATAAATTGGGTTTATTGGAGTGTAATAAAACAAATAAACAAGACTTCAAACTATAATATCAGTTATTTCAGGGATTTCTTTAAAATGTTATTCCATTAAAAAGTATCTGAAAAGCTATCGGGCTTTTCTTAAAAATATAATTTCTATAGTGGAGTGACAGCTTGCTGTTGCATGATAGAACCAGTTTCATCTTGTTTAAACCAGCCCTAACTGGCTCTGACTTGTATGGACAAGCTGTTGCTTGTTGTACAGGGCTCAGTGGTGAGTTGAGACTCAGTCTTTCCTTAGCTCTTGTGTTGACCTGTTAGTGTCTTTGTGCTCCAGCTGTTTTATTGACATTTTGGTGGGAATACACAACTAGATTTACTAAATTTTATTGTGAATCTGAGGTGTACTAATATATTTTCACTAGATTATGGCTGCAACAGAAAAAAAAAGTCTTATTTAATATCTTGCTGTAATCCTTTTAATAAAATCGGTCACAAGACTATTAAAAATGTAAGGACTTCAGAATTGGATGTGCAAAATGCAGCCAGAGATTAATCGTGGCATGAAGATATGTGACAGTTGCAGAAAACAGTTGCCAAAGGAGAAGAAAGACAGAAATAATGGAGGAAGAGGATAATGAGTCAAGACAGCCAGATGTTGAAGCTGAAGTACCGTTTTTAGAATCAAATATGGCAATTGAATATTTGAACAAGTCTTTGTCCTGTATTGAAGAATCACCAATTGCAAAGAAACGGATAATACATGAACCACGATACTGCAAAAGAAAACTAGGAAATGCAAAGAAGAGTCTTGTTGCTGCATTTGTCAAAGACAAAAACCTAGAAAACTCAGATATATCTAGTGAAGAATTTGACACAGATTCAGAGTTAATCAAACAGCTTAAAGAAAGGTTCAGACAAACACAGATGAGAAGTGAAAAATTTCTTATTTTGACTGTTCTTCTCAAAAGCTGGTCTTGTAAAAGAATTAAAAAGGAATTCTCAGTAAGTGACCAAATGGCAAGGAAAGCAAAAGCCTTAGTTAAGGAAAAAAGAATTTTGTCTATACCAGATCCAAAAATAGGCAAAATGTTAGACGTTGAAGTTCAAGACACAGTCAAAACCTTTTGTAATAGCGATGAGGTAAGTCGAATAATGCCTGGAAAGAAGGACTGTGTGACTGTTAAAACAGAAGATGAAACATCCATACATCTGCAAAAAAGACTTATTTTAGGAAACCTTAAAGAAATATACCAACTGTTTAAAACTCTGCATCCCACAGTTAAAATTGGCTTTTCAAAATTTGCAGAACTTCGACCAAAGAATTGTATCCTTGAGTGTGCAAGTGGTACTCATTGTATATGTACCTACCACCAGAATGTTACGTTGATGATAATTGGTGGAAAATTGGAAGACATAACTCTGAACGATGGATCTAAGCTTAATGACTATAAAACATGCATTGATAAAATAATGTACCAAGTTCCTACTCCTCAGTGTCATTTGGGTAGCTGTAAGAGTTGTCCAGGAATAGAAACCTTAAAGGAACAGCTTATGAACAATATGGAAGAAGAGATGATAGAAAGCATTACCTACAAACCGTGGGTTTCGGTTGATAGGTGTACATTTGAGACATTAACAAAGCCTGCAGAAGAATTTATTGAAAATTTGTGTGAACAGCTGGTATTGTTAAAAACTCAGTCTTTCATTACACATCAACAAGCAGCATACTACTCACACCTGAAAGCAAACATTCAGGAGAATCAGGCCTTGATAATATTGGACTTTTCAGAGAACTACTCTTTTGTCCTCCAAAACGAAGCCCAGTCATTCCACTGGAACAACAACCAGGCAACAATTCATCCATTTGCTGTATATTATAGTCAAAGAGGGGAGATTAAGTTCAAAAGCTTTGTTGTGATTTCCGAATGCTTAACACACAATACTATAGCTGTTCATACTTTTCAGAATAAGCTGATCTCATTCCTCAAGGAAAATGTTATTCTGTCCTTGGAAAATTATCTTTTATTTTTCTGATGGATCAAGTTAACAAAACAAAAATAAGAAAAATTTCTCAAACCTGTGTTACCATAAAGAAGATTTTGGTATTTATGCAGAGTGGCACTTCTATGCAACAGCCCATGGAAAAGGAGTATGCGATGGTTTGGGAGGGACAGTCAAGTGCCTTGCAGCCAAGGCAAGTTTACAGAGACCCTACACAGACTAAATTATGACACCGTTGGAACTTTTTCACTGGTGCCTAGATAACATCCCTTCCATCCAGTTCTTATTTTCAACAAATGAGGATTACAGAAAAGAAGAAATGTCCCTAAAACGATGCTTTGATTGAAAGTGATCAAGGAAACACAAGGATTTCACTGCTTTATTACATCTACAACCAGTCCAACAGAAATTGTGACCAAGGTGTACTTTTTTAGCAATGAGAATCAGAAGTTTGTTTGACATTGAAGGAGGTACAAAATCTCTGGATATGGTTGAGATAACTGGATATGTAACATGTGAATACAATAAAAAATGGTGGTTGACCTATGTGTTGTCGGTGGACTATGAAAGTGAAGAAGCAACTGTGAGCTCCTTACACCCGCCAGGCCCATCATCATCATTTGTTTACCCATCTAGTCAGGATGTACTTAAAGTAGAGCGAGCACAAGTTCTAACAAGGGTCGAATCAAGGACTGCAACTGATCGCACTTACACTTTGACAAAAAATGAAATGTCGTGTGCAACAGATGCTCTTGAAAAGCATCTGGATAAGTATAAATAATGGAAGAATACAAGTTTTCAGACTCATTTGATGTGTAAGTTATTTTTTTTTCTAATTTTGTTTGATATCTGTTTTGTTATAGTGTTCATGATATGAAGTACAAACAAGAACTTTTTTAATACTTAAAAAGGTGTGGCAAATTTTTTTATTTTCCTCACAAAATAAACCGGTGAGGTAGTAAGAATTCTGAATCATTTCCCCAATGCCCTATTCTGTTGCGATAAAAATTAATATCGAGACACTGCGGAGAGAAGTGCCTGTTATCAATACAATTACAATCAGACTCATTAAGAACAATGTGCTATTTTTAAAAGTATGATCCCATTGAGATCCCAAGATCAAATTTTGCAGAAAGCTTTTAGAAATATGAAATAATAAATACAATTTTTTTGAAATTTTTTACTCATATTATTGTTTTAATCACTTTTTAAAATTTTAAATTTTGTAACTTAATTATGAAATTTAAAATAAGTCCATCATGTGGCATATCATATTAAAGCCCATGAATTTCTGAAGAGAGTGGCATTTTTAGTTTTGAAATATCTCAATTCTGGACTGAGCTTTTAAAGTTTTTGTGTAGTCCAGAAAGGTCGAAATTGTCAATTTTTTTTTAATTTCAAACCCTCATAACTCAAAAACTAGATGATATAATATATATATATATACATATATATATATATATATATTCTATAAAGAAGATACCTAAGCAAAAAAAATACATATATAATTTTGACTCACACCTAATACAACATAGAAAAGGTTATGTATCTACCTGTGTGAGTAAAAGGAGTTTTAAATTCTAAAATTTTTTCCTTAGTCTTCAGTTTTGCTCTTAAGTATATCATCATCATCATTGTCAACCATTATCAATCCACTGCTGGACGAAGGTCTCCCCAAGTTTCCTCCACAACGGTCTGTCTTGTGCCAGTCTCCTCCATGTCACCCCTGCATACTTTCGAATTTCATCCACCCATCTCCCATGTGGTCTTCTTCTGGGTCTTTTCCTGTCCCTTGGAATCCAATCTAAAATTTCGGCTGTCCATCGATGATCTGTCCTTCTGGCAGTATGTCCAGCCCATTGCCATTTCAGGAATTTAACTCTGATCATGATGTCTTCCACTCTTGTCATTTTTCGGATCCACGAGTTCCTCTTCTTATCTCTCCTGGTTACACCAAGCATGCACCTCTCCATGCTGCTTTGAGTTGTCTGCAGCCTTTGTATGTCTCTTTTAGTTAAGGTCCACGTCTCTGCACCATACGTAAGCACTGGAAGGATGCATTGATCAAACACTTTTCTTTTAAGACATAATGGCATATTGCTCTTGAAAATTATGCTGTTTCTTCCAAAAGCTCTCCAGGCAAGTTTTGTACGCCGATTAATTTCTTCATCAATGTGACCCTCACTTGATATCTGCTGTCCAAGATAAACGTACGTGTCTGTTATCTCCAGCTTTTCTCCATCAATCGATAAATCTTCATTTCTTGTAAAAGCATTGAACATCACTTTTGTCTTCTGAAAGTTCATTTTTAATCCCACTTCTTTACTCTTGTCCGCAAGTTCCTGGATCATACTCTGCAGCTCTGATGGGGTAGTTGCAAAAATGACTACGTCATCAGCAAAACGAAGGTGGGTTAGATAATCTCCATTAATCTTTATCCCCTTGTTTTCCCAGCTCAGCGACTGAAAAACACCCTCCAATGTGGCATTGAAGAGCTTCGGAGATATGGTGTCACCTTGTCTCACTCCCTTTCCAATTTTTACATGTGTTGTATTTTCAAACAGCCTAATCTTTGCACTTGCATTTTCATAGATGTTATTAATAATATTAATGTATGCATCTTCAATACCGCAGGTTTTCAGAGCCATTGTAACTGCTGATGGTTTCACCGAATCAAAGGCTTTTTCATAATCGATAAAAGCCATGCACAATGGAAGTTCATATTCCTCGCTCTTTCAATTAGTTCTCTCAGCACGTGGATATGATCTATTGTGCTGTAGCCACTCCTGAATCCAGCTTGTTCTCTCGGTTGAGCCATGTCCAGTGTTACCTTCAAGCGGTGTGAAAGAACTTTAGTGAAGATTTTATAAACTACTGATAGGAGGCTGATAGGTCTGTAGTTTCCGAGATCCTCAATGTCACCTTTCTTATGTAGCAGGATCATTGTAGCGGTGTTCCAATCCTCAGGAATCTTTCCTTCATTAAGGCATCGAGTGAAAATTTGGGCGAGTACTGTTTCGATTTCTCCACTTGCTTCTTGTATGATGTCTACAGTAATTCCATCTTCTCCTGGAGCTTTTCCTCGCTTCATGTTCTTGATTGCATGTGCAACTTCTGCTGGAAGGACTGGAGGAACTCTGGTACTGGTATCTTTCATGATGTCTGGAGTGCATATATCATCCCTTTCATATAATTTGGAGTAGAAATCTTTCACTCTTGTCAAAATTTCGCCTCTATTTCTTGTTACAGAACCATCTTCTTTTCTCAGTGCCATAATCTGTTTTCTTCCCTTACTGAGATGTCCCTTTGCTATCTTTAGGCTTTGGTTGTTTTCAATTGCTTTCCTCACTAGTTCACAGTTGAATTTCCTTATGTCTTCAGTGATACTTTTTCTTACTGTCTTGCATAGCTCTATATATTCCACTTTGGAAGTCACATCTTTAGTTGTCCTCATCTCTCTTCTTTTTGCATCAACATTTTGGTTTTTCCTGATAATTTGTTCACATGCAATTTGTTCTTAGACCCAGCTAATTTTGTTGCTGTTTCCATAAGAGCTTTGGTTACTTTTCTGTTAACTTCAGAGATGTTATATATATATATCATCATCATCATCATCATCATTGTCAACCATTATCAATCCACTGCTGGACGAAGGTCTCCCCAAGTTTCCTCCGCAACGGTCTGTCTTGTGCCAGTCTCCTCCATGTCACCCCTGCATGCTTTCGAATTTCATCCACCCATCTCCCATGTGGTCTTCTTCTGGGTCTTTTCCTGTCCCTTGGAATCCAATCTAAAATTTCGGCTGTCCATCGATGATCTGTCCTTCTGGCAGTATGTCCAGCCCATTGCCATTTCAGGGATTTAGCTCTGATCATGATGTCTTCCACTCTTGTCATTTTTCGGATCCACGAGTTCCTCTTCTTATCTCTCCTGGTTACACCAAGTATGCACCTCTCCATGCTTCTTTGAGTTGTCTGCAACCTTTGTATGTCTCTTTTAGTTAAGGTCCACGTCTCTGCACCATACGTAAGCACTGGAAGGATGAATTGATCAAACACTTTTCTTTTAAGACATAATGGCATATTGCTCTTGAAAATTATGCTGTTTCTTCCAAAAGCTCTCCAGGCAAGTTTTGTACGCCGATTAATTTCTTCATCAATGTGACCCTCACTTGATATCTGCTGTCCAAGATAAACGTACGTATCTGTTATTTCCAGCTTTTCTCCATCAATCGATAAATCTTCATTTCTTGTAAAAGCATTGAACATCACTTTTTGTCTTCTGAAAGTTCATTTTTAATCCCACTTCTTTACTCTTGTCAGCAAGTTCCTGGATCATACTCTGCAGCTCTGATGGCTCGTTGCAAAAATGACTACGTCATCAGCAAAACGAAGGTGGGTTAGATAATCTCCATTAATCTTTATCCCCTTGTTTTCCCAGCTCAGTGACTGAAAAACACCCTCCAATGTGGCATTAAAGAGCTTCGGAGATATGGTGTCACCTTGTCTCACTCCCTTTCCAATTTTTATGTGTGTTGTATTTTCAAACAGCCTAATCTTTGCACTTGCATTTTCATAGATGTTATTAATAATATTAATGTATGCATCTTCAATACCGCAGGTTTTCAGAGCCATTGTAACTGCTGATGGTTTCACCGAATCAAAGGCTTTTTCATAATCGATAAAAGCCATGCACAATGGAAGTTCATATTCCCTCGCTCTTTCAATTAGTTCCCTCAGCACATGGATATGATCTATTGTGCTGTAGCCACTCCTGAATCCAGCTTGTTCTCTCGGTTGAGCCATGTCCAGTGTTACCTTCAAGCGGTGTGAAAGAACTTTAGTGAAGATTTTATAAACTACTGATAGGAGGCTGATAGGTCTGTAGTTTCCGAGATCCTCAATGTCACCTTTCTTATGTAGCAGGATCATCGTAGCGGTGTTCCAATCATCAGGAATCTTTCCTTCATTAAGGCATCGAGTGAAAATTTGGGCGAGTACTGTTTCGATTTCTCCAATTGCTTCTTGTATGATGTCTACAGTAATTCCATCTTCTCCTGGAGCTTTCCCCCGCTTCATGTTCTTGATTGCATGTGCAACTTCTGCTGGAAGGACTGGAGGAACTCTGGTACTGGTATCTTTCATGATGTCTGGAGTGCATGTATCATCCCTTTCATATAATTTGGAGTAGAAATCTTTCACTCTTGTCAAAATTTCGCCTCTATTTCTTGTTACAGAACCATCTTCTTTTCTCAGTGCCATAATCTGTTTTCTTCCCTTACTGAGATATCCCTTTGCTATCTTTAGGCTTTGGTTGTTTTCAATTGCTTTCCTCACTAGTTCACAGTTGAATTTTCTTACGTCTTCAGTGATACTTTTTCGTACTGTCTTGCATAGCTCTATATATTCCACTTTGGAAGTCACATCTTCTTTACTTGTCCTCATCTCTCTTCTTTTTTGCATCAACATTTTCGTTTTTCCTGATAATTTATTTACATGCAACTTGTTCTTAGACCCAGCTAATTTTGTTGCTGTTTCCATAAGAGCTTTGGTTACTTTTCTGTTAACTTCAGAGATGTCCACTTCTTCCGATGTTAGGCCTTCTAAAGCAGAGAACCCTGTTCTTCAGTTCCAACTTGAAGGTATTATGGTGTTTTTTAAGGTTGGTTATGTCAATAGATTTTGTTTGTCTTATGAGCTTGCCACGTTCAAGTTTAGTGTTGAGGCATCTTACATCTCACCAATCTATGGTCACTACCTGTGTTGAACTTGTTTAGCACACTGCAGTCTTCTATGACAAATTTTTTGTTACACATAATAAAATCAATTTCACTTGTCGTCCCATTTGGATGTCTCCATGTCCATTTCCTGTGTGGCTTTTTCTTGAAAAAGGAGTTCAAGATGAAAAACCCTTCTGCCTCTGCAAACTCAACGAGAGTATTTCCACGCTGGTTTCTGTTGCCGTGACCGAATTTACCTACTGAAGTTTCATTCTGTTGCCGTTGCCCTATTTTTGCATTGAAATCTCCCATAATTATTTTCAAGTGCTGCTTACCTTTATTATTTAGATGACAAATTTCCTCATAAAATTCTTCAATTTCTTCTTCAGGATGACTTGTGGTGGGTGCATAAGTTTGAATAATCTGAGCCTGGTATCTTCTCGATAGTTGGATAACGAGTCGTGCAGCTCTGTCAGAGGAACTTTCAACTTCTACCACTTTATCCTTCAGTTTCTTGTTTATTATAAATCCAACACCACTAGTTCTGCCAGTATCTGTCCCACGATAGTAGAAGAGATGTCCACTTTTCAGTTCGATGAGATCTTCTCCTTTTCTCCTTACCTCACTTAGCCCCACGATGTCCCACTTGATCCTTTGTAGTTCCTCTTCCAATTCAAGAAGCCTTGAATCAGAAGATAGGGAGCGTCCATTGTACGTTGCCAAGGTCAGCATCAGATGGCAGCCTAGTCCGGTCCTCCGGGGGATTCTTAGCACCCTCTGCCTTCATGTCGCACTGGCCGCTGCCTTGGCCAGGTACATTCCAGCTGCCGGAGACTGAGGGCCAAGATTTAAGTTGTGGAATCATTTTGGAGGGGTTTGGCCATAACTCACCACGCTGGCCAAGCGGGTTGGTGAGTGTGGGATAGAATTTCCTCTGATCCCGATGGTATAGTTATACCGCTATTGGCGGTCGTCAGAGCCCCTTTAGTGGGAACAGGATGCACCACGAGAAGGCGGGGTTGACATTTGTCAAGGAGAGGCTGTGATGTTACGCATCACCTGACCTTACATCCCTATATATATATATATATATACCACATTAATATACTATTAGAAAGTTTTCTAGAGAACGAAATTCCTTCTTCTTTCATCAAAAGAACTTTAAGAAAAATTATTCTGAATAATAGAGTAAGGTTGGCAGATCTGCTTTAATTTTTTCTACACAGTTAATAATATGATTCTGACCAATCAAAGCCGTAAGGAAGTTGGCTAGAGGATGCCTATTAACTACCTAAAGGAACCTTAGTGCTATGGATATGAAGGTCCTATTAAAACAAAAAATTAAATAATATAAACAAAATCACAAAAAAGCTTAAAAATCTGTTTATAAAGGAAAATAAAAACAAATAAAAAGAAAACTAGTTATTCATCACTAGGATAGCTATACTAAAAATAGTAAAACCAACATTAAAATTAATAAGATTCTGATTAATCTATAGAAGCTCACTAAGGTGATTTAATACATGCAAAGATTATTAAATAAACTGCTCGTGTATTTCATAATATTTCTCATGTATTCTGGAGAGTTAATTCTGCTCTTTCTGATCATACAGATCCACAGTCTTAAGTTTATATATTTTTTTCTCTGGTTAAAATCTCCGCGCGTTGGTTTCTTGCTGTAGGAGGAGGCCATCAGCCCCACCCTCACTGCCCCCCAGCGTCTAGGGAGTGGCGGAAGAGGTCAGCCATGTTCTTCTCTTGTGAGGAGAAAAGTTTCTGACACACAAGAGGTAAGCTCTCTTCCTCGTTTTTTGGGTTCTAGGTTTTATAAGTTCAATGTTTGTACTTCATGTACTTTTTCTCTGTCGTTTTTTAGCTTTTCAGCTTGTAGGCATTGGTTTGTCTGTTAACATTTTTGCGGGTTTTAACTCTTTCTTTTCTTTGTAACTTTGAGCGTCTTTTGGGGTACCTAGGAACAGAAGATGGCTAAGCTTGTTCCTTTGCTATGCGCTGTTTTTTCAAAGTAGTTAAGTTCTTAATAACTAATTAATTATGCACTTAAAGCACTGCTGAAATACTTTGTACATATTGCAACTAACTGTTTAAGGTATATAACTTTCACAAAGTTTTCTTTAGTTAATTATTATCTTTAACTTATTCTCGTTTTCGTGCTGTCATAAGCTGTAGAGTAGGGGTTTTAGACTCAAGTTTTCTTTCAAAAATCTGTTCGTTAAAAATTAACATTTCCTTTTTTAATTGCAATCATTTCTAATTATTATGTCACTCTCACCTTGAGTTCTCTTTAATCTTCTTCTCTCTGTTTAATAGTAACAGATGAAGAGCATGGGTCGGGCCAGGAAGGTTTTTTGGATGCAAGCGAAATTGTTAACTAGTGCTAGGTCATGCAACTCTACGGACATGACTTATATATATTTTTTAAACTATTTTAGGTGGGAATGTTACTTGCATCTATGGCCTTGCAGAAACCCATTTCCAACTAGGTCTTTGTGGAAGTGAGAAAATGCAGAGTTTTTGCTGGTCCTTGATAAAGCCAAGGCTCAGTATTCTCGACACCTTCTACATTCAGTTGTTTTATTTTTTTTATCCTTTCTCCTTTTACTCACACAGGTAGATACATAACCTTTTCTATGTTGTACTAGGTGTGAGTCAAAATTATATATGTATTTTTTTGCTTAGGTATCTTCTTTATAGAATATATATATATATATATCATCATCATCATTGTCAACCATTATCAATCCACTGCTGGACGAAGGTCTCCCCAAGTTTCCTCCACAACGGTCTGTCTTGTGCCAGTCTCCTCCATGTCACTATATTTTTTATATATATATATATATATATATATATAAAATGGTAAGGTAAAAGTCATTGGATCACTTGACATGGAATCACCCTCATCCGTAAAGAGAACTCGACCCCATCGCTGATGTGTCCAGTTCTTGTGTTCCTGGCACCACAGAAACTGCCGTCTCCGATGAGCAGGCGTTAATGACACACACCGTACTGGTCGTCGTGCAAATGGACCACCTTTGTGCAGCCTCCTGGCCATGGTAAAACGCGATAACGGACGACCTCCAGTTGTCTGTTGCATGTGCCTTGCGATTTCTCCCGCTGTCTGCCGTCTGTCTCTTCTCGCCTGTAGAACAATATACCGATCGTCCGCCGCCGTGGTTGCTCGTGAACATCCACTGCTAAACTCTCAGACAGCTGTTCCTGTCGTTTAAAATGCTCTCCAAGCTCGTGAGACGATGCTGTGAGCGATCCCGAACTCCTCGGCCACACTAGTCACACTTCGACCTTCTTCCAACTTCCCAATGACGCGACCTTGGGTAAAGTCATCCAAATGTTGTCTACTGGATTGCCTGTTGGCCATATCACACGGTGGCAGCAACTTGATGTCGTTCAAACCGATGTGCAATAGCTTTCACCGAATTGCTGAGCGTACACCGCCCGTGTGCTTTTATACCTTTCCACCTCCCCTCCCCCACGTCATGCTGCATATATGCGCATGCCCTACCGTACCGGACCCTAGCCTATCTTCTGAGTGGTCTTTTGGTCCGTTCTGCCTGCTCGTTCCGCTGTTATGCTAATTTCTTCTCTTCGTCCTTAATTTTTGCACACCAGTGTATTTAGGTAAGCTCTGTTGCTCCTTAGGTTTTTTTTTTTTTTAAGTTATAGAACATGCATTTATATTTTATTTTCCTAAGTATTTTTTGTAGGTTCATTTTTTGCAAACTGGATAATGCAGAAACCCACACTTTCTGTTCTGTAGAAATGAGAGAGTTGGGATCTGTGTTGGCCTCTGATGAAGCCATTGGTGACAGCTGCCAATATGTTCTAAATCTTTTTTTTTTTCTCCAGGTAGAGGCACCAGTTTTTTTAGGTTTTGTGAAATTCAACAAAATTGGGAATGGAATATTTTGTTACTGTAATGTAGTTTTCCTGTTGTACTATGCTTTTTTGAATATTCTTTTTTACATAAAGCTTTTAGCACATTCGATTTTTAAAGCTAAGGTAAGTGTGGTATTAGGGTATGATTTATCTGTTTTGTTTACTTCACACACACAAATGGGTGGAATTACATTCAAAAATGGAGATAACGGCTGCAAATGCAGGCACTGTCCTAATTTGTTACATTTTAAAAGCTAGGGGGTTACAGAAAAATTTCAGTCTTGGCGATGTTTTCTAGCTTTCACCTGTGAAGTTATGATGTAGTGCATAGGACTTCTGCTACAGGTTGACTGTGTTTATGATGTCAGGTTTACAGCTGACATCATGACATCACTGTCCCATTGGAGAGCACGGGACAGTGCGAGATCAGTAATTTGCTGAAAAAGTGAAGGAACCTGTGCTAAATTAAACACATCCAGCAGATTCCACCCAACAAGCCCCATCACCATCTCTCGATACTGATTTTTCCCTTTTTGTATATTTAAATATCAGTTATTCAGTTATACCACAAAAAAATTAAGTGTAAAATTGAAATTTTGAACTTGCAATTTTGAATTTGGTTTTTCAATTTGAGCCATGAGATCATTATGTGCAAAATTTCAATCTTGAACTCATAGCTTTAACTACTGTTTTAGAATTTACATACACTTTATTGCATTTGTTTGTGATTATTCTCTCAGATAGAAAAATTGATTTGCATACTTGTAAATTCTAATTTATTACATCCACAAACTTAAATTATATGGAAAAATATTGCAAACTTCATCAGCATATTTCAATTTGCATAGTTAAGTCACATGTAAAAGTATATTTGTGCATGTCATTGTTGCATATGTAATTGGTAAGGTCCTTAAAATTTTTTTGTAGGGTTCTTAAAAGTGCTTATTTTTTTGTACAAGAAAAAGAGTGGAAACCCTGATTATGTATTGTGTTGGAAAACAGAAAATTGAATATTTATAGAAAATATACTTAGTCCTTTACTTTATTATTTAGGGACAGTCATGGATGCAAGCTGCTGCTTCTGCTGCTGCAAATGGGAATGGGCCCGAGTTTCCACTATTTGTTGATCAGTCTCAACCACTGTATGTATAATTTTAAAAAATTATTTCGATTTAAAAATAATTTTTCTGAAACAAATTTTCAGTCGAGTGTTAAAATTTATACTACATAATTCTTATGTTGTCAGGAAAGTTTTTTTGTTTTGTTTTTTGTTTCTTTGGTAAAACATATTTTGATGTAAAGAAATACCTTTAAATAAATTATCAAGCTCTCCCATCAACATAAAACTAATAGTGATCATTCTTTTTGATTTAGTTGCTAGCTATTCAATAAGTAAATACAAAAAGTTAATTTTTTAGACACTGCTAATGTTCAGTCAAGGTTGAGACTAGTATCAATGCATAACATTTGCCCCTTGGATCACATTCAGAGCACTCTCTTTTGATTGACTACATCTATTTCAGTTCTGCCTTTAACCGTCAGACATATGATAGAACCAATCTTATGGCAAAGACTGGGAAAA
Organism: Macrothele yani; assembly: GCA_039090855.1. Lineage (NCBI taxonomy): Eukaryota > Metazoa > Arthropoda > Arachnida > Araneae > Macrothelidae > Macrothele > Macrothele yani. The sequence goes on from CM077012.1 coordinate 65,544,129, forward strand.
TTTCATCCTTTGAGGTTCCTTTTCGTGGTAAGGAATGATGAAATGTCACAGGGCTCAATTCTGACTGTACAGGAAGTGAAGTACTGATTTGATATTTTTCTTGATGGTGTGGTTTTAGAAGGGACAGAGGTTTCCAAGGTACTGTATGTGTGCTCACACGCAGCAGTTTAATAAGATTCATGAAACGGACCAGGAGTCATACATGGTATTTCAGGGCTAGCGCTAAGAAATTTGAAGTGTTAGCCAAAGTTTTAGCCAAATTAAAAAATCATTAGCCATATTTTGAAAATCTTAGCCAATATTAGCGGTGAAAATTGTTAAAAGAAAACGGCATGTCAGAAATGTATAAAATAAAACACTACGGAAAATGAAGAAAATGCATGCAAACATTGGAAGAAAAGCTGTTTACAAAATTTCATTTTATAAGTTGGACGGGTCAAGTCGCAAGTCGTCTGTTTTTACGAGTGTACCAGTAATCAAATGCTGCATCAAAATTAAAAAAATCAGATCCTGCAATGTTACTAAAAATCATGTCACCAACATTTTTAACTTTTATGCAATTTCGTAATCCTGTTTTAATCAAGTTCTGTTTACTAAAACCACGTTATAAAAATGTTGTGGCCATAGAGCAAGTTAATGCAATTTTTGCTGGTTTGACAATGCTTTCATTGTCATATTTGTTTATTGCCAGGCTCCAAAAATCCTTCAGGGATAAGTCTTTATGTTTGTGCATGAAATATTTCCATATACGCCATTCTGTTTTAAGTTCACTATTGATGATTAATGCTGGATGGCTGGTTTTATTTTCAGTTACTTTGTCATTGCCAAAGATTTCCGACAATTCACAAATTAAGTCATTTCCATAATTAGGTAATTCAGACTTTTCTGTGGGCAATTTGTTTGGATTTAACACATCAAACAGTTTACAGATCATGTCTGAGGAATATCTCTGTTGGATGTTTTCAATAAGGTTTTTCAGAAAGTGATTTGCAGTTTTAAAAAATGTTGCAACTTGCTTTGGGGAAATGGCTAAATTATGACCTTTAAATTTCACAGATTGTTGAGTGTCAAGCTCAGCTGGGAGTCCATTTAAAAACATATTAAGATTATTACAGTTTTGCAGATTCAAATGCTCCTCATCGGTCATGCTCTTCAGCACACATTCACAAGCTTCTAGGTTGTCTACAACATCTGCAAATAATAGATTGGAGCTTTGCAGAGCTGTGAAGAGGATATAACACATTTACCAAAAAGTGTGTTGTGGCAATAAAATTAAACTTTGCAATATCTGCTTTCAATCCTGATGCCAGAGCATTGTTTTTACAGGTATCTTCATCTGACTGCAAAGCAGTTAGGAGAGGGTCAATAGATTCAAGGATAGTTGTAACACTCTCATGAAAAGAAAGCCATCTAGAATGAAATATTTTCTTAAATTTTAAAACTTTTGCTCCTAGAATCTGTTGAGTGTGATAAAGGGTGTTAAGATTTTTGGGAGAGTATTTATAATATTTGTAAATCTCATTCACAATACTCTGCTATTTAACCAGATATGGAACACTATTGACAGCCTGTCCAACAGCTAATGCAAGTCTGTGAGATGCACAGTGCACAGATATCAAAAATGGATTTTCTTGCTTAAATCTAGTGACAACTCCAATTTTTGCACCCAGTCATTACACTAGCTCCATCTGTGCCCAAAGCAATTAAAGAACTTAAGGGTAATCCCTTTTCATTTAAAACAGTAGTGATTTTGTCACATATTCGTTCAGCAGTACAACCATCATCTAATTGTTGCAGATGTAAAAAATAGCTCTCTACTTTACCTTCAATAACAGCACTAACATATATTATCAATTTTTGACTGTTATTGACATCAGGGGATTTATCGATTTCCAAGCTATAAATCTTGGCAGACTTTACCTTTTTTAACACATCTTCAATCACAGCTCTTATGGCATCAATGAATTCATTTACATTTTCATGTTGACTGTAGCACATTTTTTCCTCCTTATTTAACACTAATATTGACTGGCATGCTTGACTAATGGCTAATTCTTGTAATGCTTGCAGTTTATCCTTTGCCAGATTTTCTTTGCACAGAAAATGAATATTTTTTAAAGTTGCAATAATTGCCTCTTTTATGTTTGCACATGCTTTGCTAGTTGCATGGGGCATTTCCTTGGCAATTGTTGTATTTCTTGCCTCTATAGCAAATTTGTGATCACCTGTTTTTTCGTGTTTTTTGAGATCATCCACTTTTGGAAAATCACTTGCTTTTCCTGTCATGAAAGTGTTTGTGTGCCCCGCATCAATGCACCACTTGCACACCAGAACTTTTTTTTTCGCGAATATGTTTTAGCCAGGTGTATTTGATAAACCAGTGTTGTTGAATTTTTCTCGAGGATCTCTGGGCAACTCCATTGTTTTCTGCATAATTCAGTTCCACATCATTTGCATTCAGTTTGCGCTTCTTGGCAGGAGTGGTCACAAGCCTTTCTTCGTTATTTGTGGAAGAGGAATCAGAATGTTTTTTTGTAAAATATGAACTACAACTGCCTGCTGCCGAGACATGGCTAAAGCTTCTGGCTAAAAAATAATGAACGTTAAAATAAACTTTAAAAAAATCCTAACAATAGGGTAAAGGAAAATAACGAGTGCGCTCGCAAAAACTGAGAAGAAATCGGAAGATAACATAAAACAGCCTGCGTTCAAGACTAGGACACGAACAAATCAATGTTCTGTGGCTCCCTTTTCTCCATGTGAAAAGAAAAGGAACAAAACAGCAGCAGCGCCACATGCAATGCTGTGCTTTTTGGTTTCCATACGTAACATAAGGAAGCCAGAATAAAAAGTTGTGGCTAGTTTCTAAAGTTTTTAGCCAATTAACGCAAAATTTAGATGTCCCATTCCTATTAGTGATTTATGGTGTTGACAAAAATGTTGCATGTTTTCACAGAAAACTTGCTGAGATACAATTTCGTGTTTTTAATCTGTCTTGAGTAAATTGTGTGCCAAAATGTGACAGACCAACTCACAGCAAGCCTTCCGACCCCATGACTGGCACGGAAGCCACTGCCGAGGGCCAGTCGCAGAGAGAGTGGTTGACCCCATGGGAAATCGTCTGCTGACCCGCTCGCTATAAGTTACGGAAGATTTTTCCCCTCCCGTTATTGCCCGCCTCCAGCGGCTCTTATTTCCATCCATTCCCCCAAATGACTCCCAGCCACTATAGGTCTTTCACGGAACTCCACAACGATAGCACGGTGCAGCACCATTTTAAGCGTCACAAATTTGGGAAAATCAAACTTGGAAATCATATCAGCTGCAGTTTAGCCCCAAAATTATCGTGAATTGCAGTTTACTTGAGAGTCAAAAATCGCCGAAGATTCATAAAAACATTTGCCACCATTTTCGTCGATTCTAATTTTATCTCGCCATATTTCGGATTTAGTCGCATTTGGCAAATGCTTAGCGCAAGCCCTGTATTTGTAAGCTTTAAAAATATTTTGACTGGAGTTGTAGAAGTGGGTTATTCTTTGTGTTAAAAAACAATCTGTTGAAGTTAGGCACAGTCCTTGACGTCAACAGTCTTACAGAGGATTACGATGGAAGAAAGTACTTACAGTTGAGACTGATTGTTTGGATATGACAGAGATGTGAATTATCCCATTTTTGCTTCAAAACTAATAGTGTGTATAGATTAGTTAAATAAAGTAACTTAGTATTGAATGTTGAAATGATTGGTTGTGGTTTCAACTATGTACTGTATGCTGATAACTTGATAACATAGTACTAATTTCTAAATGTGTAAACAAGTTGGTAAATTCAATCAACTGATGAAGGCATGAAGTTTAAATCACTTGCAGGCCTGCCAGATTTTACGATTTACCCGTAAAATTTATGGAAATGCTACTTGTTTTTATGGCTTTATGGGCAAATTGTTAATTTTAAGGATTTAGCGATTCTCCCAGATTATTTTTTTCTGATGATTTTGCACCTATCATTAAAACTTTTTTTAACTTAATCCATTTAAAGTAAAGCGTTGATGTTTGTTTTCCCGCATGTCTTAGGTTTATCGTTTTGTGTTATTTTGCTTGTGCCTTTTCAGATAATGCATTGTTCGTCTCTGAAGTTGCAACTTCTCAGTTGACAGGCGTGTAGCGCCGTCATTCGAGCACCTATCTTTTATTACTTCCAGTTCGAAATGCTGTCTCAGAACATAGTTATCATAGAAAAAAAATTCAAACAGATTTTAAATCATGGAACTTTTGAGCCCAAATCAATACCCAACATTACAAAATTAAACAAAAGCTGTCAGTTTTGTGAAATTAAAAATTCACTTAGGTCATGGTTTTGTAACTTTTTCTCTGGCAATAAATTGGACCTAACGAAAGAATGTAGTATAATAGGAAGTTGAACAGAAAAAAAAAAAAAAAAAATCCAATGTTCATTCGACCCAGTGCTTCCCCAGCAATAATTTATTTTGCTGGTAAAAATAATATACGAAATTATCTTCCTTTGTTGAAAGTTATAATGAACTGGATGCATGATAATTAACAAAGCAATCAGACATCGCCAAATTTACTGTAATTACTGTTTCACACGTCCGATTGCTGTGTTAATTATCATGACATATTTACCACGTATTATGAGAAGAATATTTACTTCAACTCTGAAAAACTGGAACTGGATGCAATTCGTACAAAATGTTTGTTCACATCGTTTTTAGTTGAACATAATTTACCAATCAGTGTCTCCCAGTCACTCTTATTTATTTCATTTTTTTTATTTGACTCATGGTCCATCTCTCCTTAAGATACCTCCTAGCATGAGAATGGTTCATTTTTTAAAACATTTTAGTATGTTCCATGGCGTCATGGAATACAACTCTATTAGATCGGAGGTCAAAATGTGGAACATCCCTTTAGATGCTGACTTCCATAAAAATAAATTGTCACTTTATAGATCATAATGATAGCATAGTAATGGGACATTATGTACAGATTCTATTTTAATCTGTATAAATTTGCCGATAAATTCAAACATCCATAGTCATATCAATTAAAAGTTGATACTTGATTTGGATAATATTTAATTTTAATTGATATGTTTGATACATTTAATCAATATGTAATTTAATCAAATATGTCAATTTTTTATTTTTTTACAAATTTCAGTTTCTGAAAGTTGGCTGGTATGTATTTGTTCGAAGTTGAATCTGAAAAAGGGATTAATAATTCAGTGAAATGGGTGGGAGTGGGGTCAGAATAAAACAGATACCAGATTTTTATTATTTGGGAGTGATTGCTGAAGAGATAGGAAAGTGATTGCTGAAGAGATAAGAAAGCTTGATAAAGAGCTTGAAAAAGAAATCAAAGTAGAGAAAGTCTGTTATTGGCTGTAAGAAACGATTTTTACTTAGAAAGAGGTTACATGGTTCGTACACTCTTTGAAAAGTCCTTGAATAAAAATAGTTCATTTTAAAGTACTTGAAAGTGCTTGAAAAGGTTTGACTCTGTAAATAGTACTTGATTTTTTTTTTAAATAATGATATGAAAGAGCATGTGTGAAATAATTGTTTGTGTTAAAACGTTGTATACAAGATTTCTGTGTAGTTTTGATAAAAACACCAAGCTGATCAAATAGTGCAGAACTTGTGTTCAACTCAGGGGTGCGCATGGACAGCTGTTACCTTGGCTATGGCATCACTACAGAGTAAAACGTCAGCCATGAGGGTAACTCCGCACGGGGATAACTGGTTTTCCAGTTATTTGGGGAGCGGCGCCCCCACGGCCCGAGCTGACCTTGTGACGGATCAATTTTTCATTTCGTCTTGAACGATTATATAACCGAAGGGACAGCTGTTCATCCAGCTGCTGGGGGATGCCGTCCTCACGGCCCGAGCCAACATGTACTATATGTGATGATTTTCACATTTTTTATGTTTTTTCACTTAACATGAACCCGCCTCAGTCGTAGGTTGCTGAGGTTGTGATTATGCGCCAGCTCAGGATTTTAGTTTCTCGTTTTCTTTCCTGTCTTCTCCATTTCATGTTTCTTTCTTTGTTTTTCCGAGCTGGTTAGCTAGACCTACCTGCACGTTTGCCGTGTGTGGTGACCCGTAAGGTGGAAAAGGGGATGCTGGAGGCTGAGGTTTCTGGAGGCCTGGGTGTTGTTGTCGCCAGTTGCCAACACTCCTCTTTGCCCCCTGCTTCACCCTAAACGGGCGGCTGGGAACTAACCCACTCCTAGTCAATGAGGTCTGTGGCCGAGTGGAGCCCAGACCTCTAACGGCTTGTCGTCTCGTACGACAGGGTGAGTCTGGGGATAGGGTGGGCATGCCAAAGGGGTGTTCCCCAGGCATGGGAAAGTCTGGGTGCTTGCCGAGCGCATGTCTGCCCTATCAACTTGCTATATCCGCTTGCTATCCCTAGAGCCGTGTCCTGCGTCCACTTGGGCTTGCGGACCTCCGGTTCTCACTTGTTGGGCTCGATTGTGGGTGGGGAAGTTGGCGGATGAATCCTTTAAATTTTTCATGGCTCTCAATGAAATTTCCCATGAACCCAAAACTAAAAGAGGTATGGAGGAAGGTTCAGGTCCTTCCGCCAAAAAATTTGTTGCAGATGTTTCCAATGCTAGATTTTTTTGTGCACTCATTGGACCCTTCAAAGCCTTTGAGTGCCAAAAGTCCATTTTGGATCCACAAAGCACTGCAATCAATTGCAAGCTCTCCTAAGAGCGTCAAGAAGCTCCAGTCTGGAGATCTTCTTGTTGAGATGTCTACTGTGGCCTACAGTTCCACACTTATCAACACCAGCATGCTGCTCGAGACGCCTGTCAAAATAACACCACACGGTTACCTAAATTCATCTCGAGGTGTTGTCTCCTCTCGGGATCTTATTGATTGCTCTGAGGATGAACTTCTTGAAGAACTGAGGAGCCAACATGTTACGGGTGTGCGACGCATTTCTTTTAGGAGGAATGGGCAGTTTGTCCCATCCTGGAACATTATCTTGACTTTCAACTGCCCTTCCCTGCCTACATCCATCAAGGCAGGGTATCTCCACCTCGAGGTACGCCCGTACATTCCCAACCCGTTGAGATGTTTTAGGTGCCAGTCGTACGGCCACTCTCAGCAGTCATGTAGGAGTTCTCCTAGGTGTGGACGCTGTGGTGCCACAGAGCATCTCCTCTCAGAATGTGTGGCCGAGGCCGAGTTTTGTGTGAATTGCAAAAGTTCACACCCAGCATCAGCCAAAGATTGTCCCAAGTGGAAGGAGGAGAAGGAAATCCAAAGGCTCAAAACGGTGGAAAATATTTCCTATCCTGAGGCCAGAAGAAGAGTGGTTCCCGTTACATCTGATCGGCGATCATACGCTTCAGTGGTGGTTGCCAAATCTACGGTTGCCATTCAGACCGACGCTCAGATCCTCCCTTAAATGTCCATTCAATATGGAGGAAATCATCGCAGCCGGACTGGAGGCACTCCAGTCGCGAGCTAGGGGTCTGAAAGCGGCACCCGCCACTTCACCGAAGCAGACTCACTCCAACACCAGCAAGGGAACTCAGGCCACTTCTTCTGGCAAAAACACTAACACCAACACCAAGGTCAAGGATAAGATGAGCATTTCTTCTCCTTCAAAGTCTCAGCCAAACAATAAACGGCGAGCAAATCCCGCTAAGACACTTGGGAAAAAGCATTCACCAATCTTGGCCCCTGGTCACCCCCCCCCCCCAAATCTGAAGGAACGCTCATCAGAGGAAATGGAGGCTGACCAAGTTTAACCATTTCCTTTTTCATTTCATTTTTACCCATGGGTTCAATACTTCAGTGGAACTGCCAAGGTTTTCGCACCAGTTTTGATGACGTGAAACATTTGCTTTATTTGTACTCTCCGGTGTGCCTTTGTCTTCAGGAGACAAAGCTTAAACCATCGGACCTGCTTTCAGTTCGAGGCTACAGTGCATTTCGGACAGACCACTCGTCTGGAAATATAGCCTGTGGGGGTGTCGCTATTCTCGTCCCTCACAGGGTTCCGGTATCTTCCGTCGCGGTTTCCAGAACTGTGCAGGCCGTGGCGGTTCGTATTTCTATGCCTGTGCCTCTTACTGTTTGCAGTGTTTATCTACCACCGGATGAGGATGTTAGCGTCTCTGTTCTGGAGAGCTTGATTGATCAGCTGCCCTCACCCTTCCTTCTTTTGGGTGACTTTAATGCTCATCATCTTTTGTGGGGTAGTGTCAGCGCCAGCGCTAGAGGTCGTCGCATAGAGTCTCTTCTGTGCTCGGCCTCTGTGTGCCTTTTAAACACCGGTGCTGACACTTACTTCCATGAGCCGACAAGATCTTTCAGTGCGATCGATTTGACCTTGGGTTCTCCATCGATCATTGCTGACTGGTCGTGGACGGTGTGTAAGGATCTCCACGTGAGCGACCACTTGCCAATCGTCCTCTGGCACCATGCAAACGTGCCATATTCTGCCTCCCGCCCACCTCGATGGAGGATGGATTGTGCCAGATGGGAGGTCTTCACATCGTCCGCGGTGATATCTTCTGAAATGGTGACCCAAGAGTCAATCGACGCAGCTGTACTTAAAGTCACAACATGTATTCTTCAGGCAGCTGATCTTTCAATTCCTAAAACATCTACGAAGCTCCCCAGAATTCCGAAACCTTGGTGGAACCCTAAATGCGCAGCGGCTAGGAGAGCTCAACACAAGGCCTGGTCTACTTTTCGGCGTTATCCAACCGAGGCTAATCCCGTTGCTTTTAAACGTGCTAAATCCTATGCTCGGTTGGGGCGTCGACGTAGCAAGAGGGAGTCTTGGTTCCAGTATGTATCATCTCTTACCTCACGTGCTAATTCGAAAACTGTGAGGGAAAGGATTCGTAAGATCCGGGGTACCTACAGTTCACACCAGATTGCCATTCTTGAGAGTAACGGCTGCACATATGCTGACGTCGGGGAGATTGCAGATTGTTTGGGGGAGGCGTTTGCCTCCGTTTCGAGTGATCTGGCGTATCCGTCCTCCTTTCATAGGATTCAATCCTCCGCGGAACGCCAGAGAATCTCTTTTGCGCCGTATACCGACACTGGTTATAACTCCCCCTTCAGCATGTGTGAACTTCGGGTGGCTCTGCATCGGTCCGGGGCTACTTCTGTCGGTCCCGATGACATCCACTACGACATGCTCCGTCATCTCTCCCAGTCGTCTCTCGAGAACCTTTTAATCTTATACAACCGCATCTGGTTAGAACACAGTTTCCTGGAGTTTTGGCGAAAGGCTTTTGTTCTACCTTTTCCGAAGCCTGGCAAGGATCCTAAGTCTCCCTCTAGTTATCGCCCAATTGCTCTCACTAGCTGTCTGTGTAAAGTTCTCGAACGCATGGTTAACTCACGATTAATTCATTTTTTAGAACATCATCAATTACTTTCACCATCACAAAGCGGTTTTCGGCGTCATCGTTCACCTCACGATCATCTCCTGCACCTTGAGACATCTGTGCGCGAGGCGTTCGTGCGCAGGCAGCACCTGGTTTCTGTATTCTTTGACATCGAGAAAGCCTATGATCGTGCGTGGCAGCACGGGATTATCCGTGACCTCCACGCATGCGGATTGCGAGGAAATCTTCCGACCTTTATTGTAAATTTTCTCCGCAATCGGGTGTTCCAGGTGCGCCTGGGTACGACGCTATCTGCAACATTCCATCAAGAACAAGGTGTTCCTCAAGGTTGCATTTTATCTGTCACATTGTTCATCCTTCGCATTAATTGTCTCCTCACAAAACTTCCTCCTGCGGTTTCGGCTACTGTGTATGTCGATGACTTGCACATCTTCTGCTCGTCATCGAGCATGCGTTTCATTGAAAGGCAGTTGCAGTCTACTATTAATCAGATTTTTAAAGCGGCGAATAGCAATGGTTTCGTTCTTTCTCCCGACAAGACAGCGTGTGTTCATTTCTGCCGGAGGCGTGGCCTCCATCCTGACCCCGAGCTGTATTTGGACCGTGCAGCCATTCCAGTTTTGCCGGAGACCAAGTTCCTTGGACTGACCGTCGACCGTGCGCTTACGTTCCGTGTGCACGTTCAGCGGCTCAAGATTTCCTGTCTGCGTGCTCTTTCTATTCTAAAAATCCTTTCGGGAGTTTCGTGGGGCGCAGACAGGATCTCTTTGTTTCGCATTTACCACTCCTTAATTCGGTCGAAACTGGATTACGGCTGTATCGTGTATGGCTCGGCTCGTCCTTCCGTTCTCCGGCCTTTGGACGCTGTTCATCATCAGGCACTGCGTCTTTGTACGGGAGCATTTCGAACATCTCCGATTCCCAGCCTTTACGCTGATGCGAACGAACCATCGCTTGAATTACGCCGTCTGCAGCTGTCTGTCCACTTTTACTTAAAATTTCGGTCTTTTCCAGACCATCCTTTGTACGGTGCAGTTTTCCATCCTCAGCATGCTCGTTTATTTGCGAACCGGCCCTCGTGCGTTCCAACCTTCGGTCTTCGTATGGCGGCCGTAGCTCGTGATGCAGGGCTCGACTTGTCGCTTGTTGCAGCGACCAGGGGCTTTGGGGATTCTCCATGGCACCCACTTGGTGTCATGGTTGATACCACCTTTACGTCTTTCGACAAATCCTCAACCCCTGCATCAGTGTACCAGCAGCTCTTCGCTGAGCACCGTGCCCTCAAAACTTAATACACTCCCATTTTCACTGATGGCTCCAAGATGCATGGAGTCGTTGGATCCGCAGCTGTCTGTGTTGATGACGTGTCAGTAGCGCGGATCCCAGCTGAGGCCACGGTGTTTTCGGCAGAGATACATGCTGTGTATCTTGCACTTCTTCATGTTCAGTCGAGTTCTCATCATAGTGCTATGGTCTATACGGATTCCTTAAGTGTCCTGCAGTCTTTGTCATCGCTGGACTATTGTAATCATCCTTTTCTTTTCAACGTACGAGGGCTTCTTAGTTCCTTGCTCGAGGCCGGTGTCCAGATTCAATTCGTCTGGATTCCTGGGCATGTTGGAATCTCGGGTAACGAGTGTGCTGATGCGGCCGCTAGATCTGCTTCCTCTTTGGTCGTCACACCCTTGCCACTCTTTCATCGCGATTTTCGATTTCTTGTTCGTGATCATATCAAACGAACGTGGCAGGGTCTGTGGGACCAACAGGTGGAAAATAAACTGCATCGTATAAAACCTATTCTCGAAATCTGGAACTCTTCATCTCGTCGGAACCGCAGGGAGGAAGTGGTGCTTGCGCGTCTCCGCATTGGGCATTGTCGTTTCACTCACCGCTTTTTGCTGTGTGGCGACACTGCGCCGATGTGTGAGACGTGCAACTGCCGACTCACCGTCACTCATCTTTTGTGTACCTGTGTTCGTTTTCGTGATGTACGTTTTCATTTCTTTCATTCTCATTTATTGAATGAGGACGCCGCTGCACTGCAGCGGCTCCTCAATGACCACTGCAATACTGTTGTTGTTTTTTCATTTTTTAAACAAATTGACTATTTTAAACGTATCTAGATTTTAGCCCTATCATCATACTCATTTTTCAGTTTTACTGAATCAGCTAGATTTTAATCTTTGTATCATGTTTTTAGTACTGTTTGTTTCATTATCTTTTTTAGCCCTTTCATCATTCTCATTCTTCAGTTTTATTTGATCAGCCATATTTTAAGCTTCATCGCACGTTTTTAATACTGTTTGTTTGTCTGTCTGTCTTGTAGTTTTTACCGTATTCATTTCCATCTTTCACTTTTACCGCTTCATCCTGTTTTTAGCCTTGTGTACGTGTTTTATTGATTTTGTTCTCTTTTGATGTCTTTTGTTTGGCGCTGTATGGCCAACCATGGCCCTTGCGCCAATAAAATCAATGAACCAACCAACCAGCCATGATTGTAAAATCAGTAGAATGACGTATTCGTGAATCGTGATTGACTTCTGTTGACTGGGGTTAGGAACATGGTTTTGTCGGAGGGTGAATGTGAAAATAATGTACCCTTTCCAAATATTCCACAAAATAAAATGATTTCAAAACAGAGGGGCAATTAAAAGTTAATAAAATAAACCAACAGGGAGCAGGATTAACAGGCAGGCCATTTAAGGTGTGCCCATCCGAGTGAAGTTTAATGGTTTGAACTTGCTAAAATGCCTATCTACTGACCAACCGACATCATACACATACGATAATTTGGTTTTAAATAGTCCTTGAAAAGTGCTTGAATTTATTTTTCTTGGAAGAGTACGAACCTTGGGTTAGTCAAAGAACTAAACTTGCAACATTATTTTAAATACACCAGACTGAATAATCAAAAATCATATAGTGTATTAAATCAGTTTGTTTTTGTGGTGTAATAAGCACAAAGATTCGCCAAGCTTTCACACTCCACTGGGAGGCTTTTTCAAGGTAATGGTAGACATAAAATGAATTTTTATGTCCATCATTGCCATGAAAACATCTCTTGGTGGAGTGCAAAAGCTTTGGCCAATCTTTGTGCTTATTACACCACAAAAACAAACTGATTCAATATGCTATATATGCATTTCTTGAGTAACTAAACTTGCATTTTGCAATGACGTATTTAGGCCTGCATTCTTTTATGTCATCAGGAGTTGGATACAAAGTAGAGTATTCTAAGAGGTGGTTTAGAGCTCTTGCCTTGTAATTGGTAAGATGAATACCAGGTAAAAATGTGGATTCAGTGGCAAAGCAGTATCTGTAATGCAAACACGAGAACCGAGTTGTGTAGCTTGTTTGAACACATTGTGGTGATTTGGATACTGGTGTGGTATGAGAAGTTTAGGGGCTACCTAAACAAAATTTACATTCTACCTTATCACACAGCAGATCATGCAGTAGACCCAGAACATATTGGATTGATGTAAACTCAACCTTTATGAAGCAAAGGTAGAAAGTTGTGCAGTTTATGGCAGAAGATGGAGAAGGAGTTTGTTGGTCAAACAGAAGTCATCATTGTTTCCATGTTTATAAGTGAGTCACGGAAAAATTCTCATGGACCGCCACCAGGAATCGAACCCAGGGTCTTCCAGTTACGCGCCGGACATGGTACCACTGCACCACAGCAGCCTCAAAATTTTCCAGACTCGCATATGACTAACTGCCAGACCACATTGCAGGTTGCTTCTTGGAGCCCCGCACATTACTGGTGTTCGTTGCCAGGCTAGATACCCAAATTTGCCATTGTGCACCATATTACTGAAAATAACAACAACAACAAAAAAACATGTTTATTATTGAAAAACAGCTTTAAGAGGTTTTCATCTGGGCTTAAAACTCTTTTATTTCATATAAGCTGTGCTCACCATTCTAAATGGTTTGGTTATAGTCTGGCTGTTTAACATGCTTCACAACTTCTGAAATTAATTCATTGTTCGTTGCCAGGCTAGATACCCAAATTTGCCATTGTGCACCATATTACTGAAAATAACAACAACAACAAAAAAACATGTTTATTATTGAAAAACAGCTTTAAGAGGTTTTCATCTGGGCTTAAAACTCTTTTATTTCATATAAGCTGTGCTCACCATTCTAAATGGTTTGGTTATAGTCTGGCTGTTTAACATGCTTCACAACTTCTGAAATTAATTCTAATAGACAGAGATTCAATTAACCCCACCTTGATTCTCCAGGTGTTTATGGTATTCTGTTCAACATTCGCTCTGTTATAGCCTTCTGCACTGGGAGTACCTGTTGTAGAATTGCTGATGTATGAAAGGTAATCTATGGACTTCATTATCATCATTAACCATCAGTGACACATCTGCCATACCTGATGGGGAAATCACAAAATGTCTTGCTCCTTTCAGTAGTCAAAAATCTTTCAGGTATTGGGAAAGTATTAAATTTTATCTTTCTCATAACAGTTGTAATACAGACTCACCATGTCATATTCCTATCATTTGAAAAACTATGCTCAAATCTGGCAACATTTGAATTAATGTGTGTTGCCACCTCATGTTCTCATACTTCCCACTGCTGAGAAAGCTAGCAGTCACTACTGAAACGTCTCATATAACAATTTTATTTTCGTAAACTTAAAGCATAGAGTTCATTCCCAATGTCATAGTAGGAATACTTTTCCATGAATCCCTCTAGTGTAATCTTGTTATGTGGATTTCTGCCATTCCTTGTTGCTATGTAATTTCATACCATTATAAATATTTTGAGTTTGCAGTGTCTCCCTTTTGATTGCCACTATCAGATAATGAATGTTTTGTTTCGAGGTGGGAAGGGGAATATGCAGTAGATTACATACTATGTATCTTGTTTCATTTGTCAGCTGTTTACCGATTTTGTGTCATTTGGTTTGTGCTATGTGGTCTATGCCATTTGGGCCCCCTTTTGCTAACAACTTGTGGCTTAAGTTTCTTGGATAGAATTGCTGATGTATGAAAGGTAATCTATGGACTTCATTATCATCATTAACCATCAGTGACACATCTGCCATACCTGATGGGGAAATCACAAAATGTCTTGCTCCTTTCAGTAGTCAAAAATCTTTCAGGTATTGGGAAAGTATTAAATTTTATCTTTCTCATAACAGTTGTAATACAGACTCACCATGTCATATTCCTATCATTTGAAAAACTATGCTCAAATCTGGCAACATTTGAATTAATGTGTGTTGCCACCTCATGTTCTCATACTTCCCACTGCTGAGAAAGCTAGCAGTCACTACTGAAACGTCTCATATAACAATTTTATTTTCGTAAACTTAAAGCATAGAGTTCATTCCCAATGTCATAGTAGGAATACTTTTCCATGAATCCCTCTAGTGTCATCTTGTTATGTGGATTTCTGCCATTCCTTGTTGCTATGTAATTTCATACCATTATAAATATTTTGAGTTTGCAGTGTCTCCCTTTTGATTGCCACTATCAGATAATGAATGTTTTGTTTCGAGGTGGGAAGGGGAATATGCAGTAGATTACATACTATGTATCTTGTTTCATTTGTCAGCTGTTTACTGATTTTGTGTCATTTGGTTTGTGCTATGTGGTCTATGCCATTTGGGCCCCCTTTTGCTAACAACTTGTGGCTTAAGTTTCTTGGATAAGTTTGTGGTGGCTACCAGATAATAAATTGTCATTCTTCTGCAGTTCTGAATGTGGAAACTTCTGGTCATAAGTTAAACACAAATAATCAGGTGAAAACATCTTTTCATTTAAACTAGGTCTCACCAGTGTTAAAAATACTGGTTAATTTTAATATTCAGTAATAGTTTTACAATGAAGCAATGCACAGGAGTAATCTGTCTCATTTTTTCCCCTGTTCATTGATTTACTCATTCTGTTTATACAGAGTGTTTTTTAAATGTTCAGGAACTTGATCTCTCAGTGATTCTGATGAATAAAAGTCATACAAACATAGGAACAAAAATGCTTTCCTACAGATATACACAGGGTGTTAGTAAAATCTTACACCAGCTGCTTCGCAGGTGAATGAAGGAAGGCTCATTATCCACAGACTCCAACAACTACAGATTTTCTGTAGTTACTGCGGAAATCACTGATCTGCTACGGATTGTGGAAAGTATCGAATATACTACGGAAATCGATAATTTTAGTGAAATAATCTTGTTAATGATGTGCATACAGTTTTTTTTCATGTTTTCAAGGTTGTAACATCCAGTAAACATTTTAGGGACTGTTTTTTGGATGTTTTTTCAATATGTTTTGGATGTCTCAAGCATCTCTGGTCATGTGATGGACTATGTCACAGCCCCTGAAATCCCAAAAGACATAATGAAATTTTATTTCCCTTTCCAGATCTTGGAAAGTCCATAATTTCTCGTATTTTTCATTAAGTCCAGTAGTACTACTAGAATGTTTTCCTGCAATGAACAATTTTAAGGGAAAAGTAAAATAATTAAGATAGAGCGGCTAGTGATTGAAAAAAGCGGGAAAAGTGCTGCCGGGAATAACTGCTCTAGCAGTGATGAAGATGTCCTGTCATTTTCAGTTTCTGCATTTCAGAATTTTTCTGATTAAGTTCCTTGTTTTTTCAGGGGGTGTATTCCACCATCATTATATTATTATTATTTTTTATATTTTTCTGATCAATGTTTCTCGTTTTCAAAACCTCCAGTGATAGTGAAAAAATGTCATATTTTTTAAGAATGTTTTCTGATGAACTGCATGTTTTCTTGTTTTTCATAGTATCTTCTTAAAACTAATTAGTAGAGAACAAGCATTTTTGCTCTAGGCCCCCCTTTCTTAATCTGTCAGTGGTGGAATCTGTATCATTTCCTTGACTCGTAAAATTGTTCCACAGGAAACTGAACAGCACAGTACCGATTTTCCACATTTAATTTCCCATAAAATGTGTGCTTTCCCTATTTTTTAGTGACTTCTTGCTACATTAGAGGACCCAACAAGCATTTTTTTCTTTTGCTTAAAGTGATCAATTAAAATTCAAAAACACTACTATTTGCTCATTTTGAAGACAACCATGATCAACTTCAAATCTGTGTAGGCACTTACTATGTTTACTGTGAGGTTCCCTTTGAAACATAGATTGATTTTTAGGGAAAAACAGAAAAACATTTTTGGTGCCACTTAGTGTTTTTCTCAAAAAATGTTCAGTTTATGGACAATTGTCTAAGTAAAAATTCGCTTTTTGTATTTGTTTGTAAATTTACACTGTCATTTTGCTGCCTTGACAATTTGTTACAGAGTTTGTAATACAATTTTATTCATTATTTCTGAAAAACACTAAAAATGACGGATTTTTTTAGTGTTTACTAGTGAAAATTTTCTGTTTGATTATCTTGTGCAACAGACAGGATTGGTACAGGTGCCAGAAGGCTGATCCTATGCGCTAGACTCCAGTGCCTTCTAGTGGTGAATTCGTGAACTTAGATTTGAAAATGTTATAGATTCTGCAACAATGTCAATTACAAACTTAGAGCATTTCTTGTTTTGCTGTAAATCATTTATAAAAAGTGTGGGTCAAGGGTGAATTTAGGCTGTACAGTAAGAAAGCAAAAGTATCCAAAGGCATTTAGTGTGCAATATCGTTGGATTGTTGTCGAGATATAGGAGGATCCGTGAACAGAGGAGACGATAAATTGTGACACTGGACTTCTCCCTCCCCTTTTGAATAAAAATGCATAGTTACTTTCTTCATTTGCAGTTCCATCCACTCCCATGTGTCATGATTAGTCTTGTATGAACAGGGAGGGATGTGGCATTCTAGGGTGACAATCTATCCTCTCCCCTATGTATGGATTCTCCAATCTCTGACAGCAATCCAATGATGCCGCACTGCTTAGAAATGCCATGCATACTTTTGCTTCCTCAGTGTGCAGCCTAAATTTGGTCCTTGACCACCACTTGGTATGACTGATTCGTGGCAAACAAAAAAAAGCTCTCTGACTTAATTTTTGCTGTATGAATGATATTTTTGGAGTTTGAAGAACTAAGTTCATAAATTTGCAGATAGGAGTGCTAATGTCAAGTTCATAAGATCTACCCTCTGACACTTGCACCAGTCCCATTAGTTCCACATCATTATAAGTGCCCATTTGCCTATGAAGCAGTTGGTGTGTGACTTTACTACACAACCTGTATGTACATCTATGTAGGAAAGCGTTTCTGGCTTCTATGCTGCCACGGTATTTTTTCCATCAGAATCAGCAATAGAACTACTTCCAAGAAGGTTGACCAAACATTTTAGAAACACCCTGTATAAAGCGTTTGAATTTTAAACTCCTCAGCAAGTGGATTAGCTATCTCTTGAAGTAAAAAAACTATTTGTAAGCATACATTTTTATAACAGTGCCTTTTATACATTGAAGTACAATTGAATTAGAGACAGCTGGCATTATGCAAATGTGGCGCTGTGGGCGGCCCTGTAAACGGAAACGGCATGACATATGCAGCGATCCGACAATATAAGGAGTGATGCGACAGGAATCAGTAAGAGTTGGACGTAGTATGGGTAAGACAAAGGATCTAAGTGCATTTGATCGTGGGCAAATTGTCGGTGCCCTACGAATGGGTCACTCCATCTTGGAAGTCGTGCAGGCACTGGGATCTTCACAAGCCACTGTGTCACAGGTGCACCGTGAGTACATCGAATCCGGTAAAACCATCCCTGCAAGGGCCAACTGCCGTGGACAACAGCGTGTGGTTGAGCGGGGTCATCGTCGGCTAGCTCACACTGTAACAGCGGATAGATGGGCCACAGTGCAAGAAATCACTCAGCAATTTAACGCTGGTGCACAAAAACGTGTAAGCAGCCACACCATTCAGAACCATCTCCTCGCTATGGGGTACAGAAGCCATTGTCCCACGAGGGTACCGCTGCTGACGGCACATCACAGGGTGCAAAGATTAGCATGGGCGCAGGAACATCGCCACTGGACCCTAGACATGTGGAAAAATGTTGCCTGGACTGGTGAATCGAGATTCATGTTGGTACATGCGGATGGCAGGACACGAGTACGGCACAAACCACATGAAGTGATGGATCCTTCTTGCCAGCAGGGTACTCTTCAAGCTGGTGGGGGTGGCATTCTCGTCTGGGGACTGTTTACGTGGACTGAAGTGGGGCCCCTGGTACGTGTGACATCGTCCCTCACAGGTCAACGTTACTGGGATATCCTGGACGACTATTTGCTCTCGTTTGTGCATCTTCAACATCCCACTGGGGACCTCATCCTGCAACAAGACAATGCACCGTGCCATCGCTCCCGCATTGTATCCGAATGGTTGGATGAACACTCCACCGACTTGACCTCGCTTCCTTGGCCAGGTAGGTCACCTGACCTCAATCCCACCGTGCACATCTGGGATGTCATCGAGAGAGATGTTCGAGGTTCGAGGCTCGGGCCCCCCTCCATCAAATCTTCGTGAAGTGTGGGAGCTTGTTCAGGGGTCGTGGATCCGTATGGCTGCCCAACGCTTCCGGTGTCTTGTCAAGTCCATGCCGAGACGAATCGCCGCCGTCATCAGGGCGAAAGGTGGTGCTACACGTTACTAGACAGGTATCTCTAATTCAATTGCTCTTCAGTGTATATCTCCTGCTGGCAGATATAAAAATGCCTTTTATATCTCCTTCATGCAGATATTTATGTAGGACCATAGTATAGTTAGAGGTGCTAATGGCTTGATTATAAAAGCTCATTACAATTGATGAAAACCATACATCACTGGTTGTGATGCTTGACTGCTTCGATATATAAGTTATACATGTTTAATAAATGCCATTTTATATTGCTATCTGTGTAGATTTTGTGTTGTCTATTTGTCATCCTCTCTCAACACTTTTAACTACCTTGACTTTTGGTCTCTGCTTTGACCTTAATCCTGTGCGAAGCATGGAAATTTTTGAAGCAGGCTTTTCTTTTAGCTTAAGAGTTGTGCTGAGCACTCAATGGAATGTCAAGAGTCCCATTTGTCTGCTGTTGGGCTAAACATTTAAAAAAATTTATTGATTCGTGAAAGCAAATAAGACATTTTAGAGTGTTTCCTCTGCTGTCACGAGTACTCCTAAATGTTCATTATTTATTGAAAACCATGCTCGTGTATTTTACTTAATCTTTTGTGCTAACATGTTTTTCTTTTAAATGCATATCCATATAATTCGTATTGCATCCGTTTTTATTCTTTACAGCACTGCGGCCTCTCACGAAGGAGTACATAAGGAAGCATTGAGGTACATATCTTTTTTTTTTTTTTAATCTGTATGTATTTGCAACTGTTCTAGTTCATGCTAATGGTTGTTTTATTACTGTTTGCTTAAAATGTCCTGATACATAATAGATGTTTATATTGTTCTTATGTTATGAGTTTTTTATTCTATTTGTTTGAAACCTAGTTTTCAGAGAATGTCATGCATACATAGGGCAGAAGACTTTTATTTTGTTTAGTTTTCTAACTTGTTGCAAGCATTTATGAATGAGGAGATTCGTGTCTGTTTTTGTTTTTTATTTAAGTCACTAGCTCCAGGAAAAAGAAAAAAATGAGAAAAAATCAGCATAGTACTAGCATCGTATCTGTAGCTTGGGGCATACATACCTTAAAATTCTGCAAGAGTCGTTGAAAATTAACAGACTATGTTCATGGCCTTCAAAGTCCTTGAAAAACTTTTGGAACCATGAAATATTCTTGATTTTTGATAATCTTATTCATAATTATAGTATTCTTTCCCACCTTTTACTGTTGTTTTTTTCTTTGCTTCGCCATTTATTTTTTTTTTATTTTCTTTTTGCTTATCTACATTTCTATTCCCCATCCTCTGTTCCTGAATGTAAATGTGTTAAAAGGCACCCCATCAACTTACTGGGATTGTCCTAACTACTATTTTAAGGTAGCTAATGGCCTGACGCAAAGAGATCATATGAAAAGGATACGTTACATTACAGTCACAGCTGAGAGAAAGTGGAGGATAGAAGCAGTTACCTGAAATCACCACACTTGCCTTGCGTTGTTCAGCTGACCACGTCATTCAGGCGAAGGTCATTTGACTTGGACTATTCAAGCTTGGACTTCATTCCCATTGAGTGGGAGGCTGGAACCAGCATCTTTCTGTGAATCATGACAATGATATGAGACTGGATTTTTCAAAAAATAAATTTTACAATTTTTCAAATTACTGAGTAAAATTGGTGCAGTGACCAAGGTACACAAAAATAAAGTTCCGTTTTGAGTTTCGTCAAAACCTGTTGAAAACTTTAGAAGTTACACATGTGAACGTTTTTTTTAGAGACATGTTCCACTCATACATGATGATTTTTGTTTTTTAATTTTGAAATGACTAAATAGATTTATTTTAGGAAAACGTAGAAGAACATTTTATGTGTAGAATCTTGGTGATTGTAAAAAATTTGATTTTTTTTTTATTATGAGTAATACATTTTTTAGTTTTAAGGACATTAAGATACCGTCTAAATGCTTTTCAAACATAAGTTGCAGTAGCGTTTTATACTGCTGGCTTTGTTTGCTTGCACAGATATGTCCATTCATTCACTGGGCCTCAGGATACAGGATTTTTTTTTTCTAAATTCTTACAAAGGCACGGGTAACATAAAATCTTTTTAAACAGTTATCAAGTTTTAATCATAAACTACCCAGGATATGCCAAACATGTCCATTTCACTGGGACTAAGGATATAGGCTCTCCCCCCCCCCCTCTCCTAAATTCCTTACAAAGGTACGGGCAACATAGAATCCTTTTGAACAGTCATCAAGGTTCAATCTTAGACAAAACAGGATATGCCAAACATGTCCATTCATTCATGGGGCCTCGGGACACAGGATTTTTCCCCCGAATTCTGCCCACACAACAAAGCCAGGAGTAATGAAATTTTAGTATATTAAGGACAGCTCGAGATCAGCTATGGAGAATTCTGTCATTTTCAGGCTTGGAACCACACCTGATAAAAATCGCTATTTAGGAAACAAGTTCAGCATAAAAGTTTTACAATGCATCACAACATTGCATTTTGTGATGTACTTAAACATGTTTCTGCATTTATTTGTTGGAGCACTTGCACCAGTACATCACAACATTGCATTTTGTGATGTATTGGTGCAAGTGCTCCAACAAATAAATGCAGAAACATGTTTAAATCACTTTGGAATTCAAATGATTTTGAAGCCTTTTGAGTGTTTTTGGTAAGCTAATTAAGTAATACATGGTTGGTACGCGTCCTGGAAATCTTGGAAAAGTCTGGAATTCCATTTTGTCCTGGAAATGTCCTAAAATTCTGTTACATGTCCTGGAATTTTATACATTCCTGCCTTTTTGTCCCTGCACAATGTTTTGTAGTTGAGGATTTTTCTACTGACATAACTTAGGTCTGAAAAATTTCCCTCCCCACCTCATGCAAAATGTGGGGGTGGGGTGTAGTGTTGGTTTTCTTGTCTGTTGGGAGAGCTGAAGCTCGTTATTAGCATGTTTTGCATCATGCTTATGTTATCACTTTGTCTGTCTGGGCGGGGAGACCATATCTCTGCAATTATTAGTTTGATTTGTAAAATTCTTCTTGTATTCAAAAGCTTAAAATGTGAGAATGATGACCCATTAATTCCGTTTTTTTTTCCGATGCACAACTTCGCCAGTAGAGTGTACAAATGGAGGTCGTATCGAATTTAAAATGCATTTTATTTCATATATTAGCTTCTAATTATCCAGTTGAAAAAAAATCTTTTTCTTTTGATGCCATTTATATCGAAGACTGTTTTAGTTACAGTCACTTTTTCAAATAATGCATAAATTTTCTGCTAGGGGGCATTAAAGGTAAATCGTGATTTTCTCAATATTTCCACTTCTAAATGTCCGATTTGAAAAATTCTTCCTGTGTCGGATACAGCTCTTGAGGGGAAATGTTTGCATATAAATTCTCATTTTTTGTAAAGAATGGTTTCGCCATCAGGGGACATACGTGTTTATTTTTGCTTCTGATGTATTTGCAACAAAATCTGAGCTGGAAACTTGACTGAAAAAATTCTTCCGTGAACCGACTGCTTACCTCGGAAACCTTTTTAAGAATACCTCCTGCTCAAAATAGTACATAATTTTCCCACCAGGCGGCATACATGTATATCATATTTTTGTCCGTATCTGTTTCTAGCAGTCCAATTTAAAAAAATTCTTTGTTGGAGAACATTTGCGGTGCAAAATGCTTCTCATATATTTCAAATATTTCTTAATGCACAAGTGTGCCACTAGAGGGTGTTAGTTCACATTTCCGTTTACAGCAATATCTGTGAGACTAAAAGCCTGATTGAAAAATATTCTTTTTCGATCAGATACTACTAACTATGAAAATTTTTTATGTGTATTTTCTTCCCAAAATAATGCCCTATTTCGCCGCTAGGGGGCGCAAATATTTTATCTAGTTTTCTCAATATCTGTACTTCTAAATGCCCGATTTAAAAAATTCTTTTAACACCAGATACCATTTTTACCTTATGGAACACTTTAGGTTTCTATTTGAGGAGGTGTGTGGTTCACAATTCTACTGCTAGGTGGTGTTTGTGTTCTTCTGTTTGCAGCCTATCCCTGCCTCTAAAAGCCCTATTGAAAAATTTCTTTTTTTACTGTATGCCATTGGCTATAATAAAGATGGAGAGTGAATAAGATTTTTGTTACAATGAGAAGATCCTCTTCAAATAATGTACAACTTTCCCCCTAGGGGATGTACAGGCCAAAACGTTTTTCTTGTTCACTCTGCTTCCGGGAGACGTATTTGAAAAGTTATTTTTCCTTAGCATGGCTTTTGCTATGAAGAATGCTTTTCTCCTGTTTTCAACGTTTCCATTATGCAAAATTCTTCCACTAACTAAAAGGCATAGAGTTCTATCATGTTTCCTTTTACATCTCTTCTTTTAACTGTTCGATTTGAAAATCTTTTAGCCTTTAATACCTTCCTTCTGCTATGGGAAACGTTTTTTGCACCATTTGTTAATTTTCATAACATACTTTTTAGCCACTGGTGGAAGTAAATAGCTGATTTTTTTATTTTTTTTGTGGGTTATTTTTGACCTTTACTGAAATTTTCTAATGAATACTTTATATAAAAATTTGCCATAAAAACAGATTGCTTTCTAATATCATAAACTTAAATCTAGTTGTTTCTTAGTATTTTCTGAGCTAAGTAATCACTTTGTATCTTATATAATTAGTTTTCTAATCATGCCCAGTTAAATTGCCTTGATCACTAATGAATGCAGGTTTACATAGCCCTTGGACTAAAGGTTTTCCTGTTATTCTCTTCCATTTCACATTGGATACTTTTTTTCCTAATTTTGTTTGCTGGCGAGTACAAATTTAAAACATAGCTACAGTATCAATATTATGTTGAAAGTTCCTTTCCTAAATAAAATGTAGCACAAATACTTGCCCCCATGATTATGTGTGTATGAAATAACAATCCCTTTGGTCCTTTGAAAAACTTCCAAATATTTCACCTTTCTGTACCCTTAAATTTCCAATGTAAGCATTATTTCAAAATAATTAAATATAAATAGTATTTTATATATTGATTGTGTGGTATATAAAAGCATTTCAAGAGTAATGCCACATACCTATGATTTTTTTAGTTTTATGTTTTTTTATTCTGTAATTTGCTTCAATAATTGAACTGAAGCCAAAGTAGAAAAATAAATTTTTCTCAAAATCAGTGTATTATACTGTATATAAAAGTTTAGTAGATACTAAACCTGATCACATTTTCAGTGACAGTTTTGGTATTTCAGTATTTATCTGTGATTCTAAGTTTCTGATTAGCTGCAGCAGACATCATTTTTAACATTTTGCATTAAGTTTGCCCAAGCATGTAAGAAGTTGTTTGTTGTAGGTTACAGGTTGAACAGACCTATGGTTTCACTATATTTTAAGTAAGAACATTTGGATTGTATGTCCTAGAAATGTCCTGGAAAAGTCTTTGAATTTTGTGATTGAAAAAGCGTATGAACCATGGTAATATAAAAATCAAGAATAACTAACTCTGATGTTTCTTCGTGGAAAATACTTCATCATTCTTGGAGATCGTAGTTCTTATCAGTTCTGTTTGCCACAGCAAAATGATGGGATTTTCTACTTGGTATTCTTAATTTTTATATTTGTTCATTAAATTATCAAAAATAACAAAAACAGATTTAACTTATCGGAATTTTGAATAGTGATTCAAATGTGTATCTGTGCTTTTAGTTGGAGCACTTACATCAATCTAAACAAATTACATATATTTTTTCAACCTTGAACCAGCGTGAAACCGTTAAAGGCTAGCAAAAGTAAAAAAATAAAAAAGGAGAGAGAAGCAATAAATGAAAACAATTGTTTATACCACCAATGACTGAAGCCGGGAGTCTGAATTCATTGCTTTCTTCCACAGAGTAAAGAAAGTGCTGAGGTTCTGACACCACTCTTTTGTGCCATTATATATTATATTTCGAAATAATATAATAAATGCCAAGTATGTACATTATTTTATATATTTTTTTAAAACAAGTAAAAAAAATAACAGAAATAGCTGTCTTTTAGTAACAGCGTTTTTGTAAACATCTTAATAGCATTTTACACACACACACACACACACACACACACACACACACCCACACCATTAAGCTGTTCTCTGTGATTTAGAGGTTAGCTCCTCAAAGAAAGACCCTGTGCAAAGTACATCTTTAACTGATAAAACTAGAATTTGCTTACTGTTGGCGTATCAAATGTCTCCATTTACAACGATCTGGGCACATCGCTTGAGCTTCATTAATATCTGTCACACGCCACACACAAGACCTTTGTACTTCATACTCGTAATCTTTTTCTCAAACAGACATTCCTGAATCTGGTCCTCCCATGATTTCCTTGGCCTTCCTCTACCTTTCTTTTCTGCCACTTGGGCTGAAAAAATTCTCTTAGTCAGCACCTCATCACTCATTCTTTCAGCATGGCCAAACCACCTAAGAACATTAGTCTCCACCTTACAGCATTTTGCCTCGCATTACACATCCATCTGCAACACATCTTCATTCGTCACATAATCAGCACATCTTATCCCCCCCCCCCCCGTTAGTACCTCATCTCCCCAGCACACAAAGAATCCACCATTCCTGTGAAATACTCCTAAGACAGCTATGACTTTCAATGAAGAATTCACTCGCCTACTAATTTCGCCATCTAATTTGTTCTCTCTGTCAAACATATATCCTAAATATACAAACTCATTCACCTGGCCAATCTCTGTGCTATTAAGATTTATTTTGCATTCGGTATTAGCAGTTCTAGCTCAATAACCATAACTTTAGTTTTCCCTTATTTATACTCACAAGGGGACCTTACAGCTGACCACTCGCGAATTTCGGTGAATTCTTTTAAAATGAAAGTAGAGGCAAAATGAGGATATACGTGTCCAGGCATTTGATCTAATGCCTCTTATTTTCCGAATAATAAATCACAATGATCCGAGGACTGAAAAATGAACGCAATTGATGATTTCCTGTAAATGATTCTTTACTAACATGTCACAAGGCCCTGCAACAGAGTGTTTTAGCAGACATTTCCTGTTATGGTGACTTATGTCAAAAAGCGGGGAATGAACAGTGAACTATCAAGTGCAGCAAAGAACGGAATACCTGCATTTTCCCATCCTCTCTTAAAGCTCTTTCCTTCTCACTTTTCAGAATTCAGTAAGAAGTATTAATTATTAAGTTACAACAACATTGTATGATATAGGTGGTACTGAATGAAACATATGTATTTTTGTGTAATATTTGCATGAGCTAGCTAATGTCAATGGCAATTCGGTGTAATTTCACTAACAAATAATAAGGAACTTGTAGAAGTAATCATTGAATAATAAACTTTAATAATAAATAGCACATATGGAGAAAGAGGAATTGTTAGGAGAATTGACATGTCACATTTTAGCTTATAAAGTATAATTACGTACTTTTTTTTTTTGAAGACCTAACATATTGGGTAGTCAGAAAAGTCATGACGTATTTTGGCACCCGATGGCGGTTGGATGATTTTGGAAGTACTGGAGGCATGCACAGCTCTGTTATCACTACGGCATTCGACAGGTGCCAGTTCTAGCTGCAGTCTAAAAGGAATAGTGAGCGATTTGGTTTATTTGCGGAGATTTGACATCAAGTTGAAGATGGAAGACCAAACTGTGCATTTTCGTCATATTTTACTGTTTTACTTCCATAAAGGGCAGAACGCGCGTCAAGCTTGTGAAAAGTTGCGTAAAGTGTACGGTGATAATGCTTTACAAGAACGTCAGCGCCAGCGGTGGTTCACAAAATTCCGTTCTGGTGATTTTGACCTCAACAATGCTCCTTGGTCCGGGAGGCCAACTGAGGTTGATGACGACCAAATCAAGGCATTGATCTAGTAAAACCCACGTTACACGACACGAGAGATTGCAGGCACATTGCACATCCATCATTCAAGCGTTCACGACCACCTGAAGAAGCTGGGATACATACGTACGCAAGCTCGATCTGTGGTTTCCTCATGAACACAAAGAAGCTCAATTGACGGAGCGTATTAACATCTGCGATATGCTCATTAAACGTGAGGTAAACGATTCTTTTTGAAGCGACTGATAACTAGTGGCGAAAAGTGGATTGTGTACAACAATGTGCTGCGCAAACGGTCGTGGTCCCGACATGCTGCTTTGCCTCAAACGACATCCAAAGCAGACATTCATTAGCAGAAGGTTCTCGTCTCAGTGTGTTGGGATTTTAAAGGTGTCTTGTTTTTCGAGCTCCTACCACGGAACCAAACAATCAATTTGAATGTGTACTGTGGGCAATTGGACAGTTTGAACGAATCCATCATCTAGAAACGTCCACAGCTCGTTCATCGTAAAGGTGTTGTGTTCCATCACGACAACGCGAGACCACACACAAGTTTGATCACCCGCCAAAAATTATTGGAGCTTGGGTGGGATGTGTTGCCACACCCAGCATACTCGCCTGACTTTGCGCCGCCAGACTTCCACTTGTTTCACTCTCTTCAACAGTCCTTGCGTGGCACAACGTTCAATTCAGATGAGGCTGTAAATCAGCACCTTGTACAGTTTTTTGCCACGAAAGACAGGTCCTTCTATGAACGAGGCATTCTGCAACTCACTGAAAGATTGCAAAAGGTTATCGAACAAAACGGGCATTGTATCATTGATTGATCTTTGTTCTTTATATCAATAAATGACCTTTGCAAAACATAGCTAAAATACATCATGACTTTTCCGACAACCCAATATACACTGGTGTGCAAAAATGAAGGGCGAATAGGAGAAATTAGCTTAACAGCGGAACGAGCAGGCAGAACGGACCGAAAGACCACTCAAGAGATAGATTAGGGTCCTGTACGATAGGGCATGTGCATATATGCAGCATGACTTGGGGGGGAGTGTAGGGAGGGTATAAAGCACACGGGCGGTGTACGCTCAGCAATTCGGTGAAAGCTATTGCACGGTGTACATCGGTTTGAACGACACCAACTTGCTGCCACCGTGTGATATGGCCAACAGGCAGTCCAGTA
The DNA here is from genome assembly GCA_039090855.1 of Macrothele yani. Lineage (NCBI taxonomy): Eukaryota > Metazoa > Arthropoda > Arachnida > Araneae > Macrothelidae > Macrothele > Macrothele yani. The sequence continues at coordinate 65,572,161 of CM077012.1, forward strand.
GACGACATCTGGATGACTTTACCCGGGGTCGCGTCATTGGGAAGTTGGAAGAAAGTCAAAGTGTGACTAGTGTGGCAGAGGAGTTCGGGATTGCCCACAGCATTGTTTCACGAGCTTGGAGAGCATTTCATTCGACAGGAACAGCTGTCCGAGAGTTTAGCAGTTGTCGTACACGAGCAACCACGGCGGCGGACGACCTGTATATTGTCCTACAGGCGAGAAGAGACAGACGGCAGACAGCGGGAGAAATCGCAAGGCACGTGCAGCAGGCAACTGGACGTCAGTTATAGCATTTTACAGTGGCCAGGAGGCTGCACAAAGGTGGTCTATTTGCACGACGACCAGTACGGTGTGTGCCATTAACGCCTGCTCATCGGAGACGGCGGTTTCTGTGGTGCCAGGAATACAAGAACTGGGCACATCAGCAATGGGGGTCGAGATCTCTTTACGGATATGAGCCGATTTAGTCTGACGAGCGATTCTGGACGTATACATATCTGGAGAGAGCAGAGAACACGCAATCACACCTCCAACATCATCGAAAGTGACCGGTTTGGAGGTGGCGGACTTCTCGTTTGGGGCGGTATCATGCTTGGTAGCCGTACTGACCTTCACATCTTCCAAGGAGGTTCAGTCACTGGTGTCCGCTATTGTACCAAGGTTCTCCTGCCTATCGTGTGTCTGTTTAGAGGTGCTGTGGGTCCTGAGTTCCTCTTCATGGACGACAACGCTACACCTCATCGTACAGTGGCTGTCGCAGAGCTGTTGGAGAGTGAAGATATTCAACGCATGGATTGGCCCGCAAGGTCCTCGGACCTAAATCGAATCGAACACGTTTGGGACCTACTCGGGAGACGCTTGGCAGCACGTCACCAGCCGCCAGCAATGACTCCGCAGCTGCGATTGGCACTACAAGAGGAATGGGCCGTGATGCCTCAACAGCTCCTTGACAACCTCGTCCTCAGCATGGACAGACGTTGTAAATCCTGCAACGCAGTCAGGGGTGATCATATCCCTTACTAAAGACTGGATTTTTCTTGGCAGCCGCCTGTCACGTGGACGTTTCTGTCTTCTGTCCAGTTGTGCTCGAAGTTACCTTTTCAATAAAGTGCCTTTGTATCCTTTGAATTCCTATTTTGGACGGTTTTGCTCACTTGTCTTATATTCTTACATCTTGGGGATCTTATGGTATGATTTGAGTCGATGTGGAGCACTTCTGCACGACGTTACATTCGAAAAACCGTCTCATCCTTAATTTTTGCACGCAGGTGTATGTTGTTAGGCACTACTATCGGAGGTTTTGCTATCGTTTATTGGTACACAAAGTTGTGGATGATAATTATCATAAAAACAATGAAAACATAACACTTCTCTATAACGCAAGCATTTGATAAAAGAATTGTTCCAACAATTACATTTTGTTTGTCGAACGTCGTCCGGAAAACGCACTTCGTTCACATTTCCAAAAACCTTTCTTTCATTTGTTAACTTTGCAGCAAACCAAGTGTACTGCAACATATTTTTGAAAATCAGCGCAGAAAGTTGATGATGTATAAGTGAAAGGATCTTCAGGGCATCTTCTCGCTTGTTTAAATGCCTATTTTCTTTTAAAAGTGCGACAGAGTTTTGTAATTTTTTAATAAAAAATTTTACTTGAGGGAAAAGGTACACATCACAAGGTTGACAGTATGGGGTACAATGAGATGGAATGATTTCAACAGTAGAAGAACAAGTGCCGTTATCCTTTGTGAAGACCCTATTAAAGTGTGCTGGATCTGTTTGACCTCCCCATAAATCCAAGATCAATAGAAACTTCTCTTCTTTGCAAAATAGTCAGATAATGTTTTTCACGAAACTGCTGAAATGCTCTTTCGTTAATTTCCCTGATTTCTACTGTTACGAATGACTTTTCCATATTCCGCCGTTAGTCCTTCCACAATCTTAGAAACAAGAGGTCCAAATTGTCCCTGTTTCATTCAGTATCTACCTATATCACACAATGTTGTTGTAACTTCTTACTGAATTCTGAAAAGTGAGAATGAGAGAGCTTTTAAGGGAGGATGGGAAAATACAGGCATTCCGTTCTTTGCTGCTATTGGCAGTTCACTGTTCATTCCCTGCTTTTCGACAGTAGCCACCATAGCAGGAAATGTATGCTATAACACACTGTTGCAGGACCTCGTGACATCAAAGTATCATTTACAGGAAATCACAAATTTCGTCCATTTTTCCATTCTTCGATCGTTATGAATTTTTATTCCGAAAATAAGACACATTAGATCAAATGCCGGGACACGTATATCTTCATTTTGCCTCTACTTTCATTAAAAAAAAAATTCACCGAAATCCGCGGTTGGTCAGCTGTAAGGTCCCCTTGTCAGTTTGAATTTCAAACAATTCAACAATCTGCACACACCCATATTACCAAGACAAACCAGTATTATCCATTTTGGCATCATGCATGCAGGCATCCATAAATATATTAAACAGCCAGTGTGACGACATTACACAACTTTGCCTGACTGCTGCACCAATAGAAAACCATTTTGATGAAACATCATTCACTTGTACATATGCTGTGCTGCCAGTGTACATGGCTTTCACACTGTTAAGTAGATTCTCAGTAATACGATATTTATTCAATACCTCCCAGAAAAGTATCCTATTTACTTTGTCATAAGCTTTCCCTAAATCTATGAAGGCCGCAAACACTTTTTTTTTACCAACGGACAGATACTTTACAATCATCATGCATACAGCAGCAATTTAATTAGTGCATCCCTTAGCATTCATAAAACCACTCTTTACATCCCACACTTTTTCTTATGTAAGACTTTGTACCTTATCAATAATTACCTTCCCAAACACTTTCCCTGGCACACTCAGCAAACTGATACCACAATAGTTCTTTCATTCAGTCTGATCACCTTTTCCCTTGTACAAGGGAACAATGATAACATCCCTCCAATTCTGAGGGACCATTCCTAACTCCCAACATAACTGGCAAATTTCAGTTAAGCAGTCAATCATAGTCACCACCATATTTTAGCATCTCAGCAGATATGCCATCTACTTTCGAAGCCTTACCATTCTGAAGAGATTTTAGAGCTTTATACACCTCTTCTCTTGAGATCCCACCAATGCTTCAATCTCTTACTATGACATCATCTGCTTCTGCCTCAGAATCATCTTTGCTTATATGACCTAATAAAACACAAAAGTGCCCACCCCATCTTTTACTTAGCTCGTTGGGCTACCATATCATTTTTCGGACCATATTCTTTGCACAACTTAGAATTTTATTTCCCCTCTTGTGATTTGGGTTTGCCACCTCGAGGCGCTCCAAGTGCAACAGTGGCACACACAACAGCAACAAGGGCCTCTAAATCTTGGAGAGGTACCAGCTAGTTCTGTGTGACATTGGCAAAAAGATCCCAACTCACTGGGTTATGTTCCAGAATCATTAGGTGTAATGACCAACTGAAACTGCCAGCTGTGGGCTAATCCTCCACACTGTATTTCAGTGATTACTGTGGGCTAATCCTCCTCTGTAATCACTGAAATACACCTGGAGGATTAGCTGTGGGCTAATCCTCCAGGTGTATTTCAGTGAGACTCAAATTTAATAGCATCTTAGCAGTATAAATACACTATCTACCAACAAGTAATCGGACACTCCTGCAATCAACGATATCTGTGGTCCTGATACACGTCACGGATGCCGCCGTTAAATATCATGTGGGAAAGAACAACGCAACCAGTCGCATGCAAGATACCATGCAGTTTGGAGCTCTCTGATTTCGAGAAAGGTGTAATCGTCGGGTATCACAGAAATGGCCGATTCATACGTGACATATCCAGCGAGTTGAAGTATCCAAAATCAACAGTGGCAAGTGGAAGATGAGAGGTGACTGTCGGAATGTGCCCCAACCCGGCAGACCCACAAAACTGGAAGTTACAGACAGACGGGTGCTGGCCAGAGAAATTCTGGAAGAACCACACCAAATCAATGGGCCACATCCGCGAGGAGTTTCAACAGGCATGTGGGAGTGTTTTTTTGATGAATACTATCCGTAAGAAAGCCATCTGCTCGGTTATCATGGACGTGCTGCTGCCCACAAGCCTTTGATCACCATGTCCAATAGCGCTGCTCGGCTAACGTGGTGCAAAGAACGTTGACAGTGGAACGTTAAACAGGGGAAACAGGTTCTCTGAAGCGACGAATCAAGCTTCACCCTCCACCGTTCGGATGGCAGGGTCTGGGTTTGGCGTCTGCCTGGAGAACGCCTCCTGCCGGAAGGTATTGTGCCAACTGTGAAGTTCGGCGGCGGTGGAATTATGCTATGGGGGCGTTTCTCCTGGTATGGCACGGGACCCTTGGTCGCAATTCCTGATAGACTCAACGCCGAGACCTACTGCACCATTTTGGATGACCATGCGCTTCGTACGTTGTGGTAGTTTTACGGGGTGGACCCATGTTACTTTCAGGATGACAATGCCACCTGTCATGTTGCGAGGTCCACCATGGCTTGGTATGGTGACAATGGGGTTAATCGAATGGACTGGCCTGCGCAGAGCCCGGACCTTAACCCTATCGAGTACCTCTGGGAACAGTTGGAGCGTCTACTTAAGGGGTGCTCCCACCGTCTGAAATCGGTAAAGGAACTGACCTGTCTTCTCCAAGCCGAGGGGAAGAAAATACTGCTAGCCGTCGTACAACGCCTGGTTGAGAGTATGCCCCGTAGGGTCGCAGCTGTAATCGACGCTCGTGGAGGCTCCACCAACTATTGAAGGTGAATAAACTTCATTTTCCTTTGCTATCACAGGTGTCCAATTACTTGTTGGTAGATAGTGTATAATGTCATAGTATTTTTATGATTAATATCAACAAACTTGAGTTACTTACTTTGGTATCATACATGGGTGCAAGTTTTCATCTGAGGACAGAAGTCCTCCTTTCAAAACTTTCTGTTAAATGAAAGTTAACAGTAAAGATTATCTTCCTTTCTTTGTTTCTTCTTTTTTTTTTTTTTTCTTCTTTTGGGTTATTCCCTGTGCCCTGTGTTGTTAAATATCACGTTAATCCATAAATTTTAGTATTTGAGCTTGAAGATGGAGTGTAACTTCTGAAAATGGAAGTTACGCAGAATGAAATTTTCCCTGTGAGCTTAAATTCCTTTTCTTGCAACATTTACTCTGCTCTATATTGTTGTTAAATATCCTTTTATCTGATAAGCATTTGTATTTCAGCTAGAGAGTGAAGGAAAATTTTCATCAAACGGTAGTTGGTTGGAACAAAAATTTATCCTGTAATAGTAATTTTTTTTCTTACAATATTGTCTCCATCCAATATTGTTGTTTAATACCATTTTATTGCACAAGTGTTTGAATTTTAGTTTGAAATGGAAGCAGCAATTTCCGAAAAGGGAACTTATATTGAGCAAAAATTTCCCTGTTATCTTCTATTTTGTGTAATCCTGTATTTCATGAATGGAATACGGGATTACACCATACCATACAAATCCATTCATGATTTATCTGCTCCTCCGGGCAATCACGGGCTAGGATTCTTAACCTCCAAATTTGCTAATCATTAATGCCGGTTGCTTCGACTAGCGAATCCTGTGATGGTTATATTCAAATTAATCGGAAACTTGAGACTTGGTCATTCTGGGTGGTGATTTGGTTAGCATACCCGGGCGCTATCTGGGAGATGCGGGTTCGATTCGTGCTCCAGGACGACGAAATTGTTAGTTTTCGGATATTATCTGATTTACCATCCTTGTCATATTCACAGCAGAAAACGGATTGTCATCTTCAAAATTTGTATTGCATGGTGTAATTCCGTATTCCATTCATGACTTTGATTCCTGCTGAGGAAATTTCACTAGAAATTTTGAACATAGAATACAGATGACAGAATTTCTGTTCAAAAGAAAAAGATGACTCTGTGTGTACACTGTCATTTACAGATTTATTAATTAATTTTTAAGTAAACTGGCTATTTCTGGCCAGTTTGTCTAGTACATGGGAGAAAAGTTTGCTATTCCAGGGAGAGTGAGAAACTTCACTCAGTGTACATTGGGTGCTTAATCAGATACATATCCTTCGTCAGTTACTTGGAAATGCATTGCAGTGGTGAGTGTAATGGTAACACACCGAGGCAGAAATCCAGATGAACATATTTGTTTGCCTTTCCAGAAGCATATAATTTTTTAAGTTTTCACCGGGATTTGTTGAAACTTGACAACCTTTTTTAGCACCTTTTGTTGAGGGGGGGGGGTACATGTTCACAGCATTACTGTATTTGTCTGTGGATGCCATATCTTTACATAACTAATAGTCCAATTTGAAAACTTCTTTTTGTATTGAAAGCCTGAACTGCAAGAACGACGATCCATATGTTATGATCTTTTTTCCATAACCTTGTTGCTGATGGACATCAATGCACATAGTATTTAATTCAGAATACACAGTTTTATCAGAATAATATGACCACCTACCTAATAATGGGAATAACCATCCTTGGCCCAAATGACAGTGGCGTGGCATGGATGCAATGAGGCCCTACAAGGTTGGCCGAGCCACACATGCCCATTCAAACTGCAGCAGAGCATGGAGGTCCCAGAGATAATGTGGTTGTGGGTTGGCACATCGAACCTGTCAATCCAAATAGTCCCACAAGTGCTCTATGGGATTGAGGGTCGATTTTGCCAGCCAAGGGAGAATTGAGACATTGCTGCAGTGATGGAAAGTTTGCGCCAATTGCACTGAACTGCTCCAATTTCATTATCTTGCACCAAACTGCTACAAATTACGAAAAAAATTCATATTTGAGCCCAACTGTGTTGAAACAGCAAACCACAGCAAAAACTGCTGAGCAAAAAAAAAAAAATGTTTTCACGGCAAAAATGCTGTTTTAAACTGCGGATCGAATTGCACTTTTGGTAAGGTCTACTCATGATTTGGTTAAACGTATAGCAACGCTTAATCAACACATACCGCCAATCCCAACCTTTTGGAATGTTTTTCACCTACATTCTAATTTGTTTTTGTTTTTTTCAGCATAAATGACAAATAGGTTTCGCGATGTAGATGGAGCTTATGGAGAAGGAGTTTTGTTGTAATCACGTTGTATGTAGGAGAAATAATGCTGTACGTTATGAAATCTTGATGAAGATTGTTTATAGATGCTTTGGTGGTCTTTCGGAGTGTTGTGCAATTGAGATTGTTTATATGTTGTTCCCTGCTCTTTGGGATGGCACAGTTATTTCGTTCCAGGCAAGGTGCACGATTACGTAAATACAGCGTAAGGTCAGTCGTTAGCTATTTTGTTGACACAGAGTACGACCGAAAATGGCTCTCCCATTGCAGGATACAATGGTTCTGTTTCTAAAGGATTCATAAGTATTCAGAGATGCCAATTTTATGGATTTTCTGTAGTTTGTATGGATTTCCACTTCATCTTACGATTTTACGGAAGACGCCCAAAAAATTACGGGAAAGCCCACGCAATATCCCTTCAAGCAATTTTTTATTTTTTACCGTCTTTTGGTTGAAAAAATGCGCTTTACAGATAGTCCCTTATACGCCATCAATGTTCTGACTTCCCACCAGCGGAGTCGGAGCTTTTCGTACGCTGTTTGTCACGGGATTCCCTATACAGTTGAGCTGAGTTCGGGCTCAATTTTCGGATCCCGAGCCCGTCCGAGCACATGGTATATCAGCCCGAGCCCATCCAAGCTCGAATTTTATATTGCAAGATAGAGCCCGGGCCCGAACGAGCCCGAAAACTGGCTAACCTGTTCAGCCATTAATAAAAAAGAATCACCTTTTTCACTCTCTTCTCCTCCTGCAATTAAACACTGTATTTCTCAAATATAGGGAATGGTTGGAAAGAACCTCTATCTCTTTTTACAGTGTAATTGGATGATTTTCTTTGACCGTTCATTTCCATCAGAAGTGCTTCGGGCGGCTCGGCATCCAAAATGACCGGAAGTGCTGCAATTATATGTTGCTCAATAATGCTAACTAATATTGTCGAGCCATAATGCGCTACAATATGTACATACTTTGCTAAATATTATCAACAGGGAGCTGCTGCGTGGAGATAAGGGGGAAATTATCGTCGGCATGCTGTCAACTATCCAATATCTATAGTTCTTGAAAAAGTTTTTTCTTCTCTGCAGAAACACACTAAATGCGTGGCCTATGGCATTTTTACACCCAAGCCCGAAATAAATAGCCATCTCGAATGCCCGCTTCCTAACCAGAACCAGTTGCTGAAGAATTCCATTTACCGAATATAAAGTGCCTCATGGGCTAAATCATATAAAATCACATTTATATATAAAAAAAATTCTCTCTCACTCCTCTCTTAAGATCCCGAGCCCGAACCACAGTAAATATTCTAAAGCCCGATTCGGGCTCTGCTTCGGGCTTTCGGGCTCGGAGCTCAGCCCGTCTCAGCTCTACTGTACAGCCATTTGAGAGTGCCGTGCGTGAAAGCCAAGAGGGAGCTCAGCCAGCTCAGCTCAGCGCCTTTTGCGAACTCTTTACATTGATTACATGTGGCTTTGTGCTTGTGAAAATTTTGGTGCAAACGTTTTAAACCTTTCCACTCGATTGCCGGGTGACACCCGACATTACAAAATCGCTGAATAGCTTGCATGATGAGTGTCTCTCGCCCCGCCGATGATGCCTCTGTAGCTCGCAAGACGTTTCTTTTTTGTCTAATGGGTCGGGTGTCACTCGCCACGCCGATGATGCCTCTATACCTAGCACGTTGGGGCTCGCGAGACACTTATTTTTCACTGAATAGAGAAAAAGAAACGTCATTGGCTTGTCGGGTGTCACTCGCTATGCCGATGACGTCTCTATTAGCACACATGTCGGAGCTTGCCAGGAATTTCTGTTTCACTGAATAGCTCACGTGTCGTGTGTCATCCGCCACACTTATGACGCCTCTCTAGCTCGTATGTCGGCGCTTGCAAGACATTTCTTTTTCGCTGAATATCTCTGGTATCATCCTGCATGCCGATGACTTACTTCTCTATTGCTCTCATGACCCCAAAAGCTCGCGCGTGGGGATGTCGTCCGCCATGCTTATGATGCCTCATAGCTCGTATGACGGGTGTCTACCTCCATGCCGATGATGCCTGTATAGCTCGCATGTTGACGCTTGTGAGACATTTCTTTTTTGCCGAATAGGTCAGGTGTCACCCGCTATGCTGATGATGCTTCTATAACTTGCATGTCAGGGCTGGCGATCCAAAGCTAAGCTTTCACTGCTAAGTTGTGGCCTCTACTGCAGGGGGAAAAACAAAAAATGAGTGCTGGGTGAGTATGGGTGAACAGTTATTCGAGTGGAAAAGGTTCATTTAGATTAAAATGAAATGACACATTGCAGTGAAACAGCTGCGACAACAAAAAGAACGAAGTCAGATAAAACTTATCCTCAAGTGTATTGCAATATATAGTAAAGAATGGCCTTTTTATGAAGCATCTAAAATTTTGCCGAATCACGTTTTGTAAGCCATATGTTTGTGATTTTAGTGTAGCGCATGGCGGCCGCGATGGTTGTAGGGGTCATGCCAAGAGCAAGAAGCACAAAGATCATGTCAAGAGACTAAATGGAGATGTGAGTAAGATAAATGTAACTAAAAAACTTCTGACAGCTTATAAAGAATTCTGGAAAAAATATCAAGAGTGGATTAGTGCTGGAAAAATGCAACAAAATATGCAAAAACCAGAAGGAATTGAATGTTCACAAGGTTATCTGAAACGAAAAGAAGCTGAACTTTCGCAGCAGTTGGATTCCTTTCAGAAAATGTTAAACAATGCTGAGATGAAACTTGAATGTGGCATAAAAAAAAAGAGACATGAATGCAATTTAGAAAGTGGACAGGTACTATTAAAAGAAGCAAAACAGAACATTGCTAACTATCTTAAAAAAATAGAAGTGAGCAGTTAAATATTGAGAAAAGCAGCAAAAAATTAAAAAAATTAAACATTTTTTGTAAAATAAATGATTAATAATAGCGTCCTGCTTAGGTTAAAAAAATGTGATATATTTGAAAACTAAAATCTTTGCATGTATGTGTGTGTATTTCAATGCAAGATGTTTTAAATTTGAGTAGGGTGCATCTAGTTCCAAAACACTTTTTGCTTAAGAGTTTGTTCTATCTACTAATGATTTACCTGCTCCGAAAAAAGTTTTCTTACTCCCAAAATATATTTTATCTGCTCCAAAATTGCATTTTGCTGCTCCAAAAATGTATTTTACCTGCCCCAAAAATGATTTTGCGACTTTCCATCAGTGATCGCTGTCGTGTTCCTGGAACCAGTCCCCCTTAGCGATGTGGCACGGCACATTGTCACGTTGGTAGACACCATCACCACCAGGGTAAATGTCCAACATGAAGAGATGCATGTGATCAGCGAGGATAGACAAGCAGTCATTGGCATTCAGGGACTCGTCCAGTGGTACCAGCGGTCCCAGGACATACCAGACATGGCCACTGCCGGCCTGTGTGGCCATAAGAACCAACTTCAGCCAACAGAGCCATCACCTGACAAGCGAGTCCGGGTGTTGGTTCTCGGGTGTCTGATGCCATATCCGTCACTTCTGTGGAGTACAAATCTCGATTCAATGGAGAAGGCAACCTTTTCCCACTGTCCAATGACGGTAGTTCTAATGTGAACTGCAGGCTTAGTTGCCGATGGACCTGGGTTAACATGTGCTCCTTGACGCAGCATTGACCATGGAGACTCATGCATAACAGGATTTGCTCTACTGTTATTGGGGACACGTACCTGGGTACCCCAGCTTTCATTTGTGGGATCAATTGCTGCACTGTTGCGATTCGATTGCTGCACTGTTGCGATTCGATTGCCTTTTACTAGTCGATGTAGGCAATGTTCTCCTCTGTAGTTGATGGCCTTAGGGGCTCCACAGTTATGACGTTGGGAGGTACTCAGTGTGCCAACGGCCCATTCTTGGTACACCCTTACTGCAGCACCTGACGAACAGCCCATAAAGTCTACTGTTTCTACTTCCACCCTTGGCGCGATAGCCAACGAACATTCCTTTTTGGACATCAGTCAAATCACTACCTCTGCCCATTGTGCTCACATAACTCAGTATGGCTCATCTGTCCTGTCCGCCTGCTTATATCTCTGTGTGGTCGACCTTGTGATGTGCACTCTGTGACACTCCTAGGCGGGTACACTGTGATTCTGGGGATTGTCATATTATTCTGATACAACTGTGTATATTTTACTGTATGCCATTGCTTAAAAAAATAACCTGATTGTACATGCTATTAAATTCAGAATGTATTTTACTCTAAACAAGTTGGTTTAAAGAAAAGATTAAAAAATCCTTTTATCTTTTGATATCTTTTACAGCAAAGCCCATTTTATGTAGTTTTTATTTTAAATAATTCATGGGGTCACTGCTAGGTGTGTAAGTATACACTGCTTGACATAGAAAATTCCATACCGTGAAGGATGCACAGAATGAGACAACAACAAGCAGGTGCGAAAGAAGTGATTTATTTTCGAGAGATTATATGAATGTAGTGAGCAAAGATAGTCTGAATCGGTAGACCATATGACTGCCACTCTGGGCAATACATTATAGAAACAGTGTGGCATTGAGTGGAAAAGTTGCCAGATGGTGTCCTGGGGTACTGCTGGCCATGTGTTGTTGACCTGTGTCCACAATTCATCAACATTGTTTGTGGTGAGGGGGGGGGGGTCATGCAGAAGTGTTAAGTTGTCTGCCAATGATGTCCACCATGTTCATAGGGAAGAAATCTAGAGAGCTTGCTGGCCAGTGCAGCACCTGGATACCTTGTAGGCATTGCCTGGTGATGTTGGCAGTGTGCAGGTTAGCATTATGTTGTTAAAGTAGAGCAACAGGACAAACTGCAGCACCTCATTGATGTATTGTTGTGCTGTCATTCTACCCATTAGGTGTATAAGCGGTGAATGGCTGTTGAAACTGATAGCATCCCAAACCATGACACCAGGCTGAAGAGCCATGTGATGATGACAAAGCATGGCAGCAAAAACAGCCTGGTGACTAGTCACATTATTCCCAGACTCTCCTCTCAAATGATGAGTGCCAGTGCTGAAAGATATGTGAGATTTTTCACTGAATATGACTTAGTTCCATTCATCCTGCCACACGTGTCTGGTGGGGCACCACTGCATCCTTGCACAACGATGTGCTACGGTGAGTGGCATTTGTTGCTATAGCTGGTTAGAGTGCAAACCTGCCATAGCCAATCTGTGACTCACAGTTCGTTTCAACACAGGATATTCATAGATGCCTGTACTCTTTCCCCGCACGGGGATAACTGGTTTTCCAGTTATTTGGGGAGCGGCGCCCCCACGGCCCGAGCTCACCTTGTGACGGAAGACATTTCGTTTACTCTGGAACAATAACATCACCAAAGGGACAGCTGTTCATCCAGCTGATGGGGAATGGCGTCCCCATGGCCCGAGCCGCTTTGATCTTATTGTTTTGCTTTTTTCGTCTTTAGTTCATATATTGACATGTACCCGCCTCAGTTGTAGGCTGCTGAGGTTTTGATGAGGCGCCAGCTCCGGGTTTTGTTCCTCGTTCCCTCCCCTGTCTTTTCTCTTTTCTGTTATATTTTCTGTTTTTCCGGAGCTGGTTAGCTTAGACCTACTTGCACGTTTGATGTGTGCCGTGACCCGTACAGGTGGAAACGGGAATGCTGGAGGCTGCGGTATATAGGGGCCGGGTTGTAGTTGTCTCCAGATGCCAACACTCCTCTTTGCCCTCTGCTTCACCCTAAACGGGAGGCTGGGAGCTAACCCACTCCTAGTCAGGAAGTCTGTGGCCGAGTGGCGTCCAGACTTCTAGTGGCTTGTCGTTCTGTTTGGCAGGGTGAGTTTGGGGGTAGGGTGGGCATGCCAAAGGGTTGTTCCCCGGGCACGGGAAAGTCTGGGTGCATGCCGAGCGTATGTCTGCCCTACCAACTTGCTATATCCGCTGACTATCCCTAGAGCCGTGTCCTGCGTCCTCTTGGGCTTGCGGACCTCCGGCTCTCCCTCGTTGGGCTCAGTAGTGGGTGGGGAGGTCGGCGGACGAATTTTCTCTTCTTCATGGCAACACAAAGTGTTTCCCATGCTACCACTTTAAAGCGCCCTGTGGAGGATGGTACACCTTCCTCCACAAAGAAACGTCTCAACTCAATGCAATGCTCTGTTTCTTTTAATAAAATCTGGTGACTCTTCACAGTCACTCAGTTCGAAGAGTCCCTTCTGGATCAACAAGGCTCTGCAGGCCGTTGCTGGCTCTCCAAAGAGTGTCAAGAAGCTCCCTTCAGGGGATCTTTTCGTGGAAACCTCTAATCCACGCCACAGTGCCACCTTGCTGCACACGACCGTTTTGCTTGGCATTCCTGTTCAGGTTTCTCCCCATGGTTACCTCAGTTCCTCTCGCGGTGTCGTCAACTCCCGCGACCTGCTTAAATGCAGCGATGAGGAATTGCTGGAGGAACTTGGTGAACAGCATGTCATTGGGGTTCGGCGGATTCTTTTTAGGCGGGATGGAAAATCTATTCCCTCCCGTAACATCATCCTCACCTTTGACTCCCCAACCCTGCCTACTTCCATCAAGGCAGGTTATTTACGGTTTGATGTTCGGCCGTATATCCCGAACCCCTTGCGATGTTTCCGGTGCCAGCATTACGGTCACTCCCAGAAGTCTTGCCGTAATGTTGCAAAGTGTGGTCGCTGTGGTTCCACAGAACACTCTTTGGCGGAATGCTCTGCAGAGTCTGATCATTGTGTCAACTGTGAAGGGTCTCATCCGTCTTCTTCTAAGCAGTGTCCAAAGTGGAAAGAGGAACAGGCAATCCAACGCCTGAAGACAACTGAGCATCTCTCATATCCCGAGGCTAGACAGCAGATCGCCCCTTTACAACCAGGCCGGTGGTCATATGCTTCAGTTGTGGTGCAGAAGGCTTCAGTGGCGGTCCAGACTGAGGTGACCATCCCAGCGCGGTGTCCTTATGATTTTGAGGACATCGCTGCTGCTGGATTGGAGGCGCTGAAGTCTCGCCGCTTTGCATCCACGGCGACATCAACATCGTCGCCTAAACCTTCCTCTATGCCGAAAACAGGGCACTGCAAAGAAGAAGCCGGAGAAGTTGAAGCCAGGCTCATCCTCCCCGAAACAGAGCAAGCAAAAACCACCTCTCAACGCAGGGGGTAAACACAGCCCTGTGTTACCTCCAGACACTGCTGATGGATTGGAGGTGACGGACGACATGGAGACTTTCTAGTCGTCTGTCTTCATTCTTTCATTTCATTTTTCATTATGGCCACGCTCATTCAGTGGAATTGCCGAGGTCTGCATTCACGCATTGATGATTTAAAAGGCTTGCTGTCTTCGCAAACACCTGTGTGCGTGTGTCTCCAGGAGACAAAGCTTCGCACGACGGACACTCCTTCGCTGCGGAGACATTCTTTTTCCGCAAAGATCACCAGGACGGCGTTATTGCCTGCGGAGGAGTGGCCGTCGTTGTTCCTCATGGTGTTCCTGTCACTGCGGTTGCTCTTCGGATGACTTTGCAGGCAGTGGCAGTGAGACTATCTGTGAACACTCTGTTCACGGTGTGTTCCATCTACATACCACCAGATGAAGCTGTAAGCCTTTCGGATCTGGAAGATTTAGTTCACCAGCTGCCGCCTCCTTTCTTCATCTTAGGAGATTTCAATGCACACAATCCGTTGTGGGGTTCTACCGCTCGAGACTCCAGGGGCCGTGTTGTTGAGTCTCTTCTCTCCAACACGTCCCTCTGTCTCCACAACATGGGAGCTCCTACTTATTTTCTTGAACCCACCCGCTCGTACTCAGCCATTGATCTGTCTCTGAGTTCACCATCATTATATCCTGCCTGGTCCTGGAGCGTGTCTGGTGATCCCCTTGGCAGCGATCACTTCCCCATCTTTCTCTGTCTAGCGAGTGGCGGGTACCATTACCCTACTCGCCCTGCTGGATGGAATATTGATCGAGCCAAGTGGGACACATTCACGGCTTCGGCGAGTATTACTCCAGCTATGGTGACCTCAGGAACAGTCAATGACGCTGTTGCAGCGGTGACGGATTGTATTGTGCAAGCGGCAGAACTTAACATCCCCAGGACGTCGACTAAACTTCCACGTTGCCCGAGACCTTGGTGGAATTCCACTTGCATGGAAGTCGTCAGGCCCAACATCGGGCTTGGGGTAGGTTTCGTCGGTACCCCACCGACGCGAACCTACTTGCTTTCAAGAAAGCCAAGTCCTACGCGCGTTTGGCTCGTAGGCGTAGTCAACGGGAGTCCTGGATACACTATGTGTCCAGGATTAACACCACTACCAGCCCTCAGATCGTTTGGGACAGGATTCGTAAGATTCGGGGACAGTAACCATCTGGGGAAATCTCCATTCTTGAAAGTGATGGCGGAACGGTTGCTGACGCTCAGGGTATTGCTGACTGTCTGGGCGCCGTATTTTCTTCGGTGTCCAGCAGCAGCAATTACCCTGCTGTGCTCCGGCAGTTACAGCCGCGGCTTGAAGGGTCAAAGATTTCTTTTGGACCGTTTTCTTCCGCAGAGTATAACAGCCCGCTGACTGCCGTGGTGCTGCAGACCGCTCTGAATAGGTCCGGCCGGACATCTGTCGGACCAGATAACATCCATTACGAGATGCTGAAGCACCTTTCTCCGTCCTCTCTTAAATGTCTGCTAATCCTGTTTAACAGGATTTGGCAAGAGCATGTCTTTCCCGAATCGTGGCACACTGCCATTGTCGTTCCTGTTCCCAAACCTGGTAAAGATCCCACCAACCCGTTGAACTACCGCCCAATTGCTATGACGAGCTGCCTTTGCAAAGTACTCGAGCGTATCATTAATTTTTGTCTCATTTTTTATTTGGAATTTCATCACATTTTTTCACCTCATCAGAGTGGATTTCGCAAATCTCGATCCACCACCGATAATCATCTTCGCCTTGAGACATCTGTCAGGGAGGCGTTTGTCCGGCGTCAGCACATGGTCTCGTATTCTTCGACATGGAGAAAGCCTATGACCGTACCTGGAGATACGGCATTCTCCGTGATCTGCACGAGTGCGGATTGCGGGGAAACTTACCATCTTTCATCGTCGAATTTCTCCAGGACCGGAGTTTCCGTGTGCGCGTCGGCTCGACCCTCTCTGCGGTGTACCCGCAAGAACAGGGTGTACCTCAAGGCTCCATTTTATCAGTCACTCTGTTCATCTTTCGTGTGAATCACATATTCGAACTGCTTCCTCCGACGGTTCGTGGAACCATGTACGTGGATGATCTACAGATCTCTTGCGCCTCCGTTAACATGCGCACCATCGAGAGACAGCTCCAGTCTGCCATTACCAAGATCTCTCACTGGGCTTCCCAAAATGGATTTGGCTTCTCGACGCAGAAGACCGTTTTGCGTGCATTTTTGCCGCAAACGGGGTCTTCACCCAGACCCCAGCCTCTGTCTGGGGTGTTCTACCATCCCTGTGGTGTCAGAAGCCAGGTTTCTTGGGCTAACTTTTGACCGAGCGCTCACCTTCCGGCCTCACATTCAGTCTTTGAAGGTGAAGTGCACGAAGTCATTGAGTATCCTGAAGGTCCTCTCTCGAACATCTTGGGGGGCTGACAGGTGCTCAATGCTTCGCATTTACCACTCTCTTATTCGGTCGAAGTTAGACTTCGGATGCATTACGTACGGTTCAGCGTGTCCATCGGTTTTAAAGCCTTTGGACCCCGTCCATCACCAGGCATTGCGGCTATGTACTGGTGCTTTCCGTACCTCTCCCGTACATAGCCTGTATGCGAAGGCTCATGAGCCGCCGTTATGCATCCGTCGTAAGCAGCTGTCTCTTCAGTTTTATACAAAACTGAAATCTCTTCCTGATCATCCACTGCATGGTTCCATCTTCCAACCGGACTGTGTCCGCATGTTTTCCCACCGCCCCTCCTGTGTTCCGACGTTCGGGATTCGGATGTCTGCCATAGTGCGCGATGCTGGTCTAAACTTGTCCAGGATTGGTTTGACCGCCTTTTTCAACCAACCTCCTTGGCAGCCCGTTCAAGCAACGGCTGACCTTTCTCTTTGTGTGTGGCCAAAGTCGTCCTCTCCTGCTCTGGTGTACCAGCAGCTCTTTGCTGAATTACAGTCTGTCTACCCGGATTTCGTGCCTGTGTTCACCGATGGCTCGAAATCCGGGGATGTCGTTGGATCCGCTTTTGTGTGTGGCGCTGCCTCACATGCTGAGAGGCTTCCGCCTGAATCCACCGTCTTTTCGGCAGAGATGCGTGTGGTACACCTTGCTTTGTACCACATACAGTCTCGATCGCATCGTCGCACTATGGTTTGCTCTGATTCCCAGTCCGTCATCCAGGTTTTATCTTCTCCGGAAGACACGGACTCGCCTGTCATTCGTGATGTCCGTCGTCTTTTTGGAACTTCTGAGGGTGATGGCTTCCTAGTCCGATTCTGTTAGGTTCCTGGCCATGTTGGGATCTGGGGTAACGAGCTGGCAGATATCTCTGCCAGGTCTGTTTCCTCCATGTCGCCAGCTCGGCTGCCACTGTCTTTCCGCGATTTTCGACCTTTGATCCGGACATTTCTCCTGGACGAGTGGCAGTCCCTGTGGTCTCAGCAGGGCAGCAATAAGCTGCATTATATCAAACCACAGATCGGACTATGGAAGTCTAGTTTGCAGAAGAACCGTCGTGAGGAAGTTGTTCTTGCACGTCTCCGCATTGGGCACTGTCGTTTTACTCACCGCTTTTTGCTGTGTGGCGAGAGTGTCCCGATGTGTGAGGCGTGCAACTGTCGCCTCACTGTCCTTCATGTTTTGTGTACTTGTGTTCGGTTTTGTGATCATCGTTTTCGTCATTTTCACTCTCATCTGTTGGACGAAGGAGCAGCTACGCTGCAAACTATTATTGGCGACGCTTGCGACAGGAAAGCAGTGTTTTCGTTTTTACGAGAAATTGACTTTTTTAAACTCATCTAGATTTTAACTTGTTCACTCTCATGTTTCATTTTTACCACATCAGCCTGTTTTTAACCTTGTGTACGTTTTTTATTGATTATGTTTTGTTTTGATGTCTTTTGTTTGGCGCTCTTTGGCCAACCTTGGCCCTTGCGCCATTAAAATCTATCCACCACCAACCAACCTGTACTCTTTGCTGAATGTTGTGGATTGTGGTGTTGCCACAGCTTTCTGTCGAACGTGGCCACAGATTTTAGCGTCCACCTATGTGCAATAGTCACTACAGTAACACAGGTTATCTTCCTCCAACCACTGTCACCACATTCAGCTGGCAGTGGTTGCATTCCAATGAATTTCTGCTACAATGTGATTCAGGTACCAACCATTTGTAAATAACACTATAATGAAGCCTCTGATAAAAGTGGTTGTGTGATGATAGGATTCCCAATGATGTTGGCCACACATTCTCGTGTTTTGCACGTGCTTTCGCCAAAGAGAGGATTTTGATGCATTGGTCCACATGCTTTGGTGAGGATGACCAAGCTATGCCATGAAGTTTTGCTTGGCATAGCTCAGTTGAAAAAAAAAAAAAAAAACTTGGCTACACCATCCTAGAAAAAAAAAAGTACCTACCCTGAGCATCTCCCTCACCTATTACACATTTGGTTTGCAACTGACGGCACATGCCTACAAATTTTCATGGTGGTATGACAAATACTTTCTGGTGTGGTGTTTTCTATGGTGAGCAGTGTATATTGTATATCTCCTGAAATCTCTGCTTTTAAAACTTATTTTTGTTTAGGTAGAGGTCACTATTATTTTGCATGCATTTCTTTTACAATAATTTGTGACAAAATGCTTTACCTGTTGGAGTGGAAGTGCATATTTCTGTTTTTTACATGTTTGCAGTCATACCTTTGCTTTAAAAAATCTAATTGTAAAAATTTGGTTCTAGTCAGATGCCACTTCCCACAGAAAACATTAATGTGTATAATTAATGTCATGGCTATTCCATACCTGCCAAGTCTACTGGATTTTCCGGGAGACTACCAGTTTTCGATGCTTTCTCCCTGTCTCAATTGAAAATCTCCCGGCTTTCCGGCATTTTCTTAGAATTCCCTAAATTTGGGGATTTTTTCAGGGAAAACATTGGTAAATGTTTAATTTAGCATCCTAAATTATTTCGCAGACAATTTTGAAGTATGGCGAAAAAGTGACATCCGGATTTTAAAGTATGAAATTTCATGGCAAATGGTTAAAAAATTTATATTTGAAATGCATTTTAAAGATTTTACCGTAATATTTAACTGCAAGTAAGACACTGTGAAGAGAAGCTGCGACATGTTTAATACAATGCTGCGGCTGCCAATTCACGGCGAAGACAACAACAGTAACCGGGTACATTCTTGTGAGGAAAGAGTACTACGCTACAGAAAATAGTTCCTTAACATTTTCTCGCTGTTTTTAAAGCACATGTTCAGAATTTTTTTCTTTCTTTTGCATATCATTCCCTGCTTTCAAATAGAAATTATGAATATGCATTTCTTGCTTGCACAGAAAAGTGGGAAAATGAAAGTTTTGGTTCTGGGTTCAACGGCGTCTATTCGCAGCTGATTCGGTGTCCGAGTGCACTTTTGGCTCTGTTCTTAATGCATTGTTTCGAGAGAGAAGAAAGGAGAGCCTCCTTGGTCATGCGCAGTTCCTTGTTTGATATACTAATTGCACATGTGTGTATTCATTTGATCATTGCTGGATTTTTTCGTGTTGGTGCTTGATATGTCGGCTTCTAAAACACAAAAATACCTTCAGTGCTTTAAAAGCTGGTATAGTACAGAATATCCCTGCATAGTAAAGTCGCGTGAAAGTGAAAAACATGCTTTCTGCACAGAGTGCGGAGTAGATTTTAGTGTACCTCATGGAGAGAAAAATGACATTCCGAACCACGTGAGAAGTAAGAAACATGAAGAAAATGTTGCAAGATATGCTAAAAATACTAAAATTAAAAGTTTCTTTCAGTCAAGTAAAAGTGAAAATAACTTGAAAGCAATTCGTGCAGAATGCCTTATTACTTTGATTTTGATTAAGCACAATATTCCTCTGAGCTTCGTTGATCACATAGGTCGGCTTCTGTAAAAAAAAAATTCCAAATCATGAAGTGGCAAAGAGCTACGGATGTATACTCATGCGAAGACTTCTGCCATTGTCGAATAATTTGGAGCCGAAGCAACTTTGAGATTTGTGGCAGTTCTAAAATCTAAATCTTTCTGCATCGCGACAGACAGTAGTAATGATTCTAATGCAAAGCTTTACCCTATTGTTGTGACATATTACAGCGATACAAATCGCATAGTTGAGGATAATGTTTTAGCAGTTCCTGTCTTAATTTGGAGACAGTACTTGAAGAAATATAGGTAATCTCCTTCTAGAGAATTTGAAAAAAATTGATGTTCCCATGGATAATTGATTTGGATTAGTAGTTGATAATGCTCCTGTGATGGTTGGGAAGAAAAATGGTGTTGCTTCTGTTTTGCAAGATTGTCAAAAACATCTTGTCATCGTAGGATGTCCTTGTCACCTTTCGAATTTAGCAGCAGAAAAGGGTTCATCATGTCTGCTTTTAAATGTGGATGAACTGTTAGTAGATATTTTTTTATTATTTGCAAAGAAGTTCAAAGAGGAAAGAAACACTTAAAGATTTTCAGGAGCTATGCAGTAGTGAAACAAAAAAGGTGCTAAAACATACTTGTACAAGAAAGATG
Source organism: Macrothele yani (assembly GCA_039090855.1). Classification (NCBI taxonomy): domain Eukaryota; kingdom Metazoa; phylum Arthropoda; class Arachnida; order Araneae; family Macrothelidae; genus Macrothele; species Macrothele yani. Next base: position 65,592,970 of record CM077012.1, read on the forward strand.
GCTCTCTCTCTAGGTAAGTGCATTGTCAGATTGTTAACACTGGAATTCTCTCAATTTTTTTTAAAGTTGAAATATCAATGAAAAAAATCATGTAAACCTAGGGCAGACCCCAAGACTGTAGGGGAGAAAAGAGCACATGCATCATAGAAAAGAAGTACTGAGGAAGCAGGATTAACCCTTTAACCGGCCGGTCTACGGGAACAAAATGTCGCCAAAAATCACCCGAAGCTTGAAGCGTATTGTCTCCAAATTCACCTTCCTCTTCCGAAAAAACTGGTCCCATTGCGGCAGGATTTCAGCTTTTCCAACATAGCGATTGCTGTCCCCCTTCTCACCTCAGGGGTGGAACGCAACCCTGTGACAGGGATTGACGATGCCATCAAGTGTCTTTTGTGCTCCGTTCTATGACCCAAGGCGAGAACAGGAAGACCAGTCTCCTCCAACACAATTCTTGCTGAGTTGGTCAGAAGAAAAAAATTAAAGAAAAGAATTAACATGTAAAGACATTGATGCACACTTCATTGGGAAAAAAAGAAAACAGTTTTACATCCGCATACATTGGATTTAACCATAGGGGTTGAATCGTATGTAGACGTGAACATGCGTTCCCCTCAACTTCCGTTATCGAGAACACCCCCTGAATTTTTGAATAAAGTTTTTCACATAACATATTCAGGGATCGCATTCGTCCTAAAATTCCTAATATTTTGTGACCCTCCTTAAATTCCTAAAATTAGACCTAAAATTTGCTATTCATCCTAAAATTTTCGTAAGCTTATTTTTATTAAAAACAACCGTTATTAACGCCAATAAATTTACCATTACGGTAAGGTAAAAAGACCTGTTATTGTAGAAACACAGCCTATATGCTGTGCTGCTGAAGGGAGGGAAAAATGACGCCATCGAGATGCACTTGCTTCGGGGCGGGCGTTCCATTTTTTTGCCTTCGAACAGTTTTCGAGAGTAACAAGAGATCTAAGGGAAAAGGGGAGGGGTCATTTTCACCCCTGGTTTGCGCTTTGCAGACGAACTCCGTGGCACGCAGAAGATCGTACTTTATTTTTGTACATGCCTTGTGGAACCTCCTCTTTCTGCTGATGTTTTGTTATTGTAAACCTTAGGTGGGTGGAAGCAAAGAGGAAACATGTGGTCTTTTTCCGTAACCTCCGGTAATGACGATGGGATGGTAGCTGAGTTATCTTGGCAGGCAGTAGAGCACGTGATCATTGACCTTCGATCATGCGTCGGCGACAGCGACCTTCGATGCGCAATATATCTCGGCTCCGACTCGCTTTGACTGAACTTGCGTGAGATGCGTATGATAGTTTCTGGTTTTACGTCTTTTATGGTGTTCTCTGTGCAGGTTCAGTTCTCTAGTGGTGACCTGCTTTTTTTTTTTTTTTTTTTCATATCTTCTGACATCCTCGCAGCCAAATTTCGGGAAGTTGTCTGGTTTTGCAATATTGGAACGTGTTTTTGTACTTCCCTTTCATTTTCTGGTTAGTAATACAAGTGTTTAAGATGCCTAAATCCAAAACGAAATTTCAAGATGCGTGGCTCGCCAAAGAATTGGACGGAGTGCAGTTGAAAGAATGGTGTTCTGCAACTGAAACAATATTTTCTGCTAAGTGTATATTGTGTTCAGAAATTTTCAATATTTCTAATAGTGGCTTTTCACAAGTAAAAGCGCATCATAAAGGAAAAAAAAGTTCCCATAACAAGAAATTCCCATAACAATAAATTTGTTAAATAGTGTTGGTGATTCACATAAATTTTATAAAGAGTATGTTGATAAGCTGAACGAAGAACAATCAAAAAAGGTAAAAGAAAGGAAGCAGAAAGAGAGGGAAAATAAGGAAAAGCAGCTAGAGAAAAAAGAAAAGCTGAGTTTGATGACAAAATAAAAGAAAATGATGCAGAAATAAATAGGCTTAAAAAAGATAAAGAAGCCTCCTAGCAGTAATTCAAGAGGGAACAGAAAGAATGCGAAAAGCTGTAGAAAAACAAAATACTGTTGAAATAGCAGTTGCCTCTAACTTGATCATACAAGGTTCAGCTGAAATAAAGAAAACTGAAAGTAAATTAGTTGTGGTGGAAGCAGAAAAAGATAGGCGTATCAGGAAAAGGTTAAAACAATAATATGAAAAAGTAATTCAGTGAACAATTGTACATAGTTCTTGGTTTTCAATTACCTTTTTAGGATATTATAATTTAATGTGAAACCTGAAAACTTTCTGTGAAAATCGTGAATTGCTTCTGGTTAAACAGCATATTAATGTTCAAAGTGAAACTTGAATGTGGTAAATATACTTGAATATGATAATAACACGTGAAAAGATAAGAACTGAACATTAGAAGTAAATCATACTTAAACTTTAGACATTAGACGTTATGCAAAAAATTTGGGTGTGAACTTCGACCATATATACTAATGGACTGCGCATTGGCAATAGCTGCATCAAAGCCGCCATGGCTCAAACATTGGGCACGTCATCATCAGACTCCAAATTTCGTGTAAAAATGCTGTTATGATTACTAATTTACATTGCAGAACTTCAGTGTTTTCGGTGTATTATGTGAATGCGCCTCATATATAATGAAAACTCTTCAGGTAAGTTTACTTATGAGCTATATACATGCATGAACGGGTTGTTTACATTTTGTGATTTATAATGTGATGAACATTTGCGAAGAATTTGGAACATGCATTCCATTTTTTTTTCTTAAGTTACTGTATTTTTATATCAATAGCTGCAAGTTTCTGGTTAAGTAATTGAACTTTATTGACTTAGGTATTTAATTCGTTTCTTACCCATGAAAAATCATAGAACTTTCTTTACTATATCGCTCAGAGCAACCATAAGCACAGCAGGTGTAACCCATCTTTTTGACTGTTGTCATGTGATTTTATGTTGGAGCCAGAAATTTTGATGTCATGCGCAGTCTATCAGTATATATGGTTGAAGGGTGTGAAGCAAACTCTTTACAATGTATACAAAGTTGTTTTACTAGATGTATACAAATATACATCTAGTTTTTATTGAAATACAATCCTAAAATTTTCCTAAAATTTTTCTAAAAATTCCTAAAATTCCTAAAATTCCAACCTAAAATTTTCCAGAAGTATGCTATGATCCCTGCATATTACTCTTTCCTAATTTTTTTAATTTCAAAACTTTGTATTTATAAAATTTAAATTTAATTCAAAATAATTGTGTTCTATATTTTTCTAAAACCAAATATATTGATATGAAGTTACTTTTGTTTTCATTCCACTGTGTTTTATGAGTGGCACACACCCGGGCAAAACCCATAAGGTCCGTCCCCTTTCCCCACCCTTCCAAAAATTCTTGTCCATTGCTCAGATGAAGGAACAAAAATTACTTTTAAATTACCTTATTCCAACGGATCCAGGAAAACTCGTACACTTTCTCATGCCGCTGAGAAAAGTGCAAAGGGCGGAAAACTCGTACACCCTTTCAAGTAAGGGGATATACACAAATTGCGTTTCGGTCCGAGATTTTGACAAAGTGTACGAGTTTTCCTAGCTGAACAAAACGGAATGTACCAGTTTTCCTAGAGATCTCAATGGATATGTAAGATCAAAATGGCTCAAGGTTTATGTAGAACCTTTCTGACTCCTTTAATCTTGAGTTTTGATTTTAATATCTCCCATGTGATAACAAGCAATAAAGGCTAATTAACAGGGGCTCAACGAATCGATATTCAGGTGCTGATCTTTTTAGATTTTAAATTACAACCTTGATATTCCGTATTTCTAAACATTTTATAAAACCTAATAAAAAACACTCAATGGATTATTCCTCACCTATTCACAAGCCATCCAGGCCGCGGGCCCTTTTAGAAGATTTTAAGTTACAACCTAGAAATTTCGTATTTGTAAACATTTTATTGAACCTAATGAAAGGCACACAACGGATTATTTCTCACCTATTCACAAGCCACCTAGGCTGCGGGCCTTTTGAAAAGATTTTAAGTTGCAACCTAGATATTTCGTATTTGAAAATTAAACAGTGACAAACGGTATTGATTTGGACATGTCTGCATTAGTATGAATTCCACAAGAACCGTAGCTCTTAGATTATGCAAACGATGTACGTGTAAAAATATCTCATTCCCTTCTTCACCTTCCCCTTCATTTTCGTTCTTTAGTGAAAGAATGATGTTATTGTACCTTAATAAAGAAGAAACAGTTCCAACCCTTCTTAAGAAACCACAATATACTATACATTTCAGGAAAACTTTTTTTCTTGTAGGGGGGAGGGGATTAATCTCTAGTGGGACTCCGAAGTGTAAGGGGGTACCCAGAATTATCCATGCCACTTTTCCGGGAAGCGATCACACCATATCATATCGGTAAACGGTAAAAATACCCCCCCCCGAAAATACCCATGAACATTCAAAAGCGGTAAAAATAACCCTGGAGGAAATACCCACAGAACAAACGGTTCACTGAAAACTGCCACACAGGAACACTGATGTGTGGCAGTGTTCCGGTGTGGCGATTTACTGGCAACCCTGCCACACATCTTTCAGCAACTTGGAAAATGTCCACAGAGGAAAATTGCCACATTTTTCATTAAAGGGTCGGGTGCAAATTGCTGTTCCTTCGAAGAACACTTTGAATGTGTGACAATTTTTCCAGTGAGGCAGTTTTCTAAATTCCCGAGTTATGTGTGGCAGTTTTCCAAGGTACCTAAAGAGGGGAAGGAACTCTTTTGTTTGTCTGAATTTTTATGCGGATTCATACGAGTTTAGGGCAACTAGCCACAAAAGTTCAGGTGTGTGTGGGTGGGTGGGGGGGGGGGGCTATAAAGATTGCCGTTTCTGAGCCTATATTGAGAACTGAATTGGGAACTCCAAACGAATTTCGAGAAAACGTTCCATGTAAGCCGAGCGAGAATTGTACTTTAATTTGAAGAAATAAATTGCCGAGGATTCGAGGCACATTTGGTTTGGGATGGGCTCTACCCCCAACTTCCGTAATGTTATATTCTGGGTCGCTTGAGTCTGTCAATGTATCCAGGATGTTCCTCTTAAAGCCAGGATGTTCGTCTTGGAAGCGTCCGCGAGGTCCGTGAGCTTGTGTGTGTGGGGTGGGGTGGGGGGAGGTGGGGGTTGTTACCACAAAATGTTAAAATGGACGTAGAGCTGTAAACATCAGTACCATGTTTTATATAATGATTCTGTACACGACCACAAATTTTCAGGAGGGTGGGGTGAATTCAGCTCCCCCCCCCCGTGTCTAAGAGCTCTTCAGGGGTAACATCGAGGATACACTGACCGACTTAGAGGTCCAGAATATAAAATTACGGAAGTTGGGGTAGAGCCCTCCAAACCAAACACCTCGTATCCCTTTTACAGACTTCACCAAATTACCTGGGCAGCGGGGAAGGGCATACATAGTCTGCCACTAAACACAACATGAAGTATAGAAATTGCGAGCAAATCCCTTACCTTGAACACCTGTCTGCGCTCTAAGTGGCCCAGAATATAATATTACGAAAGTTGGGGACCCCCCCAACTAAGTGTACCTCGCATCCTCGGCAATTTATTTCTTCAAATTAAAGTACAATTCTCGCTTGGCAGACATGGAACTTTTTCTCGAAATTCGTTTGGAGTTCCCAATTCAGTTCTCAAAATAAGCCCAGAAACGGCAATCTTTATAGCCCCCCCCTCCCCCTTGAACTTTTGTGGCCAGTTGCCCTAAACTCGTAAGAACCCGTATGGATATTCAGACAAACAAAAGAGTTTCTTCCCCTCGTTAAGCACCTAGGAAAACTGCCACATATAATTCGGAATTTTTTTACTGTCACATTTAATTCGGAATATATTTGGAATTTGGAAAACTACCCCATTAGAAAAATTGTCACACATTCAAAGTGTTCTTCGGAGGAACAACTATTTGTGCTCGGCCCCTTAATGAAAAACAGGGCAATTTTCCAAGTTGCTGAAAGATGTGTGGCAGGGTTGCCGGTAAATTGCCACACCGGAACACTGCCACACATCAGTGCTCCTGTGTGGCAGTTTACAGTGAACAATTTGTTCTGGGGGTCTTCGGGGAATTTTTTCTTAGGGTATTTTTACCGCTTTTAAGTTTTGAGGGGTATTTTTTCCAGGGGTATTTTTACCCACATCCTATCATATTATATGCAGAGGTTTTTAGTAAAGGAGTGCCTGACCCCAGTTCTTAAACAACCCTTAGAAATAGGAAGCTAGGAGATTTGGGCTAGAGTGCCCGATAGGAAAGTTACACCGAAGCGGGGTAGAAAGGGGGAGGAAGACGCCCTTATTTATTACCGGGAGTCCAGTACCCGGAGTCTGATGGCTTTACGTGCCCATTGACGCGTCCGTGAAGGGCTCGGGTTTGAATCCCGCCCGGTGAGGCATGAACGTTGCGTTTGTCTTACGGCACTGGGTCACATTCTGATTTATCTATTCAACACTGGCATGAGATCATTCTGATTTCATGCCACTGTTCCCTTCCCTGGAATCAGTAGCCTTAAATTTGGAACGGGAGACAGCTTGTAGCCCATCGAGTTGCTCACGGTGGTCGTTAAACCTTCAATCTAAGAAAGAAAGAAAAGAAAGATCAGAATTGTCGTTCTTTTGTTTTCTTTCTAGTTTACACTTTTGGGACAAACGGCATAGTAACTCAGGAAAAAGAACTGAGGAAGAGTCTCACATCTCTATAATGCACTAAATATCTCAATTAAAAGGAACACAAAATTATGAGGGTCGTTATGAGCCACAACTGGGAATGTTTACATGGAGCAGTCAAATGGACGATTATACAGTCCCTTTGTATATTTATGTTCAGTTCTCTGGGTGGCCAATCTCCGGTGGCCACTTCTCTTGCACCTATATCATCATTGTCAACCGTTATCATCCACTGTTGGATGTAGGTCTCCCTAGCTTTCCTCCATAACGATCTGCCTCGAGCCAGTCTCCTCCATGTCCCTTCTGCATGATTTCGAATTTTATCTATCCATCTCCCATGCGGTCTCCTTCTGGGTTTTTTCTAGTCCTGTGGAGTCCAGTCTAAAATTTCAGTTCTGCGGCGGTGGTCCGTTCCTCTGGCAATATATCCAGCCCATTGCCATTTCAGGGATTTTACCCTGATCAAGCTGTCTTCCACTCATGTCATTTTCCTTATTCATGAGATCCTCTTCTTTTCTTTCCTGGTTATACCAAGCTTCTTTTCAGTTGTCCGTATTTTTGTAAGCCTTTTTTCGTTAAGGTTCACGTCTCCACTCCATATGTAAGCACTGGAAGGATGCATTAATTAAACACTTTTCTTTTAAAACATAATAGCATATTGCTCTTTAAAAATTCCCTGTTTCTTCCAAAAGCACGCCAATCAAGTTTTATACGCAGATTAATTTATTCATCAAAGGGACCATCGCTTGATATCTACTATCGAAGGTGAATGTAGGTATCCGTTACCTCCAGCTTCTCCCTATCAATCAGTAATTCTTTATTTCTTGTAAAAGCATTGTACATCATGAATGGAATACAGGATTACACCATACAACACAAATCTAAAAAATGTGAATCCGTTTTTTTATGTAAATATGGCATGGATGGTAAGTCAGATAATATCCGAAAACTTGAAAATGTCGTCGTCCTGGAGCGGGAATCAAATCCACGTCTCCCGGATAGACTCGGGCGCTATCCGGGTGACGCGGGTTCGATTCCCGCAGCAGGACGATGAAATTTTCAAGTTTTCGGATATTATCTGACTTACCATCCACGTCGTATTTACACCAAAAAAATAAAAAATAAAAAATAAAAAAAGATATTCATATCTTCAAAATTTGCTTTGTACATCAGTTTTTTCTTCTGCAAGTTCATTTTTAATTCCACTTCTTCACTGTTGTCAGCAAGTTCTTGGAACATACTCTGCAGTTTTGAAGTGCCAGTTCCAAAAATGATTCAGCAAAACGAAGGTGAATTAAATAATCTCCATTAATCTTTATCTCTTTGTTTTCCCAGTTCAGTAACTGCATGGCATTTGCAATGTGGCATTAAATAGTTTGGGAGATTCAAACACCTGATGACTGATATATTGTTTCAAACATCCAATGACTGATATATTGTTTCAAACATCCAATGACTGATATGTTGATATCCATTTACCACTTTTTCTTATTTATTTAAACATATCAAACATTACGATTGTAACAAAAATTCTGCTGAAAAAGCCTAGGGGGCTTTGGATGAGTTTCATGTGTAGCACAATTTTTTTTATTGGTAATTGTCATTCGTATACAAAAATGAAATATCAAGCATTTAACGGAAAATGTCATAAAAAGAGCTTAGGTCTTTTTGTTCATGCAGGCTTCTAAGGATTGATGTACTACTTATCCTATCCCAATTTTAGAATGTATATTTGAATACACCTCACCTTAAAACTCTAATGTAAAAGCTAAATTTTGTTGAAAAGTCCAAGGCATAGGAATTTTGTAAGCGTTTTAGGTTCAGTGCGTTCTTGCTTCTTAATAACATTTGTTTGCAAGTTCACACTTACGGGATATTAAAATTGCTGAGTTTCTTCGTCAAGACTGTTGTGAAATTTTAAGAACTGTTAAATTTCCTTGTAATGCTAGGTAAAGTTCTGCCGTTCAGCAGAGGAAATGATCTGACTAGTTTTGTCGATTGCTTAGTTAAAATCAAGATATTTCTTCGTGAAATTAAAAATGACTTTGTTTCTAACAGACTTAAGAAAACAACACACATCTGAGTATTATCTTACTTTCAAGACGAGGGCATTTTTTTCCCTATTTTCGAGGAGTGCGATTTTTTCTGTGAGCAATATTTATGTGCGCATTCGTTATTCACATCAGATTAAACATAACAGTCACGAGATTGTGCATTAGGAGACGTTGGCTGTTTTTAAAATAAATGCAAGTGTTTACATGACTGTATTTATGAAAAACTAATCCAGTCTGATCTCGCTCCTCAAAATATGCAGGTTCAAAAAATCCAGCTATGGGCAACTCGATGTTAAGCTTTCCGATAAGCATAGCTTGTAATATTATCGAATTCTAAATAACATATAATGAATGAGAGTCTGACTGGACTTCTGCAAGGATAGCGCGATTTTTTTCTAGCTAACCGTTTTCCATCTCGAATCCGAAATCATATGTGTTCAAAAGAATTAGATCAACTGTCTTCGTACAAAGCATGCTGATTGACAACCGACCTACTATTTCCTCCTGTTAAATTAAAGAAAATCGTCTTTGTGTCTTGTGTGTTTTATCTACTTTTTATTGCTCACACTTATATGTAACTATCTGTTCTCACTAATAGTTCAAATCGTTGCTGTTTTCATTTAAAATAGCAAAGCACTTTTGAGAAATCTTAAAATAAAGTAATTTTTGAAATTTAAATTTTGTTTTTCCACAATTTTAGTACCACCTAATGAGAAATTTCATGTAAAAAAAAATCATGTCATATTATTTAAATTATTTTTAGTTTGCTGTTGCAAACCAAAAAATCAGTTTCACAGTGGATTTCAATTTCTTTAAATAAAATCGCGTTAGTTAAATATTTTAAAATTAAAAGATTGTGTTCCCGAAAGTAACATTTTTTCTTGCCAAGTTGATTACAGAGAATTACTGAAATACTCTAAAGTTTTCCTTCAGTTTTAATTGTCGCATAACTACAGTTCAAGCTTCGTGAATTTATCTTTCCAAGACAAATGTAGAAACTGCAATGACATCCAAACGTCTCTTCTTTTATATTCAGTGCCATTGTCCAAACCCTTTTAGCCAATAATCAGTCAGAAAGGATTAGTGTCAACCGTCCCCATAAACGAGCAGTTTGAATAACAAAGCAAAGGGGGAATGCAATGCTCACTGTTATCCGGAGTTCGAGGTCACTCGGGTGAGCTGGGCAGTGGACAGATTGCGTACCCCGAGTTATTTCGTTCGAGCCGCTTAAAGGGTTAAACTGCAATTCTCACGATCAGTCTAAAATATTGCGAGTATCTCAAAATGTGAGTATCCGCTATACCCTTTCCCGTGAAGAAAGACTGTTTTATTTGCTCACTACTGACGTAAACTGGCTTATTGGCTTTTTGTAGCTTATATTGCCCCATATTTCGACAAAGACTTATATTAACCCATATTTTGACAACCCCTCTTATCCATAGACTTAGATGCATATTATTGGACTTTCTTCAACAGATGCTGTCCAGGTTTGTGAAGCCATGTGTAATGAACCAGGAAAAAGAGTGCATGAATGTCATTTACAACAACGCTCAGAACCAGAAAGACTCTTCTGATTGGAAATGAAACAAATATTTTCATTAATAGTTTGAAACTATAACATCATTTTGTGCTGTGCGTAACGTATAATAACATAGACCTAAGTCATTGCACGATCCACTTTCATGTAAAAAATATCCTCAAGTGCTATACTGAACAATGTTTATTTACATGAGGTTAAAAGCTATATACAATAGATTAAAACACAAGATCTTTTGCAGTAGCAGCTACCGCATCATCGGGTAACACATAGCATATGGAACCAGAGTTCTTAAATAGTTTTAATATGATGGTATTGAAGGAACTATAAAGCGCTGCCTGACGGTACAGTAATGACATACATCACTGAAATACATTCGTAACGCCCTCTGGGAAAAAAAAAAAAAAAAAAAAAAAAACAGAATAGTAATTATAAAGGTAATGGTAGTCCATTTAGCAAGTTCTTCCAGTTCCGAGGAATATGGTACGGTATATCATCATTGCAACATTTATCACCGAACTGGTGAATAAACATGCTTTCCATATACAATAAAGAAACTTTGTCCTTTGGGCCGTAAGTCAACAGATGCGAAGCATTCCAGTCAGGAATGTAGGTACCAGCACTGACCAGGCGTGAGAGAGAAGTATCAGTGGATTCACGCCTGCCATTATACTGATGTTCAGCCAACCTGATACCAAAATTTCTAAAAGTCGAACCTATGTATCTACTATCAGGTACATCAGGAACAACCGACCTAAGTGGAACACAATACACCCCATGTCTGGAAAATTTGTGAAGAAGGTCCCGATCTTTACGAATAAAAGAAAATAACGCCCTAGTCTTTAGACCAAAGGCCAAATGACAACCTTGGCACAAACTACTCAAACCGGAGCAAACACTAGGTAGGTAATGCAGCGAATCCACAAATCTTATTTCACGAGACGGGCGTGCAAAGGTAGTAAATCTCAACCTCGATACATGAGCAATTATGCGGGAGATGCACCTCTGGGTGTACCCATGGCAAAGAGCAATGTCCCCAATGATACTGAATTCCCGTTGGCGTAAGCGAAAAGTGGAAGAGTGTGTGAACGCGCGACGAACAAAATAATATAGTGCCGAAAGTTTATAACGGAAGGGATGAGCCGAATTAGCAGGGATGATACAAGAAATAGCAGAAGGCTTACGGTAAACAGAAGTAGTTAAACGATGGGATACTGGGTCACGCTGTAACAAAATATCCAGAAATGGGAGGGAGCAAGATTTCTCAACCTCAACTGTAAAATTGATAGATGAAAACTGAGCTGACATAAGTTCGGAAAAAACCATAAGTTCATCGAGAGAATAAGTCCAAAAAATAAGAATATCACCAATGTATCTTAAATATAATGCGGGACGCAAGACACATTGACTAAACACACACTCTTCCAAAGATTGCAAGGCGATTTCCGCCAAAACTCCAGACAGGGGCGAACCCATAGGCGTACCCTCTAATTGTTGGTAAATAATGCCATTGAATTTGAAATAGGAACGTTTTTTGAATAAATTTCAAAACTTGCACAACGGCTAAGGCTTCCACGGGTTGGCATAATCCAAACGAAAAAAGCCTGGAGTCAATAATATCAATAGCATCGGGAACAGGAACACTGGGGAACAAAGAAGTTATGTCAAGAGATGCCATAATAAAATCATTACCTCCAGAGTTAAAAGAACGAATTCTATCCAAGGCCTGCTTTGAGCTTTTAATAGAAAATTGCGAGTCGGAAATCAAAGGAGCCAAAAAATCTGCCATAGCCCTTTCTAGAGTGCGACAAGGGTTAGAAGAACTAGATACTAAAGGTCTAATAGGATGTCCTGGCTTATGCCGCTTAACCCTACCAAACAAATCCGGCACATGGGGGCCAGGGGTGGGTGCATAGAATGAACAATGGAAATTGGCAAGGCAGAATGGTTTTTTAACTTGCCCAATGCCGCCACTGTAGCTGCACAGGGGTCAAACCTCATAATTTTATGAGGAATTTGATTTATTGCCTATTCCATTTTTTCAACGTATGCAGTTTTGTCATAAATGACAATTTGTTGTGACTTGTCAGCCAAAATCAGAGATAAGTCCTGTTGTTCTGTCAGTTGTTTTAGTTGTCTGATTTCCTCCTGGTAGTGGCGTTCATCCGGTTGGAACCTTCTCGACATGTGGCTTTGAAGAGCTTTTGAAATTCCATATCTTGCAATGTCCTGTTGTTCCTCTGGCAGAGCTCGAATAACCTTCTCAGCTTGTGGAACGAATGAATAATAGTTAACTCTATTAGTAGGGTAGGCAAATTTGCTACCTGTGTTCAAAAAGCAGATTTTTGTACAGAAGACAATATATATGAGCTAAAATTAATATATGAGGAGGGTGCAGCTGTATATTCAAACCTCCTAGTTTTTAACTGTTGAGGATAGTTAGAATCAGATTCCAAAGCATTAGAAACCAAACATCGGAGTTTGTGGATATGTCGTAACTGCACAGTATTAATTTCAGCCTGTAAGGTTGCTGTCAAGAGAACCATAGTCCTATCCAACTGAATGGAATGAATGCTGCGAGATATACGTAAGTACGTGGCATATGTCCTGCGATTTAAAAAGTCTATCAATCCTCTTTTTAAACGGATCTCGGTAGTAAGACGTTTTACCAGGGCATCCCTCAAAACCTCGGCATAACGTTTGGACACCGCAGGTGTGTGAATTGTTAAATATCTGGGTACCACCTTTAAATCACGGCAGTTAACTAAAAATGCTAAGTGCGTTCCTTTAATTTCAAGCCGGCGCCGAACTCTAGTAAAAGTCTTAACAAGGAATTCCATAATGTTATATTAGAATTGGTATAAAAGACAACATACCATTATTTCATAGTTAATATGATCACTGTAACATCATTTCGTGCTGTGCGTAACGTATAAAAACATAGACCTAAGTCATTGCACGATCCACTTTCATGTAAAAAATATCCTCAAGTGCTATACTGAACAATATTTATTTACATGAGGTTAAAAGCTATATACAGTAGATTAAAACACAAGATCTTTTGCAGTAGCAGCTACCGCATCATCGGGTGACACATAGCATATGGAACCAGAGTTTTTAAATAGTTTTAATATGATGGTATTGAAGGAACTATACAGCGCCGCCTGACGGTACAGTAAGGACATACATCACTGAAATACATTCGTAACGACATCTGGGGGAAAAAAAAGAAGCTCAGAATAGTAATTATAAAGGTAACGGTAGTCCATTTAACAAGTTCTTCCAGAACCAAGGAATATGGTACGGCATATCATCATTGCAACATTTATCACCGAACTGGTGAATAAACATGCTTTCCATATACAATAAAGAAACTTTGTCCTTTGGGCCGTAAGTCAACAGATGCAAAGCATTCCAGTCAGGAATGTAGGTACCAGCACTGACCAGGCGTGAGAGAGAAGTATCAGTGGATTTACGCCTGCCATTATACTGATGTTCAGCCAACCTGATACCAAAATTTCTAAAAGTCGAACCTATGTATCTACTATCAGGTACATCAGGAACAACCGACCTAAGTGGAACACAATAAACCCCATGTCTGGAAAATTTGTGAAGAAGGTCCCGATCTTTACGAATAAAAGAAAATAACGCCCTAGTCTTTAGACCGAAGGCCAAATGACAACCTCAGCACAAACTACTCAAACCAGAGCAAACACTAGGTAGGTAATGCAGCGAACCTACAAATCTTATTTCACGAGACGGGCGTGCAAGGGTAGTAAATCTCAACCTCGATACATGAGCAATTATACGGAGATGCAACTCTGGGTGTACCCATGACAAAGAGCAATATCCCCAATGATACTGAATTCCCGTTGGCGTAAGCGAGACGTGGAAGAGTGTGTGAACGCGCGACGAACAAAATAATATAGTGCCGAAAGTTTATAACGGAAGGGATGAGCCGAATTAGCAGGGATGATACAAGAAATAGCAGAAGGCTTACGGTAAACAGAAGTAGTTAAACGATGGGATACTGAGTCACGCTGTAACAAAATATCCAGAAATGGGAAGGAGCAAGAATTCTCAACCTCAACTGTAAAATTGATAGATGAAAACTGAGCTGACATAAGTTCGGAAAAAACCATAAGTTTATCGAGAGAATAAGTCCAAAAAATAAGACTATCATCAATGTATCTTAAATATAATGCGGGACGCAAGACACATTGACTAAACACACGCTCTTCCAAAGATTGCAAGGCGATTTCCGCCAAAACTTGAAATTGAAGGAATGCACTTAGCATTTTTAGTTAACTGCCGTGATTGAAAGGTGGTACCCAGATATTTAACAATTCACACACCTTCGGTGTCCAAACGTGATGCCGAGGTTTTGAGGGATGCAAAGGTAAAACGTCTTACTACCGAGATCCGTTTAAAAAGAGGATTGATAGACTTTTTAAATCGCAGGACATATGCCACGTACTTACGTATATCTCACAGCATTCATTCCATTCAGTTGGATAGGACTATGGTTCTCTTGACAGCAACCTTACAGGCTGAAATTAATACTGTGCAGTTACGACATATCCACAAACTCCGATGTTTGGTTTCTAATGCTTTGGAATCTGATTCTAACTATCCTCAACAGTTAAAAACTAGGAGGTTTGAATATATAGCTGCACCCTCCTCATATATTAATTTTAGCTCATATATATTGTCTTCTGTACAAAAATCTGCTTTTTGAACAGAGGTAGCAAATTTGCCTACCCTACTAATAGAGTTAACTATTATTCATTCGTTCCACAAGCTGAGAAGGTTATTCGAGCTCTGCCAGAGGAACAACAGGACATTGCAAGATATGGAATTTCAAAAGCTCTTCAAAGCCACATGTCGAGAAGGTTCCAACCGGATGAACGCCACTACCAGGAGGAAATCAGACAACTAAAACAACTGACAGAACAACAGGACTTATCTCTGATTTTGGCTGACAAGTCACAACAAATTGTCATTTATGACAAAACTGCATACGTTGAAAAAATGGAATAGGCAATAAATCAAATTCCTCATAAAATTATGAGGTTTGACCCCTGTGCAGCTACAGTGGCGGCATTGGGCAAGTTAAAAAACCATTCTGCCTTGCCAATTTCCATTGTTCATTCTATGCACCCACCCCCTGGCCCCCATGTGCCGGATTTGTTTGGTAGGGTTAAGCTGCATAAGCCAGGACATCCTATTAGACCTTTAGTATCCAGTTCTTCTAACCCTTGTCGCACTCTAGAAAGGGCTATGGCAGATTTTTTGGCTCCTTTGATTTCCGACTCGCAATTTTCTATTAAAAGCTCAAAGCAGGCCTTGGATAGAATTCGTTCTTTTAACTCTGGAGGTAATGATTTTATTATGGCATCTCTTGGCGTAACTTCTTTGTTCTCCAGTGTTCCTGTTCCCGATGTTATTGGTATTATTGACTCCAGGCTCCTTTCGTTTGGATTATGCCAACCCGTGGAAGCCTTAGCCGTTGTGCAAGTTTTGAAATTTATTCACCAACGTTCCTATTTCAAAATCAATGGCGTTATTTACCAACAATTAGAAGGTATGCCTATGGGTTCGCCCCTGTCTGGAGTTTTGGCGGAAATCGCCTTGCAATCTTTGGAAGAGTGTGTGTTTAGTCAATGTGTCTTGCGTCCCGCATTATATTTAAGATACATTGGTGATATTCTTATTTTTTGGACTTATTCTCTCGATGAACTTATGGTTTTTTCCGAACTTATGTCAGCTCAGTTTTCATCTATCAATTTTACAGTTGAGGTTGAGAAATCTTGCTCCCTCCCATTTCTGGATATTTTGTTACAGCGTGACCCAGTATCCCATCGTTTAACTACTTCTGTTTACCGTAAGCCTTCTGCTATTTCTTGTATCATCCCTGCTAATTCGGCTCATCCCTTCCGTTATAAACTTTTGGCACTATATTATTTTGTTCGTCGCGCGTTCACACACTCTTCCACTTTTCGCTTACGCCAACGGGAATTCAGTATCATTGGGGACATTGCTCTTTGCCATGGGTACACCCAGAGGTGCATCTCCCGTATAATTGCTCATGTATCGAGGTTGAGATTTACTACCCTTGCACGCCCGTCTCGTGAAATAAGATTTGTGGATTCGCTGCATTACCTACCTAGTGTTTGCTCCGGTTTGAGTAGTTTGTGCCAAGGTTGTCATTTGGCCTTTGGTCTAAAGACTAGGTCGTTATTTTCTTTTATTCGTAAAGATCGGGACCTTCTTCACAAATTTTCCAGACATGGGGTGTATTGTGTTCCACTTAGGTCGGTTGTTCCTGATGTACCTGATAGTAGATACATAGGTTCGACTTTTAGAAATTTTGGTATCAGGTTGGCTGAACATCAGTATAATGGCAGGCGTAAATCCACTGATACTTCTCTCTCACGCCTGGTCAGTGCTGGTACCTACATTCCTGACTGGAATGCTTCGCATCTGTTGACTTACGGCCCAAAGGACAAAGTTTCTTTATTGTATATGGAAAGCATGTTTATTCACCAGTTTGGTGATAAATGTTGCAATGATAATATGCCGTACCATATTCCTCGGGTCTGGAAGAACTTGTTAAATGGACTACCATTACCTTTATAATTACTATTCTGAGTTGTTGTTTTTTTTTTCTAGTGGGCGTTACGAATGTATTTCAGTGATGTATGTCCTTACTGTACCGTCAGGCGGCGCTTTATAGTTCCTTCAATACCATCATATTAAAACTATTTAAGAACTCTGGTTCCATATGCTATGTGTTACCCGATGATGCGGTAGCTGCTACTGCAAAAGATCTTGTGTTTTAATCTATTGTATATAGCTTTTAACCTCATGTAAATAAATATTGTTCAGTATAGCACTTGAAGATATTTTTTACATGAAAGTGGATCGTGCAATGACTTGGGTCTATGTTTTAATAGTTTGAAAAATGAAGATAAAAAGTTATACATTAGTACGGTGTCGGTCCACCATTGGCCTTAATGCATTCACTGACCCTTCGAGACATGCTTTCGACAAGGTTTTGTAACACAGCAATAGTTATGCACTTCCGTTCAGTACATAATGCTGCCACTAACTGTTGCTTAGTAGTAGGCCTTGGTTCTAAACTTCTTATGTGGCTCTCTAATTCATCTCATAGGTGTTCTATGGGCTCTGCTAGCCAGTCCACACACGATACGAAATTATAGTCAAACCACGCCATAACAGTTGTTGCTTTATGGCTCAGTGCATTATCCTGCTGGTACCAAAAAGGCTCAGTTCCTCAGTATTGCCACAGTTGATAGGGCACAATTGTCCAGAATATCGAGGTAGACTTGCTGGTTAACAGGTTTATCCACGATAACCAATGGGTCGGGAACATACCACGAAAAACGACCAAAAACGAGTACACTGCCAGCTCCAAACTTGACCGTAGGAACAGTAAGTACACTGTGGCAAGTAGCGTTCCCCCTGCTGCCACCATACCCACACACGACCATCAGACTGATGGATTGTATATCTGGATTCATCAGTCCATGGGACCAGTTTCCATTGATCTACGGTCCACGATAAATGTTCTTTACACCATGCTAGACGACAAGTAGCATTCCAAGTGGAGATGATAGGCTTATAAGCAGTCGCACGACCACAGTAACCCATGGAATGAAGTTCTCTGCGAATGGTACGTGTACATTCCGAGGTTCCAGCATTTTTACTCACCTGTACACTGAGGTCTTGTGCAGTACTCCGTCGATTAGCTGTAACGATTTTCATGAGGCTTCGACGTCCTGTATCAGTGATTTGCTTTGGTCTGCCGGTACGTTTTGCTGCTTCAGGCACGACATGTGTCTTCCACTTATTCAGTAGATCCAAAACAGTTGACTTGGGAATGTTTAAACGCCTCTCGGGTTCTCTTATGGACAACACACTAATATAACACCCAACAATCTTTCCTTTCTCAAACGAAATTCTGTCCTGCCGCGACGTTTTCACTCAACCTCACAGTGCCATATCAGGGCGGCCAGTGGCGACTATTGCTACTATTTTTGATGCCAGGCGACTATGGCTACTATTTTTTACAAAAAGCAGCCAAAAGCAATTATTTTCAGAAAAACTTGAACTATTTTGATTGTAAGGCTACTGTTTTCTAAAAAACGTAATTTGTGTTGCGTATATCGATGTGTTTGTATAACATCTGTTTTAATATTGATACTCGTGAATATCAACTTTGATATAGATACGTATATGTCGAATCCATGGTTCATACACATCCTGGAATTCCATTTTGTCCGGGAAAAGTCCTGGAAATGTCCTAAAATTCTGTTACATGTCCTGGAATTTTATCCATTTCTGCCTTTTTGTCTCTTCACGATGTTTTGTAGTTGAGGATTTTTCTACTGACATAACTTATGTCTGACAAATTTCCCTCCCAATCCCCTGCACAATGTGTTTGTGTGTTTGGGGGGGGGCGTTATTGGTTTGCTTGTTTAGGAGGACTGAAGCTGTGTTGTTAACATCTTTTGTGTCGTGCTTATGTTGTCACTTTGTCTGTCCCGCCGGGGAGACAATATCTCGGCAATTATTAGTTCGATTTGTAAAATTCTTTTTGTATTGGGAAGCTTAAAATGTGAGAATGGTGATCCGTTTGTTCTGATTTGTTTGTTGTTTTTTTTTCGATGCACAACTTCACCGCTAGAGGGCGCAAATGGAGATCGTATCGAATTAAAAATGCATTTCATTTCATATATTTGCTTCTAAATATCCAATTGAAAAAATTCTTTTTCCTTTCGATGACATTTATAGTGAATAATATTTTAGTTACAGTCTCTTTTTCAAATAATGCATAAATTTTCCGCTAGGGGCGTAAGGTAAATCATGATTTTCCCAATATCTCCGTTTCTAAGAGTCCGATTTGAAAAATTCTTCCTGAGTCGGATACAGCTCTTGAGGTTGAAATGTTTTACATACAAATTCTCTTTTTTGCTAAAGAATGATTTGTCCACCAAGGGGGCATAAATATTTATTTTGGTTCTGATGTATTTGCAACAAAATCTGAACGGGAAACTTGATTGAAAAAATTCTTCCGTGAACTGATATCGCTCAACTCGGAAAGCTTTTTGAGAATACTTCCTGCTTAAAGTAGTGCAAAATTTTTCCACCTGGGAGCGTAACATATATCTTATTTTTGTCCATATCTCTGTTTCTAGGAGTCCGATTTGAAAAATTCTTTCTTTGTTGGAGAATATTTTCAGTGCGAAATGTTTCTCATAAAATTTCAAATATTTCTTAACACACAAGTGTGCCACTAAAAAGCATAAGCTTGCATTTCTGTTTACAGCAATATCTGCAGACTAAAAACCTGACTGAAAAAATATTCTTTTTCGATCCGATACCTAACTATGAAAACTCCTTATTTGTATTTTCTTCACAAAATAATGCACAATTTCGCCGCTAAGTGGCGCAAATATTTATTCTATTTTTCGTAATATCTGTATTTCTAAATGTGCAATTTAAAAAATTCTTTTAACACCAGATACCATTTACCTTATAAAACATTTTAGGTTTGTGTTTGAGGAGGTTTGTGGTTTACAATTCTGCTGCTAGGTGGTGTTTGTGTACTTCTGTTTGCTGGCTATCTCTGCCACAAAAACCCTATTGGGCCGCCCCGGTGGCGCAGTGGTCTAAGCGATGGCCTTTGATCATTCGTCCGAAAGGGGTCCGGGTTCGAATCCTGGTGAGGCATGGATGTTGTGTTTGTCTTACGGCACTGGTTCTCTCCCTTCTCTGGAACCAGTGACCCTAAATTAGGGACGGGCGACTGCTTATAGCCCGTTGAGTTGCTCACGGTGGTCGTTAAACCTCCAGTAAAAAAAAAAAAAAAACTATTGAGAAATTTCTTTTTTTACTGTATGCCATTCGCTATAATAAAGATGGAGATGAATAAGATTTTTGCTACAATAAGAAGATCCTCTTCAAATATTGTACAACTTTCCCCCTAGGGGTTGTAAAGGTCAAAATGTGTTTCTTGCTATCTCTGCTTCCGGCAGACGTATTTGAAAAGTTATTTTTCATTAGCATAGCTTTTGTTATAAAGAATGCTTTTCTCCTGTTTCCATTATGCAAAATTCTTCCACTGAAACGCATAGTTATATCATGTTTCCTTCTATATCTCTCCTTTTAACTGATCGATTTAAAATTCTTTTTGTCTCTAATACCTTCCTTCTGCTATGCAAAACATTTTTTCCATTTGTTAATATTTTCATAACATATTTTTTAGCCACTGGTGGAAGTAAATAGCTGATTTTGTGTGTGTGTGTGTGTGTGGGGGGGGGGGGGTATTTTACATTTACTGAAATTTTGTAATGAATACTTTATATAAAAATTTGCCATAAAATCAGATTGCTTTCTAATATCAAAAACTTAAATCTAGTTGTTTCTTAGTATTTTCTGAGCTTCTATAATTAGTTTTTTAATTATGCCCAGTTAAATTGCCATGATTACTAATGAATATAATTGCACACCGCCCTTGGACATAAGGTTTTCCCCGTTATTCTTTCATTTCATGTTGGAAATTTTTGTGCAGACTTTGTTTGCTGCCGAGTAAAAATTAAAAACATAGCTACAGCATCGATATTATGTTGAAAATCCCTTCCATAAATAAAATGTTACACAAATACTTGCTACCATGATTATGTGTTTAAGAAATAACAATCCCTTTGGTTCTTTGAAAAAGTTAGATATTTCACCTTTCCTTACCCTTAAATTACCAATGTAAGCATTATTTCAAAATAATTAAATACAAATAGTATTTTATGTATTGATTGTGTGGTATATGAAAGCATTTCAAAAGAAATGCCACATACCTATGTATTTTTGAGTTTTATGGTGTTTTTTTATTCTGTAATTTGCTTTAATAATTGAACTAAAGCCAAAAGTAGAAAAATAAAGTTTTCTCAAAATCAGTGTAGTATACTGTATATAAAAGTTTAGTAGATATTAAACCTGGTCACAGTTTCAGTGACAATTTTGGTATTTCAGTATTTATCTGTGATTCTGAGTTTCTGATTAGCTGCAGCAGACATCATTTTTAACATTCTGCATTAAGTTTGCCCAAGCATGTAGGAAGCTGTTTGTTGTAGGTTACAAATTGAACAGACTATGGTTTCACTATATTTTAAGTAAGAGCATTTGGATCGTATTTTCTGGAAAAGTCCTGGAATTTTGTTTTTGAAGAAGCGTATGAACCATGCGAATCGTTATGTCTTGCTCAGTTATTGCTTTCTGCTTTATTGCAAATAAGATGAAAGGGAAAGTCAATGACAAGTATAGACTAGACCTATATGTGATTAAAGAAACGACCTACTCAAATCAAAATATTCTGCCGAAAAATTGTCCCGTTTTCCTGTTTTGGAATATGGCAGAGATTGCTGTACGGCAGTGCCAGGAGCGAGCCCGTATCTTGCCTTCACTATATTAAAGACTGTTGTTTTCTGTGCTTACTGAAGTTTATTTGCAGTTAAATGTATCAATTTCCAGTCGAAAATTGTGTACCTAGAATTTCATGAATGATACGTGATTGTTTTTACAGCTTTATTTTCCGAATGACACAGAAAATGCATGTTTTCGCCAACAGACATGTAAACTCACTTTACATTATCTACAAACTGTTTAATATAAATTAGGAATTTTTCATGACGAAAAAATTAAGTGGTAATAAAAAAACACCTGGTGAGACATTTCTGCGTATCTGTTAAAAATAACGAAACAGTACTTTTTGTCATTTGAGTAGGTCGTTCCTCTAGTTACGTGGGTCTAGGTATAGATGTACTTGTATGTATAAGTATTTATTCCAAACAGCAAGATTAGGATTGATCATTTTTGGAGAGACATATTGTACCAAAAGATATTTGCAGACTGGAAATATCCTTCTTTGACTAAAGTTGTGAAAGCATGCCTTGCTTTATCACATGGCAACTTTGATGTAATGAGAGGCTCTTCTGTATCACGAAGAGTTCTTTCAGATGAGAAGGCATCTATGTCTGAGAAGTTGTTGAATGAGAGACTAACAATTAGAGATGCACTAAAAATGTATAACAACCAAGTTGCAAAGGTGCTAATAACCAAAGAACTAATAAAATTAGCACTTAATGCACATCGGTTATATATCAACCATTTGGAAGAGGAGCAGAGCAGCAACTGAAAGCAGAGAAAGAAAGTGCTGAGAGATTGATACAAGAATTGCTAAGTAAAGGATTTGAAAAGCAGAAAGCAAACTATAGAAAACATGGAAAACAAGATAAAAATCATTGTTCAAGATAAAAGAGAAGTACAAAAATCATCAAACTCTGTGCTTAAAGAAGCCAGTGAGAGACTAAAGCAAGCATTAAAAAACAAAAACCCATACATGCAATACGAGTTGCACATGGCATTCTAGAAGAATCAGAGAAACACTGACAAAGGGAAAGACAACATGAACTTGAAGCATGAAAAATGAATATGGTACTTCATAAAAGAAAACTTTCCCTAATTGATGCATTTATGCAGATAACCTCAAAAAAGGAATATATCTAAGATTAATGAGGAAGCTTTATTGTTAAGCCTACCCTTATATGCACTGATGGCAGTGGTATAAATTCAAACTCAATTTTTGAAATAATTTAGTGGATATAACTCTTCCAAATTGCTACCATGGTATAAGAATAATGTAAACTTTAAAGAGGACTCCCCCCACCCCACCAAAAAAAATTGCTAAATGATAAAAAAAAAAGTTAGTTTATACATATTGGAGGGGGGGCATCATTTTAAAGTTTTTTGATGTTCCATGACAATAATTTTCAGTAGAGTTATAATCATTTCTAAAAATTTGAGCTTTGGTTTTATTATTGTCATCACTGGGTGTAAGGAAAATCTTAGTTTTACTGTTGTTTAGAGATTTGAAAATCGATCATGGTTAACATCTAGGGATTTTAACTGTCTGCTGTTATAAAAGTAACCCAAATTAGAAGAAAGTCAAGTTTTTTGTTTTCTTATTTCTGTAATTATGAGTTGGAATAATTTTACAGGATAAAGTAATTTCTTTATATTTGTCTCAAAAGCATCATGGACACTGTGAAGAATGACTGTAGCATTTTCAAGGCAGGTGTATATCAGTGTAATAGTTCATATCAATTATACCTGAACATGGACAACTGTCTTACTATTCAGACTTGAGCATGAATAGTAAGACAGTTGTCCATGTCCTAATGAAATGAAGACGTTTCAGACAGGGTTTTCACGTTTACCTTTCAAATATGGGAATCAAAATAAAATTTACTCTTTTACAACGTAATTCAGAATCATGTTAAGCACCATTATTATTATTACTTGTGAGTTAGAGAGTTTCCATTATTGAAGAGGGAGTTTAATTACACTATACCCATTCCATTCCTGATGATAATAAACTGCAAGTTTTAATTTTTTTAGTTCTAGGCTTCGTGTTTTTGTTCCATACTAAACACATTCACAGTGTTTGATATTTATTGTCATAGCTCTACAAAAGGGAAGTTTGGAATATTTCCAAATGTTCATCTATTCAAACGAGATTCTTGATATACCTCATATCAGATAACTATGATTATTATGTGTACAGAACAAAACAAGTGATCATCACAACACTGAATGACCACAACTATGGCCTTTCAAAAAAGAAATTCACAACAATTTTTTCAACACAGTGTATGAAGCCCACTTGGAAAATCTTATATTTTTTTACCAACCACAAATGCAGAAGAAAGCTCTCCATACTGGCTTGATACAAATGAGAACATCTGATCTCCAGAACAATGACAAAGAAGGAAGTGTTTTGTAATTCCAAAGTTTGTATCAGAGTAGTTTTTTATATGTAATTGAATAATTTTTTTGGGGGAAAGGGGGTGTAATTTCCATAACCTTTATAGTTCTGAGTGTCTTGAGTAGCATTATGTTGAAACTTAAGATGCCCTTTTTGTAGTGTATGGATGTGTGTGTGTATATATTTATATAATTTTTTCCCCCACCAAAATGTGAACATGTGCTAATTTTGTCACTGTGGTTTGAAATAAATAAATAAAAAAAAATATTATTGGTGTGGAGCACTTACATTCTAAAACTCATACAATTTTTGGGGCAACTATTGTAATCATTAACATAAGTTGTTATAGCTTCTATTAGGCTACCATTTTTACCATTAGTGGCTACTATTTAGGCTACTATTTTTACCATTAGTGGCTACTAAAGCAATTATTTTCTTGGGTGTGATGGGCTGGCAACCCTGCGATATGATCGCGAGCAGCTGCAGGCTTGTTTTTATACCATTCGAAGCTGTACTGTGCACCTTACCAATGGAACGGATCTGTTCATTTGCTTTTGAAGGGGTGTTTGGTGGCTTTTGTTAATATAGTGTGTATATATATCGTAGTGAGCGATGGGTTTGCCTCCTCGGGGCGCTCCGTGGTAACAATGACACACACAACAGCAACTAGGGCCTCTGTGAATCTTGGAGAGGTGCAAGCTAGTTCTGTGTGACATTGGCGAAAAGACCCCAACTCCCTGGGTTTTGTTCCAGAATCCTCAGGTTGAATGACCAACTGGAACCCTCAGCTGTGGGCTAATCCCCCACACTGATGTACTTACCTGATTAAAAAGACCGAAAGAAATATTAAGAATGACTCAAGTGTGGGATATGGTGGACCTACCACACTTGAGAAGGACGGTCCACCACGGAATCGACCTGGACTTTCTAAACGGTGTATGAGAAAGAGATCTCGGCTGAGTGAATGTAAGATTGGTGTATGGAATACTAGAGGTATAAATAGCAAGATGAGTGAGGTGATTGAGGAGATGAATAAATATAGACTGGATGTGCTGTGTGTAAGTGAAACCAAAAAGAAGGAAATTGGGGTATAAGAAGTGAATGGCACGGTGAGTGTATGGTCTGGAGTATTGGATAATATGAGAAGACAGGCTGGTGTAGGTGTGATTTTAAGTGAAAAGATGAAGAACAACTTGATTCACTATAGTTGCGTAAGTGAGAGAATTCTCTGGATTCATTTGAAAGTGAAACTTCTGAGAATTGTAGTTGTTGTAGTGTATGCTCCTTGTGACTAGGAACCTTCTGATAAGAAAGATTTCTGGAATGAGCTAAAAGCTGTTTTGAGCCAGTTTGTTGCTAAAGAAAAAGTTATATTAGCAGGGGATTTCAATTCTAGAGTAGGTGTGCAGAATGCAATTTCTGACAATGTTCTGGGCAAGTTTAATGATCCTTGTGTGAATGATAATGGTGAAAGATTAATTGAACTCTGCATTGAGAATGGTTTGTGTGTATCTAATACATTTTTCAACCACAAGTATATCCACACATATACTTGGGAAAATCATACTCTTGGTCAAAAGAGTGTGATAGATTTTGTTGTTTACGATCAGTGTTTGAAACACTTAGTTGTTGACACCCGTGTGATGAGAGGTGCGGATGTTGGTTCTGATCATTACTTGGTAGTGTCATGAGTGAAACTTAATGTTGGTTGAAGGAAAAGGAATAGGAAAAAGACCCAGGATAGAAACAATAAAGGTTGATAGGCTCCTTGAAGATCATCAGCGATATTCTGACTTACTCAGAGAACGACTAAAGGATCTGAAGTGTTGTGAGAGGGATGTACAAAAGAAGTGGGAATGTTTTAAGAACTGTGTTGTCACTGCTGCTAAAGAGGTCTGTGGCACCACAATAGTGGGTAACAATAGAGGTGATGCTTGGTGGAATAGTGAGATTGAAGAGGCAGTAAAGAGAAAGAAGGAAACCTATTTGGGGATGTTGCAAGGTAGAGTCTTTGTGGATAAATATCGCTGTAAGAAGCATGAAGCTGCTAAGCTGGTTTACCACAGTAAGGCAAAAGATAGGAAGGAGAAAGTGGAAAGGCATGAACTGGCTTTTTGGAAAGATAGGAAGTCCTTCTGGAAGTACATGAGACTCAGGGGGAAAATAGGGGAAACAAAGTTGTAAGTTGTGTGAAAAATGATATTGGGGAAATGATATGGGAGCCCAATGAGTTAAGTTACAGATGGGGTGAATACTTCTGTGAGTTATCAGATCTGGAAAGCAAAGATGATTCTGAGACAGACACAGATGATGTCACAATGAGGGATGAAAGCACAGGAGGGATCTCAAGAGAAGAAGTGTGTAAAGCTCTAAAATCTCTTCAGAATGGTAAGGCTCCGGGAGTTGATGGCATAACTGCAGAGATGTTGAAATATGGTCGTGACTCTATAATTGACTGGTTAACTGAAATTTGCCAGTTGCGCTGGGAGTTAGAAATGGTCCCTCGGGATTGGAAGGATGCTATTATTGTTACCTTGTATAAGGGAAAAGGTGATCAGACTGAATGCAAGAACTATCGTGGTATTAGCCTACTAAGTGTGCCAGGGAAAGTGTTTGGTAAGGTTGTTATTGAAAAAGTATGGGGTCTTACATCATTGAAAGTGTGGAATGTTCAGAGTGGTTTTATGCCTGGTAAAGGCTGCACTAACCAGATTTTTGCATTACACACGATGATTGAAAAGTATCTGGCCGTTGGGAAGAAAGTTTTTACTGCCTTCATAGATTTAGAGAAAGCTTATGACCGAGTGAATAGGACACTTTTGTGGAAGGTATTGAATGAGTATGGTGTTACTGGGAATCTACTTAATAGTGTAAAAGCCATGTATGCTGGTAGTAGAGCTTGTGTACGAGTGAATGGTGTTTTATCAAAATGGTTTTCCATTGGTGCAGGAGTTAGACAAGGTTGTGTAATGTCACCATGGCTGTTTAATATATTTATGGACACATGCATGCGTGATGCAAAAATAGATAATAGTGGTTTATGTCTTGGTGATATCCGTGTGTGCAGATTGCTGTATGCTGATGACACTGTCCTGTTGGCAGAAAGCAAAAGTGAGTTGCAGAGTATGTTGACTCGGATGCACGAAGTTTGCATGAAATTTAAACTGAGTATAAATAAGGGAAAAACCAAAGTTATGGTGTTTGAGAGAGGAACTGGTAGCACTGAATGTAATGTAAGTATAACTGGCACTGTGATTTACCAGGTGATTGAGTATGTGTATTTAGGAAGCATGTTTGACAGAGAGAACAAGTTGGTTGGTGAAATTAGTAGGTGAGTGAATTCTTTATTGAAAGTCATGGCTTCTCTGGGAGGTTTTCACAGGAATGATGGGTTCTCTAGAGAGTCCCGCATGGCTGTGTATGAAACTGTAATTGTTCCTACTCTGATGTATGGCAGTGAAACCTGGGTACTGCAGAAGAAACATAGGAGTAGTTTGTGTGCTGGAGAAATGCGTTACTTACTTGGGGTTTGTGGCAAGACATGATCTGATTGTGTGAGGAATGAAGATGTATTGCAGTTGTGTGATGTGAAGCAAAATGTTGTTAGCAAGATGGAGACCAATATGCTTCGGTGGTTTGGCCATGTTGAAAGAATGAGTGATGAAATGCTTACTAAGAAAATCTTTTCAAGCCAAGTGGCAAGAAGGAAAGGCAGAGAAAGGCCAAGGAAGTCATCGGAGGATCAGATTCAGGAATGTCTGCATGAGAAAAAGATTGAGTATGAAGTATAAAAGATCTTGTGTACGGCTAGTCATGGATATCAGTGAAGCACGAGTTGTATGTCAAGATCGCTGTAAATGGAGAAGTTTGATACAACAACAATAAATAAAAATATCTGGAAGTTTGTATTTCTTTTTGGAGCTAACCTCTGAATCTCAGAGAACAGCTTAGTGATATGTATGTATGTATAAATCCTTTTCTGAAGCTAAAAAAACTAATAAACTCCATGTTTCTCGAAAATAGTGAATAAACACTTCTTCAAACTGTGATTTAGAAAGAAAAAAAAGCTTTAAAGGAAAAAACTGCAGAGACATATCTCTCTATTCTAAAAAAGTAACTGCCTCCGCCGTTTTAGAAATTTTGCGACACTCTTTCTTTCCTAGCCCGCAGCACAAAACGTATCGAACACAAAAATATGAAATTTACATCGCTTGTAGAGAATTGTTTGGAAAACACGCTGAAATAAACTGTTTTTCGATTCTGGTGATACTTCAAGAGCTAATTAAGAAAAAGGTAGTGTAGAACACATTAAGTTACGTATAAAAGTTTAATGCAAATATATTTCAGCCATTACTATGGCCTTCATCAGTGCGACTATGATTGGTTTACTTTGCCAGATTGGAAAGGTAAGTTTTGTAATGGTAACTCCGGGTGACGTAATGCAATGAGGGATTTCGAGATGTAAGGAACGAAAATGGGGAGCTCAGAGTTGCAATTTTTCGAAAATAAAATTTCCAAACTTTCTCTAAACCTTAGAGCATATCGATTTTGGAACGGAGCCAACTTTTTAGTATCGCACCAAAATAGAATAGCTGAAGTGTCAGCCATAATAAGAAGAGATAAGGCAGATGAAGGTTTTCCAAATTTCACATCAGATTTCTCTTCCTGAAGTCTTGAGAGAATTTTCCGGAATGAACTTCCTATGTACGCGGTTAATCCAACGTTGGTCTTGATCAGAATTTTATACACTCCAGGCGAAGAAAGCGGAGGTCTTGGGTCTCTGTCATTACGGAGTATAACAGAAATTAACTAAGGATTTGTATGATTGCCTGTATTCTCTTCATCAACACAGTTTCTTCGTTTTTAATAATCAATGCTATCAACAAAACCAAGGTGTACCGATGGAGTCACCTCTTTCCCCACTTTTGGCTGAAGTATATCTGCAAAATATTGAGCAATCAATAGTGATGCAACATGACCAACAACCTAGCTTATGGTTCCGTTATGTCGACGATATTTTTGTCATCTGGCCTCATCCTAAAAAGATCTATTGCAACTCACAAATTTAATCACTGAAAAATTCCCGTCCATTAGATTCACTATTAAAGAAGAAATTGATGGCAAGATAAATTTCTTGGATGTCAGCATCTCAAAATGTAGTAATCTTCTTTCCACTTCTGTCTACCGAAAACCCGTTTCTACCAATAGCAATTTTCCTTTCAAATCTCATACCTTCCACCAATATATATAAACTGTCAGCCCTCAAGTCTCTCATTCATCGAGCGCATTTGGTTTCTAACACTGAAGTTAATCTAACAAATGAATTAGCAAACATCCGATTGATCGCTACTCAGCATGGCTTTCCCCCTCTCCTGGTTTCTAAATTAATTCAAAATGCTAAAAAAACCCCAGTGGTTGCTCTTCAACCTGTTTCACCCAAAAAGGAACTAACGTTTGCTGGCTCAATCCCTTTCCACGAACCTTATGCCTACAAACTCATCAGTATTTTCAAAAGAGAAGGATATAGACTTGCCATTCGTTCTTCCCCTTCAATTTCTGTTATACTCCGTAATGACAGAGACCCAAGACCTTCGCTTTATTCGCCTGGATTGTATAAAATTCTGATCAAGACTAACGTTGGATTAACCGCGTTCATAGGAAGTTCATTCCGGAAAATGCTGTCAAGACTTCAGGAACACAAATCTGATGTGAAATTTAGAAAACCTTCATCTGCCTTATCTCTTCTTACTATGGCTGACACTTCTGCTATTCCACTTTGGTCTGATACTAAAAAGTTGGCTCCCTTCCAAAATTGGTATGCTCTGAGGTTTAGAGAAAGTTTGGAAATTTTATTTTCCAAAAATTGCAACTCTGAGCTCCCCATTTTCATTCCTTACATCTGGAAATCCCTCATTGCATTACGTCACCCAGAGTTACCATTACAAAACTTACCTTTCCAATCTGGCAACGTAAACCAATTGTAGTCGCACTGATGAAGGCCATAGTAATGGCTGAAATATATTTGCATTAAACTTTTATACATAACTTAGCGTGTTCTACACTACCTTCTTAATTAGTTTGTTAGTTACGTGCATTACCTACCACTCATTTACTTCAAGAGCTATTGTATTTCAAAATTAAGGTAAGCAAAAACGTGCTATCAGGTCGCGTTCTAGTCACACTAACAGCAACAGAACCACAAAACTTTGTAGACATGTAGTGTCATGACCGAATTTCTGCACCTCGTCGCTCTTTTTGAATTTCGATTTAGTTTACAAGAAATTAAATTTCTAAATTTCACAAAATTTGCTATTTCGCGATGGTATCAATCTAAAAGAAGGCAAACTATAAATCATAACGCTTTGAAATTTTTACAGTGTAAACTTACAACTATCATCTCTTTTTTACAAAAAAATAAATAAAGAAAAAGTATTTTTAAGCATTTTTTAAAGACTCAAAGGAAAGAAACGAACGGCTCGTCTGTCTTCACGATAACCACGGAGGAACGTTCTGGTCCCGTGATCTGCTGCCATGGTGACGCAGAGAAATTGTTATGCATATGTTTTGTTGGTAAAGCTATCTCAGTTGTTTAAGGTGGACGTCAAGTAATCTTGCTTCCTATACTTCCAGTGGAAAAACTTCTGTACACATTTTCTTCACAATTAATGCATTCCCAAGGATGAAAATTTGAACATCAATTGAAATAGCTTCATTTTATAACTTGGAATACTTAAGAGTCCTCCATACCCCGTGCAAGATAGGATTTTGGCATGGTCAGCTGGAATCAGCTCCTCTGCCCCCCCCCTAACCGAGCTGTCAAGTTTCTTTCCTCCTGGAGGATGGCTCTCCTGCCCACTTGTCAGCCGACCCCAAGTCGTAAAGCATTACCCCTTTAGTGGGGGTTGTGTAATCTGATCCCTGCCTGCCGAGGGGGAAGGAAATGCCATGTCTTCCGCCGAATGCGAAATTGAAACAAATATATAGCATCATGCAGATGGAAAAATCAATATATCATATCACTCGTATGTATTCCCAAATTATTGCATTTCGAGAGAAAATATCAAACTACTTTTCTGCTTTTCAATTTAGCAGATATCAAGATTAGAACTTTAAAAATAATTGTCAATCTGCCCATTATTTCACACTTTTGGGATAATAATTAAAATATTACTCGGCAAAGTGACGCTAATATAGAAAGACAAAAAGATGGTTCTATGTTTATTCTACATGTGAAAAAAAAACGGGATTTCTAAATTGTTTTTTTATATATGAAATTTGGTTCTGCAAATGCGTGTTTTGAGCTATTTTTCACAAGGTATAGAGGACCCTTGATATTTTCTAAAACATAATGATAATTATGCAATCCAACATTTGTTTGTCTACTGACATCATCAAAGTACAGGTCGCGCCATCTTTTTTCTGGTTCCAACACCACCAAAAGAGAAGTTATTGATTTTTATTATAATTATGGTTATGTTTTAGAAAATATTAAGTATTCCAAGTTATAATATGAAGTTATTTTAATCGATGTTCACATTTTCATCCTTAGGAACGCACTAATTGTGAAGGAAATGTGTACAAAAGTTTTTCTATTGGAAGTATAGGAAGCAAAATTACTTGACGTCCACCTTAACGGTTTAGCATAACGGTTTACGGAAATGCTTTTTGGACCGCTTCTGTTTTCCTTAGTAGTAAATTCAGTAAGTGCTATAAGTTCAAACGACAAAAGTCCGACCTTCCAAAAATTAACAACAGTAAAAAAACTCTGAAACTTTAGAATAGCAAGCCTTATTTGCTTGGACTTGCAATAAAAATTGAAATTTATATGAATTTTTCAGTTTTTATTTCATATGATATACTCGGAGATCGGGCTGCAAGGCCCAAGCGCTACTCTGGAAACGAGCGTAGCGAGCCTAGAGGCGCAGCCCCTAGTTTAAAGAGAAAAAAAGCAGTTAATGGATGTGTAGTAATAAAGATTGAAAAAAAAATGTATGCGTAACTTCTAAAGTTTTCAATGGATTCTGGCAAAAAGTAGAACTGGACCTTAATGCTGTAACATAAAATTCACTGCAAAAATTTCAATCACTTATATTAAAAATCGGGGGAAAAATTTGCTTTAAAAAATTTCTCCCAGTCCGATTGTCGTATGACACCTTCAGCAAAGAGCTTACCCGCTCTGAGACTAGAATGTTGGGGGGGGTACTTAATTGACAGATAGGAACTGCCCTGCCTTCTTTTTGCAGTTCTTTCTTTCGACCCTTCACCTCAACAAAGCGTCGCACAGTCTAAGTGATGATAAATAGTGGAGTTGCGGCGAATCCACTTAACGACATAAGAGAGTAGTGTTACAGTTGGTCTCACTTTGTAACAAATGGCGATGTTAGTACGATACTTTTTGGCACCTTTGCGCACAACCTAAAGAAGAAGTGAAAACCAGTTAACTGCTATTTTATTCATAAAAATAAAATGCAGGCCATTTTACGTTTTTATTATCGTGTGGAATCGATATACGTGAAAGCGAATTTCAGTAGAGAAAGGGGGTGATGATTTTCACACTTTTTTTTTTCTCTAGAATTTTTAGTGGACCAATGATACTACTACTGGAAAATTGTTCCTGCGTCTGGAAATATTGATTTGTGCTCATGTGGTTCTATGAGCTGTAAAAATCTCCCAATTTTCAGATTTTGAAGGTTGGCATGTCTGCTCTTTTTTATAAGCAGAAAAAAATTAAGGAAAATGTGATGGCTAGAAGTTTTTCAAAAAAAAAAAAAAGCTGAGAGTGCAAAGTGAAAAAATTGCTGATGTAGATTTGTTCTTGCAATTTTTTAACCAATGTTGCTTTTTGAATTTACCAGTCAGCTGCACAGTGCTTATGGAAAAAGCTAAAGAAATTTTACCAAAATTGAATATTGATTGCAATTCACAAATTCAAGCAATGGCATGCCACTCTGAAAAAGCAGTGAGCAGAAAATTAGGAATAGGAAATTCCCAAACTGTGAATGATTACATAGAAAATGTTTTTCCAGACTTAATCACTGGATATGAAACACAAAATATATTTAATGCAGGTGAGACTAGTCTACTCTTTAATTTGCTACCATTGAAGACTTGCAGTGAAAGGTGATCCCTGTCACGGGCGGAAAAAGAGCTAAGAGCGATGAACCCTTTAAGCCCCAGTGACGTATATGTACATTTTGCTATTGCCTTGTTTTGAGTCCTAGAGCTGTAAATATACGTCTGCATTCTTTCCATCCATTTCCTGATGTCTGGATCTTACATTTACGTTTAGGAAACTAAATGGTGCTTTTTTGTTCAAGGTTGGAGCTGCGAGGAAAGTGAATATAGGATGGTTCAAAGAGTCATGAGAGTGGGTTCAGTATTAAAGTACAACTGCTATCAAGAGTAGTAAATTCCTAAACCGTGGATGATTACATAGAAAATTCCTAAACTGTGGATGATTACATTGTAGTAGAAGTCAGTGTTTTATTTTGTTTTCACTGAGGTTGAGATTCTTTTTACATTTATATCAGTTTTTTCTTGCTTGTTGAAATAAGTCTGAGAGTGATTCAGAAAGCAACAATAGTGACTATGAATACTTTTCGTCAGGGTCAGAGATACCTGATTCTTTGTTTTTTACATTCATTCCTGTTCTTTTTTACATTCATTCCTGTAAGGCAATAATTATCTAATCAAGTAAAGTTTTATTAATGTTATTAAAAGTGAGAAATAGATCAGCTATAAGCTCTTTGTTCATTTTACATAAGTGTCTATATTTTGAGTATGTTGCCATCTATCGTCATTTGCAGAAGACACAAAGCCCCCAGTCAGAGCTTTTGAATATATCATGGGCATATTGCATCATTTTTAGCAAAAATATGTGGTCTTTAAGGTGTTAGCAGTTTTATTATGCATCAAATTGGATGAGTCAGGAAAGCCTGCCACCATATATCACTTTCCAGTCAGAAAAACCTCAATGCTTTAAAAATGTTGAAACCTTGCCTCCACAATATACTGACTTATAGCGTTTTTTATATACTTGTAAAATAATAAATGTATTCATATCCTGGGCACAGAGGCACCAAATGATTTATAGCTGTTTTACTGTTAAGCTTGATGAAAAGAAATCAATTTATGATTTATTTCAAATTTGCGAGATGGGTGGATGAAATTGGTAACACATTAAGATAATTTTATGCATAGACACCATACACAAATTTCTTCAACAGTGCTTAAAGTTCAACTATGATTGTTCACTGTTTGCGTTTGTAAAGTTGACAACCTGAAAGTGCTGAAAGAAGTTTGTGTTACATGTGCATAGATGCCAACTAGTACGGATTTTCCGTAATTTTACTGATTTTTGGTTGCTGTTACGGAAGTACGGAAACGCCGCTGAAATTACAGAAAATCGCCATTTGATTTAATTTTCTGAGATAGAAAGCAAATTTTCATCAACTTAAAAATTTTTGTTGGTTCTTCAAGTTTTTCGGGGGGGGGGAAATTAAATGCTAATTCAGGGCTGCCAGCCCACGCCAAAACGTTGTCAAAATCGCCATTTCGACGAAATCGGCGCTAACTTTGCGCCAAAAGTTAAAATTTACTGGTTATCTTACGACATTCGAAATCGATTCAGCGGTTAATTATTCGTACGTGAGATTCTTCCGCGGATTCGCGGAGTCCCCCCCGGTTTTTTTTTTCTTTTTTTTTGGTCATTTTCGTCGAGATCGATGCAAAAGTGAAGAAATTTTCGGGATATTAGTTGGGGGAAGGGGGTCGTATTCCGTCTGGGGACGTTGTTTTGTCTTTTTAAACGTTCGGAAACTGAAGTTAAACGAAGTGCAGATTTTTTTTCCGTAATCGTATTTTTTTTTTCTCTCGCGATGTTGCTTCTGTTCAGTATTGTTAAATATAATTTCATTGCATAATTTCAGCTTGAAATTGTAGGCAACGATTTCCGAAAACGGAAGTTAGGCCGCCCAAAAATTTCTCCGTAATCTTCAGCGGCGAGATTCTCATGCTGATTCGAGGAATTCTGTCTTTATTTGTTATCATTTGGACCATGTACGAATTCGATGCATAACTGAACTTAAATTTTGGGAGGATTGGATGGCGGGGTGGGGGTGGGGGGTCGTTTTCTCCGTCAGGGGCGGAATTTCATCCTTTGAAAACGGAAAGTAGACGGAGGTAAGTTTTCTCTGGTAATCGTAATTTTTTTTTCTCGCGATGTTTCCTCTACCCAGTATTGTTAGATATCATTTTATTCCATAAATATTTGTATTTCAGCTTGAAAATGTTGGATAAATTTCCGAAAACTGAAGGCTTAAAAAACCGTTATTTCAAGCCATGTTTCCCGATTCAGCGATCGCAAAAAAATATTCGTGTGGAAGAACCAAGGCTACTGCACTAATTCAGCACATGGCCAGTGTTTCTACAAGTAACATCGTATCTGAAGTTTAAAAAAATCCTTTTTCTCTATCTACGGACGGAAGTAATGATGCTCAAGCAAATAAACTGTATTTCATTACAATAACATATTTTGACGAAAAAATAGGGGAAAATTCAACTGTTTTGTTATCATTGGTTGAATCAAGTAATAATACAGGTGAAAGATTATCTACGTTTTGAACAATGAGTTTGTTAAAAAAAAATACCTCGTGGAGCAACTGTGTGTCATTTTCCTGTGACAATGCTAATACTATGATAGGTCAAGTAAAAGGTGTTGCTCACATAAAGAAGGTTCAGCCTGCAATCATAGTGCAGTGATGTTCATGCCATTTAGTAAATTTAGCTGCACAGAAATCTGCTACTCAACTGAAAGGATTTAATGTTGAGCAGTTTCTGATACAGTTGTACTTTTTTTGGGGGAAAAGCTCAAAGAGGAAACACAATCTAAAACTTAGTCAAGCTGTTTATGGTACTAAACCAAACAAAATTGTAAAGCATGTACCCATAAATACTCGCTGGTTATCACTTTTGGAATCCATTGACAGAATTTTAGAACAGTGGGAGGCTCTAGAACATTATTTCAGTGACAATGAAGAAGCTAATTCACAGTATAAGAACCTTGCAAGTATGATTGGAAATCCTTCATCTAAACTTTGTCTTTTTTTATCTGCTACTCTTCCTTTGTTTACATCTGTTAACGTGTTCTTGCAGCAGGAAGCTCCGCTTGTGCATGTATTAAAAAGAAAACTTCATAGTCTGTTATCTGAATTGCTTGTACGATTTATCAAGCCATCAGCATTTGATGTGACAGCAACATCTCTTGCAGATGGAAATTTTGAAAGAAGGAGAAATCAAAAAGAAAACTGTGATCTCGTAATTGGGTCAAAAGTGAGATCTTATATAGGCACAACTGCGGATCTGAGTGAAGACACAGTGGCTATTTTTTATTCTGAGGTAAGGTAATTTTACAAGGCAGGCTGCAATTACATTTTAAGAAAATTTCCACTTAATGATGAATTTCTGAGTCATGCTGAAATTGCAGATGTAGCATTAAGGCGCAAAGTGTTTCTTTTGCATCAGTCCAATATATGTGTTCCCTGTTTCCAGTTTTGAAACCAGAAGAATCTGACAAGGTGGAATCTGAATTTGCTCACTACCAGTTTGAAAATTTTAACCGTGCTGTTACTTCTGGGAGAATGGATGAAGTGTGGCACAGAATTTCTTTAATGAAAAATGAAAGTGGCCAGTTGAAGTATGAATCATTAAGCAAAAATATGAAAATGATTTTAATAGTCCCTCATAGCAATGCAAGTACAGAAAGAATTTTCAGTATTGTGGAAAAAAAACCATGAATGAATTCAGACCTAATTTAAGTACTCATGTGCTGTCTTCTTTATTAGTAGAAAAAATAAACAGCATTGCACACAGTGAACTATGCTATCAGAAGAAGTTTTTGCAAATTGAACTAAGGAAGGCCAAAATGTCAACTACAGCCAGTTTATCATAATAATTTGGCCAGCATTCCGAGGAATAATTTTTCTTCATGTCTGGAGGTAATTTATTATATTTTTCTGGTAGACAATATTTTAAATTTTCCCACTAGCAAATTATTTTTTATTGTATTATTATTTTATTATTACTTTGTTAATAGTTCTGACATTAAAATTTGTTGCAGTGTTAAATACCCAAATTTGCCGCTGTAGATTGGATTACTGAAAATTACTGAAAAAAAAAATTTGTTACTGAAAATTACTGAAAAATGAACATGTTGGTTACTGAAAACTACTTTTAGAGGTTGGCATCTATGCATGTGTAGGGAATTTGTAACACTAAATAATCAAAGTAACTTTGTACTAGTTCTGGCGGTGATCTCAGGACACAGCAATTATGCCACAATAAGAACCAAGGACATTTCCACCCTCAGACTAGGCTGAGGTGGATACAAGTTCTAGAGAAACAGTTGAGAAACAACCCTTAACTCAATAATTTTACTGCTACTCAGAATTTTAGGTTTTTGAAGAACCTATTGGGTTCACCTTTATTTTTAAATGGAAATGATAGTAAAGTCAAGCTCAAAATAAGAATTTCAATCACAATTTGGCGGGGGGAAAAAAAAAATCTTGTGGCTGATAGGAAATTTAGTTTAAAGTCCAACCAATTAATTTAAAAATATCAGCCCTTGCTGGTATATCACATAATATACTATGCATTTGAACTTTCTGACTACTCAGATACAAGCTTGCTGAACAATTAATACCCTTAATGCTTTCGAAATCCAAATAATTTTTAAATAGCTTTTCACGAAAGTACTGGTAGTACAAGTTGTTATGTTAAATTTTGCACAAATACACAAATGCCAAACAATATCAAAATTTCTCAGACATTACTGAAATTCAGGATTTTTGTGAGTGCACACTCATAACATCACTTCTACATTTTTAGCAAAACTAGAATATAAGACAAAATCAGTGCAAAAGAAAAAAAGAAAAACTTTCTAGGTACTCATTCGGCTTAACTTACAATTTCGAAAGGCACTGGGATTCAAAGCACAAGGTAAGTTACCCTGAGACATATTGGTACTACACTATCATTCCCTACTTCTTGATTAAATATGTACAGACTTTCACATTTATATGTACATCACGGTTCAACACTTAAATATTCACCATTTATATTGCACACTGGATATGTACTTAGCCCTGTTTGTTTGCACATTATTTAGGAAAAAAGCGGAGAAAGGAAGAAGTTTCAGGGCTTCCCCCCTCAAAGAAAAAAAAAAGTTATTTTAATGATACATGACACTGCCTCCCCTATAAAAGAAAATAAGAAATATTAATTCCTCCACTGACTCACCCTGTAGAACTTCCCACTGTGGACTTGTCCCACTCTCTTGTTTACTTTACGTAGCTTGAATTAAAAAAAAATGATTGTCAAATAACAAAACAAAATTTATATTTCATTGAAGCCAAAAAAATTTTCTTACAACTACCAAGTTGGACGACTACTTTAGCTAAAGCAAAGTTGAAAAGTTCCTTGGCAAAAGTTCCTTACATGCTTACAGACAAAAAAAAAAAAAAAAAAATTCGGGAAGGAGTTACCATGGATCCAGTTTACTACAGTCAGTGTATTTCTAGAATTTTCTTTCCCATCTAAATAGAGCGTTCTAAGTTCAGGCAAATAAACAGTCCTTTCAGCGCCGCACTTCAGTGAAAAAAAGAAAGTTCACCCCGGTTGTAGGATTTAGGGTCGGCCATCTTGCCTCGGAAAGTGGATGGAGGTGCCATTTTTTTGGTGCAGGAGAGAAGGAGGGAGAGTCCAGCAGACAAGTTTTTTTTTTCTTTCCCTTTCTTTTTGTTTGTTTTAGATGCGTCGAAGATGAATTATTGTTGTCTTCTCAAGGCACTGGGTGATTTCAGCTGCGAAGCCAGCCCTTGCCAGGAAGGAAGAGAATTCCTCTCTTTTGAAAAAATGCAACTCGCGAAAGCTGCATCACGAAGCTGGCTGAAAGTGAGCAGTCGGCCCGGATGTCGAGTTCTCCGAACACCATTTTGGATACCTGATAAGTTACCACACGATTTTCCTTGTCTCTCTCTTTCTAGGACAAAACGACGAGGCTGAGCTTTTTCTGTCCAAGCGGTTGGAGGACTGGCTTTCGGTTCAGATTGCAGCAGGAAAAAAAGAAAAGAAAAACTTCTTGTAAGTGAAAAGTTCGACGAAAGAGTGCCTGACCTAGTAACCTAGAACTCAACGCTTCAGCAGGGTCACGTGCTCGATTCCTGTGGTGTGGGTCCCACAAGCTCTGATTGGGCGGGAGTACGCCTCAGCAACACGGTCTGTCCAATAGAAGATTATGCGACTCGCGCTTGACCTCAAGTACATTAAATTCTGAGAATCCCCCAAGGTCTGCGAAGTACGTTGCCATGACCTTTTACTTAAAGTGACCTCCGCTGGCCGAAGTTGCTCTAAAATTAGAATTCCAAGACAGAACTTTCTCCCGAAAAAGGATTCTTTAGCGAAGAGGAGAAAGTGAAAGGAAGAAAAAAAAAATAGCGTTTTATTCAACAACAAACTCTTGGTTTTGCACTGAGCATGGCTGGTCTTACACACTTTACAAATTTTAAAATATATATATATACACAGGCAGGTAGAAAATGTTATCTTACAAAGCCAGCATTTAAAGTAGAAATGGATCGGAACAGAGGCAAATATATATATATATATATATATATATATATATATCATCATCATCATCATCAACCATTATCAATCCACTGCTGGACGAAGGTCTCCCCAAGTTTCCTCCACAACGGTCTGTCTTGTGCCAGTCTCCTCCATGTCACTCCCGCATACTTTCGAATTTCATCCACCCATCTTCCATGTGGTCTTCTTCTGGGTCTTTTCCTGTCCCTTGGAATCCAATCTAAAATTTCGGCTGTCCATCGATGGTCTGTCCTTCTGGCAGTATGTCCAGCCCATTGCCATTTCAGGGATTTAACTCTGATCATGATGTCTTCCACTCTTGTCATTTTTCGGATCCACGTGTTCCTCTTCTTATCTCTCCTGGTTACACCAAGCATGCACCTTTCCATGCACCTTTGAGTTGTCTGCAGCCTTTGTATGTCTCTTTTAGCTAAGGTCCACGTCTCTGCACCATACATAAGCACTGGAAGGATGCATTGATCAAACACTTTTCTTTTAAGACATAATGGCATATTGCTCTTGAAAATTATGCTGTTTCTTCCAAAAGCTCTCCAGGCAAGTTTTGTACGCCGATTAATTTCTTCATCAATGTGACCCTCACTTGATATCTGCTGTCCAAGATAAACGTACGTGTCTGTTATCTCCAGCTTTTCTCCATCAATCGATAAATCTTCATTTCTTGTAAAAGCATTGAACATCACTTTTGTCTTCTGAAAGTTCATTTTTAATCCCACTTCTTTACTCTTGTCAGCAAGTTCCTGGATCATACTCTGTAGCTCTGATTGGGGTAGTTGCAAAAATGACTGTCATCAGCAAAACGAAGGTGGGTTAGATAATCTCCATTAATCTTTATCCCTTTGTTTTCCCAGTTCAGTGATTGAAAGACATTTTCCAATGTGGCATTAAAGAGCTTCGGAGATATGGTGTCACCTTGTCTCACTCCTTTTCCAATTTTTATGTGTGTTGTATTTTCAAACAGCCGAATCTTTGCACTTGCATTTTCATAGATGTTATTAATAATATTAATGTATGCATCTTTAATACCGCAGGATTTCGGAGCCATTGCAACTGCTGATGGTTTCACCGAATCAAAGGCTTTTTCATAATCGATAAAAGCCATGCACAATGGAAGTTCATATTCCCTCGCTCTTTCAATTAGTTCTCTCAGTACGTGGATATGATCTATTGTGCTGTAGCCACTCCTGAATCCAGCTTGTTCTCTCGGTTGAGCCATGTCCAGTGTCACCTTCAAGCGGTGTGAAAGAACTTTAGTGAAGATTTTATAAACCACTGATAGGAGGCTGTTAGGTCTGTAGTTCCTGAGATCCTCAATGTCACCTTTTTTATGTAGCAAGATCATTGTAGCGTTGTTCCAATCCTCAGGAATTTTCCCTTCATTAAGGCATCGAGTGAAAATTTGGGCGAGTACTGTTTCAATTTCTCCACTTGCTTCTTGTATGATGTCTACAGTAATTCCATCTTCTCCTGGAGCTTTTCCCCGCTTCATGTTCTTGATTGCATGTGCAACTTCTGCTGGAAGGACTGGAAGAACTCTGGTACTGGTACCTTTCATGATGTCTGGAGTACATGTATCATCCCTTTCATATAATTTGGAGTAGAAATCTTTCACTCTTGTCAAAATTTCGCCTCTATTTCTTGTTACAGAACCATCTTCTTTTCTCAGTGCCATAATCTGTTTTTTTCCCTTACTGAGATGTCCCTTTAGGCTTTGGTTGTTTTCAATTGCTTTCCTTACTAGTTCACAGTTGAATTTCCTTACATCTTCAGTGATACTTTTTCGTACTGTCTTGCATAGCTCTATATATTC
Source organism: Macrothele yani (assembly GCA_039090855.1). Lineage (NCBI taxonomy): Eukaryota > Metazoa > Arthropoda > Arachnida > Araneae > Macrothelidae > Macrothele > Macrothele yani. The sequence goes on from CM077012.1 coordinate 65,634,555, forward strand.
CACTTTGGAAGTCACATCTTCTTTAGTTGTCCTCATCACTCTTCTTTTTGCATCAACATTTTGGTTTTTCCTGATAATTTGTTCACATGCAATTTGTTCTTAGACCCAGCTAATTTTGTTGCTGTTTCCATAAGAGCTTTGGTTACTTTTCTGTTAACTTCAGAAATATCCACTTCTTCCGATGTTAGGCCTTCTAAAGCAGAGAACCTGTTCTTCAGTTCCAATTTGAAGGTATTATGGTGTTTTTTAAGGTTGGTTATGTCAATACATTTTGTTTGTCTTATGAGCTTGCTACGTTCGAGTTTAGTGTTGAGGTGCATCTTACATCTCGCCAATCTATGGTCACTGCCTGTGTTGAACTTGTTTAGCACACTGCAGTCTTCTATGACGAATTTTTTGTTACACATAATAAAATCAATTTCACTTGTCGTCCCATTTGGATGTCTCCATGTCCATTTCCTGTGTGGCTTTTTCTTGAAAAAGGAGTTCAAGATGAAAAACCCTTCTGCCTCTGCAAACTCTACGAGAGTATTTCCACGCTGGTTTCTGTTGCCGTGACCGAATTTACCTACTGAAGTTTCATTCTGTTGCCGTTGCCCTATTTTTGCATTGAAATCTCCCATAATTATCTTCAAGTGCTGCTTACCTTTATTATTTAGATGACGAATTTCCTCATAAAATTCTTCAATTTCTTCTTCAGCATTACTTGTGGTGGGTGCATAAGTTTGAATAATCTGAGCCTGGTATCTTCTCGAGAGTTGGATAACGAGTCGTGCAGCTCTGTCAGAGGAACTTTCAACTTCTACAACTTTATCCTTCAGTTTCTTGTTTATTATAAATCCAACACCACTAGTTCTGCCAGTATCTGTCCCACGATAGTAGAAGAGATGTCCACTTTTCAGTTCAATGAGATCTTCTCCTTTTCTCCTTACCTCACTTAGCCCGACGATGTCCCACTTGATCCTTTGTAGTTCCTCTTCCAATTCAAGAAGCCTTGAATCAGAAGATAGGGAGCGTCCGTTATATGTAGCCAAGGTCAGCATCAGATGGCAGCCTAGTCCGGTCCTCCGGGGATTCTTAGCACCCTCTGCCTTCATGTCGCACTGGCCGCTGCCTTGGCCAGGTACATTCCAGCTGCCGGAGACTGAGGGCCAATATTTAAGTTGTGGAGTCATTTTGGAGGGGTTTGGCCGTAACTCACCACGCTGGCCAAGCGGGTTGGTGAGTGTAGGATAGCATTTCCTCTAATCCCGATGGTATAGTTATACCGCTATTGGCGGTCGTCAGAGCCTTATTAGTGGGAACAGGATGTACCACGAGAAGGCGGGGTTGACATTTGTCAAGGAGAGGCTGTGATGTTACGCATCACCTGACCTTACATCCCATATATATATATATATATATATATATATTATAAAATCATTTGCTTTTATATTTTAGAAACAGCTTTACTGCTGAAAAAGTTATCACACATTTCACACTTTTAACTTTAATTTACGCCCTCATATATACAAATGAATATGGCTTCTCCTTATCACACGCTGAGCTCATTTTGCGTGGAGTACAAAAAGGAAAGGGGAAAAAAATATACCGTAATTTTTGGGCTAAGAACCGCGGCTCTTACATTACTAAAAGTGAAATTTTTCAGGTGTGTGGCCCTTGTGCCGAATTTGTTTTCAAAAAGACTGTTTCTGCGCTCCTTTTTTTTTTTTTTTTTTTTTTTTTTTTTTTTTCATGCAGATGCTTAGTGAATTTTTTCAAAGAACGATTTTTATTTACAAACTCTACTGTGATCGTTTTTTTCCCCCTCTTTCTACTCATACGTTAGACACTTCTATTGAAAAGATAAATCCGCTCCGCTGTCCTGATGTTGGTTTAGGAGGGAAAGTGTGGGATGGGGGGGGGGAACACTCTGGTAGGTCTAAGGTCAGGAGGTTTGTTTGTGAAAGGAATGTCTGATCCAAATGCCCTTTGCATGGGGAAGTGGGGGGAAGCACATCCTGTGGCAGTAGCATGGAATGGAGACATAAGCACACAAACCAGTAGCGTGACTTCCGAGCTTAAGAACATGAACAATGCAAAAGCCTGCCCGAGGATGATTCCAGCGACTCCATTAGCAGTGACCTTGACCTATTTCAAACAATACTGGCGAGACGAAAGACAAATTCTGTTCACTCTTCTTGGTTCATCTGGCATACGATACAGGTGTTGCTTGGCTCTGTGCTCTTGAGTTTTGCTTCGATTTTAATTTTTTTTGTATTGACTGACGATAGTGGTAGTTGAAGGCTTCGGTTGGAAATGCTTTCTCACTAATAAGCGCTGTAGCTTTATCATCTGTGACCTGTTGGCAAAATCATGCCCAAAACTTTGAAAAGCTATACGGCAAGCTTCAAGCTGCAAGTGGTTGAAAAAGCAGAAGACGTCGGAAATCGTGCAGCTGGACGCTGTTCTAATATTGATGAAAAGTGTGTGCGACGATGGCGAAAAGATAAGAGTTTACTCTTGACCACTGCAAAAAATAAAATAAAAATAAAATGTGGTTCTGCAACCTGGCCTGGGCTAGATGACAATCTTGTTGTGTGGATAAAAAGCCAGAGAAAGGCTGGAATTCCAGTGTCTACAGTGAAGATTCGTCTGCAAGCAAAAATTATGGCTTCATAAATGAACATAAATAATAAAAGGTGAGCCGTCGTGGTGCTACCGCTTCATGATGCGGAAATCCCTGTCCGTTCGTATAAAAACTACAGTCGGTCAACATCTGCCATCTCACTGGGAACAGAAAGCCATGGAATTTCATAAATTTGTTTCAGATATTGTTGACAAAAAAAAAAAAATCTGACATCACAAATTTTCAACATGGATGAAGTGCCACTTTCATTCGATTGCCCCCAAACAGAACAGTTGATAAAAAAAAAAAGGGTGAGAAAAGCATAGCAATTGTAACAACTGGGGGAGAGAAAACTTCATTTACATGCATTTTAGGATGTGCTGCTAATGGCGATAAACTAAAACCCGTGCTAATTTTCAAACACAAAACCATGCCAAAAGAAAATTTTCCTTCGGGTGTTCTCATCCAGGTGAATGAGAAGAGATGGATGTCCAAAGACATCATGCTGAAGTGGCTGGAAGAGGTTTGGCGGAAGAGAAAAGGTGCTTTCTTCAAACCCGAGGGACTCCTGGTATTTGATTCGATGAGAGTACACATAATGGCTTCAGTTAAAGAAGCCTGCAGAAAGGTGTCTGCTACTTTGGCAGTTATTCCTGGTGGCCTTACCAAGAAACTTCAGCCTCTGGATATCACAGTTAATAAATGCTTTAAAAGTGAAATGCTGCAACGGTGGGAAGCTTGGATGGCAGAAGGGCTCCATTCATTCACAAAATCAGGAAGAATGCGAAATGCGAGTTACGGAGAAGTTTCAAGGTGGGTAGCTGGGATGGCAGAAGGGCTCTATTCATTCACAAAATCAGGAAGAATGAGAAAGGCGAGTTACGGAGAAGTTTCAAGGTGGGTGGAAGAATCGTGGGCAGCAGTGAAACGTTCAACTATAATTTCAGGATTCGAAGCAGCTGGAATTTTAAACACTGTGCACAAAGCCGACGTTAATGAAGAGGCAGATGATTTGGACAGTGAAAATTTAGGGGAAAACCTTTTACATTTGTTCAATTCTGAAACCGAAAATTCTGATTTTGACGGATTTGAATAAATAATGGAAATGTTCTTGAAAATATCAATAGCTTAGTTTTTGTCATGTGAAATTAAGTTTTTACAGGATATAAATATACCTATGTAGGATTTACATTGGTAAGCACACTTTTTTTTTTTTTTTTTTGTAAGAAAACGGAAGTCACTATCCAAATTTTCCGATGAGATACTGTGTGCTTTAATTTAAAAATACTCGATACTGTATATTCCCAAGTATGTCAACCTCAATTTTTTGTTAACTCATGAATTCAATATATTTAATGCATGATTTAGCAGAGAGAGAAACATCAAGTTTTAAAATGCAATAAATTTGTTAAATATTTAGAAAGCTGCATTGAAGCCGCAAAACGTTCTTCTGATTTAAAGCGGAGAACATGAAAAAGATTGTGACAAGTAACGATGTTAACAATGGGTAATTAATTTAATACTTGGCTGAAGATAGAATCTTTTCACAAATGCAAAAGAAGGGAGAGTTTCCTATTGATATAAAAGCGGAGCTCAACGCGAAGGCTGAGTGAAAGTAGGTCAAAGCACTTAAAAGGGAAAAAAAAGCGAGAAAGAAAGCGGAAACCACTGTTTCGAAGGATTGGCGGGGGTGGGGGGGGTGTCAGTGAACACGTGCGAGGCAGCTGGTAATGCAAAAGAAGGGAGAGTTTCCTATTGATATAAAAGCGGAGCTCAACGCGAAGGCTGAGTGAAAGTAGGTCAAAGCACTTAAAAGGAAAAAAAAAGCGAGAAAGAAAGCGGAAACCACTGTTTCGAAGGATTGGCGGGGGGTGGGGGTGTCAGTGAACACGTGCGAGGCAGCTGGTAAAAGGAAGCGTGGGAGGGACGTGTTAACCCATTTAGCAGCTGCATACAGAAAAGCAACTTCATTCTAACAAAAAACATCTGTAGATGAGAAAAAGAAAAAAGCATAACAAAGATAGAAGGAACATATTAAAGAAAACAATCAAAAGCATTGGAAGTGATAATTTATAAGTTAATTACTTCTAAGACAGAGGATTCTATTGCGGTGAACAGAGAACTATCCTGTAGCAGACATCCACATTGAATGGAATTTAGACATTTGTGCTTTTTACGAGCAATACAATATTCTAATAGGAGTCTTAAGATTAACTGTGATTTATATTGATTACATAAATGGTTTTGAGCATTTAATAAAAGCAAAAAATAACATCATTAGCATTATTAATAAAGAAATGCATAAATGAAAGCTTTTGCCAGTATGAAAAAATAAGTGCATAAAGCAGATCGACACTGAGTTTCAGAATTAGCCTTTGAAGTATACATATAATTACGTTGGGTGTGAGTTAATTCATGAAAATAAGGAAGATAATTTAGTTTTCTGAGCAGCACCACGATTTCATAGGTGCGGCCCTTACGGCAACTTTTGCTTCCAAGACCGCAAAATTTCTCGCCTGCGGCCGTTACGCTGATGCGACTCTTAGTCCGAAAATTACGGTATATATAAAGATATGCATACGAATACAACCATAGAACAAAGTTGATAACAACGTAAAGACAAAAATTATTATTTATTTATTTTTTTCAATCAGAACAGCAACTCTGAAACCTTATCGAAAGCAATTTCTTCCCCGAATGAAACAAATGAACAAATACTACTCCCCACTAGAATTGACAACATTTAAAACAATATGCAGGGAATCACATGTAAGTTTTAATCTTGGCACACCAAAAATAACGTTCGCTCCCAGAATAACAAACCAAAGAACATACATGTACATAACATTTCCACATTTCACTCAACATACACACATAGCAAAAATATTCTAGCACTCTAAAAAGAAGTTGAGAAGAAGGATAGGGAAGGGGAAAAAAGAATTCCAAGTTTGAATGGAAACTAAAGAACTTCATAACTTTTTTCTTGACTTCCTGGGGAAAATTAACTGTAAACTTCAGAAGTTATAGAAAATTGATTCAAGTTCCTTACTAAAACTTTCAGGGGTCAATGGTAAAAAAAACCAAAAGAACTGCACATCATTCTTTTCTTTTCTTTCTTTTTTTCTTTTTTTTCCGTCTTGTCTCGAAGGGAATCAAGATGCGTGATGGGAGCCTATTTTCCTTTCTGAAAATGAGATGGCCAGTCTCCTTTTTCAGAAGCTGGAAAATGGCGATGCATCAATACTACCAACATGAAAGCATGGATGACCTGAAATTTTAGAGTAGTTGAAGGTATTGGGCAAAAAAATATCTTAAGCAGAAATGTCAGATTTTATTGATTGTTGCCCAACTCATCCACTAAACAGACTTTCTGCAAAAAGTTATTGTAAAATTTTTTTGCAGCAAACTGCAGCTGCTGAATTTTAGAGGTCATAAAAAATATGAAGGATTATTCCTGAAAAAATTGGGTCTGATTTACCTTGTAATACCTTGAACAGAGTGAGTTAATAAAAATGAAAATTGCTGTTTTGAAAGCTATGCACTTTGTAAATATGGCTTGGCGAGAGGTTTTACTGCAGAAGATTAAAAAAAAAAAAAAAAAAACTGTTTTGCCCAGGCTGGATTGTATTCAAATGAAGATACCAGTCAAAATTTGGATGAATTTAAGCACAGGGAACTTCTGAAGATTATACCAGATGTAATTTCTAACTTCCAATGTCATCATTTTTGATAGTTGATTAACTAACTGAAATGAAAAATGGTAAAAACAGCAGTGACAGGGATGACTGCGATTATGTTATCACTTTGCCAACACTAAACCTTGCACAAGCTCTTGCTGCCTGTGATGTGATGACATTTCTCACTTGTCGTGATGTAAATGAGAGTACTCAATATTCTAACAGAAGTATATGATGAAATTTTTGCATTATGTTAAAAAATTCATCTTGAGCTCGACTGACACAGTATTTTAAAACTGCAATGGATAAATAATGCCCTAGATCCTACTGTCAAACCAAGATAGAATATGTATTGATAAAAATATGATACAGCACATATCTATTCCAGAAATACACTGGTCTCCATAAATTAAGCAACAAATGGAAACATCGTGATAACTCAACGTATGCAACTGATTCGGATGAAATTTGGTGGTAAGCTTTATCAGACCAAATGCAACAACAACAACAAAACAAATGAAAAAACTGCAACGTAAAAACATGTGACTGTGGAATTAACTTTTTTACAGGTCTTATAGAGGTTATTATTCATAAAAGTTGGTGGTCCAATTTTCGAACTAAAGCCTAGTTCGAAAATTGGACCACCAACTTTTATGAATAATAACCTCTATAAGACCTGTAAAAAAGTTAATTCCACAGTACACTATGAATAGAGGTGCCATAAATTCATTTACAACTAGGATTAAAACATGTGATACAAAGCATTTACATTTTGTATGAGTGATGCAAATATGAAAGTACTGAAATATAGGTATCAAGATGACATAGGAAAAGGTTCTTCAATATGTAGTGTGGTTAACCCGAACAGCAATACAGGCCCGACAGCAATGTTCCATGCTGTTAATTATGGTGTCGAGCAGTTCCGTGGGTAGCTGCGTCTATTGCTCGAGCAAAGCAGTGCGGAGCCCTTGCAATGTTCGGGGAGGAGGCTGGAGGCCAGCAACATGCCTCCTGAGAGCATCTTAGACATGCTAGATGGGATTCAGATCGAAAGAGTGTATCGGTCACTCCATATGTACTATAGTCTCCTGTTCCAGGTACTGGTGCACGAGATGAGCTGTGTCAGGGCGGGCGTTATCCTCCTGCAGTACAAACGTATCACCAATTGCGACCGCTCGCATACAGACGAACAATAGGGTCCAGGATGCTGTCTCTATACCTTTGAGCATTGATGTTTCCATGTGGCAACACATAGAGGTCAGTATGGTCGCCTAACGATATGCCTGCCCACAACAGAACACCACCACCACCATAGGTGTCCTTTTCCTGGATATTAGAGGAAAGATAGCGAGTACCAGCCTCTCTCCAGATGTAAACTTGGCGAGAATCACTCTGTAAACAGTATCGTGACTCATAAGTGAACAGAATGGACCTCCACTGATTTTGTGTCCAGTTCACATGCATTCATGCCCAATTAAAATGTTCCCTCCGGTTGTGGGGTATGAGGGGCACGCATAATACCTGTCGCTAAGCATACAGTCCTCTTGCATGTAACCTGCGTATCGTTGAAGCTGATACCGTCCGCCCGGTGGCTGCCGCAAACACGGATTTGAGATGAGCTGGTGTAGCCGTCCTGTTCCACCGTGCCGACAGCTGCAAATGCCAGCCATCCGTGGAGCTCGTCACCCTGGGTCTACCTTCGCTCTACCTTCGGGATGCTGCACCCGTGGCTTTGAACTTCTGCTACATCCTGCTAACCACAGAGCGATCGACGTTGAGCCATCTTGCGACGTCCGCCTGCCGTACCCTGCTTTGAGTCGGGCTATCGCTCTGTAGTGTAACTCTGTTGGTAAATGACGTGTCAAAGCCATGTTAACAAAATCAGCATCTCGAAATCTTGTCATTCACTGCTGCACATGAATTGGTGACCCTCCAAAACAGCTGGTTTTAAGCTCTTCTGCATTTGCATAAAGGGCTGCTAGCGCCACTCATTTGCCTTCCATACATCGATGCTGTATGCCTTCGTCCGTCAAATTTTGTGCAATTTGAACTATATTTCGCGCAGTTATTGCGATTTTTCTGTTTGTTGCTTAATTCATGGAAACCAGTGTAGTTTATATCAAAATGGAAGGTGATTAAATTAAGGAATAATTTTCTGTTAGTTGTAAATGCATCAAACATTTGCTTTTTGCATTAAATGCTATATTTTTAAAAAGTAGAAGTTTGTATTTTCTTTAGTAATATTGTTGAAATTTGAAGTTTCAGTTATGCAATTCTTATTTCTTCCCTAGAAAAACATTATACAGTCTAGTCCCATTAGAACGAAATCCGATGGAACAAAAATCCCTTTATAACGAAATGTTTAGCATTCCCTGGCAAAATTCCCATTAACAAAATGTATTTTTAATTCCATTTGATAACGAATTCATTAAAACAAAATTTTCATCACAACAAAGAAATATTTTGAATTTTAAAAGAAAATTTTTCTATTATAACAAAATTCTCAGCCCTGAAAACAAGCAGCACATTCCTTTCGAAGCACTTTTCCCAACACTTAAAAAAGAAAAGGCAACTTCTTTATCTAAAGTATAAAATATAAGGAATTTCTGGTCTGATCAGGAGATTTTAAGCATTTCCAATATACACTGAGAGACCAGAGGAAGTTGAAATGGAATAGCATAAACTCCATCCTCTGGTCTCTCAGCGTATATTGGAAGCACATACCGAAGCATCAATACAAGAATTAGTGAACACAAAAAAGATGTTTCCAATGGTCTTCCAAAGACAGCATTATCTGCACTAACCCTTGAAGACACCTCTGCAGTTCCCCTTTGGAAAGAGACAAAAAAAAAGTTTCCCCATTCATCAACAAAGCAATATCTGCGTTTCCAAGAAAGCATTGGAATTTTGTTCACCAAAAACTGCAATTCAAAGACCCCTCACCAAATTCCATTTATTTGGATTTCTCTCCTAAAATCTGGCAACAGTTCTTGCACCCCAATTTCAAATTGTAGTTCTGACAACCAGCCCATCCAGTCGATCGCAGGTGATCAAGGTCATAGAATGACCGAAAGCTACCGCTAAACGAACCTTTTTACCATACATGTCTTTGTGTGTATTCGCTCGGTTTCTATGTTTATGTGTTATTGTCGCATGAAGCCAGAGTTTAAATCATAACCCTTTAAAGGATATATGTAATACATGAATTCATTTATTGTTAGAATAGCGTGTAAATTATTCAGTAGATGTATTATTTTCACCTTGTTCCTATTGCTTTTTTAAGTTATGTTTGAGTTTCCCCCTATGCTGTTTTCTGGATTCAGTTGCTGAAATTTGTTCTTTTTTCTTTTTAGAATTAAAACTGACTCTTCCAGTCTTCAACGTGCCCTCTTTCGCAGAACAGATGATGAAAAATCACGTCCTATGTATTCAGTTGCAAATGTAACAATTGGCATAGAAGAGTACAGCTTTGAAGAAATTCACTATGCTGTTTATAATGATCAACAACGAAGATTACAATTTAAAAGTAAGTACAGCTAAATTTTCTTACTTCATTAAAAAACATACACATAGCTGCCAAGTTTCCCGGTTTACCCGGATTCTCTATGGTTTTGAAAATATTTTCTGAAAATCCGATTTTTCTACAAAAAATTTGGTTTTGTGATTTTATTTTATTTTTCTTTTATTTATTTATTATGTATGTTTTTTTTCCCTCATTAATCTTATCAGCCATAATTTTTCTCCAGCGTCAATGTTGGCTGTAGGAATTGGTAACGAATGGAAACAAAAAAAAAAAAATGTTCTTTTGTTAATCCACTGCACTTCGAGTGCCAAGGTCGCGTGCTCCTCAATGATAGCAAGTCAGTCAAAGGCTTGGTAAGTTGAAGTACTGGTTTATGATGTCACATCCACGGTGCTTGTGCAGAGCTTCGTGGGAGTGGAATGGAAAGCTGTTTGTTTGCTAATGCTCAAGTTGAACGCAATTCCGTACTTTGTTTGATAAGAGAGTAAAAAGATATGCGTGTGACAGAACAAAAAACTTTGCATATTGTTCAAGAAATGGAAAAATATCATTCAAAAAATGTCCTCTGTGCTATTAAAAGTGGACCATTTGTCTGTCGCAACTGATGGCAGTAATGATGCTGACAATCAACTTTATCCAATTGTGGTAACATACTTTGATAATCATTGCAAGCAAGTGAGATGCACACTGCTCTCTTTGCCATGCCTAGAAACCAGTTCAACAGGTGAAAATATTGCCAAACTTGTGTCTGAAGAATATCAGTATCATGGTATTCCGTGGATGACCTGTCTTGCCTTATCGTGTGATAACACTGCTGTTATGGTGGGGAGAAAAAATGGTGTCTCTCTGGAAAAAATAGTGTCTCACTCTCTAAAAATGAAACACTTTAACAAGGTTTGTTAATCTTACTTTATACTTAAATACTAATTTATTTATAAATATTTCTTTATTTGTATTAAGTAATTAATTGTAATAAAAAATAGAGAAATCTATAATATATAATTTTGTTATTTATAAATTGTAAACATGCGCATCGCTGAATGTGCGTTGATGTTCCGGTTTTTTATTTTGAAAAGTTGGCAGCTCTGCATACATCACTACATGTGGTATCTTTTAAAGTTCATTTGCAAAGATTTTCGTCTTTGAAAAAGGATAATTAAAATTTATCAATTAATAATTAGATGAATGTAAACAAAATAAAAAAAGCACACTAATTTGATGGGAATTAAACTTGCTCTTGAATTTTTTGCAACAGTTTTAACTTTTTTAACCAAAATATAATTTAGTTGCTCCCAATGGTTATCAAATATCCGCATGTCATTTTGCAAGAGTTCCACATGATCCCTCTAACAAAACAAAGTAGGAAAACAAAAATTGATAATCTTTTTTAAATTCCTGTGAACCCTACAAAGAGTTATATGTGCACTGAAGTGCCAAAAAAATTGGTACAGACGAGCTTAGGCAAAATACATAGCAACGTCACCTATGCGCATACTCTGTTGTGTCCGACAGTGTGTATATAAAGCGATAGACATCCTTGCCAGCTGTCAGAGCTGTTTTCGGCATGAGAATGTCAAGTAATAACGAATCATAGTGAGAAGAATTTGCAGGAAAACACGTAACACACAAAACATTAAAATAATTCTTTAAATCGCCATCACACGCGTAAGTTACGTTGAAAAATTATGAGCGGGACATTTCGGTAGCAACTTCTACCTTCATCAGCCATGGAATGAGACATGTGGTAAAAGTGTCGGTTGTTGCCAGATTTCAAAATTGCTTTCCAAATAATAGGGATGTTAATAGATACCATTGTATACAAAACAAGTATTCCTGTTTTGTATGCAATGGTATCTATTACCAACAAAAACAAGGTGTACCTATGGGCTCTCCTCTTTCCCCTTTACTTGCTGAAATTTATTGGCAGAATATTGAAACATTAATTGTTGCCCCCTTCCCTCTTAAAACCTACCATTTGGTTAAGGTATGTGGACACCATCTTCATTATTTGGCCACACCAAAAACACTCTCTGTTTGAACTCGTGTCCTCCATAACTTCAAAATTCCTGCATATAAAATTATCCTCTCAAGAACAGATCGACAATAATATTAGTTTTCTGGATGTTAACATCAACATCAACCCAGACTTCTCACTTGGCCTCTCTGTTTACAGGAAACCTTCTGCCACCCATAATATCATCCCTTACCATTCTCGCATTTATGGAAAATACAAACTGTCTGCTCTAAAGTCATACATTCACTGGGCCAACCTTATTTGCAACAGCCATTCTGCTCTTCAACTAGAATATCAGAACATCATCAACATTGGCAAATTGCATGGCTTTCCACCCCTCTTATTACATAGACTAATCAAGAGGTTTGAATCACAGAATAGATCTAGTTCACTGCCTGTACCTTCCACCACCCATCAGTTTGTTGGCACTTTGCCCTTTAGCCTGTCCTTCACTCATAAAATTTGCTCTATTTTCAAGTCTTTTGGCTACAAGATTGCAGTCAAACCACCTCCACATCTTCTCAAACTCATCCTTAAGGGCAGAGATCTCAATAAACCCGTAGATTTACAATGTGTCTACTCTATCCCTATCAACACTTCCACAGGCGTTACCCACTATATTGGTAGCACTTACCACAGCATAAAACGACGTTTGATGGAGCATATCGCTAATGTTAAGAAAGGTAGCCCTTCCACCTCGCTTTCAATTTTAACGATCGGCGATACGTCTGCGGCTCCCGAATGGCACAATGTTAAGCGAATCGCCCCGTTCAGCAATCGGTATGCCCTCAGATACCGCGAACGCAATGAAATCTACCTTACCCCTAATACCTGCAATACTGACGCACCTTTTAACATCCCTATTATTTGGAAAGTGATTTTGAAATCAGGCAACAACTGACGCTTTTACCACGTGTCTCATTCCATGGTTGATGAAGGCTAGAAGTCGCTACCGAAACGTCCCGCTCATAATTTTTCAACATAACTTATGCGTGTGATGATGATTTCATGTATTCTTTTAAAGTAATAACGATTTAAACGATTTTCAGCGCGGTGTCATAGTTGGCGCTCGTGAGAAATGCTGATGGGTTGGGCCTGTTCAGAGGTAGAAACGAAGTTCGGATTTTCACGGACGACCATTGCAAGGGTGTACCGTGACTACAAGAATTCCGGCAAAACCTCCAACCTACGATACCAGTGTGGCCGTAAAAAGACATTGGGTGAACGTGTGACCATCATCGACTGTCAAGAATCGCTTCACGCGATAGGTGTGCAGCACTCTCGCAGGTATCATCGGAATTCAATGCTGGAGCCTCAACAAGCATCAGTGCCCGGACTGTGCAATGTACCCTGCATGATATGGGCTTTGGGAGCCGATGCCCAACTCGAGTCCTTTTGATGGGTACACGACACCAAGCTATGCGCCTCGCTTGGGCACGGCAACACCGCCACTGGAAACAAGTAGCCTGGTCTGACAAGTCGCGTTTCCAACTGTATCGGGTTGATGGAAGGATTCGTGTGTGGCACAAACCCCATGAAGCCATGGAACCCGCCTGTCAACAGGGAACTGTACTGGCTGGTGGGGAGTCCGTAATGGTATGGGGTGTGTTTAGCTGGACTTCACTGGGACCCCTGGTACGTCTACAAATGTCTGTAACCGGCCAACTCTCTGTGCGCATTCTTTCCGACGAGGTACACCCGTTCATGTCCTGCATTCATGCTGATGGGTTGGGCCTGTTCCAACAGGACAATGCACCTCCACACAAGTGTCAGGACACCACATTATGGTTAGAGGAGCATTCATCTGAGTTTGGGGTGTTGCCACTCCCACCCAAGTCCCCAGATCTGAAAGTGATAGAACACATTTGGGATGTCATGCAACGCGCTAACCAAACACAGGAATTCGAGACCTCGGAATACACCCGAATTGTGGAACGCTCTGCAGGAAGTATGGTGTCCATTGCCTACAACATATTTCCAGAAGCTAGTGGAGTCCATGCCCCCGTCGTATTTCTGCAGTCCTGTACTTCCGTGGGGGACCTACCAAGTATTAGACTAGTGTACCAGTTTTTCTGGCACTTCAGTGTATATGATACATGCTTTACTCAAAATTTCAAAGGCAATAATACATTTCAGATGCAGTGTTTTGTTGTTAGTGGATAAACATGTTTACAAATATCTGTACAAGTAATATACTTTCGTAATTTCCTTAGTTTATTTTTCTTGATAATAGTAGCAATGAGACAGAATACAAAGTTATTTTTTTTCACCTTTTGGCAGCAAGTTACAGGTTGAATAGATGTAGGAGCCAAGTTCAGTTGTTATTAAGGTTTACTGCCTCTGTTTTGTTGCAAGAACATAATAATTTCACTGAGTATATAATGTATATAATTCTGCCGTCTGATATTCTTTTTTTACCACTTTATTAGTAGCATACAATATTTTAATGAATTATTAATGCAGCAGATTCGTGGAAAGCTCAGTACCAAGCATTCAGTTCAGTACCAAATCATCATCCAACAAATCCACCAGTGTTGCTGTGAAACTCTGCCTCACCCTGAGGATTAGTTTATGATTTTTCTCTTTGGGCATGCTTCCATGGATTATCATCTTTTCCAGCATGCGGACCATTTCCTTGGGCAGAGAAGACCTTCTCTAATGACCATCTAAAGGAATTCTCTTAAAGGCTGCGGCTACTGTAAATTTTCATTCATCTCGTATTTGTGGGTCTGTGGTCCCTTTCTAGAGGCACAGATATCACATTTGTCACATTAGTTTTTCTCATTGCTAAAGTGTTCCTAATGCTGAAAAGACTGAGTGTGGTTATGTGTGCATAGATGCCAACTAGTATGGATTTTCCGTAATTTTACGGATTTTTGGTTGCTGTTACGGAAGTACGGAAACACCGCTGAAATTACGAAAAATCGCCATTTGAATTTCATTTTCTGAGATAGAAAGCAAATTTTCATCAACTTTATTAAAAAAATTTGTTGGTTCTTCAAGTTTTTCTGGGGGAAAAAATTATAAATGCTATATTCAGGGCTGCCAGCCCTGTGCCGATTGTGCCAGCCCGCGCCAAAACGTTGTTCTTGCGCCATTCTGCTAAAAATCGCCATTTCGACGAAATCTGCGCCAATTTTGCGCCAAAAGTTCAAATTTACCGCTCATCGATATTTTAGCGTTATCTTACCGACATTCAAAATCGATTCAGCGGTTAATTCGTAAGTGAGATTCTTCCGCAGATTCGCGGAGTCCCCTCCGTTTTTTTTTTTTTTTTTTTTGTCATTTTCGAGATCGATGCAAAAGTGAAGAAATTTTCGGGATATTAGTTCGGGATAAAGTGAAGAAATTTTCGTTATATCGTATTCCGTCTGGGGACGTTGTTTTGCCTTTTTAAACGTTCGGAAACGGAAGTTAAACGAAGTGCAGATTTTTCCCGTAATCATATTTTATTTCTCTCGCAATGTTGCTTCTGTTCAGTATTGTTAAATATAATTTCATTGCATAATTTCAGCTTGAAATTGTAGGCAACGATTTCCGAAAACAGAAGTTAAGCCGCCCGAATATTTCCCCGTAATCTTCGGCGACGGATTTTCACGTGATACAAGGAATTCCGTCTTTTTTGTTATCATTTGGACCATGTACGAAATCGATGCATAACTGAACTTAAATTTTGGGAGGATTGGTGGGGGGGAGGAGGGGTGTCGTTTTCTCCGTCGGAGGACGGAATTTCATCCTTCGAAAACGGAAAGTAAACGGAGGTAAGATTTCTCTGGTAATCGTAATTTTTTTTTCTTGCGATGTTTCCTCTACCCAGTATTGTTAGATATCATTTTATTCCATAAATATTTGTATTTCAGCTTGAAAACTTTGGATAAATTTCCGAAAACTGAAGGCTTGAAAAACCGTTATTTCAAGCCATGTTTCCCGATTCAGCGATCGCAAAAAACTATTTGTGTGGAAGAACCAAGGCTACTGCACTAATTCAGCACATGGCCAGTGTTCTACAAGTAACATCGTATCTGAAGTTAAAAAAATCCTTTTTCTCTATCTACGGACGGAAGTAATGATGCTCAAGCAAATAAACTGTATCCCATTACAATAACATATTTTGACGAAAAAATAGAGGGAAATTCAACGTTTTGAACAATGAGTTTGTTAAAAAAAATATCTCATGGAGCAACTGTGTGTCATTTTCCTGTGACAATGCTAACAATATGTTAGGTCAAGTAAAAGGTGTTGTTTCTTAATGATGAATTTCTGAGTCATGCTGAAATTGCAGATGTAGCATTAAGGCAAAGTGTTTCTTTTGCATCAGTCCAATATATGTGTTCCCTGTTTCCAGTTTTGAAACCAGAAGAATCTGACAAGGTGGAATCTGAATTTGCTCAACTACCAGTTTGAAAATTTTAACTGTGCTGTTACTTCTGGGAGAATGGATGAAGTGTGGCACAGAATTTATTTAATGAAAAATAAAAGTGGCCAGTTGAAGTATGAATCATTAAGCAAAATTATGAAAATGATTTTAATAGTCCCTCATAGCAATGCAAGTACAGAAAGAATTTTCAGTATTGTGAAAAAATCCATGAATGAATTCAGACCTAATTTAAGTACTCATGTCCTGTCTTCTTTATTAGTCAAAAAAATAAACAGCATTGCACACAGTGAACTATGCAATCAGAAGAAGTTTTCACGAATTTTATTATTGTTATTTTGTTAATAGTTCTGACAGATTAAAATTTGTTGCAGTGTTAAATACCCAAATTTGCCGCTGTAGACTGGATTACTGAAAATTACTGATAAAAAAAATTTGTTACTGAAAATTACTGAAAAATGAACATGTTGGTTACTGAAAACTACTTTTAGAGGTTGGCATCTATGTGTGTGTCTCTCAAAACTTCTTCCAATCTCGACTTTAGCAACACAAGCTTGGAAAAACATCCATCATCTCGATCGTCTATATTTAAATACCGGAAAATCCCACTGAACCCAGAGATTCTTTAATTGAGAGCTATGTATTGAGAACTCACTCCATCTAGGTTTGTTTTGTGCTCTGTGTATCCACCACACCAGGAGACATATATGCTTGTCTTTTTCTTGAGCTTCATGGATCCTTACTCTTTACTGCACAGGTCTTCTGTGGAGCATGCTATTTCCTTGCCTCATATTGTTTCTATGTTCTGTAATACAGGGTGATCCATTTAAACCAGTACCATGTGATTTACTTATAACTTTTTTATAAATAACAACAAAATCATACAGTAAGTTGAGAATTACACATGTGGTATTGGAGAATCATTTTATCAAAGCAAATGTTGGAATTGTCCTCCATTTTCTTGTAAACACAGTTGAACACGCCGCACCATATTCAGTAATGTCTCGTGTAGAGTATGAGCAGTAACATTGCCAATTTCAGTCGTGATTGTTTCACGCAATGCATCCAATGTTTTTGGATGGGTTTTGTAAACTATCCTTTAAGTAGCCCCATAAAAAGAAGTCAGGGGAAGTTAAGTCCAGAGATCGGGGAGGCCATATGTTTTTTTTTTTTTAAATTAATCTGTCATCAAAGAAGCTGGTTATGAGTTCCATTGAGACTTTCGATGTGTGGCACGTAGCGCCATCCTGCTGAAAGTAGCCCTCTGTCATTTCAATGTCATCAAGTTGTTCCACAAATTCATTGAATATGCGGCAATAAACGTTAGTGTTGACAGTCTCGGAGAAAAAAATGGGGCCAATAATTTTCGTAGACGAAACCGCACACCATACACGATTTGTGAATGCATCGGTTTCACACATAACGTGTGGGTTTTCGGCTGCCCAGTATCTGCTGTTTTGCGAATTGACGTAGCCTGACAGGTGAAACCAGGCTTCATCCGTAAACCATGTGATGGAGAGAATATCAGATAGCAAATTAAAAAAATTTTGAAACCATTTAAGTAATTTACTCTCTTTCCCTTGTCCGGTTCCTGCAGCTGATAGATTACGAGCACTTTAAATGATCGAATATTTACTTTTTTGCTGCCCTTTGACAAGTTCCGTATGAATATCCTGTCTGCTGGCTTAATCTGCGCAACGATTTCGTCGGAGATTGAAGTAAATGTTGCCGAACATTGTCCACACGCGTTTGGGGCATCGGAGGGTGATTTCTACCGCTGAGAAGAGAACCGGTTTACTCCAGTTTTTTTGCCATCGACAGAATTGTTAACTTGCTTGGCACTTTTCGAACTCCAAACTCTCTTCGAAATGTTCGTTGCGTTTTGATGACAGAATTGGTTACCCAATACGATTTCACTAAAAAACACGCTCTGGAACAGAGTACTGCATGTTTCCGAACGCACGCAAGTGAATGGCAACGCAACAACAAACAAATCACGTGCTGAGTTACAGTTACGGTTAACAATCTTCTTCACGGTGGCGGTTTTCATTCACCAGGAGTTGCTGCTTCTATTGAAAAAAAGAAGTTCCTTGCGCGATCCCTTGCAAAAATGTAAGGTTTTTTCAGGGTACTGGTTTAAATGGATCACCCTGTATGTTTCCCTCTTTGACATACAAACGAGAGTGGCAAACTAGTTGAATGGGGTCTTTGAGATCAGGGGTATACAGACAAATCCATTGCACCTGAAAAATTTAACCTGACACTTGAGTTTTCAAATTCTAATCTGAAAGTTTTATATTTCAAAATTTGGATATCTGTTATGAAGCTTTTCTCTAATAAAACAATAAGTACAGTATATAGATTTTTTTTTTTTTTTGCATCATTTATGTAGACTATTACCACAAAATCAGAATATATGCCATAATAGCTGTATGGACCTCTTAAGGTCCATGCTCTCTCTTAATTCACATGCATAGCAAACATTGATATATAAGGCAACTTACCTTTTTGAGGCTTGCCTCTTTTTTGTAACATTTCTTGCACGTTAATAGCAGGGTTCTTGTAGCGTCTAGCAGGGCAAGTTGCTGTTTTATCTTCATTTGTTCTGTACATTATATACATATATTTGCAGGTCATATATATCCTGCATCACCCACTCAGGCTTGTTGTTCTTTTTGTATCACTTGAATTTAACTGCAATTTGATCTGTATCCCCTTCATCCCCCCCCCCCTTTTTTTCTCAATTTCTCTCTCAAAGAAAGAAATTGAGAGAGAGAAAAGGGTGGGGTGGATGAAGGGGATATAGATCTAATTTTTTCTCAAAGAAAGAAATTGAGGGGGGAAGGGAATGAAGGGGATATAGATCAAATGCAGGGTTCGTACGGTCCTTAAAAGTCCTTAAGAACTCCTTAATTTCCATTTGCCTTTTTAAGGACCCTTAAAAAGTCCTTAAGAACTCCTTAATTTCCATTTACCTTTTTTAAGGGCCCTTAAGAACTCCTTAATTTCTGTTCTGTTTTTAAGGGCTCTTAAAAAGTCCTTGAAAACACCGTAATTATATTATATTCGGTTGTTAAAAAAGGTCGTAATTTTTTTTTAACCAAAGAAATGTGCGCGTTATGCAGGCCAGCTGGTTTCATTGATTAGCGTACTGATGATGGTTTTACGTCACTAAATCGCATGTCGCAAAAGTTTACCCATGTTCTGTATTGCTTTTGGCAGTTTGCTAACCAGCTAGCTACCTTCAAATCCCCTTGGTTTAGATAAGATTTATTGCTGGCTTCTTGATTTTGTTGTGCGGGGTCAGTGCAGTTCAGATCATTATCTCCTGTTATTTATTAGAGAATGTGGCACAAAGTAAAGAGCTTAGAGCTTCCGTCTTTTCAGCTAGACAGAAATATGTTCAATATTTAGATGCTGAGCAACATCTGGGAGGAAACGTATATTGATTGAGGAGGAATTGCAAATGCTAAGTACGAAAAAACTGAAAGTAGAAAAAAATATTGCCGAATTAGAGGAAACGTGCAGTTGACCTTGCCGCCCAAGGGGAATTGAAGAGAAATATGAACTGCTTCCTTCAATCAAATAGTTTTCGAAAATTAATAAAGGAAAAAAATGAAGAATTGGCAGAAATTACCATGTCAGTAGTTGCAAAAAAGGAGCTGAAAAATTGATTTCATTGTAGGCCTACATCCTTTGTTTGACCTCAAAAAATTGAATATGTACATAATAAAATTTCCTTGCAGTCATTGTTAAATTGCATTATTGTTTTTAGCACGTCTTTTGTAAAAAAAGATCGTGCTTATGTTATCGGTTTGTCCGTCCGTCAGTCCATCCGTCTGTACCCACGAAATCTCTGCAGCTAAGTCCGATTTGAAAAATTCTTTTTGCATTGGGAAGCTTGAAATATGTGAATGATGATCCTTTATTTTTGTTTTTTTTTTACGATGTGCAATTTTGCCGCTAGAGGGCGTAAATGCAGATGTCGAATTCAAAAATACGTTTTATTCCACATATTTGCTTCTAAACATCCGATTAAAAAAATTATTTTATCTTTCGATTCCATTTATGTCGAAGAGTATTTTAGATATAGTTACATTTTTAAATTATGCATAGATGGCTGCTAGGGAGCGTTAAAGTAAATTACATTTTTCCCGATAATTCTTCTTCCAAAACTCCGATTTGAAATTTTTTTCTTCAGCGGATACACCTCCAGATGGAAAATCTTTTGTATATAATTTCTAATTTTTGGTAAAGCATACTTTGGCCACCGGCGTGCATAAGGGTTAATTTTTGCTTCTGATGTATTTGCCATAAAATCTGAGCTTCTAAAATATCGTTTGAAAAAATTATTTCGTGGACTGATGCCACTCACATCGATAAACCTTTTCGGAACATTTTCTTTTTAAAATATTCCACATAGTCTCCGCCAGGGGGCGTAGATGTATATCTTATTTTTGTGAATATCTCTACTTCTAGGAGTCCGATTTGAAAAATTCCTTCTTTGTTGAATAGTGTTTTCAGTGTGACATGTTTTTCATATAATTTCAAAATTTTCAAGTAATTCATAGACTTTCCGCTAGGGGGCGTAAAGGTAAATTGCTTTCCCCCTATATCTCTGCTTCTGAATCTCCGATTTGAAAAATTCTTTCTGCACTGAATACAGCTCCTTATGGAAAGTCCTTTGCACATAATTTCTAATTTTTGTAAAAAATGGTTTGGCCACCAGGTGGTGCAAGTCTTAATTTCCGCTTCTGATGTATTTGCAGCAAAATATGAGCTTCTAAAATCTCGATTGCAAAAAAAGTAGTTTGTTGACCGATACTACTCCTGTTGACCAACCATTTAGAAACATTTTCTTCTTGAAATATTGCATGCTTTCAATTCTGATGATATGATTTAAGTTACGATGAACGTGTGTGTTTTGATTTGATTTAGATAGTGTGTTTACTTGCTTCATTAACCTGAAACAGGTCTAACAAGCTGTGCTGCATTTTTATAAAAGTGTTATTTTTCCAGCTGCAGCACTTGTAGTGATGCCACCCACAGAATTAATGCATTTGGTTTCTTAGCCTGTGTCCGTACATATTTGTAAAAGTAATTCTAATGGAAGGAATTAAGTTATTGAATGGAAAGGTAAAGATACCAAAAATTTTAAAGACTGACAATCACAGCCATATGAAATTCTAAGCTGTATTTGTAATACTGTTTTTGTTAAAATGAATTTGTAAATTAATAAAAAAATATAAATTCGGATAAACTTTGAAGGAAAAACAAATGCAAATTTAAAAAGTTTCCGAAACCACAAAGATGGGCCTATAATCACAATTAATGGGTGAAAATTTGTTGAAAATAGAAATTCCAAAGTAAATAAATTTTATGCTTCACACCACAATACGAAGAAGCAGAGTGTTAGTTCTGTAGATGCAAAGATATGCTTCAGGACAAATAATGGATCCAGCATTACCAGTAAGTAATGTATATAAGGAACTTTTAAGTTAGTTGTTTTTTTCTGTTGGAGTATTTAGGTTTATTTTAGTAGAAATAATTTTAATTCATATATTTGTGCAATGGAATATTCATTAGTTTCAACAAAATTGATTTATTGTGTTAAAATGACTTATGTTGTATTAGTTAACTCACATTTTGTATATTGTGTATATTTGCATGCAGCGATTATGAAGTCCTTAAAAATATTTAAAGGTCCTTAAGAACTCCTTAATTTCCATTTTCAAAAAGAGTATGAACCCTGAAATGGTAGTTAAAATCAAGTGATACAAAAAGAATAAGCCTGCGTGGGTGATGTTGGATATATATGACCTGCAAACATACGCATGTAATATACAGAACAGAAGAAGATAAAACAGCAACTTGTTCTGCTAGATGCTACAAGAATCTCGCTATTAATGTGCTAAGAAATGTTACAAGAGAGGCAAGCCTAAAGGTAAGTTGCCTTATATATCAAAATCAGAATAATGAAGATGCCAATATTAATACAGTATTTGGCACTATTGCCAACAGAGTTATGCATTCTGCAGCGATTTGGCCAAAGTAATTCAGGCTGAAGTTTCTCAGTGCAACCCATGAGAGTTGTTCGTAGCTATGGCATTGATTTTGCGTGGGGAGCTTTATGAGCACATTTATTAGTGTTTTTACTGAATGTGACACGCCACAAAACAAAGCTTAACTTTCTGAAATGAGAACTGTTTTAAAATGCAACTATTAATACAAGGTAACAAGTGTATTATATGTTCTGTTGTTTTATAATTGCGGATTTTGCACGGAATTACTGAACATTATCTAAGAAATAATACTTTAATTTTGACTGCTGGGGGTCACTATTTCATATGTGTAGTTTTTGTTTAGGTTGATCGAGATTTTCTCGTCATATCCCTTGAAAATATGTGCTGGCTCCTGAAGAAAAAGAGCTGGAAACTGAAAATTTTGGATTTTGTGTATCCCTGTTTGGAGTAATGCATTGGTGTTGTGGTTATAGCTGCCCACAAATCAGGTGTGAAAGGAAACGTTTCTAATAACAAATTGAAAACGGCATAAGTAAGTTCGAAATACAATATAGGTTTCCTTTATTCACATTGCATTTCTTCAGAAATAATTTCCTTGGGTAGCTATGCACTTTTGCCAACATCCATAAAGCTTTTTGAAGCATTCCAACAGTCCATTCTTTGAAACTCCTTTCGGCAACCTTTTTCGCATTTTCGATGATGTCCTCAGACTTTTAAATTATCATCCTTTTAGGACGGATTTCAACTGCAGAAACAAATGAAAATCAGTGCAAAGTCAGGAGAATATGGTCGATGCTCCAGTGACGTCATGTTTGGTGTTGCAAGGTACAGTTTGACTATTAAGGATTGATGATGTGCAAGAGCATCATCTTGTAAAAGAAACCAACAGTTTGTTGTCCATTCTTTCTGATGTTTCCTTTGGATTTCATCCCTGAGGCAATGGAAGATATTGACTTTTTTTTTTTTTATTTACAGTCCTCCCTTCTGGAATAAATTAGTAGCAGGCGATGCCTTGGGAGTCCAAGAAAACTTCCATCATTCCATTTCCTTTACCTTTGTTCTAATGGGGTTTCTATTTTCAAAGTGATGATGTTGATTTCCCTTCACAGGATTGACTTCTCATCTGTGGATCATACAAAAACACTATGTATTGTTTCCTGTGATTATAATTTTTAGAAAATTGTGGTCTCTATCAGCTGTACTTTTCAAGTCTTCATCAAGGATCATTCTTTTTTGTTGTTGTTGTTGTTTGAGAGTCAGCATTTAAAAAACCAAGTGTTGACGAGCATAATGCATGTTTAAATCATTGTGGAGAATGCTGTGAACACTTCCAACTGATATTCCTACCTTTTACACTATTTCCTTTACAATTTTTCTTTGGATTTTTCTTTAGTGTTGTACTGTATATGCACTTCATCTGTTCAGCAGTTGAAATGGTACACAGGCAGCCAAAGCAGACCATCGTAGGTCGACGCTTACATGACCATCACAGAAATGCTTATGCCCCATGTAAACTTTAGATTTCTTCATTACAGTTTCACCATATGGTTGCTGAAGCATGGCTAATGTCTCTGATGGTGATTTTCAAAGCAAAACACAAAATTTGCTTTTTGCATGTTGCTCAGTTGCCAACATTTTCTAATGTGACATACCTAAACTCACAGTAAACAAAGAAACTACTAGTGCTCCACACAGACAGGAAATATAATGGCACCCTGATATTACAGGTGCTGTCAACCTCTGAAACCTAAAAATTCCATGCACAATTCTTCATTCCCACAGTTGGGGACAATTCCAAAAACTTTTTAAACCTATCTTGTACAAACAACCTTGGTTACCAACTGTGCTGCTGCATATGTAGGATCTTGTTTTAAACTCGGAATACAACCCGAAATTACATATTTCACCAGTAAATAAAAAGTCACACAGCAGACTGCCCTAGATGTATTCTTTAAAAAGACAGACCCTGCATCGTTTAAAAGTTCAGTTGGTAACCATTTTGCTCAACTTTTAGGTGATAGTATGTGCTGTCTGTGGCATCTGAATCTCCTCAGAATTCTAACTATCCTTCCAAATATAGTTATGTTCCTCTCAATTTCCTGCAGACACTGATCGAGTACCTCATTATTTGATTTTAATAAATAATTCCTTTCCCATTGTATAATCTACAATATATTCTTTAATAAGGTGGCCAGTATGTGGGATCAGTTTGATTTCATATCTATTACATAAATACATACATACATATCACTAAGCTGTTCTCTGAGATTCAGAGGTTAGCTCCAAAAAGAAATACAAACTACCAGATAATTTTTACTTACTGTTGTATCAAACTTCTCCATTTACAGCGATCTTGACATACAACTCGAGCTTCACTGATATCCATTACACGCCGTACACAAGATCTTCTATACTTCATACTCATAATCTTTTTCTCATGCAAACACTCCTGAATCTGATTCTCCCATGACTTCATTGGCCTTCCTCTACCTTTCCTTCCTGCCACTTGGGCTAAAAAGATTTTCTTAGTTAGCATCTCATCACGCATTCTTTCAACATTGCCGAAGCATATGAGTCTCCACCTTGCTAACAACATTTTGCTTTACATTACACAACTGCAACACATCTTCATTGTCACACAATCAGAATGTGTCTTGCCACAAACTCCCTGCAAGTAACTCATTTCCCCAGCACACAAACAACTATGTTTCTTTTGTAGTACCCAGGTTTCACTGCCATACATCAGAGTAGGAACCATTACAGTTTCATACACAGCCATGCGGGACTCTCTTGAGAACCCATAATTCCTGTGAAAACCTCCCAGAGCAGCCATGGCTTTCAATGAAGAATTTGCTCGCCTATTAATTTCACCATCTAATTTGTTCTATGTCAAACATGCTTCCTAAATACACAAACTCGTTCACCTGGTCAGCCACTGTGCTATTTAGACTTACATTGCATTCAGTGCTACTAGTTCCTCTCTCAAAAACAATAACTTTGGTTTTTCCCTTATTTATACTCAGTTTGAATTTCATGCAAACTTCGTACATCCGGGACAACATACTCTGCAACTCACTTTTGCTCTCTGACAACAGGACAGTGTCATCAGCATACAGCAATCTGCACACAGGGATATCACCAAGACATAAACCAGTATTATCTATTTTGGCATCATGCATGCATGCATCCATAAATATATTAAACAACCATGGTGGCATTACACAACCTTGTCTGATTCCTGCACCAATAGAGAACCATTTTGATAAAACACCATTCACTCGTACACAAGCTCTACTACCAGCATACATGGCTTTTACACTATTAAGTAGATTCCCAGTAACACCATATTCATTCAATACCTTCCACAAAAGTGTCTTATTTGCTCAGTCGTAAGCTTTCTCTAAATCTGTGAAGGCAGCAAGAACTTTCTTACCAACAGCCAGATATTTTTCAATCATCATGCGTAATGCATAAATTTGGTTAGTGCAGCCTTTACCAGCCATAAAACCACTCTGAACATCCCACACTTTCTCTGATGTAAGGTCCCATACTTTTTCAATAATGACCTTACCAATCACTTTCCCTGGCACGATTAGTAGGCTAATATCGTGATAGTTCTTGCAGTCAGTCTGATCACCTTTTCCCTTATACAAGGGAACAATGACAGCATTCTTCCAATCCCGAGGGACCATTCCTAACTCCCAGCACAACTGGCAAATTTCAGTTAACCAGTCAATTACAGAGTCACCACCATATTTCAACATCTCGACAGTTATGCCATCAACTCTCGGAGCCTTACCACTCTGAAGAGATTTTAGAGCTTTTACGCACCTTTTCTCTTGAGATCCCTCCTGTGCATTCATCCTTCCCTGTGACAGCATCTGCATCTACCTCAGAATCGCCTTTTCTTTCCTGATCTAATAACTCGCAGAAGTATTCACCCCATCTGTCACTTAACTCAATGGGCTCCCATATCATTTCCCCAATCTCATTCTTCACACAACTTACAACTTTGTTTCCCCTATTTTTCCTGAGTCTCGTGTACTTACAGAAAGACTTCCTATCTTTCCAAAAAGCCAGTTCATGCCTTTCCACTTTCTCCTTCCTATCTTTTGCCTTACTGTGGTAAACCAGCTTAGCAGCTTCATGCTTCTTACAGCGATATTCATCCACAGAGACTCTACCTTGCAACATCCCCAAATAGGCTTCCTTCTTTCTCTTTACTGCCTCTTCAATCTCACTATTCCACCAAGCATCACCTCTATTGTTACCCACTATTGTGGTGCCACAGACCTCTTTAGCAGCAGTGACAACACAGTTCTTAAAACATTCCCACTTCTTTTCTACATTCCTCTCACCAGACTTCAGATCCTTCAGTCGTTCTCTGAGTAAGTCAGAATACCACTGGTGATCTTCAAGGAGCCTATCAACCTTTATTCTTTCTATCCTGGGTCTTTTCCTATTCCTTTTCCTCCAACCAACATTCAGTTTCACTCGTGACCCTACCAAGTAATGATCAGAAACAACATCTGCACCGTTCATCACACGAATGTCAACAACTAAGTGTTTCAGACACTGATCGTAGACAACAAAATCTATCACACTCTTTTGACCAAGAGTACGATTTTCCCAAGTATATGTGTGGATATACTTCTGGTTGAAAAATGTATTGGATACACACAAACCATTCTCAATGCAGAGTTCAATTAATCTTTCACCATTATCATTCACACAAGGATCATTAAACTTACCCAGAACATTGTCAGAAATTGCATTTTGCACTCCTACTCTAGCATTAAAATCTCCTGCTATTATAACTTTTTCTTTAGCACCAAACTGGCTCAAAACAGCTTTCAGCTCATTCCAGAAATCCTCTTTCTTATCAGAAGGTTCCGAGTCACAAGGAGCATACACTACAGCAATTACTGTTCTCTGAAGTTTCACTTTCAAACGAATCCAAAGAATTATCTCACTTATGCAACTATAAGTGAATCAAGTTGTTCTTCATCTTTTCACTTAAAATCACACCTACACCAGCCTGTCCTCTCACATTATCCAGTACTCCAGACCACACACTCACAGTCTTATTCACTTCTATCACAATTTCCTTCTTTTTGGTTTCACTTACACACAGCACATCCAATCTATACTTATTCATTTCTTCAATCACCTTGTTCATCTTACCATTTATACAGATTTCGGCTGAGTGAGCTTAAGATTGGTGTATTATTCCATACACCAATCTTAAACTCACACAGCTGAAATCTCTTTCTGATTTTCCTTTTTCCAGTTCCAAGTCGATTCCGTGGTGGACCATCCTACTCAAGTGCGGTCGGTCCACCATATCCCACACCAGAGTCACAGAATATAGACGTATACGCGTATGCTGTACATGGATAGTTTTCAAATTATTAGCAGTTTTTGCAGATAGTTTTTGCTTGTAGGTTAACAAAATAAAAATGTTATTTACGGCAATTAAAACACTTACTGAAGGCTTTACTCCGATTAATGTATTTAATTCTATTTTAATGTGAGAATGTTCAACTATTTTTCACATCTTCCGATAGTGAGTTCTTTGGTTTTTTCAGATGTTTTTGGCCTCTTGATTTTATCAAGGCCTGTTCTCAATATATAGGAACTGTAAAAAAGTTTCGTTCACACAGAAAGACTTTAAATGTTATTGCTAGGTTCCTCTTGCAGTTGCCAGTTATTTAATTAAAATCTTTTCCTTATGTTTTTTATAAGTCTACCATTTTTGAATTAAGTTGTTGAAAAGGCTATTTATAATTTTTGAAGGTTCATTAACGAAACTGATTTTCTGGATATAAAAACTTTCTTTAATTAGTCTTGTTTTTATGAGGTTCATAGTCCACTATTTTAAAGTTTTGGCGTTAAGGTCCATTTTATACACAGTTCTGCGCATTCAGTCGTAATATACTTTTGTCCTCTCTGGAATCTGTAATGTTCTAATAATTATTTATTGTTAGTTAATTTTTCTTTAAATTATCTTATTCTATTGTTATCATGATTTGCTGGTTTGTTGTTGAATTTTTATGGCGCAAGGGCTTTGTGGGTTTGCAGCAAGTTTCCTATTTCAATGATTGTGTATGCAGATAAATTTTATTTTTTTACAACTCTGTCCCACACTAGAGTCCGGATAATTGTATCTTTGTGTCTTTTTAATTGGGTAAGTACATCAGTGTGGGAGATTAACCCACAGCTGACGGTTCTAGTTGGTCATTCAACCTAAGGATTCTGGAACAAAACCCAGTGAGTTCGGGTCTTTTCGCCAATGTCACACACAACTAGCTGGCACCTCTCCAAGATGCACAGAGGCCCTTGTTGTTCTTCTGTGCCCCATTGTTCCCACGGAGTGCTTCGAGGAGGCAACCCATCTCTCACTAAGATCTCCCGCTTATATCTATTATGGTATGTATTATAGCATTTTAAAACAGGAAATATACATTTCCATAGATGCCAACCAGTGCAGATTCTCAGTAATATTAAGAATTTTTGGTTGGGATTACAGAAACACAGACATGTCAGTGGGATTACGGAAAATCACTATTATCAGCATTTGAGTTTTCTGCTTTGGAAACAGCCACGAGATTCTTCCACAGAATCAAGAAATTTCGTTTTTTCGTCATCGTCTGGGTTATGCTCGAGGTTGATGCTATACTGAATAGAATGAGGGAAGGGGTTATTTTCCATTGGGGCACCAAGTTCCGTCTTTCGAAAATTTCGAAAACGGAAGTTAAATAAAGTTCAGATTTCTTCTGCAATCGTTTTTTTTTTTTTAATTCTCGATATTGCCTCGCTAAAGCATGGGTGTTCAATATAATTTTTTTGCATAAATGTTTGTGTTTCAGCTTGAAAATATAGGAACTTTGAAAACGGGAATCTAGACAGAGTGGAAATGTCCCTGTAATTTGTAAATCCTGGTTCTTGCAATGTTCCTTTTGCCTCTAATTGTTAAATATCATTTTATTCCATAAATATTTGTATTTCAGTTTGAAAATGGAGGGAAAATTTCTGAAAACAGAAGTCTGAAGGAACTCTAATTTCTCCATTAATAATTTTTCTTTTTTTTCACGATGTTTCTACTGTTCTGAATTATTGTTAAATATTATCCCCCCCCCCCTCCCTCCATAAATGTTTGCATTTCAGCTTGATACGGATGTGAAAGTTTTCCAAAAACAGAAGTGTGAAGTCAGAAAATTTGTAAAAATTGATGCAAGGTGTTTAAAAATTTTCATACAGTCAAACCTCGATTTAACATACTTCAAGGGATCAACAGTCTTGTACGTAAAATTGAGGAAGCCTTTCAAATTAAATATTCAAATTAAGCTAGTGTTCATAACAGAATACATAAGCAGCTGTTCTCTTTCTTTCAGTGAAATTTAAATTATGTATAGTACTTTTAATTACGAAATTAATCAAAAATGTTATAATGCATACACATTTACTTTGCATATTAAATACGTAATTTGTAGATTTTAGACATCAATATGTAACATCAAAATTTAAATGTACTTCAATATTGCAAAAAAAAAAAAATAAAAAAAATAAATACAATGGTTGATTTTTCTTCCGAGCAATTTAGCTTCTTAAATATCAATTTAAGTTTTATTAACTGCATGAAACAGAGCATCAATTAGTACCGATCAACTTGTAAAAACATAATATGTGTTGATTAACTTTTTACCCTGTAGAAAAGAAATGATTTAGATAAGATTGCTTTTTTTTTTCTGAACATTTAGTTTTATGAATTGCAGCTTCAATCTTATGAAGTTCATGAAAAATGTTATTAATATCAAAGTGCATGAAGTTGTTTTTAGCACATTCTAGACCATTAGCATTATCACTAAAGCAGCTTTCAGTTCTGCTTCATCAAAATCTGCTGCATTTAGTCCGATCTGTTCATCCAAAACATCATCCAGGGATTACATTTGGCAGGTAATCGGAAAGCATAATACCTGATCAGGCAATTTCATTCCATTCTGCAAGATCGTCATCTGCAAAATGATCATCAGGGTTTTCGGTATTGGACCCACTTTCTTCATGTTTACAACCAGAGAAGCTTGCTTTGTTAAAGCAGTTTTTAAGAGAGCAGGCGAATTCATCGAAAATGAATTTTTCGGACGCAAATTCATTGAAAATAAATTAATCGAACGGACAATTTACCAAAAGATGACTTTTTTGAAAAAAATGAAACTAATTCATTGAAATGGAGTTTAAGACAACTGGCCACTAAACAGTTGGCCAAATGAACAAGTGCAGACACCCACTTTAGGGGCCGTATAAAAAGTGTAGTTCCTTGGTTTTAGACGTGTACAAAGGCCTAGGGATTAATATTTAATGCCTTAGTAAAAGGGCAATAATATTAGTCTGAGCACGACGCAATATATTCATAACATTTACATAAAAATCAAACTAATAATGATGCGCATTTACTTAAGCATCAAATATTAATAAGCAGGCCTAGGCTGTTTTAACAGTTTTTTTCCCCGTTGTGCTCATATTCATAAGGTTTATGTACCCAAGTCAAGTTAGTATTACTGCACTTTTACTTAGGCATTAAATATTAACAAATAGGCCTTGGCCTAAACCTTTTTAACAATTTTTATTCGATTGTGCTCATAAGGTTAGGTACCAAGTTAAGTTAATATTATTGTGCTTTTACTTAGGCATTAAATATGAATGCCTAGACCTAGGCTTAAGCCTTTTTAGCAGTTTTATTCCATTGTGCTCATATTTATAAGTTTTGCATCAAGTCAAGTTAGTAGTATTGCACTTTTATTTAAGAATAAATCTTTCATGCACTTAAACAAAATCTGTTAGAAAGGCATGGACTAAAGGCGTATTGATTACTATTTAGTGCCTAAGTAAAAGTGCAGTAATACTAACTTGACTTTGTATCCAGACCTTATGATACCAGCACAAAGGAATAAAATCTGGTAAAAAAGACTAAGGCCTATTTGTTAATATTTACTGCCCTTAAAACCAAAATATTACTTTTATGTCTTGGTGTCTAAACCTTATGAATATAAACACGATGGAATAAAAACTGTTAAAAAAGCCTAGACTTAAGGCCTATTTATTAATATTTACTGCCTAAGTAAGAGCGCAACATTACTTAAATTAGTTGATGTCTAACCTTATGAGTATGAACACAATGGAATAACAACTGTTAAAAAGGCCCAGGCCTAGGCCAAGGTATTAATATTTAATGCCTAAGTCATCATCATCATTGTCAACCATTATCAATCAACTGCTGGATGAAGGTCTCCTTAAGTTTCTTCCACAACGGTCTGTCTTGTGCCAGTCTCCTCCATGTTATTCCTGCATACTTTCGAATTTCATCCACCCATCTCCATTGTGGTCTTTTTCTGGGTCTTTTCCTGTCCCTTGGAATCCAGTCTAAAATGTCAGCTGTCCATCGATGGTCGGTCCTTCTGGCAGTATGTCCAGCCCATTGCCATTTCAGGGATTTAACTCTGATCATGATGTCTTCCACTCGTGTCCTTTTTCGGATCCACGAGTTTCTCTTCTTATCTCTCCTGGTTACACCAAGCATGCACCTCTCCATGCTGCTTTGAGTTGTCTGCAGCCTTTTGTATGTCTCTTTTAGGTAAGGTCCACGTCTCTGCACCATACGTAAGCACTGGAAGGATGCATTGATCAAACACTTTTCTTTTAAGACATAATGGCATATTGCTCTTGAAAATTATGCTGTTTCTTCCAAAAGCTCTCCAGGCAAGTTTTGTACGCCGATTAATTTCTTCATCAATGTGACCCTCACTTGATATGTGCTGTCCAAGATAAACGTATGTGTCTGTTATCTCCAGCTTTTCTCCATCAATCGATAAATCTTCATTTCTTGTAAAAACATAGAACATCACTTTTGTCTTCTGAAAGTTCATTTTTAATCCCACTTCTTTACTCTTGTCAGCAAGTTCCTGGATCATACTCCGTAGCTCTGATGGGGTAGTTGCAAAAATGACTACGTCATCAGCAAAACGAAGGTGGATTAGATAATCTCCATTAATCTTTATCCCTTTGTTTTCCTAGTTCAGTGATTGAAAGACATTTTCCAATGTGGCGTTAAAGAGCTTCGGAGATATGGTGTCACCTTGTCTCACTCCCTTTCCAATTTTTATGTGTGTTGTATTTTCAAACAGCCGAATCTTTGCACTTGCATTTTCATAGATGTTATTAATAATATTAATGTATGCATCTTCAATACAGCAGGATTTCAGAGCCATTGTAACTGCTGATGGTTTCACCGAATCAAAGGCTTTTTCATAATCGATAAAAGCCATGCACAATGGAAGTTCATATTCCCTCGCTCTTTCAATTAGTTCTCTCAGTACGTCGATATGATCTATTGTGATGTAGCCGCTCCTGAATCCAGCTTGTTCTCTCGGTTGAGCCATGTCCAGTGTTACCTTCAAGCGGTGTGAAAGAACTTTAGTGAAGATTTTTATAAACCACTGATAGGAGGCTGATAGGTCTGTAGTTCCTGAGATCCTCAATGTCACCTTTTTTATGTAGGAGGATCATTTTAGCGTTGTTCCAATCCTCAGGAATCTTCCCTTCATTAAGGCATCGAGTGAAAATTTGGGCTAGTACTGTTTCAATTTCTCCACTTGCTTCTTGTATGATGTCAACAGTAATTCCATCTTCTCCTGGAGCTTTTCCCCGCTTCATGTTCTTGATTGCATGTGCAACTTCTGCTGGGAGGACTGGAAGAACTCTGGTACCTTTCATGATGTCTGAAGTACATGTATAATCCCTTTCATATAATTTGGAGTAAAGTGCAATAATACTAACATGATTTGGTGTCTAAACCTGATAAATATGAACATGATAGAAGAAAAACTGTTAAAAAGTCCTAAGCTTAGGCCTATCTTTAGATTTGGTCTATTAGGAAAGTAGACACAATGACATTAAGTGTCTGATTCTTGTTAGATTCCCCGACGGTTTTGTCTTCATCCTACATGAAAGTGTAATCTAAGAAATAAAAATGCAACTTTTATATGTTCCCCAAATGCTTTTGTGGCCACCTAGCCATACTCCAATTATAGTCAAAGTTTTCGACAAAGGCTTACCCTACGATGTTGTATCTTTCGGTGATTTCACTTTCGATGAATTTATCTGAAGCACTAATTTTCGAAGAATTTGCTTCTCGATGAATTCACCTGGTGCTGTTTTTAATGGTACCTGTTGTAACTGCATTCCATAACTGTCACACGAAATGCATTGCATCGAGACTGTTAACTTTAGATGTATCATCCTTTGCATTGATAACAGAAAGTACTTTTTGCATCAGAAGCTTTCGATAATGGGCTTTTTAAAAGGCCTAATGGCACCAAGATCCATCGGTTGCAATTCACTAGTACAATTTGCTGGAGGAAAAAATGACTTGAACATTTTTCAGATTGTTTACCTGAGGTTGCACAGCACACTGGTCAATGAATAAGAGGACTTTTCTCTTTTTTGCCCGCATTTGAGTATCCAAGGGTTATACATAATTTTTAAAAAAAATTGTGTAACCACAACTTTTGATTTTTATTTGCTTCATATTTGGTGGGCAAAGATTTCACATTTTTGAAGCAACATGGTTTAGCAGATTTGCCTATAACTAATGAAGGCAATTTTTCTGATCCATCTGTATTGACAGCTAGAAGAATGGTGATTCTGTCTTTTGATTTCCTTCTTCCATAGCAGGTGTCATTTCAAAAACAGTGTTTTATCTGGCTGTGGGTGATTAAACAGTCCAGTTTCATCAGCATTAGAAATATCACACAGCATTTTTTCACTTAAAACCACACCTACACCAACCTGTCCTCTCACATTATCCAATACTCCAGACCACAAACTCACTGTGTCATTCACTTATTCTACCCCAACTTCCTTCTTTTTAGTTTCTTACACACAGCACATCCAGTCTATACTTATTCATCTCCTCAATCACCTCGCCATTTATACCTGTAGTATTCCATACACCAATCTTACATTCACTCAGCTCTCATACGCCGTTTAGAAAGTCCAGATCGATTCCGTGGTGGACCGTCTTTCTCAAGTGTGGTAAGTCCACCATATCTCACACTTGATTCCAGATATTGATTTCTTTTTGTCTTTTTAATCAGGTATGTACATCAGTGTGGGGGATTAGCCCACACCTGAGGGTTCCAGTTGGTCATTCAACCTAAGGATTCTGGAACAAAACCCAGTGAGTTGGGGTCTTTTTGCCAATGTCACACAGAACTAGCTTGCACCTCTCCAAGATTCACAGAGGCCCTAGTTGCTGTTGTGTGTGCCATTGTTACCACGGAGCGCCCCCAGGAGGCAAACCCATCACTCACTATGGCCACCCGCCATTTTTTAAATTTATTTTATTATTTATTTATTTAATTTATTTATTTATTTATTATTATTTTTTTTTATTTTTTTTTTAATGCTGTCACAAAATGCACTTATGCAAACTACAGTGATCAGTGAATATCAGTTCTAACTTTTCTAATGCTATCCACAGGGTGCGCACGCGTGCTTGAAAACCTGGAAAGTCCTGGAAAATCATGATTACGTTTTCATGGCCTGGAATATCCTGGAAAAACGGTATTTTTTTAATGCTGTCTTGAAAAGCCTTGAAATTTGAAATTAGTGCTTAAAAAAAATGCCCTTTTAGGAAATCGTGTTACTGACTGTTACCCCTTCATTTTTTAAGTTCCTCTCCTCTGTTCTCAAAGAAACCGCCGGCAACAGTGGTGTTTCGGATGTGCCCAAATCCTAATTTGGCTGGGGGGGGGGAAGCACTACTTCCAGTGCAATAAAATTGGATGATTACTAGCAGGTCTGTTAGGGAAGGGGAGCTTGATGCATTCTCTAGCCCTGAGCTTGATGTCCGTCCGACAACTACTGAGAACAACAGAAGGGGAAAGAAGAGACATTTAGCATTTGCAAGGGAAGGGGGTCGCGTGTTTACCAAGTCAGCTGGCATCCACCAGTGAAGAGTATGCCTGAACAATACATTCATCTGCTCCTTGTTTATTGCATTAAGACGCTTGCTTCCTGCCCACCCCTCAAGAGACTTCGGCTACTTATGATAAAAAATAAGAAAACTATCTTTGCGAATTTTTCACAAAAGTGGCTGAAATTTTTACATTTACTATAATTGGATTACAGAAGCTCACTCCCAAAATTCCATTTGAATCGGTTTAAAACTTAAAAAGTTAGCATTGGAAATTTTTATTATGTGTGCCTCTTTAGACAATGAGCCTTGAGCAGAAAGTGTGTTACCATAGCAACGGTTGATTGACAGCTGGGAGCGCTGATCCGAAGCCCTTGGTTGGGAAGAAAGCAAACACCTGTTTATCACTTCCACGGCTCAAAAGGACCAAGAGGTATTTTCAGAAATCCATTTTTCGGAATTTTGAAAATAACACAGTAAAATTTTTACAGTGGTTAAAATACATCACAATAAAGTTCTAGTGCAAATTTCGCCAAATTCCATTTGAAACTTTAGCAGATGCAAAAAAAAAAAAAAAAAAGAAATCTTCCGTTGCAAAACCGGATTGAAAAAAAGAAACTGCAATTATAAATTACGGGAAAAGCAAGCAAATTATTTTTTTTAGATGCCATGATTTATTTAAACAGAGTGATCCTTAAATTTTGTTTCTGTGATGATATGGACTCTATTTTAATTACAAACCTATATTTTTATTCAGATGTCTGAGTTACTGTTTTAATAAAAAAATCTATAATTAAAAAGTTTTCAATGGATTTTGGCGAAATTCAGCAGATAAACGTATTTTAGTAAATTGCAACGTGTTATGACGTAAATTTGGTCATTTTGTCGGAAATTGGGCAGCTTTTTTTTTTTTTACGTTTTCTCCTATAGTTAGGGTGAAGGAGGAAGACACTTCAGTGAGCTGCAGGTGATGATTTATGGCGATGTGCCAAATGAATAGAAGCCGTTCCGTTCCATCAGGACATTCCAGAGGTTGAGTGTGCGTGGACGCGTGCTCCTGCTGTTTGAACTTAATCGGAATGTTTTCGGGAGGGGGAGAAATATCGGTTTCAGCTTTACAGCTTTCAGGCTCCTTTTTTTTCTTGGTAATAAATAAAAACCATAGTTGCTGCATTCACCATTGATCCATATTCGCATTTCTTGAATATAAACTGCAGACAATCGGAAACATGGTGTTGGGTGGGTCTTGATGTTCTTCATTTGTATCTGCTGAATTTTGTTCTGTGGGAATACGGAATGAGTTATACTGTGAATACATACAAAACTACATATTTTTGAGCTGAAAAAATAAGTCTACTTGTACACAGTAGCTAACGTGTGAACTCAGACAAAGACAATCAGACATATGGACGTCTGATTCCATAAAAAAATCAACCCACTTTTATTATACACGACAGGTAAAAAAGAAAAAAACATTACATGTTTTTAAACATTATAAAGGAAAGCGGATTTTTAAAACACCATGACTTGATATTAATTTCTAAAATTTTTTTTTTCGATTTTAATTTCTGAAACCTTTTTTTTTTTTTTTTTTTTCAATTACAATACATTGTAACAGGATACCTGTGTGTTGTATCCCTTAGTTGTATGGCAGATTTTCAGTTGGCCGATATCCGCGATCGTAAGTGGTAGTTACATTGCTATTGTTGATGATGACAAGATAAATACTGGAGTAATGTAGAATGTTGCATAAAGTAAAAAAAAATCGCCCCCCTCCTCCCCCTTCGAACTTTTATGTGGTTATCATAGCTGATCAACCATTTCATTCCATGAACATCAGCACATTTCAATCATTTGACCATTGGGGGTCTGACGGAATTCAGCAGTGCTTAAGCGCCTAGCGCAACGAGAACATGCTAATTACGGACAGTTATATTCCCTTCCATTTGCATCATCCATTTGCATCTTTCATCATTTTTATTACTTAAAACTGAAATTGCTTTTAAAAAATAATTTGAGCATGATACTGTAAAGCGTAATAATCATCCTGGAATTTTTTGTATATGGCCTGGAAAAGGCCTGGAAAGTCCTTGAATTTTTTCCCCCAAAAAGAGTACGAACCCTGTATCCATGTTCAGCAAAACTTTATTTGTAAACAGGCTGTGTTGTTTAATTTGACCTGTAGATTTAACACTGAGGAAAAAAGAACAGCAATTTGGGAGGGAAATTCCAGAGGTTCAGGAATGGGTATGTAGAATGTGTATTCCCTGACTACACAGATAACTGGTTCTGTGTGTAGTTGAAAAAGAGGAATCCCCAGGGTACTCTAGATCCCCCCCCCCCACACACACACACCACGTTTCTTTTTCCTGCTTTACCCCTGCAAGAAATCGTTGTACTCCTCTGGAACTTGTTGGTCATTTGCTTCTCCCTGTCAGAAGCATATGCTTGATAGTTGGAGGAAAGGCAAACGGATTTATGATTCCATCAAGTTGTGTCACAAATGGTGTTTTTTGAAATGCTGGCTAACTGTATGCATAAAATTTTCCTGTTACGTGGAGCTCTCTTTCTCAAGATATTTAATGTGAAATGTTGGTTAAAATAGCTTTTAATGTGAAAATGTTGGTTAAAATAGCTTGGTGGTTTAAAAAAATGTTTGTTAAATTGAGGAAATGTGTTTGTTAAATTGGAAATGCCAAGCATTAATTTCAGTGTGGGCCCATTCGTACCATAACTTAAAATCATGGAATTCGTTAAATCGCAGTACGTTTAATCATATAATCTTTGATATTGAGTTTACGTAACTAAACACTTATCATCTTTCACACCACTCAATTATATTGATTTTTGCCTCATACAGAAAAGGGTTGCTTCAAAAACGTACCTTATTATCTTCAATGACAAATTCCACATTTTCCGGTGTGACAATCCAGAAGTCCTCTGTAAATTCTTCAGGGAAAATTGCTTCTTTATTTATCATTCTTCTTCCTTATTAACTAAGTACTAGTTATTTTCCTTCTCAAAAATCCAAACTCCATTAAGAGCTCATTACGGCATATACACAGTGCGTCAAAGAATTTTTAAGACTGGCGCTAGATTTCAGCCTACGGTGGCGCTACCAGTGTAATCGCGAATGCGTTATAAACCATGACCAACTGCTTGCTTTCTGCCAAAAGTACTGCGCAGTTGTTAAAGTAACTCAAACGAAACGGCCGTTCATTAGAGAAGTAAATTCTTTTTCATGTAGAATTATTAAGATGGAACAAAGGGCTGTTATTAAATTTAACGCAAAACTTGGTAAAAGTGCCTCGGAAACGTACCAAATGATGAAACAATTTTACGGTGAGTTTTGTTTAAGTAGATCAAATGTTTTCCTGTGGCACAAACGTTTTTTGGACGGAAGAGATACGCTAGAAGATGATAAGCATACCGGAAGACCAAGTTCATCTAGGACACCTGAGATTATTGAAAAAGTGTGTGATTTCGTGGCAAACAATCGATGTGCGTCACTAAGAATATTGGAAGAGTCTTTAAACATCAACAAAGAAATGATTTAAACCATCATGCATGAAGATTTGGGCAAAACAAAAGTCTGTGCTAAATTTGTTCCACACACGTTAACCAATGAACACAAATCAAGGCGAAGTGCACATTGCAGAGACCATTTCATCCGCTGAAAATGATCCAAACTTCTTAAAATCAATTGTTACAGGGGATGAAACATGGTGTTTTCAATATGATCCTAAAACAAAGCGACAAAGTGCGGAATGGAAGTAAAAAAACTTACCACAAGCCAAAAAAACAAGAAAAGTTCCATCGAAAATCAAAACAACGCCCATTACATTCTTCGATAGTAAGGGTATTATCCACAAAGAATTTGTTCCAAGTGGACAAACAATTACTGGTGAGTTTTATTTAAATGTTTTCAGGCGTTTGATGGGCAGAATTCGTCGCATTCGTCCAGAATATCGGGATGAAAACAGTTGGTGTTTGTTGCACGATAATGCACCCAGTCACACCTCACTTCTTGTTCGTAGATTTTTGGCGAAAAATAACGTCTGTGTGTTGAATCATCCACCGTATTCGCCTGATTTAGCACGCCACGACTTTTCTTTATTCCCAAAACTTAGAAATACGTTAAAAGGGTGTTATTTTGATGATATTTCGACCATACAAGCAGCTTCAACGCGTGCTTCGGAGGCAATTCCGCAAAGTGAACTGGAACAAGCATTCGAATCATTATTAAATCGCTGTAACAAGTGTATTGAAGCCGGAGGGACTTATTTTGAATAACAAATCAAAACAAATTATAATTTCTTGTTTCTATTTCATTTTACAGACCCAATCTTAAAAATTCTTTGCCACACTGTGTAATTAAAATGATTACGTTATGGATAAAAATCACTTAAAAGTAACTTTTACAGCTGAAACAACTACATACAAAATTTATTTGAAAAATATATTTCTGCACTGTCAATAAATACTCTGAGAGGTCCCGAAATACATATATTTGGTCTTGAAGTTTTTCATATGTTAACGCATACATCTTCAGAAGGCCATCATAAACACGTGCCACCGTATCACATAAGAAACACACGTACACTGAGTTAAAATACTCTACAGGGCTCACCACATGCATAGAAAAAAACCCTAAATAAGAGCGTGATGTAAAAGCCCAAATGCTTTTCAGTGCATGGGGTGAGCCATGTAGAGAATTTTAACTCTGGGGCACGTATGTTGCTTATGTGATACGATGGTGTGAGTTTATGATAGCCTTTTGAAGATGTATGTGTTAACGTACGAAAAGATTCAAGACCAAATATATGTATTAGGGATCTCTTGAAGTATTTATCGTTAGCTCAGAAATATTTTTTTTTAAAATAAATTTTGTATGTAGTTGTTTTAGCTGTAAAAATTGATTTTCATTGTTCTTAATCCATAACGTAATAGTTTGTTATGTGCCGTAATGAGCACTTTATGAGCTTTGGCTTTTGAATATTTTAGTTGAAAAATAACTAATACATAGTTAATAAGGAAGAAGAATGGTAAATAACACTCCCTGTATTGTCACACTGGAAAATGTGGAATTTGCCATTGAAAATCAGTAAAATATGCAGTCTGTTAAATGGTGTTATCAAAGTTATGCCATTTATCTAAAATTGTGAAGCCATTTTTTTTTTTTTTTTTTGCTTTTGTGGTCCTGAGGCTGTGAAAGATCTTTCAGCATAATGGATGAAATTATAGTGATAAACAGGAAAAATGAACTTCAAAGCCTGTTTGGCTATAGAAACTGTGAACTACAAACTTAAAACATAGAATAAGTCTACAGTTCAGTTCTTCAGTAAAATGGGCTGTTATATTGTAGCAGATGCAGTGGATTCCAACTCTGCCAAAATCTGAGGGCATTAAGAGAGAGAGAGAGAGAGAGAGAGAGAGAGAGAGAGAGAGAGAGAATCTAAAAGATTACTGAAGGTAATCTCTTGGATTTTTCCTATACACAGTATTTTTAATTTTACCACTGGCAAATTATTGTTCAATGTATTTCTTCTTTTTTTTTTTTTAATTAATTGTTCAGACAGGCTGTAATTTGTTGCCATGCTACATACCCAAATTTGCCGCAGTATGCTGGATTCCTGAAAATTACTGAAAAAAAAATTGTTTATTACTGAAAATAATTTCCTGTAGTTGGCATCTATGCATTTTAATATTCTACATTTTATGTATATAATAGTTAACATAATGATATGTTTGTTATTAAAATAAGCTAAACTAGCTGCTATATAATGCTGATGTCTGGGAATGCAGTGCCCGTTTTATAGAACATGCTTCTGTTGTTTGCTTGTTGAACATCTGATGACTGAATAGTGAATACTTTTCAAGTAATGTAGCATGTTTGTTAATCAGATGTGACTTCTATATAAGATCATGCTGTTACTCAATATCATGAGTTCATGTTGGTTTTTAAATAAGAACGTATTCAGTGTATGTTGCAACAAAGTAGAACTAAAAAACAGTAATTTTTCATAGGGCCACTTCACTTACTTTTTGCATTTTTGTATCAGATTTGTGATTCAAATTTGCACATGTTCAAACAAAAATTATTCATAATTCTGTTATTTTTCATTCTGTTGAATTTTTTCATAGTTTTACAATTTCCACTGTATTTCTACTTTTAAATTGAGCATGTTAGGTACTGAAAAAAATGTGGTTTGTGTTTCACTGAAATTGTGCGCATTGTGTT
This sequence comes from Macrothele yani, assembly GCA_039090855.1. Taxonomy (NCBI): domain Eukaryota; kingdom Metazoa; phylum Arthropoda; class Arachnida; order Araneae; family Macrothelidae; genus Macrothele; species Macrothele yani. The sequence goes on from CM077012.1 coordinate 65,675,989, forward strand.
ATCTCTGTTAAGCAATTAAATGTGCAATTCATTACACTATATCGATTGTTCCTTCTTAGGAGGTGAAAGAGTAATAAATCCTGAGGGTTCAGAAGGAAATAATGTTGATTAGTAAGTGATTAAAATTTATATTTTTCTTAAGTTTTATGGTGTTGTGGGAGTATTTGAAGAATGTTTTATTGCTGTGGGTTTTGCACGATTTTGTGTAGGTGTTTGCATATACTTTAATCCCCAAAAGTTTTGTTGTTGTGATTTATGCCCACTGCTTTTTATAACTTTGTCGTAAAGAATTACCCACAGGTTTCATTGATGATGCAGTTGGAAGTGTGCTCGTCCATATTTCAAAGATGCCATTTGATTGTGCTCATTTTGGAGCATATCATTTTTTCTTTTTTATTGCCATCATTGTAAGTGATTGTTTTTCTTTGGCATTAACTCTTCTATGAAGGTTAATAAAGGAACAGTTCTTATTTACTGTTCAAACCACTAAAAAATTATTTCAATTAGGCATTAGCAGCCCTTGAGAATCTCATGCTAAAATTAGAATGTTATTTTGAGGTTTTGATCAAATCAGTTTTTTAGAAAATTTTCTAAGGAAGAATGAAAATAAAAAGAACAATTTCTAAGGACTGAACAAGAATTTAATGCTGGAAGAACTAAAACATTCTGCTTAACAAGATAATCACTGTTTTGATTATAATTGAAGATTGCATTCTTCATTACTAGTGGTCTTGTTCACTTTTTGTTTGTTTTCCCCTGTAGTGTAGATTTATTTTGATAACTTGCCATTTGCTTATATCATTTCTGTATAACTTTTTTATAGTCATGACCAATCTTCTGAAGTCAGCAGTGAAGTAGGTTGTAAAATAAGGAGGGCAAATTTTTTATGTGTTGATGCATCCCTTTTTTAATCTGTTTTTGGTGCTGCCTATGGATGAAATGGTGGGGAAAGCTAATGTTATTGGGATTTCATAAGTGCCTGCTTTTTCTAACAATTTTTGTTGATGTTTAGCATTTATTAATAAATCACTGATGTTTTTTTTTTTTTTTTTTTTTATTAGAGGTTTAACGACCACCGTGAGCAACTCAATGGGCTATAAGCAGTCGCCCGTCCCTAATTTTGGGTCACTGGTTCCAGGGAGGGGAAAGAGTCAGTGCCGTAAGACAAACACAACATCCATGCCTCACCGGGATTCGAACCCGGACCCCTTACGGACGAATGATCAGAGGCCATCGCTTAGACCACTGCGCCACCGGGGCGGCCCACTGATGTTAAAACTGTATGTCCGAAATGACAGTTATGTTTTTTTCCCCAGTTTACAGAGAGCATTGGTAATTTTGATTTTTACATACAGAAAAGAAAGATCTCATACATTTTTTTTCATCTGTAATAATTTCATTAAAGTAAGATATCTTTGTTTTTAATTTTATATATTAATCTATAACTTTTATTATATCCAAAATTTTATTTAGATTTATTACACTTTATATGGGGGTTTTCCATATGCGTCATCCTGATCGTGCAGCACCGAAATCAACATACAGAGGAACGACCACTAGATGGCGTGAGCATCGTACGTCGGTGCGTCGCTAAAACATGCTCCCAGGGACTAGAGTCAGAGCTGCAGAGAGTTCTGAAGTGTAAACACCGAGACGGGCTGTGTGCTGAAGGGTGTTGTGTTTGCCATTTTGTATTTCTTAGTGGAACAAGTAGGTTCCGTTGTTAGTGTAGCCTGTTATATCCTGATATCAAGTGTAAGTGTACATCATATTAAATGTTTGTGTTCGTCCAGCTTGTCCATTATTTAAGTGTGGTGATTTGATGGACCCGTAGTGTTGAGGTTTCCTAATACCCCACAATTCTGGTGTCAGCAAGTGGGATCTGTCCTGGATCACCTGTGGATTACGCTGCGGCAAAGACAGAGCTTTTATATCACATCTTGGAGGTAAGCTTTCTTGTCAACCATGTATAAAAATTCTCGCAAAGAAGACTTGATTCAAGTAGCACACGAGATCGGTGAAATGGTGCCAACAGGAGCAAAGATAGTTATTTTAAAATTAAAAATAGAGAGCATCGAAGTCTATAAAAATGATCCGGATTTTGTAAGAGACGTCTTAAATTCTATAATAGAAGAGAGGAAGGTGAGGGCTGAAAATGATAGAGTGCTAGAAATGGAAAAAAATCAAATTAGTGCAATTGGAGAAGGAAGTAGAGCTGGAAAGTATTCAAAGCCATTCGACATTGGAGCTAAATGAGCGAAGTGATAATACGGGACTTGAGCGGCCTGTGTTTAATCTTTAAAACCTGATTGAAAGTGTTCGTACACTGAGTATGTCTATTCCGGTCAAACCCAAGAATCTCGGTTTGTTTTTCCAAATTGTGGAACGAGCTTTTGTTGTAAAAGGGGTGCCGCCGGACATGAGGTCAAAGATTTTGATAAACCTTCTCAGGGGAAAAAGCTAGCAACGCGTTGCTTTACGTCGGGGAGAAGGAGATGAAAGATTATGATAAGCTTAAGTCACTAACATGAAGAGAGTTTCAGCCGACAGCGCAGGAATGCTTGAATAATTTTCGGAAAGCTCATCGATAGCCGAGTGAAACACATATTCAATTCGCATCGTGGTTAACAGCAAACTTCGAGTATTATTGTAAACTGTGTGAGGTTAGTGATTTCAACTTGTTATGCAAATTGATGGTGGCGGATAAATTGTACCAAACCTTAGACAGAGACACAGCATCTCACATAGGGATTAAGCAGGAAGAAAGTTGGTTTGACCCTGTAAGATTAGCGAAAGAGTGTGATGTTTATTTTGTGTCAAAGAAAATCGTTAAACAACGTTCAACCAAATGAGTACAAATCGATGGAGAATACTAGTAAAGTTGGAAGCAGTAATTTAAAATAGGTATGGTACGAAAGGTCCAACAGAAATAGCTATGGGCAAAATAAGGGAAGATCCAACTGTTACGTATGTGGATCAACAACACATTTCGCAAAATTCTGCCCTAAACATTTCCGAAAACAACCTGAGGTCGTAAGTGAGCAAGGCTGGCAGGGTGGAAGTTCAGTCAATGTACTGGAATCAGAACAGCCCGTTGAGAGAAATTGTTTTATAAACGAACTGGAGTATGTTGACTTCTTAATTGATGGTAAAGAAGTAACTGCTCTTATTGATTCAGGTGCCCAAATTGCAATAGTGAATAGTAATGTAGTCCCTGACAAAAAAAATAACAGAGGGTAGGGTAATTCTTTCTAGTTGTTTTAATGATAAAGATGAAGTTCCGCTGCCAAATTCCAGATCTTACTAAAGAGTTCTCATGTGGTCATTGAGGTAACGGCAGCAGTTTCGAGTAACCTCAGCACTCAGTGTATAATCCCTGCAAACCTGTTTGCCAAGATGAAAGTGGATCAAGGTCAGATGCTGACATCATGGGAGCCAAGCCTGTCAGAACAGCAGGCTGTTATTGCCGGCTCAGGAGAGCAAAATGAGAACGTGCTTGATAGTTTCTTTGTTTGATTATGAAATTGTACACCGCTCGGGCAAACAGATGAGACATGTGGACGCTCTGAGTTGTTATCTAGTAATGGCCATTTACTGTAATGAGCTGACCTCTAAAATCGTAGCTTCACAAGCAAGTGACAAATATATGAGTGCTATCAAAAAACTGTTGGCTGATGGTAAAGTGAATGACTATGTTCTTAAAAGTGAAGTGCTGTACAAAATAGAAGGTGACAGAAACGTCATGGTTGTCCCTCAAGTGATGTAGGCAGGAATCATGCGTGGGTCATTTTGCTGCTGCCAAGACAGAAGAAATCCTGAAGCAAGACTTCTACATCCCCAAGATTAGACAGCAGATTGAAAGCGTTATAGCAAACTGTGTAGACTGTATCCTATGCAACAAGAAACGTGGGAAGGTATGCTACATGATAGAGATGATATGCGTGAAGATGCCAAGAGTAATATCTTGAGACTGCAACAGGAAAATAGTCAACAATTCAACCGGAAACAAAAACCACCTAAACTGTACAAAGTCAACGACCTAGTTAAAATTTAGAGGACGCAGTTCGGTGCAGGGTTAAATCTAAGACCAAAATTCTTTGGCCCTTATCGTGTCAAGGCAGTGAAGCCAAAGGATCGGTACTACGTCGAGAAAGTGGGAAACCACGAAGGACTGAACAACACATCTACCGCAGCAGACCATATGAAGCCATGGCCTACAGGGGTCACTGAAAGACTTCCAACTCCTCTTTCAATGACTGAGTATGTGTTTTATTTGACTGTTTTCTTTTGTTGTCTAAATGTCCAGAACAATAATGCCGCCATGAACACTAACAGATGCAGGAGCCGCTGAGGACAGTGCCTTGTCAGCATGGCCAAGACTGTAGGTTTTCGGTATGCGTCGTCCTGACCGTGCAACACCGAGATCAACACACAGAGGAACGACCACTAGATGGCGTGAACATTGTACGTCAGCGCATCGCTAAAACATGCTCCTAGGGACTAGAGTCAGAGCTGCGGAGAGTTTTGAAGTGTGAACACTGAGACAGCGGCAGTGTACCGAAGGGTGTTGTGTTTTCCATTTCGTATCTTAGTGGAACGAGTAGGTTCTGTTGTTAGTGTAGCCTGTTACATCCTGATATCAAGTGTAAGTGTATGTCATTTTAAATGTTTGTGTTCGTCCAGCTCGTCCATTATTTAAGAGTTGTGATTTAATGGACCCATAGTGGGCAGGTTTCCTAATACCCCACATTTATTATATCAAAATTTTATATTTATTGCTTTTTTTTATTACATCCAAAAACACACTCTCTCTGATTGAAACCCACGTCTATTTACAGTCACACACTTTTTAGAATGCAACTCACAAAACTTGGTAAAAAAAATTCTTCAGGGTTCTTTTCCTTGAATGATAAGTAGGCATCTTTTAAAGTTATGCAGTATCAGTATCTTTTTTTTTTTCCCTCAACTCTCTTTTGCTTTGTTCTGTTGGCAAAGAAACAGTCTTTTTTATTAGCTGAAATTCTATTGATCTCATATTAATAAAAATCACTTACTTTCTGAAGAACTTTGCCACTTAGAGTAGAGCCTGTCCTTTTATCAACTTTACCTAAAATTTATTCTTTATTCAATAGTTTTCAGGCCTTTTTCACCAAGTACTTTGTAGTTTCAAAAAAAAAAAAAAAAAAAAAAAAAAAAAAAAAAAGAAAGAAAGAAAGAAAGAAAAGAAACTGACTGTGGGATACTCCACACTCAGGAACAAGAGTCAATCTCTGAACTTGTTCATTTATCTTACTACTTTTGAAATTTGCCTTTGATTTATATGCTAGGCTGCTACAATCAATGCACTTCTGTTTATTTCTTAAATAATTTTCATTGTTTCCTGATGGAGATTCAACATTTAGAACCTTGCTTTCCACCTCTTGGAAGCTGCTTGCAACTGGCTGAGCTTTGTTTTTCAAATAAACTGTTCTTTGACCAAGCTTCCTTTTTTAATTTTAACAGGCAACATTCTACCAATTCAGCTTTCATTTAACTTCTCAATGAGCTCAGAAGAGTCATCTATCTCATAATCACTGCCTGAGAGATTGCTTTTTGGTCATTGTTTAGAGAACATGGGTTGTTACGGGTATGTTCTCTAGACAATGACCCATGATATCTGTTGACCAAGGTAGATGTAGACATTGGTTATTTTTAAATTTGCCTCATCAACTTACAAATCTTCTATTCTTGTAAGAACATTTTACATCAGTTTTGTTTTCTGTAAGTTCATTTTTAAATGCTCTTCTTTGCTCTAGTCTGGAAGTTCCTGGATCATACACCACAGGCCAAGTGTGTTGTGTATGTGTGTTATAAGTATAAGTTACCAAATATTTTATGAGCATGATGCTTATTATTTTATTGAACACTGCCAATGAGTATCAACTGATATGATGAACCTTGTAAGACAGCTAAGTAAACTCAAAATAGTATAACTATATACTAAAAATCATTTCCTACATACCAAATATTTCCTATCAACTCAAAAACGTGCTCAGGAGGATGAACTTCAGTGTTGGCATAAGGTCTCCGGCATCTTTATACATGATGCTTAAGAGAAACATTGACAAGCCCCCTCTTCTCAATGAGGCAGGTGTTTATGCCATCCGAAAAAAATATCCGGATGGCTCCAGACGATACTACATCAGAATGACCAAACGTTCGTTTGGAATTAGAATCAGCGAACATGAAAGGGATGCAAGAGACAGGTAAATAACCACTGCCCTATCAAGAGAAATCAAGTTCAAGTCCGCGGATCCTATATGGAGTGATGTAAAGAAATTAGCTTCATACTCCACACCCAAATCTACTGCCATTCACGAAACCTTGGAAATCTTGACCAGCTGCGTGGCTTGCAACAACGATAGCGTCTGTCTGGAGTTGCCACGTATTTGGAATCAATTCTTCAAATAATGCTGAGTTTTCTACCATAGTACTGCGTGCCCAACCAACGTGACCTCGTTTCTTCGAAATATCGCGTTTGCTCCTAATAATTTATTGTCTAGTCAAGTCACCGTGTTTAAAGTGTTGAAACGTTCTATTCAGTTTGCAGTTAGATGTCTACTTTCCTTGAGAAAGCCATCTGGTTGATGTGCGAAAGCTTCAAAATTTTGACTCTTACTCTACGCAAAAAAAAAAAAAAAAAAAAAAAAATATATATATATATATATATATATATATATATATATATATATATATATATATATATATATATCAGGTTTTTAGTATATAGTTATACTATTTTGAGTATAATTTGGTGTACAGTTCCTACTTTTGGAGCTAAGTAAACTATTCTAATTTACTGATACTTAAAATTAGGAAACATATGCTTCATACACAGGATTTTTTTTTTTACAAAAAAAAAAAAAAACATTGTCTTACCCACTGAATATTTTTAGAAATGTGAATGAAAATTTAAATGAAACACTGATACGAAAAAATTACCGTCTTTGGCACGATTTAATGATAAAAGATGAGAAATATATACAATTAAAACCATATGTACATGACTACTTTCGAGGCAGCGGCTACCACATCCCCAGATGTATTGAACAAAAACACATTCAATCTATATGTAGCATAGATTATGGCATTGTGAGAAGCATTGAGAGGCGTAAGAGCCAATAACATTTCACATGCGTCAAATAGTTGCGTACACAGCATGCTTAATGGTAAAAGAGGAAAAACATATTGCAATGACTGAAGAATGAGGTGGCGTGGGGTGGGGTGGGGTGGGGTGAGCATAGCATTCTAAACAAAAGTTACAATTTAAAGTTACCAGATTAAATTAGTGATTTCCATGCATTATGCAATTCATATGGGCTATGTTCATTACAACATTGTACACCGGAAGCTTCTATATACACACTTTTGCTTATTAATAGGTCCCTTAGGTTGCTAGGAGTATGGATAATTCTTGCATTACTCCAATCTGGATTAAGATTGTCTTGGAGTGCATATTTGGCTAGGGATGTGCAATACATGCCTGCTTTAATGTTGTATTTATTTTCTTTAATCCTTAATTCAAGATTACATTTTGTGGAACCCAGATAATTTGAGGCAATTTGTCCTGTGGTTGCCTGAAGTAGCTGGACGTTGTAGATACCCCACTGATCCCTACTAAAGCATTGTTTACGATCTTTATGAACAACTGAGAAAAGGTTTCGTGATTGTAAGCCAAACTTTACATCATGTTGTTTACAAAGGTGTGATAAAGTTCTTGTTAAAAGTGGATTATACTGCATGGAGCCCACATATTTAATGTTACGGTCGAGTCTCTTGACAAAGTAGTATTCAGGGCATATTTGACTTTACTAAATACCTGACCAGTCAAGTATCTAGGATATCCGTGTCACTCAGCTAAATTAAAAATGTATTTAACTTCTTGTAGGAGTTCGGGGGTTGACAAATGTGAGTGCGCTCTTCTGAACAAAAAGAACAAAGCTGACAATCTGTGTTGTTTTAGATGCGATGAGAAAAATGGAATAATAACTGGGGAACGAAAGTTTTTACTGCCTTCATAGATTTAGATCAATAGGACACTTTTGTGGAAGGTATTGAATGAATATGGTGTTACTGGAAATCTACTTAATAGTGTAAAAGCCATGTATGCTGGTAATAGAGCTTGTGTACAAGTGAATGGTGTTTTATCAAAATGGTTTTCCATTGGTGCAGGAGTTAGACAAGGTTTTGTAATGTCACCATGGCTGTTTAATATATTTATGGACGCATGCATGCGTGATGCCAAAATAGATAATAGTGGTTTATGTCTTGGTGATATCCGTGTGTGCAGATTGCTGTATGCTGGTGACACTGTCCTGTTGCCAGAGAGCAAAAGTGAGTTGCAGAGTATGTTGACCCGGATGTACGAAGTTTGCATGAAATTTAAACTGAGTATAAATAAGGGAAAAACCAAATTTATGGTGTTTGAGAGAGAAATGGGTAGCACTGAATGTAATGTAAGTATAACTGGCACTGTGATTGACCAGGTGAGTGAGTTTATGTATTTAGGAAGCATGTTTGACAGAGAGAACAAGTTGGATGGTGAAATCAGTAGGCGAGTGAATTCTTCTTTGAAAGTCATAGCTGCTCTGGGAGGTTTTCACAGGAATGATGGGTTCTCTAGAGTTCCGCATGGCTGTGTATGAAACTGTAATTGTTCCTACTCTGATGTATGGCAGTGAAACCTGGGTACTGCAGAAGAAACATAGGAGTCGTTTGTGTGCTGGAGAAATGTGTTACTTACGTGGGGTTTGTGGCAAGACACGATCTGATTGTGTGAGGAATGAAGATGTATTGCAGTTGTGTGATGTGAAGCAAAATGTTGTTAGCAAGGTGGAGACCAATATGCTTCGGTGGTTTGGCTATGTTGAAAGAATCAGTGATGAAATGCTTACTAAGAAAATCTTTTCAGCCCAAGTGGCAGGAAGGAAAGGCAGAGGAAGGCCAAGGAAGACATGTGTGGATCAGATTCAGGAGTGTCTGCATGAGAAAAAGATTATGAGTATGAAGTATAAAAGATCTTGTGTACGGCGTGTAATGGATATCAGTGAAGCACGAGTTGTATGTCAAGATCGCTGTAAATGGTGAAGTTTGATACGACAACAATAAGTAAAAATATCTGGAAGTTTGTATTTCTTTTTGGAGCTAACCTCTGAATCTCAGAGAACAACTTAGTGATATGTATGTATGTATGTGATACAGTTGCAATTATAATTCTTAATAATAAGAATATCCAGAAATGGTAAACAATTATCATTTTCAAACTCTATCGTGAGCCTGATAGTTGGGAACTGGGATGATAGTTCGTTGGCGAACAAGTGTAAATCATCCTGGCTGTGAGGCCATGCAACCAGGATTTCGTCAACGTACCTTAAGTAAAGCAATGGACGGTGGGGAAAGAAACCAATAACCTGATTTTCAATATGCTGTAGAAGAAATTCAGCTTAGACAGCTGACGGGGGAACCCATTGGGGAGCCCTCCAACTGTTGATAAATGCTGTCTTGAAATTTGAAATATGAACGTTTCTTAACAAGATGAAGTGCGTTCATAATTGCATCAATTTCAGAATTTTGAATATGGGAATCGGCAAGTTTTGCCTCAATAATCTGATGTGTGGCCTCGACTGGTACATTAGGGTACAACGAGACCACGTCAAGGGATGCCAAAATGAAGGGCTGTGATTGTGGCTGAAGCAACTGCAGTCTTTTGATAGTGTGTGTGGAGCTTTTAATAGAATAAAGGAGTGCACAGTGTATTTGGCCAGATTGGGCCAAGGCTCTTTCTAAGGGTCTGGTGGGGCTAACATAGCCAGGCACCAGAGGATGAAGTGGGAAATTCTCTTTATGCAGTTTTACCCATCCGAACATATCAGGCACACGATATCCGGGGGGGTGAAAGCATGTAAAAAACCTTCAGGAAAAGAATAAGCCTTTTTTAGTCTGCTAAGAGCAGCTACAGTTGCTTGACTAGGATCACTTTGAACTATTTTATGTGGAATAGTATCAATCACTTCATGTATTTTTTTAACATAATCACTGTTATTTAACTGCACAATTTGGTGGGATTTATCTGCAAGAATGATAGATAAATCTTTATTGTTCTTAAGTTCAGCCAGTTGGTTTCGTTCATGTATAAGTTCAGCATTTGGTGCAGGATGACAGGCCTGTTGTAAGGTATGCACCATTGTCACTCGGACATAATCCTTACACTGTTCAGGGAGGCTTTTGATTATACCTTCCACCTGTGTGATGGTATTCAATAATGATCCTTTCTTAGGTGGATAAGAGTATTTAGCTCCTCGATTTAAGTCTTTGATTTGCAGACTGTTGAGTTCAATATTACTGAGGTTTTTGTAACTAGTTGAAACTGGAAATTCTGAGTTTCTGTGAGAAACATCAAGGTTGTCTTCTTACTTTTTTGTTACCCAACATACATAGTTTTTTAATATGGGTGGTAGTCAGAGTCTCAACTTCTTTCATCAAGTTAGCGGAGGTAATAGTAAGCCCCCGGTCCACAATAACTGAGTGTTCATTATTAATTAATGTTAGGTGAGCAAAGTAACACTTACGGTTTAGGTGATCCAGCAATCCTCTTTTACTACGAATGGCTCTAGTTAATCTTTTACTTTCAGCAATCCTAAGAATTCTATTATCATGCCATGATAGGGCATGAGTATGGATTTGCAGGAACCGAGGAATCACTCCAAAGTCCCTACAGTTTAACAGGAAGTATAGATGAGTTTCCTCTTTGGCCAACTTTAAATGCAGATTTCTGAAGTTGGAGATTGCTGCTTTCCACATGCCTGTGTTAATTTCGAACCGCTGAATAGGAATTATTATGTGGTGCAATAATCAATGAAGGTTGAAGACTCGTGCAAGAATGAATCACTGATACGAAAAAATTACTGTCTTTGGCACGATTTAATGATAAAAGATGAGAAATATATACAATTAAAACCATATGTACTTGAGCATGTTCAAGGCAGCAGCTACCTCGGATGTATTGAACAAAAACACATTCAATCTATATATAACATAGATTATGGCATTGTGGGAAGCATTGAGAGGCATAAGAGCCAATAACATTTTGCATGTGTCAAATAGTTGCGTACACAGCATACTTAATGGTAAATGAGGAAAAACATATTGCAATGACTGAAGAATGAGGTGGGGTGGGGTGGGGTGGGGTAAGCATAGCATTCTAAACAAAAGTTACAATTTAAAGTTAACAGATGCAGGAGGGTTTGGTTATTTCCCCACCGTCCATTGCTTTACTTAAGGTACGTTGACGACATCCTGGTTGCATGGCCTCACAGCCGGGATGATTTACACTTGTTCGCCAACGAACTATTATCCCAGTTCCCAATTATCAGGCTCACGATAGAGTTTGAAAATGATAATTGTTTACCATTTCTGGATATTCTTATTAATAAGAATTATAATCGTAACTGTATCACTACTAGTGTATATAGAAAACCTTATCATTCCCCAGTTATTATTCCATTTTTCTCATCGCATCTAAAACAACACAGATTGTCAGCTTTGTTCTTTTTGTTCAGAAGAGTACACTCACATTCGTCAACCTCCGAACTCCTACAACAAGAAGTTAAATACATTTTTAATTTAGCTGAGTGACACGGATATCCTAGATACTTGACTAGTCAGGTATTTCGTAAAGTCAAATATGCCCTGAATACTACTTTGTCAAGAGACTCGACCGTAACATTAAATATGTGGGCTCCATGCAGTATAATCCACTTTTAACAAGAACTTTATCACACCTTTGTAAACAACATGATGTAAAGTTTGGCTTACAATCACGAAACCTTTTCTCAGCTGTTTGTAACGATCGTAAACAATGCTGTAGTAGGGATCAATGGGGTATCTATAACGTCCCGCTACTTCAGGCAACCACAGGACAAATTGCCTCAAATTATTTGGGTTCCACAAAACATAATCTTGGGTTAAGGATTAAAGAAAATAAATACACAACATTAAAACAGGCATGTATTGCACATCCTTATCCAAATACGCACTCCAAGACAATCTTAATCCAGATTGGAGTAATGCAAGAATTATCCATACTCCTAGCAACTTAAGGGACCTATTAATAAGCGAAAGTGTGTATATAGAAGCTTCCGGTTTACAATGTTGTAATGAACATAGCCCATATGAATTGCATAATGCATGGAAATCACTAATTTAATCTGTTAATTTTAAATTGTAACTTTTGTTTAGAATGCTATGCTCACCCTACCCTACCCCACCCCATTCTTCAGTCATTGCAATATGTTTTTCCTCATTTACCATTAAGCATGCTGTGTACGCAACTATTTGACGCATGCGAAATGTTATTGGCTTTTACGCCTCTCGATGCTTCCCACAATGCCATAATCTATGCTATACATAGATTGAATGTGTTTTTGTTCAATACATCTGAGGATGAAGTAGCCGCTTCCTCGAAAGTGCTGATGTACATATGGTTTTAATTGTATATATTTCTCATCTTTTATCATTAAATCGTGTCAAAGACGGTAATTTTTTCGTATCAGTGATTCATTCTTACGAGTCTTCAACCTTCATTGATTTAAATGAAATATCAGCTTTAATTCTTATGGAGTTCCAAAATACTTCAATTTTCTTAGATGAGATGAAGCACAAGGCTACGGCTGTAGTCTCCAGGGTACTCTAACCTTTTTCGCAGAATGTGGCAAAAATTTTTCAGAGTTTTAGCATAATTTCAGATGATTTAAATCACAGTGTGCCTATGGCTGTGAAAATAAGTGGGCTTGTTTTTGATTATGTTAAAAATGCATTACCAAAAACTGTGCCCGATGCTGAATATTTTGTAGATGGTTGTTTTGCCCTGTTTGTGAAAACTGCAAGAACTTTATATTTACACAGCCATGAACAGGGTGTTGTTTTACATTGAAAGGAAGATGGTTATAAACATGGAAATCGAGCAAAAACACACCCAGTCACGTATGGTAAAAATGTACATTTAATGGTAGCTTTCGGTCATCCTACGACCTTGATCATCCGCGATCGACTAGATCGGCTGGTTGCCAGAACTACAATTTGAAATTGGGGTGCTGGAACTGTTGCCAGAATTTAGGAGAGAAATCCAAACAAATGGGATTTGGTGAACAAAATTTCAATGCTTTTTTGGAAATGCAGAGATGCTTTGTTGATGACTGGGGCAACTTTTTTTTTTTTGTCTCTTTCCAAAGGGGAACTCCAGAGGTGTCTTCAAGGGTTAGTGCAGATAATGCTGTCTTCAGAAGACCATTGGAAACATCTTTTTTGTGTTCACTAATTTTTGTATTGATGCTTTGGTATGTGCTTCCAATATACACTGGGAGACCAACGGAAGTTGAAATGGAAATAGCATAAACTCCAGGGGTGTCCAGAGGGGAGACAGGATCGCTATCTTTAAGCAGGCACTTTATTGCAGGAGGGTTTGGTGGGTTTGTTTAATCCAAGTAATCCCATTTATTTGGATTTCTCTCCTAAAATCTGGCAACAGTTCCAGCACCCCAATTTCAAATTGTAGTTCTGGCAACCAGTCGATCGCGGGTGATCGAGGTCGTAGGATGACCGAAAGCTACCGCTTAATGAACCTTTTTACCATACGTGACTTTGTATTTTTTGCTCGATTTTTATGGTTATGTGTTGTTGTTGCGTGAAGCCTGAGTTTAAACCAGAGAAGATGGCCATTTTTTGCAGTAAGCTATGCAGCTGTAAAAAGTTTAGCAATAAAAAGGAATTTTCAAAGATGTGTCACATCAGCTGCAACAATTTATAGCTGATGTGATGCATATCACATTGTCATAGGTGCCAACTAGTATGGATTTTTCGTAATATTATGAATTTTTCATTGGAATTACAGAAGTCTGGACCTAACGATGAAATTACGGAAAATTGTGATTATCACTATTATATTTCTCAGCTTCGGGAAAAGGCACAAGATTCTTCTGCGGAGTTGCGGAATTCCGCTTTTTCGTTATCATTTGGATGATCTCGAAATTGATGTTATACTGAATGGAATTGGGAAGGAGAGACTTTATGAGTTGGGAGATCATTTTCTGTCAGGAGTGCAGAATTCAGTCTTTCAAAACTTTTGCAAACTGAAAGTAGACAGAGTGAAGATTTCTCCCTTGATCGTTATTTCTTTTTCACTTGCGATGTTGCCTCTATCGAGTATTGTTATTCAATATATTTTTTTGCATAATTGTTTATATTTTAGCTTGAAAATATAGGCAATGCTCCAAAACTGCTGAGCACCGTGCCTTTGATTCTGACTACACTCCTATTTTTACTGATGGCTCCAAGATGCATGGAGTCTTTGGATCCGCGGCTGTTTGTGTAGATGACGTTTCAGTAGCGCGGATCCCAGCTGAGGCCACGGTGTTTTCGGCGGAGATGCATGCTGTGTATCTCGCCCTTCTCCATGTTCAGTGGAATTCTCATCATCGTGCTATGGTCTATACGGATTCCTTAGGTGTCTTGCAGTCTTTGTCATATGCAGATTGCCGTGACCATCCTTTTCTCTTGGATGTGAGACAGTTACTTCGTCATTTGCTCGAGCACGGTTTTCGGGTTCAGTTTTGCTGGATTCCTGGGCATGTTGGAATCTCGGGTAACGAGTGTGCTGATGCGGCTGCTAGATCTGCTTCCTCTTTGGTCGTCACAACCTTGCCACTGTTTCACCGGGATTTCCGATTTATCGTTCACGACCACATCAAGCAAACGTGGCAGGGTCTTTGGGACCAAGAGGTGGAAAATAAACAGCATCGTATTAAACCTAATCTTGAAATCTGGAAATCCTCATATCGTCGGAACCATAGGGAGGAAGTAGTGCTTGCGCATCTCCACCTTGGGCATTGTCGTTTCACTCGCTGCTTTTTGCTGTGTGACGACACTGCGCCGATGTGTGGGACGTGCAATTGCCGACTCACCGTCACTCATCTTCTGTGTACCTGTGTTCGTTTTCGTTATGTACGTTTTCATTTTTTCATTCTCATTTGTTGACCACGGCCACCGCTGCAGCAGCGGCTCCTAGGTGACCACTGCGATACTGTCGCTGTCTCCTCATTTTTTAAAGAAATTGGCTATTTTAAACATATCTAGATTTTAGCCCTATCATCATTCTCAGTTCTACTGAATCAGCTAGATTTTAATCATTGTACCACGTTTTTAATACTGTTTCTTTCATTGTCTTTTTTGCCCTTCCATCATTCTCATTTTTGAGTTTTACTTGCTCAGCCAGATTTTAAGCTTTATACCACGTTTTTAATACTGTTTGTTTGCCTTGTGTCTGGTGCTCTTTGGCCAAACATGGCCCTTGCGCCATAAAAATCAACCAACCAACCAACCAACCTCATTACCACTGAAGTGTTGCTGTTGCACTATTTCCATTGAATTCTCATTGCGAAACCGATTTTCTTCTGAACATTGGTTCTTAAAAAATGCAGTAAGCGTTATTCGACTACTCTTCTGTTTACTCATTTTGGGAAACACAAAAGCAAATTAAACAGTGCTGGAAACTCTTAACTCCTGAGATGCAATATAGAACATATAAGGCAGTGAATAGTACATAGAAGGCAACATACTAACTAACAAAGAAGTCAACAGCACAATACATGTGAATGTGGGGTGGAAAAAAGAGGTAAGCTGGAAAGCCTCGATAGTCCATTCTCTCTCTAAAGTAGTCTCGTCGTAAATTGCATGTACTTCGACCTCTACTTGTTGTGGTTAAAACAATAAACAAGCACTTTCACGGGAAGCGACTTAAGTAACTGGAACATTGGCATACGAGCGTAAACTTTAGCGGAACGCGGGATCCCGCGGCTGCTACGATACTTAACCTCACACTCGCAGGTCTTGAATGTATCAAGCTGAATTCTCTCTCTCTCTCTCTTCTCCTCAACCCTTCGTAATGCTGTGTTATTGTTGGCAGAGTTCCAAGTCACACATGTTCTCACAGGGATTCCTCTCAGTGTGCCGCAAGGTGAAAAAGCTTTGGGGCACGGGTTACCGGTTTGAAGGAAGCAAAAATTCTGTTAGATGTTAGCCACTAAAATGTTGCTTTTGAACGTCGCAGCAAAAGCTTTTTGGCAAAAATCAATTTAGAAAAAAGCACGAAAAAATTAACAACTAAAAAAAAACTGCCGCAAAATTTCTCTGCACTTAGTTTTTCGTGCACCAATCGTTACACGTCCGTTCCTTATCTCTAGTTGCCCATAATTTTTTAACCCTGGACATGAGAGAGAGGAAAGAAAAAATCTGAAAGATTACTGAAGGTAACATTTTAAGTTTTTCCTGTAGACAGCGTTTTTAATTTTACCAGTAGCAAACTATTATTTAATGTATTTATTCTTTTTCTGTAATAGTTGTTGTGACACTCTGAAATTCATTACCGTGCTAAATACTCAAGTTTGCCGCTGTGTGTGGATTACTACAAATTACTTAAAAAGAGCATGGTTTTTTAACTGAAAATGTCTTCCAGAAGTTGACATCCATGCATTGTTTTTTTGTTTTGTTTTTTGTTGTTGTTTTGTTTTGTTTTTTTTGTGGTGAGATATACACAAATTTTGTTGTATGCTGTGTAGATGTTTTGAGGTGGCAAAAATGCTTCCCAACATCTCAATTTTTTATTGTTATTTTTTGAGAGTTTGAGAGGTGTGGGTGTGTGGGCACAGGTGCTTGAAAACCTGGAAAGTCCTTGAAATTCATGATTATGTTTTCAAGGCGTACAATACCCTGGAAAAACGTTTTTTTTTTTTTTTTTTTTTTTTTTTTAAAGCTGTCCTGAAAAGCCTTGAAATTAGTGCTAAAAATATATATTTGAATTTCTTTTAGGAAATTAATGTTACCCCTTTTTTAGCACGTCTTTTGTAAAAAAGATCTTGCCTGCATGGGCGGATGGATGGACAAACAAATCTGTTGTTACCGGTTTGTTTCTCCATCCGACCATCTGTGGACACCATATCTCTGCAACTATTTGTCCGATTTGAAAAATTCCTTTTGCATTGGGAAGCTTAAAATCAGCAAATGTTGATCCTTGCATTCCTTTTTTTTTTTTTTTTTTTTACGATGCACAATTTTGCCGCTAGAGGGCATAAATGCAGAAGATATCGAATTCAAAATGTATTTTATTCCATATATTTGCTTCTAAACATCAGATTGGAAAATGTTTTTTTACCTTTCGATTACATTTATGTTGAAGACTACATTAGGTATAGACACTTTGCATAGATTCTCCGCTAAGGGGTGTAAAAGTAAATTGCGTTTTCCCTGATATCTGTGCTTGTAAAACTCCGATTTGAAAAATTATTTCTGAATTGGAGTTTCTTTCTAAATACAGCTCCTGATAGTAAATGCTTTGCATATAATTTCTAATTTTCGGTAATGAATGGTTTTGCCACTAGAGGGCATAAGTCTTAATTTCTACTTATGTATTTACAGCAAAATCTGAGCTTTTAAAATCTCAATTGAGAAAAATTAAAATTTGTTCGTGGACTGATCCTACTCACATAGATGCGCCTTTTTGGAAGGTTTTCTTCTTAAAATAATGCATGGTTTCTCGGCCAGGGTGCATAGATCAGGGTTCCACATTCTGGAAAGTCAGGGAAATGAAAATTTGTCAGGGAAATGCCTGGAATGTTAATAAAAGTCAGGGAAAATCAGTGATATTTAAAAAAAAGTCAGGGAAATTTGAATCACAGTTAGACTACAACTAGTTTTAACCCGGCGTCGGGGAGTGACGCCTGCCCAACACACTTGCACTTGGTGTTGCAGACAGTCACTAACTTCCCCTTCCTACTAATGTAACCTTGTATTTCCTACCTATTATTGTAGTAAATGCTTTGCATGTAAGTTGTGTTACATTACTTGTTAACATTTCTCTTTTTGTTTTAGGTCAAAGGAGTAGAAGAAAATTTGTAATATAAGTTATACCTTGTTAAAAGGTAATTAAGACTGCAGCAATGTCAAAGCGTTGTGTGTTAATGAGCAATGGTTGGATGAACAATTAAATCCTGAGTTTTCTGGTTGGATAGCTGCTGTGAACGGCGACAATGAATCGGCATTTTGTAAAGTGTGCTCTAAAACTTTCAATCTTAGCAACATGGGGCGTCGGGCAGTCTCCAGCCACAGAAATGGCCCTAATCATTTGAAAAGCATCCGTGCTAAAATGTCTGAGTCCAGTCTTGCTTCTTTCACTTCCTCTGTAAAAAAGAACTCTCTGTGTAATAACGAACTCTTTCCATCAACAAGCTCAGGAAATGTGGAATCAGTACTTCTAGAAAATATTAAGTCTAATGACTCAAATACTTATGTTGTGAAAGATGATGTGCAGCCCAGTGACCTTAATGCTTATGTAGTGAAAGATGATGTAACAAAGTCGGAAATAATATGGGCCATGGAAGTGTTGTCCAAGCGAATGTCTCTGAACTCTCTTGTACACAGATTAACAAAGCATTTCAGTTAATATTTCCTGACAGTACGATAGCTTCAAAATTTACTTTAGGCAAAAGCAAAGCATCCTATGTGATAAACCATGGATTGGCACTACATTTCAAAGAGTGTTTAATGGACGATCTGAAGCAGTGCACTGACTTTGTAATTTGTTTTGATGAATCACTAAACAAAGTTGCTCAACGTGGGCAAATGGATCAGGGACGTCAATCTGCAAAAGTTTCCACTAGATACTTAAGTAGTGTGTTTTTAGGACGGGCAACAGCTAATGACCTTTTGGAGAAATTAATTAAAGGTGCACCTCTTCCCTTGGATAACATGCTACAAGTGTCAATGGATGGACCTAACGTTTAATCTCAGCTTTCTTCAAAAGCTGAAAGATAAACTTAGAACTGAAAATCCAGATGGTAAATTATTAGTTGACATTGGAGTATGTGGTCTTCACATGGTCAATGGAGCTATAAAAACTGGACTTGAAGCAGTAAAATGGGATATAGATCACTTTCTGCGTAACTTGTACTACCTTTTAAAAGATCGTCCTACTCGCCGTGCAAATTATACTATGATTACTGGATGTAAAGATTTCCCTTTGAAATTTTGCGCTGTAAGGTGGTTGGAAAACGTTAATTGTTTGACTAGGGCATTGCTTGTCTATGATCATATCAAGAAATATGTTCAAGAATCATCGGTTTCCAGCAAACAGCACATGTTTCTTGCAGAATTCTTGGAAAGTCCACTGTTGAAATGCAAATTGGCTGCATTTAGGACTATAGCTTCAGACTGAAATGTGAATCTTTTTGAGAAGGTTCCAGAGCCCAAAGCCTTTAATTCCTTTCTTACACACTGATTTGCTGGATCTGATGAAAAATTTGATGGCTTGAAGCCTGACAAATTAAGTGAAGCTGATGTGTCTCAAAACTGTTAACTTTAGATGTATCAAAAATTGAAAATCTTCTTTCAATTGAGAAAGTTGATATTGGATTTAGTGCTAAAAAGCTATTAAAAGAAGTGAAGTGCTCAAAAAGGGAGAAATTAGAGTTTAAGCTTGAATTTAGGAAACTTGTGACCAGTATGATTGAAAAACTTCGTGAGAAAAGCCTACTAAAATTTAAGTTTGTCCGTGGGGTAACTTATTTGGACCCAAATATTATCGTGCAGCAGCCAGGTCTAGGCAAGAAGAGAGTGGAAATTGTGCTCGAAGTTTTACTTAGTGCAAACAGGATTTCAGATGACTGTGCTGAAAAAGCTAATAAACAGTACACTTCATTGTGTGTAGAAGCTCAATCTGCTTTAAAGTCTCAGTTAGATGAATTTTTAGACAGTCATGATGATTCCATTGGATTAGACAAATTTTATAGTGCTCTACTTGACAACCAAAAACAATTCGATGAACTTTGGGATGTAATAAATATTTGTCTCATTATGTCTCGTGGAAATGCTTCAGTGGAAGGTGGATTTTCTGTCAATAAGTCTCTTCTTGTGGAAAATCTCCTGTAAGAATCCCTGATTTGTCAGAGAACAGTTTTTGATGCCATTAAAAATGTGGGAAGAGTAGAACACATTGCCATCAATAGAAGGCTTCTTCTTTCTGTAAGAGCCTCCAGACGAAGATATCAGGATTATCTTGAGAAAAAAAAGTGTTCTTCAAAATGAAGAAGAAAGAAAACTGAAGGTAAAAAGAAAAATTGATCATGAAATAAAGGGATTGAAGGAAAAAAGACAAAGAGTACGGAAGGAACTAGAGTTGGAAGAAGCCAGCATTGCAGGCGAAGATTTCAGATTGGGAAAAGAAGAAAAGTGGTGTGTAATATAAAAACAGTGACTGTGTTCCTACTGTAATATTTTTATTGTAACTTCTGAATATTGTGTATGGGTTTGTTTGAGTGTTTCTTCAATAAATGTAAAACCATGAAAAAAAGAGTAAACTTAAAATTAAAAAGGTGTGAGTTTGGCAGGTATGGGGAAGGTGGAGGCCGATTTAAAAAAAAAAAATAATAATAATAATTAAATGAATCAGTTATTTGGGAAACTATACGTCAAACGGAAACACTTTTAAAAAATATGAGTTTCTCAATTATCCAATTCAATTTTATTTATTATCATTACACATATATTGAAAAACTCAAATAAACCTATTTGTGTAAGGTCAGGGATTTCCTATATATTTGGTCAGGGAAATCGGGTTTGATAATTCTGTGGACACCCTGTAGATGCATATCGTATTTTTGCAAATATCTCTACTTTTAAGAGTCTGCTTTAAAAATCCCTCCTTTGTCGGATAGCGTTTGAGGTGTGAAGCATTTTTTGTATATTTTCAAAATTTAGAAGTAATTCATAGACTTTCCATTAGGGGGCATAAAGGTAAATTGCATTCTCCTCAATACAATATCACTGCTCCTAAAACTCCAATTTGAAAAATTCTTCCTGTATTGGATACAGCTCTTGATGGGAAATCTTTTGCACATAATCTCTAATAGTTGGTAAAGAATTATTTGGCTACTAGGAAGCATAAGTGTTCTATTTCTGTTTCGATATATTTGCAGAAAAATCTGAGCTCCTGAAAACTCGACCGAAAGAATTCTTTATGGACCGATACCGCTCACTCACAAAACTTTTTAGAATACTTTCTTCTTAAAATAATGCATTGTTTTTTTGCCAGGGGCAGAGATGCATATCTTATTTTTGTTGATATCTCTGCTTCTAAGAGTCCAATTTTAAAAATTCTTTCTTTGTTGGAAAGCGTTCCCATTGTGAAATGTTTCCCATATAATTTCAGATTTTTCTTACTGCACAAGTTTGCCACCAGAGGGTGTAAGTTCTTTTTTCCGTTTACAGCCATATCTGTGGGACAAAAAATCTGATTGGAAAACTTCCTTTCTTTGGTCAGATACTACTAACTGTGCAAATTCTGTAGATATTTTCTTTCCAAAATAATGCACAAGTTCACCGTTAAGGGTCGCCAATTTTTAATGTGTTTTCTCAATATCTCTGCTTCTACATGTGCGATTAAAAAAATTCCTTCTGCACTGGATGCCCTTTAACTTGTAGAACATTTAAACCTAGTATATGAGGAATTTTGTAGTTCACAGTTCTGTTGCTTTGTGGTGTTTTTGTACTTCAATTTGTAGCTGTATCACCACTTCTAAATATTCTATTGAGAAATTTCTTCTTCACTGTATCATTCGCTGCAACAGAGATGTGGAGCATTATGCTCTTTAACTAATGCAAAGATTTCCCACTTAGGGGTGTGAAGGGCAAAATCTTTTTTTTTTTTTTTTTTTTTTTTTGGTGCTATCTCTGCTTTTGAGAGACGTATTTGAAAAAGTCTTTTTCTGTAGCATATGAATATTTTTTGCCTATTTTCAACTTTTCCATTATTCTCAAATCTTTCACTGAGAGGCGTAGACTTATATCATGTTTCCATATTATGTGCGTAGACTTGTTTCCTTCTATATTTCTTCTTTTAACTGATTATACGTGTGCCCTCTTCATTATTAAATTCTGGATTTGCCCTTGCTTTATTTTATAATAATTTCAGTTATCATCAATAATAGACTGATTACATGGGAAGATAGTGCAGAATAGTTATGCAGATAAAATGATTGATTGAATTAATCATTTTCATATTGAGGGAAAGGATTTTCTGATAGGCCTTGTGGTAATTGCACCACCACCATCAGTTTTGCATTATTGGGTAATTCTCCAATTAAAAACATTAAAAAGAAATGTAATGAGTAAAAAAGCACACTCATCCATTTAAATCTTTCATCACAGGTTTCATCATTTTTATCACTTAAAACCGAGATTACTTTAAAAAAATAATTTGACCATGATACTGTAAAGTGTAATAATCATCCTGGAATTTTTTTGTATATGTCCTGGAAAGTCCTTTTTCATCTCCAGTGACCTCTTGACCCCCCGATGCTCTTTCGGGGGTGGCAGGGATCTCTTTCTATCGCACACATTCCTTCTACTCGCTTGCTGTGAACAAAACAGTTCAAGATCCTCCTAACTACGAGCAGCGCGACTTACAGAGGCACTTTTGGGGAACTTCAGCTCTAAGCGATTCCAACAAACGCAAAACGGATCTTGTAAAACTCAGTGCGAATACCCTATCCAGTTCGACTTCGTAACAATACTGATAACTTCCAACTGAGAAATTCCATTTCACACAAAGGAACTATAACATGTAAAAAGTTCCAACAGTTAAACCACTATTGAATGGTTTTACCTGAAAAAGAATAATGAAAAATTCTGGTTTCTTGACCCATTGGTGTTTGATTCATTCACATGCTGGGATCCAGAGAAATGAACTGACAATTTTCACTGCCTAGTTGGTTTTCTGTTAAAATGTTATGTACACATGGTTTGTACGTGTCCTGGAAATCCTGGAAAAGTCCTGGAATTTGAATTTTTCCTGGAAATGTCCTAAAATTCTGATACATGTCCTGGAATTTTATCTACCTGCCTTTTTATCCCTGCACGATGTTTTGTAGTTGAGGATTTTTCTACTGACATGAATTATGTCTGACAAATTTCCCCTCCCCACCCCCTGCAAATTGTTAGGAGGACTGAAGCTGCGTTATAATAATCTTTTTCATCATGCTTGTGTTATCACTTTGTCTGTCCAACCGGTGAGACCATATCGCTGCAATTATTAGTTTTATTTGTAAAATTCTTTTTGTATTGGAAAGCTTAAAATGTGAGAATGATGATGATGCATGCATTCCAATTTTTTCTGATGCACAACTTCGTCGCTAGAGGGCGCAATTGGAGATTGTGTCGAATTTAAAATGCATTTGATTTCATATATTTGCTTCTAAATATCTAATTGAAAAAATTATTTTTCCTTTCAATGACATTTATATCGAAGACTATTTTAGTTACAGTCCCTATTTCAAATAATGCATAAATTTTCTGCTAGGGGGCATAAAGGTAAATGGTGATTTTCCCAATATCTCCACTTTTAAAAGTCTGATTTGTAAAATTCTTCCTGCGAAAGGGTACAGCACTTGAGGGGAAATGTATTGCATTTAATTTCTCATTTTTAGTGAAGGATGGTTTGTCCACCAGGGGGTATAAGTGTTCATTTTTTCTTCTGATTTATTTGCAACAAAATCTGAGCTGAAAACTTGATTGAAAACATTCCTTCATGGACCAATACTGCTCACCTCAGAAAACTTTTTGAGAATATCTCCTGCTTAAAATAGTGCATAATTTTTCCACCAGGGGCATACATGGATGTTTTATTTTTGTACACATCTCTGTTTCTAGGAGTCCAATTTGAAAGATTCTTTCTTTGTTGGAGAACATTTTCTGTGCAAAATATTTCTTAACGCACAAGTGCTCCACTAGAGGGCGTAAATTCACGTTTCCGTTTACAGCAATATCGGCTGGACTAAAATGCCGATTAAAAAATGTTCTTTTTTGATCAGATATTACTAACTATGAAAACTCCTGGTGTGTGCTTTTTCTCAAAATAATGCACAATTTCGCCTCTAGGGGGCACAAATATTTAATCTATTTTTCTCTATCTTTACTTCTAAATGTCCAATTTAAAACAAAATTCTTTTAACACCAGATACCATTTACGTTATGGAACACATTATTTTGTATTTGAGGAGGCTTGTGGTTCACAATTCTGCCGCTAGGTGGTGTTTATGTACTTCTGTTTGCAGCCTATCTGTGCCTCTAAAAACTTTATTGAAAAATTTCCTTTTTTTTTACTGTATGCCAGTTGCCATAATAAAGATAGAGAGTGAATAAGATATTTGCTACAATAAGAAGATCCTCTTCAAATGTACGACTTTCCCGCTAGGGGTTATACAAGTCAAAACGTTTTTCTTGCTATCTCTGCACCCGGGAGACATATTTGAAAAGTTCTTTTCCTTAGCCTGACCTTTGCTATGAAGAATACTTTCAGCCTGCTTTCAGCTTTTCTATTATGCAAAATTCTTCCGCTAAAAGGCATAGAGTTATATCATGTTTCCTTCTATATCTCATTTTTTAACTGTTTGATTTGAAAATCTTTTTGTCTCTAATACCTTTCTTCGGCTATGTGAAAACGTTTTTTTTGCACCATTGTTAATTTTCATAACATACTTTTTATTTTTAGCCACTGGTGAAAGTAGGCTGCTGATTTTTTTTTTATTTATTTATTTATTTATTTTTTTTTTTTTTTGTGTGTGTGGGTTATTTTTGACCTTTACTGAAATATGCTAATGAATTTTTTATATAAAAATTTGCCATAAAAGTGGATTGTTTTCTAGTATCAGAAACTTAAATATAGTTGTTTCTTAGTATTTTCTGAACAAACTAATCACTTTGCATCTTCTATAATTAGTTTTCTAATCGTGCCCAGTTAAATTACCTTGATCACTAATGAATGCATTTGTACACAGCCCTTGGTCATTTCACATTGGAAATTTGTGTGCATACTTTGTTTGCTGGCAAGTACAAATTTAAAACATTGCTACACATCAGTATTATGTTGAAAATTCCTTACCTAAATAAAATGTAACACAAATACTTGCTCCTATGTGCCGCGGGTGGCCTAGTGGTCAACGTTCGTGAATGCTATGGAGATGAACTCGGGTTCGATCCCAGGCAGGTACGAATGCTCTAACTACTAAATATTGCCGGGCGTCGGATGGATACGTTTAGCCGTCGGGCCCCGGGTACTGGCCCCCCAGTAATAAATAAGGGCATCTTCCTCCCCCTTTCTACCTCGCTTCCGTGTCACTTTCCAATCAGGCACTCTAGCTTAAATCTCCTAGCTTCCTATTTCTAAGGGTTGTTTAAAACCTGGGGTCAGACACTCCTTTCCTAAAATCTTCTACATATGATCTGATCTGATCTACTTTCTCCTATTATTATGTGTTTAAGAAATAACAATCCCTATGGTCCTTTGAAAAAAGTTCCAAATATTTCACCTTTCCTTATCCTTAAATTTCCAATGTAAAATTTATTTCAAAATAATTAAATATAAATAGTATTTTGCATATTGATTGTTTGGTATATGAAAGCATTTCAAGGGTAATGCCACATACCTATGTAATTTTGAGTTTTATGGTTGTTGTTTTTTTTATTCTGTTACAATCAATAATTGAACTAAAGCCAAAGTAGAAAAATAAAATTTTCTCAAAATCAGTGTATTATACTGTATATAAAAGTTTAGTAGATACTAAACCTGATCACATTTTCAGTGACAGTTTTGGTATTTCAGTATTTATCTGTGATTCTAAGTTTCTGATTAGCTGCAGCAGACATAATTTTTAACATTTTGCATTAAGTTTGCCCAAGCATGTAAGAAGTTGTTTGTTGTAGGTTACAGGTTGAACAGACCTATGGTTTCACTATATATTAGGAAGGAGCGTTTAAACCGTATGTCCTGGAAAAAATCTAAAAGTCGTGGAAATGTCCTGGGAAAGTCCTGGGGAAAAAAGTGTATGAACCATGTGTATGTGAAGTACTTGTGGCAGACTTTGTGGGGGCTAACATTTTGGGAAACAAACTAACTTATTTTGTATCAAATTTAGTTATGAAGCTTCTATAAAATTTTTGGAAGTGATGTTTGCACATACCTGCATTAGCCATTGTTTGCTGTATGATAAGACTACTCCATTTTGTGTGATATTGAACTTACCACTCATTGGCAATGTTCTTCGTGTGTTTTGTTGTTTTCCTCATCAACTGGCTGTTGTTGTTTTTTTCTTTTATTTTTATTACAATGAGATTTCACTTTGCATTGTGTTTAATTTATCAGTATTCAATTGTATGGCTTTGGACATGTCACACTCCCCACTATTGGCTTGTCTATCTTGTTTGTTTTTCATCTGCATTTACAAAAGTTTTCTGTTAATACGTACTGTTTATATATATATCCTCCTCTACATATGTTTTTGATTGTTTGCTTTGATCTCTTGATGTTACTGTCTCCTCATTCAAAAACTTATGGTTGGCTCACTTGGCTGTTTAAAGCTTTATCCCCCAAAAAAAAAAAAAGAAACTAACCTTCCCAAAGTGTATTGTTTTCAGGAAAAAGACTGCTAATGTATTTCATATGTCATGATTTTACATATTTCGTGTGAAATTAAATGATGTGGTTGTTAACAGTATGTGTATTCTTTACTATACAAAGTGACTCCATGTGTGTGTGTGCGTGCGTGCTTATTTTAAATTATTTTCATTTATTGCATTCCAGCAATGGGAACATTCAATCAGAACCAAATGCATGTGATGTCATGACGGAAGGACCAAAGACTTCTGACTTCATGCTAGAACAGCCAAGACCCTTTAGTGTGGTGGTTGGTTTTGGTAGAGAGTTCAGTGAATCCACTTGCAACCAGGAGGTATTGAATGTCGAAGAATCAAGAGCAAGTTGTAATCCCACCAACCTTAGTGTTCAAAAATCCACATGTAAGTTATTTGAAACTCGACAAATACTTATTTGATAATTGTTCCTTATAGCACTTTTTAAAAGTCTGTTTCTGTATTTTATATTAACTGTAAAAAAATAGAGTGCCAGATTTTTTTTAATGTGTGCAATACAAGTGTATAGCATAACTGCAATGTCTTGTTACATCTGTTAAAAGTACTTACACTGCTTTGTATCATGTTACCTGATGTCACTGATAGGTGCTTCTGGTTATTTTCTGTGCAGTTGCAACACTTACATTATCATACAGTTTACAACATAGTGTGCTAGCGTTAATTTTCCACTAGGTCCATCTGTGCTGCACCATTCTCATGACAGAGAAGAATTGTGTTCCATGGAACTGAACATATTCTGGATCACTCGTGGGGTGGCATGATTGAAAGAAAGAAATTTAATATTGATGTGAAACCTAAAAGAGAAAGAATGCATGCCAGGTGGGTTTAGATGTCAAGGTCAAGTGGAGCAAGAATCAGTGGTGACCCACAGTGAATCCTAAAACTGTAGAAAACCCCAACCCCAGTGAGGCATTCCCTAGGTAAGGAGCTAGGTACGGAGCTGCATAATATGTAATTGCCCCAGGCTATGGGAAGTAGGCATCTTCCCAAACATCATGGTATTGCAACATGCATAGTTAATTCTTTTTTTTTTTTTTTTTCTGTGTGGCCAAGTTCGAAATTTTTTTTTTTTATGTTTTGATAGTTATCTGTAAACAACAGTTCATTTAGCATCCAAGCATTTGCAGCTGTCGCCAAGCCGCAAGAGCTGTTATTGTTCTTTCTTTATTTTTGCTGTGGGAAAGTTTCTTCCAGCGGTGAACTTCAACTTGAGTCTGTCACATGGTGTGATTGTGTGGGCTGAGAAAAGCAACAGGTTGACGAGTGGAGAAGTGTGTGTTCTCGTTTAAAGGAGGGTCTATTTTTTTCACGATGTGAATGAACACATGTATTGTTTTGTGCTTGTGACAAAAATAGTGTCAATCAGTGTTTTATTTGATGACCAGAAACTTCCTGGATTATTACCTATGTAAACAATGAACAAGGTAAGGAGGTATTTTGATTCAGGGTATAGCTCATGTTCACCTCGTTACTGGATTACATGGTAATTGTTAATATTATTTTCGAAGAACTAATATTGTTCTTCTAAATCTTCTGTATCACACGTTAAATTTGAATGTTTTGACCGAGGAAGGCAGTGTGCAGGCAGTGGTATTATACAATTTACAATGGCCATGAAAAATATCAACTCACCGTTTCTTTACTTGAATTTCCCCGTTGGTGACTTGCTGCTGTAGTTAAGCACATTGCAGTATATGTCGTTTTGTGACTTTATGTAACAACTGGTAAAACAGAATGAAGTCATTTTAAATGGTTTTACTTCATTCTGTTTTACCAATAGTTTACATAAATTCATAAAACGATATATACCACAATGTGTTTAACTACAGCAGAAAACGGGAAATTCAAGTAAAGAAATGGTGAGTTGACATTTTTCATTGTCATTGTAAATTGTATAATACCACTTTCTGGAACTAATTGATTGCACACTGCCTTCCTTGGTCAAAACATCCGAATTTAACGTGTGAAACAGAAGATTTAGAAGAATGATATTTTGATTTCCGCTACCTACAAAAAATGTTCGTGGTGATACAACAAAGATTTCTGGTGTATACATTTGTTACCTGCAGTAATTAGAAGAGCATTTGTTTGCAGAACTCACTGTCTAGAGACCAATCGGCATATTGTTTGACATGTTATTTATTCACTTATGTGGTGTATCTGTGCATTATCTATTCTTCTCAATTTTGTATTTATTTCTGAGTTATTAAATGTTTCTGTTCTTTTTGTTGGTTAAAATGCTCTCTAGAGGAAGTTTTTGTGTGCACACTCTATTCTTTGCTGTTCTCTGGTCCAGAGGTCGAACTCAACTGATTTGGTTTCGTTTTCTGCGTGGCGTCTCGGAACTGATTCCGGGCAGAAGGCCACCAGTGACGTACCCGTATTCCATACTTGCTAACTTTTATGGATTTCTGCTTAAATTTACTGATTTACAGATGGTCTTTTTACGGATTTTTTAATATTTCGATTGC
The DNA here is from genome assembly GCA_039090855.1 of Macrothele yani. NCBI lineage: Eukaryota > Metazoa > Arthropoda > Arachnida > Araneae > Macrothelidae > Macrothele > Macrothele yani. Next base: position 65,705,028 of record CM077012.1, read on the forward strand.
TCAATCGAAATATTTCAATCCCTTGCAACCATCCACTTAGATTTTCTACCGGACCTTACGAGCGCTGTGTCACGCGATGATGTCATCTTTGACTAGCCGGTTTTGTGACGTCGTGCGGTAGCTCTCTCTCTCCACAGTAGTGCTCAAGTGACATGCCGACCAGAGTTCGCAAAAAATTTGTAATTACGCGTTATGCATTTTGGCGAACTCATCGAAGAATGTGTTTACGCATCGAAATTTTACCAATGCGTAAAAACACGCATCAGGAATTTTTCTCGGCGCATAAAACATGCATCAAAGAATTTTACCAATTCGTAAAAATACACATCGAGGCGATATTTCGTCTTTCAAAAATGGAAGTAAACGAAATAAAGATTTTTTTTTCGTAATCGTAATTTCTTTTTTCTGTAATGTTGCCTCTGTCCAGTATTCTTGTTATGTATCATTTTATTCCATAAATATTTGTATTTCAGTTTGAAAATGGAGGGAAATTTTCCGAAAACGGAAATTCGACGTTGAAAAAATTTCGCCGTAATCTTTAGGCATGAGAGTGTGACGTCTTCAAGGAATTTCTCCTTTTCTGTCATAATTTGGGTTATCCTCGAGATCGATGCATAACTGAACAGAAATTTTAGGGCAATTAGTACTGGTGGAGGATATTTTCCGCCTGAAATTTTCGAAAGCAAAAGTTTCGTCTTTCAAAACTTTTGAAAACGGAAGTTAGACGCAGTGAAGATTTCTCTCGTAATTGTAATTTTATTTTTCATATGATGTTTCCACTGCCTGTTATTTTTGTTCAATATCATTTTATTTCATAAGTATTTGTATTTCAACTTGAAAATGGAGGGAAAATGACCGAAAACGGAAATCGGACGTAGCAAAGATTTCCTCGCAACTGTAATTTTTTTCCCCAACGATGATTAGAACATGTATTCTGAAATATTCTCCCCAAAAAAGTTTTGCTTTTGAGCTTGATAAGGGGGGAGTCCAAAAACGAAAGTGGTGAAGCCGAAAAAATTGTAAAAATTGATGCATGGTGTTCAGAAGTATTTATATTTTCAAAGTTACACTATTTATCTTTTATCTGAAATAGTGAAGCTATCATGCATTCATGATGGATAAAATTGTCATCCAAGGGCATTAAAAAAAACAAAAAAACAATAAATAAATGGGAAGGAAAACAAAGATATCAAAATGAAAATTTAAGCACTGGATGCTGTGCAGCTGCAGGAAAACAAATGTGGCTGTGGAACCTGCTGAGAAGTTTTAGATATTTTTAGATGCCTATAAGAACCTCAAAAGTGCAATGTTTTCACTTTTTCAACACATTGCTGTTCCATGTGGTCATTACAAAACATGATAAATTTAATGTTACTGTTTTAAAATATGAATATTATATTTATTTCTAAAACAAGAAACAAGAAATAAAACTGATCCAAATTCTAAATACATTGAGTAGTAGTGAAATATTTTATATGAAAAAATCTGGATTGATTTTTCATAATTGCCTAGAATTTCCGTATTTTATTTCATCTGTTAATTTTTCTGAAATACTCCTGAGTTTTGAAAATTACTCTCTAAATTTTTTCAAAGGAGTGTAAATACTCCTTTAAAAATTTTTCCGGAAAACTCTGGTGCCGACGCATGTGCATCTGCGATGGTGGCCGTCGCATTTTATATTTCCACAGCCCGACTTGATCCAGCGAGTGGTAATGCTGATCGAGCGGCTATGGTATTTCAGTCCCTGTAGACGCTAGTTCATCATAGCAGTTGATTGGTCTCCTCTTGGGAGCGAAATCACAGCCAATAGAAGAGAAGGGTAAAATCTGCATGCACAGTGTTGAGCAATGTTGTTGTAGCAGCAAAAAATTCTTTCTTATGTGTGTTGTTTTTAGTGTGTGGTGTTGTTTCTTTGTTGTATAGTTGAATTACCGGGAGGAGCGAGTTGTTAGTTTAGCTTTTATGCAAATGTATAAAGATGAGTACTGAGATTATACCAACTCAAAGTTATTTTTAAACTTTTAAGGAAGCATACACTGCAAAGTTCCAGTGTATTAGGAAATCTAATAAAGGTGTAAAATTTGCATTTTGCGACATTTATCAAAACGATTTGCCCACAGAGGCAGAAACAATATTTTTCGTCATGTAAATGATCCCAAACACAAAGGTAATGTGAAGTGTACTGATAGTAACTCCAAACTGACTATGTTTTTTAAAACAATGGATAATAGTCAAGGAAATGTAACTTACGCCAAATTGTTGTGTACGTCTTTTTTGATAGAACACAATGAGCCATTCAGTGCTGCCAGCCATGCTGGTCCACTTTTTGGCAAATGTTTCCAAACGTACCTTACCTGCATTTTGTCTCATGCTGCCTTGCATGAAGCCATTTCAGAGTAATTTCTTTTCCATTCAACTCTCCCTCTCAAGATACGGCTTTCTGCTGCTCTGCACCCCATAAACAAACTTAAATGCACTTGCAGACGCAGTGGCAATAGTGCGGGGCTTTGATCATACTGTAGGTGGCAAGTACACAGTATCCCATTCTTACATGGTTGTAAATTGGATGCTTGTTACAGACACAGATATTGAAAAATGACATTTGAAGCGAGAGGGGGAAAAAAGTAAAAGTGCATACTTGAATACGCTGGAAAGAATATAATAACAAAAAAAAATTAATTAACATTTAGTGACTGGAGTTTTAAAGCCTTGCACAAAGCACATAGATTTAGGAGTCAAAAACAGAGCCACTTCTTCTGAAGTTCATTACTAATTTATATGCCTTAATGTTACTTACTAATCAGAAAATAAATTCTAAATTTACATCTTTCATAGTCACCAAAAAATTTAATATTTTGTTCTTTACTTTTCATATCTGCTATGCGTTTTTATAAATTTGCCAGTATGAGAGTATATTTTCCAGTATATCAGTGCAGATCACCTGAAAAAAAAAAGGTATGGCGTTCAGTAATTCTGCAGTTGCACCCCATCTCACTCTTGAACTACTTGCTAAGTTTTGAAATCAAATATTGCAGAAATCAGTAACAATTGTTTTGTTTACAGAATTTGAAATACATCTGTTTTTATGCAGCTTATGTGGCAGAGCAATTGTAGAATTATAAGTTTTTATGTTGAGAGAAACAGCATTCTGTATCACATAAAGTATTTACCATTTTTCTTGTGTGTCTTATGTTACTGTGTACTGGCTGTTCTGTGTAGATGCTTTAAAGCTTGATGTTCTAGGAAGTTGTCCCTTCTCATAAAATCTAGCTTCTGATTGCCATTTCTCACATCATTTATTTGTTTCCATGATGGAGTCTCAACCAGACCCACTTAGTTGATAACATGGTTCATACGCATCCTAAAAATCGTTGAAATCCTGAAAAAGTTCTGGAATTCCATGTTGTCCTGGAAATGTTCTAAAATTCTGTTACATGTCCTAGAAATTTATTCATTCCTGCCTTTTTTGTCCCTGTGCGATGTTTTGTAGTTGAGGATTTTTCTACTTATGCAACTTATGTCTGATCAATTTTCCTCCTCACCACCTGCAAAATGCGGAGGGGGGGGGGCTGTCGGTTTTCTTTTCTGTTAGCAGTTACTGAAGCTGCATTATTAGCACATCTTTGAATCTTTGATTAAAAAAAAAAATGTCTTTCGTAAAAAGAGATCATGCTTATGTTAGATATGGTGTTTCCCGCCGGGAACACCTTATCTCTGCAACCATTGGTTCCATTTGTAAAATTCTATTTGTATTGGAAAGCTTAAAATGTGAGAATGATGATCCTTGCATTCCATTTTTTTCCCTTCGATGCACAACTTCGCTATTTGAGGGTATAAAATGCAGATCCTATCAAATTTAAAATACATTTTATTTTATATATTTGCTTCTAAGCATCCAATTGAAAAAAACCTTTTTCCTTTTGATGCCATTTATATCAAATACTATTTAATTTACAGTTTGTTTTTCAAGTAATGCATAGATTTTCCGCTAGGGGTGTAAAGGTAAATTGAGATTTTTCCAGCATCTCCACTTCTAAACCCCCGATTTGAAAAATTCTTCCTGCATCAGATACAGCTCCTCATGTGAAATGTTTTGCATATTCAGTCAAACCTCGATTTAACGGTCTTCAAGGGACCAACAGTCTTGTACGTATTATCGCAGAATTCGCTAAATCGAGGAAGCCTTTCGAATGAAATTCTTAAATTAAGGTGGTGTTCATAATAGAATACGTAAGCAGCTACGTTCTCTTTCTTTCAGTGACATTTAAATTATGTATAGTACTTTTAATTACGAATTTATTATAAAAAATGTTATAATACGTGCACATTTACTTTGCATGTTAAATACATAATTCGCAGATATTATACTTCAATATGTAGCATCAAAATTTAAGTGTACTTTAAAAATGCGAGAAAAATACTATAGTTGATTTTTCTCAAGCATTTAGCTTCTTAAATAATAATTTCAGTATCCTAAACTGCATGAAACAGAACATCAATTAGTACTAACTAGTAAAAACAGAATATATTTGTTGATTACCTTTTTACACTGTAGAAAAGAAATGCTTTAGAGAATATTGCTTATGTTTTTTTCTGAACGTTTAGCTTTATATAAATTGCAGGTTCAATTTTATTAAGTGCATGAAAAACATCATCATTAATATCGAAGGGCATCAAGTACTTTTTGGCACATTTTATTCTGATACCAGCATCACTAAAGCAGCTAACTTTCAGTTCTGCTTCATCTTTTTCATCAAAATCTGATGCCTTTATTAGTCCAATCTGTTCATCGAAAATTTAACTTGAAAATGCTGGCTAAGATAGGGCTAACATTTAACTTGAAAATGCTGGCTAAGATAGTTTTGTGGTTTAAAAATTAAAAAATGTTCGCTAAATTGAGGAAATGTGTACATTAAATCAGGAAACGCCAAGCACGAATTTCAACGTGATTTTGTCGGGACCATAAAAAATGTACATAAAATCGCGGAATTTGTTACATCGTAGTCCGTTAAATAGGGGTTTGACTGTGATTTCTTATTTTTGGTATGGAATGGTTTGGTTACCAGTTGCAAATTCTGATGTTTTGTAACAAAATTTGAGCTTGTGGAAACTAAATTGAAAAAACTTTCGTGAAGCGATACTGCTCACCTCAGAAAACCTTTTGAGAATATCGCCTGCTTAAACTAGTGCAGAGTTTTTACACCGGGATGTAGATGTACAGCCAACTCCCGATTATCCAATTTTGCGGTAATAATTTTTTTAGACGCTAAAATATAGGTAATTTTTTTAGTCGCAGTAATATTGTTTTTATTTCGACACGTAAGTTGTTTTTTTTTATTATTAATCACTAAAATCGGTCTCTAATCATACATCGCTTACTGAAATATGTAGCCCAGAATGAGTTATGAAAAAGTAGCCTCGTACAATGCGATGTATACAAAATACAACGTGGACAATAGATTAAATGTGTTTCAAGACATTATTACGTTGGAGGAGTGATTTGTGCAGGTAGCTACTTGCGTGCTGATTGGCTGTTAGTTCTTCAAAGCGGGCTCCTTTGTCATGAGCTCACACTTCAGTCCCGTATCGTAACAAGAATGACACATTCAGAAAGTTGGTTTGCAGAACAGGTTAACTTAGATTACATTCTGTTGGTGCCTTTTATTGCAATGGTGGGGAAAAGAACAGTTTCAGAGTTCGTACTGCTCCTGAAATTTAAGGATATACTCCTTAAATGAACTTTTTTCCATAAGTGCCCTGGAAAACTGCTTAAATTTAAGCATGACTTTTGGAAAAAAATGTTTTGACTCCTTAAATTATTACTATGTTGATGTTGGAACTTCAAATTGTAAGTTTCATGAATTTTCTTTTTGTCTTTTTCCGTGTGCTTAGATTTTGGAAAACTAATTCTCCCCCACAGCCAAAATTAATATGCGAACAGATGGATGATGTCACAATCACGAAACTAATGCCAGCATTTGCAGCTAACGAAACACCAGGTACCACTCTAACTGGAATTATGGGGTATTGGCTTGTTACTGGATGAAGGAGTGAGGGCAAGACAATGAAGTTGTGATCTGCCCTCAGGGAGACCGGCGATCCGATTACAGTCGAGCTTGTCCTCTTCTGAGAGGGAAGCAAAGCGAGTACATAAAGGAAGACACCACAATGCAAAGTAATCTGTTGAAGTTGTTGTGCCCATCATGTTTCATTTAAGTGTAAGACAAAGGCAGTGGTTTTCAAGTTCGTGATTTTTCTATTTTGTTGTATTTTTTTCCTTCAAATAATCGGTGAGATGCCTGGAGGAAAATGTGTTTTTAATTCCGCTTAGCTGGAGCAGAAAGAATATATGGGATGGCTAATTGAAGACGAATCGAAATTCCAAGCACGTTGTAAGTAAAGTGCAACCACACTTTTACTATCTCAAACATGGAGGAAGTGGCTCTTGAGCCACGTGTCTTCAAAACGCCACAGTAATTTGTGTATTTTGGGGGAAAATCGAGATGAAGTACTATGAAGGATTATTTTTCAACACCTAGCCAGCGCTGTGCAGATAAACCCAAAGTTGAACTAGGAGCAGATATAAGCAACAGTGATCACCTTAAAGCTGAAATATTGTGGACCTTAAAGGTAGGTAGTTCTAATTACTCTTATAAATCATGTGCAGATGTGTGAAGTGTTTTTATGTTAATGTTCCCTGACAGTGAAATAGCAAAAAAATTTACATGTGGTGAAAGGAAATGCACGTATTTAGCAGTTTTTGGCATTGCTTCATATTTTTTTATCGCTCCTTAAAGACATGGTAAAATCGGAAAATGGTTATGTCCTGCTGTTCAATGAAACTCTCAACGATTGTAATTTCCAAAAACGGCTGGATTGGCACGTCTGTTTCTGGGATCGTAATCAAGTTTAGTCACGCTACTATGCTTCCGACTTTTTAGGCCACTCTACAGCGGATATGTTGTTTGGCAAAATAAATGAAAAATGTCAGACTTTTTAAGCCCTGACAGATTGTTGCAACTTTCAGTGGATGGGCCAAACTTTTGTTCTGGCTAAAGAACAAAAGTTTTCTCACTTGTGGGGAGTGATAAAAATTCTATTACTTCTTTCCCAGGGTCAAGCCATAGTGGAAAGGGGTTTCTCAATTAACAAGAAGCTAATGGTTCAAAACTTGGCAGATCACTCAATGGTTGCAAAGCGAGCAATTTATGACCACATTAAAATGGTGGGTGGCCTGACAAGTGTCATTACAAAAGAATTGGTGACTTCAGCAGCAGGCACCCATCAAAAATATGTCAGGTACTTGGAAGGGAAGAAAAATGTAAGTAAAAATGAAGCTGTTAGTGAAAAAAGAAAAGCTTTGTTGGATTCCATTGAAGAATAGAAAGCTAAAAAGATAGGCATAGGAAGAGATATTTCTGCATTGGAGTCATCTTCAGAGCAGTATGCTGATGAAGGAGAAAAAAACAATGACTTAACCTTAATTGCAAAGTCAAATGCTCATCGTCAAAGGGCAAGAGAAAAGGCTGTTGCTCTACATGGCACTGAAAATGAAATTGGCAGTAAAACTTTGGAATTAAAAAAAGAAATGTGAGATCCTAAATAGTTTTTATTGTGGGGGTAAAGTCATTGATCATTTGAATTAGATATTGTTAGTCGAAAAGTCATTGATCACTTGAATTAGAAATATATATTTGCATTCAACCTAAATAGACTTTTTAAGTGCTGATAAATGAAAATGTTGATTCATTAAAGCAAGGTTGCTGTAAAGTATCAAAACTCGATAACTGTGTACAGTGAATGCAATAATAAACTGTGTGTCATCAGTATAGCAAATTTATTTTCCAATATTTTGAAAAAATTCAGTAAACAATTTCAACCAGGTATATTACATTTTTTTTCTTTTCTTTCATTGTGTGTATTTGTTTTATCTGCATTGCACTGAATTGTTATTCGTCATGATATCCTAATTATCATGTTGTCGAATGTCATGTATTTCAAGGATAAAAATAGATACTGTACTTATATAAAATTACATATAGCTGCACTGGTAGTAATTTTTGTTAACTTTTGGGTATAAAATAATTTATTCAGAGTTATTCTCAGATTGCAGTTGTCATTGAAATTTCAAAGAAAGAAGCAAATACTTAAATCACCTATAGCTATGGCAATGGTAACTTCAGTTATCTAGGTATGAAAAAACCCATTTAACGAAGTTTGATTTTCTCTTATTCCCATATGTCATAAATGACTCCTGGAAAATACTATTTGGACTCCAAATAGTATTTATAAAAACGCCTTAAATGTACTTTCAAAAATGAGTATGAACCCTGCAATTTTAACAATTGATCAAAAACTTCAAATTGTTAATAAACTTGGAAACAGTTCTTCTACAAGAAAACAAATTTGTTTAGAATACAGAATAGGGGAAGCAACAGTTCTGGACATTCTAAACCAAAAGTACAAGTTTCTGTGGTTTTGATTTTCAGCCAGTTCCGGGACATTCTAAACCAAAAGGACAAGTTTCTGTGGTTTTGATTTTCAGCCAGTTCATCCTCCGCAATAAAAAAGAAAAGAAAAACAATGAAACTGTCGGCGTATGAAGTAAAGAATTAAAATTAGCGGTCGCCACGTGGTGACTAGATAAAATAAAATGTCCAGTAGAAAACGTTACTTTAGTCGCCACGCTCGAAAATTTGCCTTTTTTTCATTGCTAAAGAATTTATTTGCATTTTTTAAAATGTTCCTGTTATAGGAAATGCATTTTCAAATCATCCAACTCACGCACTGTGAATAACAGTCCTTTCCTCTGCAAATAAGTGAGTACAGTTTATTTATAGATTCACTCTTCAAGAACGGGTGCGGCTGTTTGTTTTTCCACTTAAGTTGATGCACAAAGTAACCATATCGGGATTGGGCACCTGTGGCTTTAGATGGAACTGTGGCATCACAACTTGTCTTCAGCAGCTCGTTTTTCAAAGTTTGGTTTCTCTGAAAATGCTCGATTTTCAATTGCTTAGGCACTTCTGGCTTATCATCGAACAAAATGAGCAAGCATTTTCCCTTTTGTTTACAAAAAAAAATCAAAGGTAGAAAATTGGGACTTCACTTTCTGCCGCCACGTGCTGTCTTTCATTCCATGCAGAGTCACATTTTCCTTTGCATGTGTGAAGTACGCTTTAAACAAAATAAAAAAATACTCTTGTCTGCCCATTAATACAGTAAAATGTTACTAAGGGATGGGTAAACACAAGTTTTTCAGCAAAATTAAATATAAAAAATCAGTACTGTATTGTTCACTCTGCGGTGATAGTCATTTTACGGGTCACTGAAAATGCAGATTCCATCCTGGGCGGAATAAGTACCAATTTTGTAATTTAATTTAGCTTTAAAAAAGCGGAACAGAAAAAAATACTTTCCGTATTGATTGATTTTGAAGAACAGGCTGTTAGAAATAACAAAAACTGTCCCCGCACGGGGATAACTGGTTTACCAGTTATTTGGGGAGCGGCGCCCCCACGGCCCGAACTGACCTTGTGACGGATCATTTTGTCGTTACGACTAGAACGATTACATCACCGAAGGGACAGCTGTTCATCCAGCTGATGGGGGATGGCGTCCCCACGGCCCGAGCCGACATGTACTAGATGTGAATTTTCACTTTTTTGTTTTTTTCACTTGACACGCTCCCGCCTCAGTTGTAGGTTGCTGAGGTTGTGATTATGCGCCAGCTCCGGATTTTAGTTTCTCGTTTTCTTTCCTGTCTTCTCCATTTCATGTTCCTTTCTTTGTTTTCCGAGCTGGTTAGCTAGACCTGCCTGCACGTTTGCCGTGTGCGGTGACCCGTAAGGTGGAAAAGGGGATGCTGGAGGCTGAGGTTTCTGGAGGCCTGGGTGTTGTTGTCGCCAGTTGCCAACACTCCTCTTTGCCCCCTGCTTCACCCTAAACGGGCGGCTGGGAACTAACCCACTCCTAGTCAATGAGGTCTGTGGCCGAGTGGAGCCCAGACCTCTAACGGCTTGTCGTCTCGTACGACAGGGTGAGTCTGGGGATAGGGTGGGCATGCCAAAGGGGTGTTCCCCAGGCATGGGAAAGTCTGGGTGCTCGCCGAGCGCATGTCTGTCCTATCAACTTGCTATATCCGCTTGCTATCCCTAGAGCCGTGTCCTGCGTCCACTTGGGCTTGCGGACCTCCGGTTCTCCCTTGTTGGGCTCGATTGTGGGTGGGGAAGTCGGCGGATGAATCCTTTCAATTTTTTCATGGCTCTCAATGAAATTTCCCATGAACCCAAAACTAAAAGAAGTATGGAGGAAGGTTCAGGTCCTTCCGCCAAAAAATTTGTCGCTGATGTTTCCAATGCTAGATTCTTTTTTGTGCACTCATTGGACCCTTCAAAGCCTTTGAGTGCCAAAAGTCCATTTTGGATCCATAAAGCACTGCAATCAATTGCAAGCTCTCCTAAAAGCGTCAAGAAGCTCCAGTCTGGAGATCTTCTTGTTGAGATGTCTACTGTGGCCTACAGTTCCACACTTATCAACACCAGCATGCTGCTTGAGACTCCGGTCAAAATAACACCACACGGTTACCTAAATTCATCTCGAGGTGTTGTCTCCTCTCGGGATCTTATTGATTGCACTGAGGAGGAACTTCTCGAAGAACTGAGGAGCCAACATGTTACGGGTGTGCGGCGTATTTCTTTCAGGAGGAATGGGCAGTTTGTCCCATCCTGGAACATTATCTTGACATTCAACTGCCCTTCCCTGCCTACATCCATCAAGGCAGGGTATCTCCACCTCGAGTACGACCGTACATTCCTAACCCGTTGAGATGTTTTAGGTGCCAGTCGTACGGCCACTCTCAGCAGTCATGTAGGAGTACTCCTAGGTGTGGACGCTGTGGTGCCACAGAGCATCTACTCTCAGAATGTGTGGCCGAGGCCGAGTTTTGTGTGAACTGCAAGGGTTCACACCCAGCATCAGCCAAAGATTGTCCCAAGTGGAAGGAGGAGAAGGAAATCCAAAGGCTCAAAACGGTGGAAAATATTTCCTATCCTGAGGCCAGAAGAAGAGTGGTTCCCGTTACATCTGATCGGCGATCATACGCTTCAGTGGTGGTTGCCAAATCTACGGTTGGCATTCAGACCGACGCTCAGATCTCCCCTAACTGTCCATTCAATATGGAGGAAATCATCGCAGCCGGACTGGAGGCACTCCAGTCACGAGCTAGGAGTCTGAAAGCGGCACCCGCCACTTCACCGAAGCAGACTCACTCCAACACCAGCAAGGGCACTCAGTCCACTTCTTCTGGCAAAAACGCCAACACTAACACCAACACCAAGGTCAAGGATAAGAAGAGCATTTCTTCTCCTTCAAAGTCTCAACCAAACAATCAACGGCGAGCAAATCCCGCCAAGACACTTGGGACAAAGCATTCACCAATCTTGGCCCCTGGTCACACACCACCAAATCTGGGGGAACGCTCACCAGAGGAAATGGAGGCTGACCAAGTTTAATCATTTCCTTTTTCATTTCATTTTTACCCATGGGTTCAATAATTCAGTGGAACTGCCGAGGTTTTCGCACCAGTTTTGATGACGTGAAACATCTGCTTTATTTGTACTCTCCGGTGTGCCTTTGTCTTCAGGAGACAAAGCTTAAACCATCGGACCTGCTTTCAGTTCGAGGCTACAGTGCATTTCGGACAGACCACTCGTCTGGAAATATAGCCTGTGGGGGTGTCGCTATTCTCGTTCCTCACAGGGTTCCGGTATCTTCCGTCGCGGTTTCCACAACTGTGCAGGCCGTGGCGGTTCGTATTTCTATGCCTGTGCCTCTTACTGTTTGCAGTGTTTATCTACCACCGGATGAGGATGTTAGCGTCTCTGTTCTGGAGAGCTTGATTGATCAGCTGCCCTCTCCCTTCCTTCTTTTGGGTGACTTTAATGCTCATCATCCTTTGTGGGGTAGTGTCAGCGCCAGCGCTAGAGGTCGTCGCATAGAGTCTCTTCTGTGCTCGGCCTCTGTGTGCCTTTTAAACACCGGTGCTGACACTTACTTCCATGAGCCGACAAGATCTTTCAGTGCGATCGATTTGACCTTGGGTTCACCATCGATCATTGCTGACTGGTCGTGGACGGTGTGTAAGGATCTCCACGGGAGCCGACCACTTCCCAATCGTCCTCTGGCACCATGCAAACGTGCAATATTCTGCCTCCCGCCCACCTCGATGGAGGATGGATTGTGCCAGATGGGAGGTCTTCACATCGTCCGCGGTGATATCTTCTGAAATGGTGACCCAAGAGTCAATCGACGCAGCTGTACTTAAAGTCACAACTTGTATTCTTCAGGCAGCTGATCTTTCAATTCGTAAGACATCTACGAAGCTCCCCAGAATTCCGAAACCTTGGTGGAACCCTAAATGCGCAGCGGCTAGGAGAGCTCAACACAAGGCCTGGTCTACTTTTCGGCGTTATCCAACCGAGGCTAATCTCGTTGCTTTTAAACGTGCTAAATCCTATGCTCGGTTGGTGCGTCGACGTAGCAAGAGGGAGTCTTGGATCCAGTATGTACCATCTCTTACCTCACGTGCCAATTCGAAAACTGTGTGGGAAAGGATTCGTAAGATCCGGGGAACCTACAGTTCACACCAGATTGCCATTCTCGAGAGTAACGGCTGCACATATGCTGACGTCGGGGAGATTGCAGACTGTCTGGGGAGGCGTTTGCCTCCGTTTGAGTGATCTGGCATATCCGGCCTCCTTTCATAGGATTCAGTCCTCTCGCGGAACGCCAGAGAATCTCTTTTGCGCCGTATACCGACACTGGTTATAACTCCCCTTCAGCATGTGTGAACTTCGGGTGGCTCTGCATCGGTCCGGGGCTACTTCTGTCGGTCCCGATGACATCCACTACGACATGCTCCGTCATCTCTCCCAGTCGTCTCTCGAGAACCTTTTAATCTTATACAACCGCATCTGGTTAGAACACAGTTTCACGGAGTCTTGGCGAAAGGCTTTTGTTCTACCTTTCCGAAGCCTGGCAAGGATCCTAAGTCTCCTCTAGTTATCGCCCAATTGCTCTCACTAGCTGTCTGTGTAAAGTTCTCGAACGCATGGTTAACTCACGATTAATTCATTTTTTAGAACATCATCAATTACTTTCACCATCACAAAGCGGTTTCGAGCGTCATCGTTCACCTCACGATCATCTCCTGCACCTTGAGACATCTGTGCGCGAGGCGTTCGTGCGTAGGCAGCACCTGGTTTCTGTATTCTTTGACATCGAGAAAGCCTATGATCGTGCGTGGCGGCACGGGATTATCCGTGACCTCCACGCATGCGGATTGCGAGGGAATCTTCCGACCTTTATTGTAAATTTTCTTCGCAATCGGGTGTTCCAGGTGCGCCTGGGTACGACGCTATCTGCAACATTCCATCAAGAACAAGGTGTTCCTCAAGGTTGCATTTTATCTGTCACATTGTTCATCCTTCGCATTAATTGTCTCCTCACAAATCTTCCTCCTGCGGTTTCGGCTACTGTGTATGTCGATGACTTGCACATCTTCTGCTCGTCATCGAGCATGCGTTTCATTGAAAGGCAGTTGCAGTCTAGTATTAATCAGATTTTTAAAGCGGCAAATAGCAATGGTTTCGTTCTTTCTCCCGACAAGACAGCGTGTGTTCATTTCTGCCGGAGGCGTGGCCTCCATCCTGACCCCGAGCTGTATTTGGACCGTGCAGCCATTCCAGTTTTGCCGGAGACCAAGTTCCTTGGACTGACCGTCGACTGTGCGCTTACGTTACGTGTGCACGTTCGGCGGCTCAAGATTTCCTGTCTGCGTGCTCTTTCTATTCTAAAAATCCTTTCGAGAGTTTCGTGGGCGCAGACAGGATCTCTTTTGTTTCGCATTTACCACTCCTTAATTCGGTCGAAACTGGATTACGGCTGTATCGTGTATGGCTCGGCTCGTCCGTCCGTTCTCCGGCCTTTGGACACTGTTCATCATCAGGCACTGCGTCTTTGTACGGGAGCATTTCGAACATCTCCGATTCCCAGCCTTTACGCTGATGCGAACGAACCATCGCTTGAATTACGCCGTCTGCGGCTGTCTGTCCACTTTTACTTAAAACTTCGGTCTCTTCCAGACCATCCTTTGTACGGAGCAGTTTTCCATCCTCAGCATGCTCGTTTATTTGCGAACCGGCCCTCGTGCGTTCCAACCTTCGGTCTTCGTATGGCGGCCGTAGCTCGTGATGCAGGGCTCGACTTGTCGCTTGTTGCAGCGATCAGGGGCTTTGGGGATCCTCCATGGCACCCACTTGGTGTCATGGTTGATACCACCTACGTCTTTCGACAAATCCTCAACCCCTGCGTCAGTGTACCAGCAGCTCTTCGCTGAGCATCGTGCCCTCAAATCTGAATACACTCCCATTTTCACTGATGGCTCCAAGATGCATGGAGTCGTTGGATCCGCAGCTGTCTGTGTTGATGACGTGTCAGTAGCGTGGATCCCAGCTGAGGCCACGGTGTTTTCGGCGGAGATGCATGCTGTGTATCTTGCACTTCTTCATGTTCAGTCGAGTTCTCATCATAGTGCTATGGTCTATACGGATTCACGCATTAGAGTGTCCTGCAGTCTTTGTCATCGCTGGACTATTGTAATCATCCTTTTCTTTTGAACGTACGAGGGCTTCTTCGTTCCTTGCTCGAGGCCGGTGTCCAGATTCAATTCATCTGGATTCCTGGGCATGTTGGAATCTCGGGTAACGAGTGTGCTGATGCGACCGCTAGATCTGCTTCCTCTTTGGTCGTCACACCCTTGCCACTGTTTCATCGCAATTTTCGATTTCTTGTTCGTGATCATATCAAACGAACGTGGCAGGGTCTGTGGGACCAACAGGTTGAAAATAAACTGCATCGTATCAAACCTATTCTCGAAATCTGGAACTCCTCATCTCGTCGGAACCGCAGGGAGGAAGTGGTGCTTGCGCGTCTCCGCATTGGGCATTGTCGTTTCACTCACCGCTTTTTGCTGTGTGGCGACACTGCGCCGATGTGAGAGACGTGCAACTGCCGACTCACCGTCACTCATCTTTTGTGTACCTGTGTTCGTTTCGTGATGTACGTTTTCATTTCTTTCATTCTCATTTGTTGAACGCAGGACGCAGCTACACTGCAGCTGCTCCTCAATGACCACTGCAATCCTGTTGTTGTTTTTTCATTTTTTAAGCAAATTGACTATTTTAAACGTATCTAGATTTTAGCCCTATCATTATACTCATTTTTCAGTTTTACTGAATCAGCTAGATTTTAATCTTTGTATCATGTTTTTAGTACTGTTTGTTTCATTATCTTTTTTAGCCCTTTCATCGTTCTCATTCTTCAGTTTTATTTGATCAGCCATATTTTAAGCTTCATCGCACGTTTTTAATACTGTTTGTTTGTCTGTCTGTCTTGTAGTTTTTACCGTATTCATTTCCATCTTTCACTTTTACCGCTTCATCCTGTTTTTAGCCTTGTGTACTTATTTTATTGATTTTGTTCTCTTTTGATGTCTTTTGTTTGGCGCTCTTTGGCCAACCATGGCCCCTTGCGCCAATAAAATCAATGAACCAACCAACCAACCAACAAAAACTGTGCTTCACTAGAAAAAACTTTTTAAATACGAATTTGTTCTTTTTCACTATTACTGAAGCTATTAAAAATGAGAAATATAACATAAGAAATATAACATAAGAATGTAACTAGAAAGTGAAAAGAAAGCACATCTTGGGGTAAGAAAAATTCGAAATTTAGAAAACTACGGAACATTTTCATCCGTGCTAAAACAATCATTTTCAGGCGACGAACGGCATGAAGATGCCCAAATTATGACGAACAAATGTCGCAACATTAAAAACATCCAATAAAGAGTCCCAAAAATGTTTGATGAATGTTAGAATTTTGAAAACATGAAAATAAACTTTGAACAAATGTTGAATAACATTATTTCATAGAGATTTTTTATTTTCCGTATTCCATAGCAATCGACGATTTCCGTAGTGACTATACAGAATTCATAGCATTTGGAAGATCTGAGGTGGGCAAACAGGAAAAAATGACAGATCATTAAAATTCTACCAAAACAACGTTTTCTGAGGGGGGGACAACAACCAGATTTTTTTATTTCCGTAGTATATTCGATGTTTCCCGTACTCCGCAGCAAACGACTATTTCCGTAGTGACCATGGAGAATTCGTAGCATTTGGAAGGTCTGAGGTGAGCAAACAGGGAGGAAAAATGACATGTCATTAATATTCTACCAAAACAGCATTTTCCAAAGAACAAAAACAAGAAAAAACCACAGACAACCAGATTTTTTTAATTTCCGTAGTATATTCGATGTTTCCCATACTCCGCAGCAATCGACGATTTTCGTAGTGACTATGGATAATTCGTAGTATTTGGAAGCTCTGTGGTGGGCAAACAGGAAAAATAACAAATCATTAATATTGTACCAAAACAGCATTTTCCAAAGAACAAAAAACAAGAAAAAACCACAGACAACCAGATTTTTTTAATTTCCGTAGTATATTCGATGTTTCCCATACTCCGCAGCAATCAACGATTTTCGTAGTGACTATGGATAATTCGTAGTATTTGGAAGCTCTGTGGTGGGCAAACAGGAAAAATAACAAATCATTAAAATTCTACCAAAACTGAACGTTTTCTGACCCCCCTTCCCCACCCAAAAAAAAAAAAAAAACATGCCACTGGGGTCCAAAACCGTACAGAATCCTATGGAATCAGGATACTCTGCATGTGTTCTTATTTTGTCATGATTATTTTTTCAACAGTTGTGAAGGTTCATCGATGTTTTTAATGTAATATTTATTAGAACAACGCAGGATTTTGCTGAATATTTTCTGTTAGTGGTCAGGAATCATTGCTTGTAAATTAAAGTGACCAGGTTGGTATCACATTTTTCCCAATCTCAGCTGTGCCACAAAATGATTCTGTTATAAGATAATAAATTCATTTTTGAAAGCTATACAGCCAGTTTTCATTTTGAACCAAGAAGAACCTAACCAAAAGCAAATGGAATGAAATGAAAAATTTAGCAGAATGAAAGCAACTTCAAAATGTAATGCCTGAACAATTTTGACTATCAATAACTCACTAAAAACTGAGCTAGAGGAACTAAAAACAAGCAATTTTTAGTACATGAAGGTCATAGCACAAGTTGTTGAAATACTCAATACTGCTGACTGTTATGCCAAGCAATGCAGAAGTTAAGAGAATGAAAGCATTGTGGGCAATGTTCTTGATGACAGGACAATGCTCATGCAAAAAATGACTTTAGAAAATATAGCAAATTAAATAAAGTAAGTACTGCATGAAAATTTTGACCCATCCACTGCTATCAATTTATGGTAGAGAGAGATTGAGAGATTTTATTTGTGAACATAGTGAGAGACCAAGTAAAAATGATTTAAATTACCTTTCCAATAAAAACTGTCTAGAGAATTTGGTTGATGTGGTTGAAGAAAAAATATAACTTTTAAGATTATGTTTATTCATTTAATTGCACTGGACAATAGACAATGGGCCCTTGTAATTACTAGGCTTAAATTTAACTATGTCTAAATAAATGAAAGGTGTACAGTGCAGTGATAAAATGTGCATACAACACAAAATAGCCATAAGGAAAGTGGCCACTAGATTTTGTCCACCCACTGGCCAATGGCCACTTGAAAAAAATCGCCAATTTTAATCTTTAGTATGAAGAGCTAGATAAGGCTTTACTAGACTGGTTTCGTGAACATAGAGCTCAAGGAACACCTATTTCTGGCTCCATAATTGCCAAAAGAGCAAACATTTTCTTTGCCGCCCTTGGTTTGGAATGAGAATTCAGGGTGTGCAGGAAAACCTGGAAAGTCCTTAAAAATCATGATTACATTTTCAAGGCCTGGAATGTTATGGAAAATCTGTGTTTTTTTTTAAGGCTGTTTTGAAAAGCCTTGAAATTTGAAATTAGTGCTTAAAAGTATGTGTGTATTTGAATTTCTTTTAGGAAATCAGTGTTACCTCTTTTTAGCACGTCTTCTGTAAAAAAAGATCATGCTTATGTTCCCAGTTTGTCTGTCCGTCAGTGGACAGCATATCTCTATATCTCTGCAACTATTAGTCCAATTTGAAAAATTCCTTTTGCATTGGGAAGCTTGAAATGTATGAATAATGATCCTTGCATTCCCCCCCCCCCCAATGCACAATTTCACTGCTAGAGGGTGTAAATGCAGATGAAATCGAATTCAAAATAAACGTTCTTCCATATAGTTGCTTCTAAACATTCGATTGAAAAAATTCTTTTACCTTTCGATTCCATCTGTGTCAGAGACTATTTATTTTTAGGTATAGCCACTTTTTCAAGTTACGCATAGATTTTCCGCTAGGGGGCATAAAAATAAATGTCGTTTTCCCCGATATCTCTGCTTCTAAAACTCCGATTTGAAAAAATCTTCTTGTATGGAATACAGCTCCTGATGGGAAAAGCTTTGCATATAATTTCTAATAGTTGGTAAAGAATGGTTTAATCACCACAAGGCGTAAACTTTTATTTGTGCTTCGATATATTTGCAGCAAAATCTGAGTTCCTGAAAACTCGACTGAAAATTTTTTTCATGAACCGATACCGCTCACATTGGAAAACCTTTTTTTCACTATCTCTGCTTCTGGGAGATATATTTGAAAAAAAAAAATCCTTAGCATAGCTTCTTCTATGAAGAATATTTTTTGCCTATTTTCAACTTTTCCATTATTTTCAATTCTTCCGCTAACAGGCGTAGACTTATATCATGTTTCCTTCTATATTTCTTCCTTTAACTAATTAGACATGTGCCCTCCCCATTCTTAAATTCTGAATTTGCCCTTGCTTTATTTTATAATGATTTCAGTTGTTGTCAATAATAGACTGATTACATGGGAAAATAGTACAAAATAGTGAGGTAGCTAAAATGACTGATTGAATTAATCATTGTCAGATTGAGGGAAAGGGTTTTCTGATAGGCCTTGTAGTAAATTCACCACCATGATTCAGTTTTGCATTATTGGGTAATTCTCCATTAAAAACATTAAAAAGAAATGTAATAAATAAAAAAGCACACTCGTCCATATCTTTCATCATTTTTATTACTTAAAACTGAAATTACTTTTAAAAAAGTAATTTGACCATGATACTGTAAAGCATAATAATCATCCTGGATTTTTTTTTTTTTTTTTTTTGTATATTCCTGGAAAGTCCTTGGATCCCCCCCCCTCCCCAAGTGTATGAACTCGGAGAATTTGACACACCATCTGGATGGCTGACGCATTTTAAACAATGTTATGGCATTAGACAAGTAAACATACAAGGGGGAAAATTAAGTGGAGACAAAGCAACTTTGACAGAATTTTGGGAGGATTTAAAAAAGTTCATATCTTCACAACATCCACTGCCTGAACAAATATATAACACCGACGAATCTGGACTCTTCTGGAAATGTATGGTGTCTTGTACCCTAGTTTTGCAGTCCGAACGTCACACATCATGCTACAAGAGCAACAAAGACTGAATTACTGTCATGTGTTGTAGCAATACTACTGAAGAGCACAAATTAAAACTTACTGTGATTGGGAAAATTAAAAATCCTAAATCATTTAAGGAAACAAGAGCGACCAATTTACCAGTGATTTATTATAATCAAAGAAAGGATGGATGGATAAATTAATTTTTCACAATGGGTTTGAGAAAAATTTTGGTCCTGCAGTACGAGATTATTTGAGATCGAAAGGATTGCCCCAAAAAGCTGTTCTTATTTTAGATAATGGCCCCTCTCATCCATGTGAAAATTTACTGAGAACAGAAGATGATACAATTGTCACGAAGTTTTTGCCACAGAATGTTACAGCGCTCGTGCAACCTCTGGATCAGGGCATAATGTCGGCAATGAAATGGAATTACAGGTCAAGTGTATTACAAAAAGAATTGAAGAATGTGACTTAAACACTTTCTGGTAAGGCTATTCAATTATTGACTATATCTATGACATGACAAGCTCCTGGGATTCAGTTGAACCCATTAACTATCAGTAGGTCCTAGAGAAAACTTATCTCTGGTGGAAATTGCACTTCTGAAGAAAATACAAATCATAGAACTAACCAAATTAGTGAAATCAATTCCCAAAGGGTGGAAAGTTGATTAAACTAATATCGCCAAATGGTTGGCCAGCGACATACATTACCCTGAATTTGAACATTTAACTGACGAACAGATAATTAATAGAGTTAGAGGAATAACGGATGAAAACGAAGGAAGTGATGATGAGGAGGAGATTTCACAGCTACGGGTGAATCATTAAGCAGCATTGCAGCATGTTGACAGCCTGATCTAGTACCTTGAAGGACAAGACAATGCATTATTAGCTGATAAGCTGCTTTGCGCTGACTCCAGTCCCAAATCAAACAAAGATGTTTTGCCGTAAAAAAACAGACGCAAGTAATTGATTATTTTAAGATTTAAACAGGTAACTTTTCAGTATGCACTATGCTTGCAATAATAACTACTAGTCTGAATAAAACATAGCACTATGTTATGCATGTAATTTGTAGATTAATTTATTTTTTCTATAAAAATTTGGATTATCCACGAAACTCATGCCACCCACTATTGCAGATAATCGGAAGTTGACTGTATATCTTATTTTTGTTGATATCTGTTTCTAGGAGTCTGATTTGAAAAATTCTTTTTTTTTTTTGTTGGAGAGCATTTTCAGTGCAAAATGTTTCTCACATAATAACAAATTTTTCTTAAAGCACAAGTTTGCCACTAGAGGGCGTAAGATTATGTTTACGTTTACAGCAATACCTGCAGGATTAAAAATCTGAATGAAAAAAAAAAAATCTTTTTTGATCAGATACTACTAATAATGAAAACTCCTTGTATCTATTTTTTCCCCAAAATAGTGCACAATTTTGCCACTAGGGGCTTCAAATATTTAATCTAATTTTTCTTAATATCTGTACTTCTAAATGTCCACTTTAAAAAATTCCTTCAACACCAAATACCATTTATTTTATGGAACACTTTTAGTTTGTATTTAAGGAGTTTTGTAGTTTGCACTTCTGCCACCAGGTGGTATTTATGTACTTCCATTTGCAGCTGTATTTCTGCTTCTAAAAATTGTATGGAGAAATTTATTTTTTTACTGTATGCCCTTCACTACAATAAAGATGGGGAGCGAGTAAGATTTTTGCTATGATAAGAAGATCCTCTTTAAATAATGCACAACTTTCCCCATAGGGGGTGTAAAAGTCAAAACCTTTCTCTTGCAATCTCTATTTCCAGGAGACATATTTGAAAAGTTATTTTTCCTTAGCATAGCTTTTGCTTATGAGGAACACTTTTCGCCTATTTTCAACTTTTCCATTATGCAACATTCTGCTAGAAGGTGTAGAGTTATATTATATTTCCGTCTATGTCTACATCTTCTTTTAGCTGTTCAATTTGAAAATTGCTTTGTCTCTGATATTCCTTCTGCTATGAGAAACTTTTTGTGTGCCATTTGTTAATTTTCATAACATACTTTTTTAGCCACTGTTGGAAGTAGCTGATTTTTTTATTTTTTTGTGGCTTATTTTGACTTTTGCTGAAATTTGCTAATGAATGCTTTATATAAAAATTTGCCATAAAATCTGATTGCTTTCTAAAATTAGAGACCTAAATCTAGTTGTTTCTTAGTAATTTCTGAACTAACTAATCATTTTCCATCTTCTATAATTACTTTTCTAATCATGCCCAGTTAAATTGCCTTGATCAGTAATGAATTCAGCTGTACACATAGCCCTTGAATTTAAGGGTTTCCCATTATTTTCTTTCATTTCATTTTGAAAAATTTTGTGTACACTTTGTTTACTGGTGAGTACATATTTAAGACATATCTACAACATCAATATTAAAATCTAGAGCATCAATATTAAGTTGAAACTTCCATCCCTAAATAAAAAGTAACACAAATCCTTGCTTACATAAATATTTGTTTAAGAAATAATAATCTCTGTTCCTTTGAAAATGTTTCAAATATTTCACCTTTTCTTATCCTTAAATTTTGAATGTAAGCATTATTTGAAAATAATTAAATAGAAATAGTATTTTATATATTGATTGTCTGGTATATGAAAGCATTTCAAGAATAAAGTCACGTTTATGTTCTTACTTATAGATTTTATATTTTTGAGTTTTATGTTTTTCTCTTATTTTATGATTTGCTTCAATAATTGAACCCCAAAGCCAAAGTAAAAAAATAAATTTAAATCAGTATAGTAATAATGTATATAAAAGTTTTGTAGAAATTAAACCTGGTTTCATTTTCAGTGACAGTTTTGGTATTTCAGTATTTCTCTGTGATTTAAAGTTCCTTATTATCTGCAGCAGACATCATTTATAACATTCTGCATTCTGTGTTACATTTGCTGAAGCATGTAGGCAGTTGTTTGTTGTAGGTTACAGGTTGAACTGACCAATGGTTTCACTATATTTTAAGTAGGGGCGTTTGGATCGTATGTCCTGGGGAAAAGTCATGGAATTCTATGATTAAAAAAGTGTATGAACCCATGTGATTACTCTGTGTTGCTAGAGGTGAAGCCCCTTCCCTATATATTGTTTCAGTTGAATTTTATGAAATGCTTAGTGAGCAATTTTAACATTTTTTTTTATTAATCAGTATTTTTAATTCTGTAGGTGTTAATGAAGTTTTTCCACTTGGTGTTCAGGAAAATGCTAATGTGGGGCATTCTGAAAATTTGAGACTCAATTTATTTGACATTTATCTTGATAATGATGCATCTTGTGCAGCAAAGTCACAAACACCACGGGGTTATGTACCTAGCAGTAGTTATGATGAAAATTTGTAAGTAATGTTTATTTGGACTTTATTTGATAATTTGTTGCATGTGATTGTTTATGTTTCGACGTTCAATTTTAGTTGTTCAGATTCTTCTGATGAGAACTGTAATTTTTTTGCAATAATTTTGACTAAAGAGCATGAGAATATGTGTCTGTTTCAATGCAAGATGTATGTGACCAAGAAGTAGAGAGATTTAAATGGTCTTGTGTGTAACTATATTAAATTTCAAACACTTGTAGTAAACTTAGGCTTTTTCACAGTACTCACCTTTTGCCATGAGATGTACCTGTTGCTGAGCATATTAATTTATTTATTGTTGATTTTATAGGTTCTGTGATGATGGAATTTGTTTGGAAGCCAGTTTGTTTAACTGAGGGCTTCAGTTTGAGTATTAGGTATGGCATTGATGTGTTGGTTTTGTAGGTTTCTTCCTTCTGTTCTAGTAGGAGAGGGGACTTCCCTTAACTCTTGGACGCTCATGGCTTATTAAACTAACAAAAAAAAAATCCTAAATATACCATGTATTTGAAAAAGAGTGCTTGATTGGGTGGGTGGGAAGGAACTTGTTACTTTGCTTGCCCGGCTTTCCCACACCTGCCCTCTAATGGTAATAATGGGTGCTACTTCTTGGGATGTGGCTCTATTTTCTCTGCTTTTATGCTTCTTTTTCCCTTGCTGCCTGGTTGTGACCACTAGGTGTTGGCTGCCCTTGATCTGTAGGTCATAAGCTAACTCCATAGTGTTGAGTTACCCTTCTCTCAGTGATTTTTTGTTAGATATGTCCTGTAAATTTCAGTAGCTGCCACTTCATGTAGTTGCTTGGAGATGTGAACTATTGAACCTCTGGTCCTACCTTGATTTTTGGGAAATGAACAAAGAGTTCCAGAACAATTACAAGTAATAGAGGTAACAACTTACCGCCAATTGAACATACACTGACGGGGGAAAAAAATCCCAACACCACGAAAACATAGTTGTAGAGGAGTGAAATGGCGGCAATACATTTGTATAGGTAACATAATTAATCGATTAAGGTTTCAAGATCACAGCATAATGTAAGCGCGAGAAGAGCCATTTTAAATGTGAAATGCTGGTACATTAATAACCAGTGTAACCGCCAGAATGTTGAATGCAAGCACGCGAACGTTCATGCATTGTGTCGTACAGGTGCTGGATGTCAGTTTGTGGGATGGAGTTCCATGCCTGTTGCACTTGGTCAGTCAATACAGCAACGGTTAATGCTGGTTGGGGGTGACGCTGGAGTTGTCGTCCAATGATGTCCCATACGTGCTCGATTGGTGAAAGATCTGGTGATCTAGCAGGCCACGGCAACATGTCGACACTCTGTACAGCATGTTGGGTTACAACAGCGGTATGCGGGCGAGCGTTATCCTGTTGGAAAACACCCCTGGAATGCTGTTCATGAATGGCAGCACAACAGGTTGAATCACCAGACCGACGTACAACTGTGCCATCAGGGTGCGTGGGATAACCACGAGAGTGCTCCTGCTGTCACAGGAAATTGCACCCCAGACCATAACTCCAGGTGTAGGTCCAGTGTGTCTCGGCCACAGACAGGTTGGTTGCAGGCGCTCACCTGGCCTCTTTCTAACCAACACACGGCCATCACTGGCACCCAGGCAGAACCGGCTTTCATGAGAAAACACAACAGATCTCCACTCCGTCCTCCAATGAGCTCTAGCTTGACACCACTGACGTCGCAAACGGCAGTGGTTTGGAGTAAGTGGAATGTACGCTACAGGGCGTCTGGCTCGGAGCTGTCCTTCAAGTAACCGATTTGTAACAGTTTGTTGTGTCACTGTGGTGGCAACTGCAGCTCGAATTGCTGCCGCAGACGCAGTACGATGCGCCAAGGCCATACGCCGTACATGGTGGTCTTCCCTCTCAGTAGTGCCACGTGGCCGGCCGGAACCCGGTCTTCTTGAGGCAGTACCTTCTCTTGACCACCGCTGCCAACAATCATGCACAGTGGCTACATTCCTGCCAAGTCGTTCTGCAATATTGCGGAAAGAAAATCTACCTTCTCGTAGCCCTATTGCATGACCTTGTTCCAACTCCGTGAGCTGTTGATAATGGCTTCTTCGTCTTCTTAAAGGCATTCTTGACTAACATCAACAGACTGTGTCGAATCTCAACGATAACTAACGCTCACGAACGTTACAGCGCGTATTTACAGCAAACCTGCTTTGCATGTTCTGAGGGGCGCTACTAGCGCCACACGTATGCGCCGAACGCGAAATTTGCATAGACGTCATCTTACAGATGTACTCTCACCGCCTACCAACTGTCATTTATCTAACACAACCCCTCCTTGGTGTTGGGATTTTTTTTTCCCCGCCAGTGTATATGGCGCACTATGAGCTCGGCAGACACATGCTCCCACCCCAAGAGAGGCCTAACATACTAACTGTTTGTTAGTTAAAATAAAATATTTACAAGCTAAAACACTATTAGTAATATTAATTTACAATACTTAATTAAATTATAAAAAAAATGCTGGATTGCCTGAGGATGTCAGTAAAATACTGACGAAAGCACTCGCAAATTGATGACAGAATGTTTGGGCAGACAGTGTCTCCGAGCCCATTGAGCTAACTAGGTTTGATGTCTGTACGTTTTAACTTTAGGATAATTTAGAAGTTTAAATGTTTAAGGTTGTAATTATAATTTAATTAAGTATTGTAAATTAATATTATTAATAGTTTTTTAGATTGTAAATATTTCATTTTAACTAACAAATAGCTACGTATGTTAGGCCTCTCTTGGGATGGGAGCACTTGTCTGCTGAGCTCATGACTTGCCATATGTTCAATTGGAGGTAATTTGTTACCTCTATTACTTGTAATTGTTTTGAATGCACGTTTAAACATGAAGTTATTAATTTTGATAACTTTCGTGACATGTATATAAAGAGTTCGTGTTGCTGGATTATGCATTAGCATAAGCATTTGCTTGTCCTGGGGACTGGCTTTGGATTGCTCAAGTGGAACATTCTCCCATTTTGTCCTGAGGGTTTGTCAGCAATGTGTTGGTCTATGCACTTGGTCACTGCTCAAGTTTCAGGTTATTCTTTGGACAGCTGGTTCTTTGAGCTTGGGTCTTCTTCAACATTGAATAATGATAGTTGATTTGCCCATGTTAGAGTTTGACTGGAACCTGTTAATGTCCATTATTTAGGAAAGTACTTTCTGTTCCTTCTGTTTATTTTCTCACAGTTCATTACTGCAGTTTAGGCATATTAGTGGTCTGTATCCCTGTTTGATTCTTGCATGCAAATGTTCCATTGGGTGAGAGGATGTTGACTTAATTTACGTATTTTACAGCATAGCAGTATACAAAATTATTGTGATTGAAAAACTTTTTCGGCCTGAAAAGTATCCTGCTGTGTGGTTTATAGCCTGCACCCCACACTATGTGGGGCGGAGGTGGAGGCTATCTACACTTATTCAAGATTGTTGAATTCAATCCACACTAATTTGACTTTCTTGACTTAATTTCTTTATGAAGTTGTGAAGGAAGCTTTACTAAGGAACTGAGTAATTAATTTGATTTATTACATTTGCATATCTGCTTATAATGTAACTGAAAGGGGGTGTTGTTGGGAGAAAGTTTACGAAAGTTGGCATGACTTTCCTTTCTCTGCTGTCAAAATCCCAGATAAATGTTGTTATAAATGCGTCATTGAACATAATCAAGTTATCTGTTTCTAATTTTTCCTGAGCATCCGTGTGTGTATCAGATGTGCACACACACAACATGCATTTACAGAGATGCCAAGTACTATGGATCCTCCGTAGTTTCCACGGATATCATGTTTAAACTAGGAACTTATGGAGAAGGTGTGAAAAACTACGGATTTTTCCAGAAATTTCGGATATTTCCGAAAAAACTTGGTATTTTTAATTATTTGAAAAAAAAAAAAAAAAAGTCAAGCATAGTTAAATGTAGTGATTCTTGCGGTAACGTCATGGAGCCGTCACACAGCAAGCATGTTTGGCTGGCCGACAAGCAAGCGAAATGTTGCAGCAGAGATCGTTCTGTATGATCACATGACTTTGTACATGGCTTGCCGTGGGATGGCGTTTTGCAATGCACGACGTCTGTTAACTTCAGGAAAACCTTAACCGCGTGCTGAACTAACGTATTTTTTTTTTTTTTTTTAATGTAGAGTATTTTAGAAAGGAGTGTCTGACCCCAGGTCTTAAACAACCCTTTAAAATAGGAAGCTAAGGAGATTTGGGCTAGAAGTGCCCGATTAGGAAAGTGACACGGAAGCGAAGGCTACAAGGGGGAAGGAAGACGCCCTTATTTATTACCGTGAGGGGGGGGGCTCCGGGGTCTGGCGGCTTAACGTGCCCATCCGACGCACGGCGATATTTAGTAGATCGAGCGTTCATACCTGCCTGGGATCGGGTCTGGGGTCCCTTCCATGTGCAGTCCTGACCGCGACCCACTGACGTAAGTTGGCCGGAGGACAGAGGTAGACTAGAGAGTCGATTCCGCGTTTTGTGTTCTTGTTGTTAAGTTGATTAGTTGTGGTGTGATGTGAATTGCTGTAGTTATGAAGCGTGCTTCAGTGGCTTCAAGTTCCATTGGTGTGAAACTAAATAAAAAAAATTTGCAGCAGTACAAGGAATGTTATTCGTTGGAATTTCCATGTTTACAGAAAAACTTTTTCGGCCTGAAAAGTATCCTGCTGTGTGTGGTTTATAGCCTGCACCCCACACTATGTATGGGGCGAGGTGAAACTATCTACACTTATTCAGATTGTTGAATTCAATCCACACTAATTTGACTTTCTTGACAATTTCTTTATGAAGTTGTGAAGGAAGCTTTACTAAGGAACTGAGTAATTAATTTGATTTATTACATTTGCATATCTGCTTATAATGTAACTGAAAGGGGTGTTGTTGGGAGAAAGTTTACGAAAGTTGGCATGACTTTCCTTTCTCTGCTGTCAAAATCCCAGATAAATGTTGTTATAAATCGTCATTGAACATAATCAAGTTATCTGTTTCTAATTTTTCTGAGCATCCGTGTGTGTATCAGATGTGCACACACACAACATGCGTTACAGAGATGCCAAGTACTATGGATCCTCCGTAGTTTCCACGGATATCATGTTTAAACTAGGAACTTATGGAGAAGGTGTGAAAAACTACGGATTTTTCCAGAAATTTCGGATATTTCCGAAAAACTTGGTATTTTTTAATTATTTGAAAAAAAAAAAAAAAAGTCATGCATAGTTAAATGTAGTGATTCTTGCGGTAACGTCATGGAGCCGTCACACAGCAAGCATGTTTGGCTGGCCGACAAGCAAGCGGAAATGTTGCAGCAGAGATCGTTCTGTATGATCACATGACTTTGTACATGGCTTGCCGTGGGATGGCGTTTGCAATGCACAACGTCTGTTAACTTCAGGGAAAACCTTAACCGCGTGCTGAACTAACGTATTTTTTTTTTTTTTTTTTTTTTTTTAATGTAGAGAGTATTTTTAGAAAGGAGTGTCTGACCCCAGGTCTTAAACAACCCTTTAAAATAGGAAGCTAAGGAGAGATTTGGGCTAGAGTGCCCGATAGGAAAGTGACACGGAAGCGAAGTACAAGGGGAAGGAGAAGACGCCCTTATTTATTACCGTGAGGGGGAGGCTCGGGGTCTGACGGCTTAACGTGCCCATCCGAAGCGCACGGCGATATTTAGTAGATCGAGCGTTCATACCTGCCTGGGATCGAACCTGAGGTCCCTTCCATGGCAGTCACGAACGCGGCCCACTGACCGTAAGTTATTCGGAGGACAGAGGTAGACTAGAGTCAGATTCCGCGTTTTGTGTTCTTGTTGTTAAGTTGATGAGTTGTGGTGTGATGTGAATTGCTGTAGTTATGAAGCGTGCTTCCAGTGGCTTCCAGTTCCATTGGTGTGAAACTAAAATAAAAAAAATTTGCAGCATGTAGTACAAGGAATGTTATTCGTTGGAATTTCCATGTTTACAGAAAAAACTTTTCGGCCTGAAAAGTATCCTGCTGTGTGAGTTTATAGCCTGCACCCCACACTATGTGGGGCGAGGTGGAGAGGCTATCTACACTTTATTCAGATTGTTGAATTCAATCCACACTAATTTGACTTTCTTGACAATTTCTTTATGAAGTTGTGAAGGAGAAGCTTTACTAAGGAACTGAGTAATTAATTTGATTTATTACATTTGCATATCTGCTTATAATGTAACTGAAAGGGGGTGTTGTTGAGGGAGAAAGATTTTACGAAAGTTGGCATGACTTTCCTTTCTCCTGCTGTCAAAATCCCAGATAAATGTTGTTATAAATCGTCATTGAACATAATCAAGTTATCTGTTTCTAATTTTTTCTGAAAAGGCATCCGTGTGTGTATCAGATGTGCACACACACACATGCGATTTACAGAGATGCCAAGTACTATGGATCCTCCGTAGTTTCCACGGATATCATGTTTAAACTAGGAACTTATGGAGAAGGTGTGAAAAACTACGGAGTTTTTCCAGAAATTTCGGATATTTCCGAAAAAAACTTGGTATTTTTTTAATTATTTGAAAAAAAAAAAAAAAAAAGTCAAGCATAGTTAAATGTAGTGATTCTTGCGGTTAACGTCATGGAGCCGTCACACAGCAAGCATGTTTGGCTGGCCGAGAGCAAGCAAGCGGAAATGTTGCAGCAGAGAGATCGTTCTGTATGATCACATGACTTTGTACATGGCTTGCCGTGCGTGGCGTTTGCAATGCAAGACGTCTGTTAACTTCAGGAAAACCTTAACCGCGTGCTGAACTAACGTATTTTTTTTTTTTTTTTTTTTTTTTTTAATTTGAATTTAATGTAGAGTATTTTTAGAAAGGAGTGTCTGACCCCAGGTCTTAAACAACCCTTTAAAATGGGAAGCTAGGAGAGATTTGGGCTAGAGTGCCCGATAGGGAAGAGAAAGTGACTCACGGAAGCGAAGTACAAGGGGGAAGGAAGACGCCCTTATTTATTACCAGGAGGGGGGGGGGCTCCGGGGGTCTGACGGCTTAACGTGCCCATCCGACGCACGCGGCGATATTTAGTAGATCGAGCGTTCATACCTGCCTGGGATCGAACCTGAGGTCCCTTCCATGGCAGTCACGAACGCGGCCCACTGACGTAAGTTGTCGGAGGACAGAGGTAGACTAGAGTCGATTCCGCGGTTTTGTGTTCTTGTTGTTAAGTTGATTAGTTGTGGTGTGACGTGAATTGCTGTAGTTATGAAGACGTGCTTCAGTGGCTTCCAGTTCCATTGGTGTGAAAACTAAAATAAAAAAAATTTGCAGCAGTACAAGGAATGTTATTCGTTGGAATTTCCATGTTTACAGCAGTTGTGTGCTTCCGTGAATCATGTGTTTTTTTTTTTGCTAAAATGTAATTTAAATAGTAATATTAATTGCTATTGCATATTTGTTTCACCAAAATAAGGGGCGAACAGGATATCAGAAAAAAAAAAAAAAAAACTGCTCTGAGCAAATAGTCATCAGATCGAAGAAAACAATTGTGAATCAAAGAAGTCATGAATGTTTGTTTTTCCCGGCAGAGCACATAACTAAACTACCAAGATGTGTGGACACTGTTATTGCCTGTTTTATGTTACCTCCACGGGAGTTTGTTCTTTTCGCGCTCAGTATATTCTGCCCAGAGCAAGAGAAAATCTCTCCATGTGCCTTTGGCAAGCAGCCAAAGAAAACGTCTGGCAGCAGTAGCTGCTCATTGCTGCTGCGGTGAGACGCATTTTAGCTGCTGAGTGTGTGCGCCAGTTGTGACCTATTTTCCCACGCTCCTCAACATCGGCAGGGAGCTTAATTGTTTACGTTACTTTGACAGATTTACGAAGTGCGGCTCTTTTTTTCTCTTGTAAATATGTTCTGCTAAACTAAGGGATGTTTTATTTTATCTTGTCAGATTCACAAGAACTTTCTTTCTTCCTTAATAATTTGTTTTAAAGATTGTTTTCCCCAGATAATTCTTCGTTGGGAATCTTTTAATTTCAGTTTTTTTTTTTTTTTTTTTTTTTTGATGAATTTGCTTTCATTACTCACTTGCGTTTTAAGTTGTGACATTTTACTTCCCCACACCTTAGCAGAAAACTTCTATTGTGTTAATGAAACGTTGCATGGATTTTTATTGTAATTTATTTGATTTGCATAGCCTTTCTTTTTTTTTTTTTTTTTTTTTTTTAGAATTGATTTATTTATGCAGTTTAAAATACCTTTTTGATTAGTTTTTTCGTATCATAATCATTTAATGCTAATTTTCTATTTATCCGCATAATAAAGCTATGAAACCTTTCAAAGTTAATTGTTCTGTCTTTGCTCTCATTGTGCTTGTCGTGTATGAATTTACTTGCAATAGCGTCGGGTAAATGGCCACCTGTCTCTACTAATATTCTTGGTTCTAAAAAGCAAAAAAGTTGTCAAAAATTCAAGGAGAGTTATTCGCAAGAATTTCCGTGTCTAAAATCGTCTCTGGTATCCGAAAACCATGGGTTTTGTTTCTCGTGTGCTGTTGATTTTTCAGTCGCACATGGCGGAAAAGACGATTGCGATCAGCATTTTCACTCTAAAAAACAGGAGGAATAACCATAAGTGTGTGGCATCACACACTTATGACTTAACATTTTTATTAACATAACATATTTATTAAAAGGTGGAGTTGAAATGGTATGTATTTTTTGTGTATTTACTCAAGATTTTTTCCCCATTTTAAGGGGACTTAAATATGTTGCAAAATTTATCTAAGTATTGTCCCCGATCGAGATTAACATGTTGCTAAAAATGTAGCATTGTATTCTGGGAAATATGCATGCTACCCTGCAAATTTGAATGGGGAACTTGACTTGAGTTTACTTCACTACGGAAGAACTACGGGCGGCATATGGACACTGATGACTTCCTTCAGATGTTGGCATCTCTGCATTTATTCATTTTGAAAGCCCTTGAAGAGAAAGGTTCACTTGAATTCATTTTATGGTGTCCAAGGTTCACTCATGAAAAGTTGACTTTTTTCCTTTTCTGTAATATTTTTTATCATTCCCATATATAACTTTTTTTCATAGGGTTGATGAAAAAGTTGTGTATTTGTTCCTCTCATTCATTGCATTGGGGATTTGCATGATTTGTCACCACATTTCTAACTTTGGCAGCAGGTACTTTCTGTATGTTTAGTAATCCAAGTGGGTTAGTATGCTGCAGTGTTTTCTCGGTGAAATCTTCCATTAAAAGTTAAAGAATTTTTTTATTACAGGGTGTTTCACTAAGTAGTCTGTCTAAAGAATCAGTCATATTTTGCAACACACTCTACTTAGAAACGTGGCATGTGGTTTACAACATATATTAGTTCATGGGAATATAACAACATTCACAATAAATGCTGGAAAATGTCCTGGGAACAATGTCGGGAACCAGTGACAATAAGATGCAGACTTTTCAAGATCCAGTTCTTGCACAGTTGTCACATGGTACGGATGAAGCAACACTTTCTTCGCGGCTCTTTGGCAGGTGGAAACAGGATACTCAGTTTCTTGTTACAAATGTAGTAACTTCTTCAGTGATGCCAGCAGCCTGTGCTTCACCTCTGCAAATTTTTCTTCCACTAAAGGACTATGTCTGTCACTGTATTGGTTCAAAACACTTCCCGTAGTTTAAAATTTTTTCTCTAACTTGGCAATGTAACATTTGTCTGGTGCTTTTCTTTCCCGAAATTTATGCAGGAATTCATGCTGTGATACCTTTATATATAAATTTTGTTATCCAATAACTTTTTACAATAAATACCCACTCCACAACGGTGTACATAGCCATCCTGAACGATGTTCAAGGACACAGTAAAATACGCAGATTGCCTCTGGACAGAATTAGTGTGCCTGGCCATCTGGTGGATTGATGTCACAATGAGTGAACGTCTTATCAGAGAAATTACTGCCACACATTTCTCAAGGATCAAAGTCACTTGTACCCCACACGGGAGGATAACTGGTTTTCCAGTTATTAGGGGAGTAGCACCCCCACGGCCCGAGCTGACCTTGTGACCGAACATCTTGTCTTTTCGTATTTGTACGTTTCCATCACCACAGGGACAGCTGTTAATCCAGCTGATGGGGAGTGGCGATCCCACAGCCCAACCCTACATTTAATGTCTGATGATTTCCCGATTTTAAGCCTTTTGTTGTTACCATGACTTGCACCCGCCTCAGTTGTAAGGTTGTGATGCGCTAGCGTCGGAGTTTGGTTTCTCATTCTCTTTCCTTTTTCCCCCATTTATTGTTTCCCCCTTTCTTTTTCTGCGCTGGTTAGTTAAACCTATCTGCACATTTGCCATGTGTGGTGACCCGTAAGGTGGAAAAGGGGAGGCTGAGGTTTCTTGGGGCCGGGGTGTTGTGGCCAACTACTGATGCTCCACCCTAAATGGGCGGCTAGGAAATAACCCACTCCTAATCAATAAAGTCAATGGCCAAGTGGAGTCCTGTCTTCTAACGGCTTGTTGTTGCATTCAACAGGGTGTGCCTGGGGATAGTGTGATCACGTCAAAAGGATGTTACTGCGACATAAGAACCTCAATGCACGCGCTGAGCACATGTCTGCACTAGTGCACTATCAATAGACTGCATATCCTCAGAGCCATGTCCTGCATCCTTTGGGACTTGCGGACCTCCGGCTCTCCCCCGTTGGGCTCCGTGGCTATTCTTTATGGATTCTTGCACCTCTTCCCCTTCTGTAAAACAGAAGAGTTATTTGGACAAGGAGCCTAGCTCTGCTAACAAGAAACTGCATACTTTGCCGACTTGCATTGGCCACTTTTTTATCATTCATGCATGGGACGAATCTCACGAACTTAGCTTAAAATCGCCCTTTTGGATTCAGAAGACCCTGCAGGGTGCCGTTGGGTCACCTACGAGTGTGAAGAAGTTACAATCGGGGGATCTCGTTGTGGAAATGTCACGCCATGATGAATTACTCTTAAATGTTTCCAACTTGGGTGGTGTCCTTGTGGATATCAAGCCTCACCAATCTCTGAATTCATCCCGAGGTGTCATCTCCGAAGGCGACCTCGTGGATGTTTCAGAGGAGGAATTTCTCGAGGAGCTTTCTGCCCAAGGGGACATCGGTGCATCAAATCAAGTTTTGCCACAATGGGGACCTGGTTAACTCGAGGACATTCATTCTGACCTTTGATCGCCCGACTCTACCATCATCCATCCATGTGGGCTATTTGAACTGGTCTGTGCGTCCTTACATTCCCAACCCCCTGCGTTGCTTCAGATGCCAGGTGTACGGGCACTCACAGCAGTCCTGCCACGGTGCTGCGACTTGCAGTCATTGTAGGTCGCACGATCACTTTCAATCTGACTGTTCTGCTGCAGCTCCTCATTGTGTGAATTGCAAAGGCAACCACGCTGCCAATGTGAAGGGCAGCCTGAGGTGGCTTGAGGAGCGGAGGATTCAGGAGGTAAAGATGCTGAAACACCTGTCTTACCCTGAAGCTCGACGGAAGATCATTCCTGCTGCCTCAAGTGGACGCACTTACGATCCGCCTTGACTTCTCAAACATCTATTGGTACTCAGATGAATTGCACTGTTCCCAAAGGCTGTCCTTTCTCTTTACAGGAGATTTATGCTGCTGGGCTGAAGGCCCTTGGAGTTTCCGCACCAGATGCCTTGCCTTTGCCACCACAAGCCACTGATCGGGGATCTCCTGCTGCTTCACCCAGACGCGTGGCTAGAGGACAGGTTTCCAGTGCTACATCATCTTCTCCTGGTAATCGTAGAGGAAAGCCAAAGAAATCAACAGGCACCCAGTCTTATAACCAGAAACAAGCTGGGACAACTTGCCCCGAACATCCACCAGTCCTTCCCCAGAATAGCACGCTGCCGAGGGACCCTGCAGAACTTTCTGAAGAGCCGATGGACTCCGAGACCTTTTAGGAGTCCCATTTTTTGTCATCACTTTTCCTTTTTTCATCATTTCTTGTCTCATCCAGTGGAATTGCCGAGGCCTCTGACCTCGAATTGATGATTTGAAGGTCTTGCTGTCTTCACATTCACCAGTGTGCCTGTGTCTCCGAGAGACAAAACTCTGCCCTGCGGATGCTCTTTCGGTGCACAGACATAGCCTTTTTCATAAGGATCCTGACCATTGGGCTATTGCATGTGGAGCTGTGACCGTTCTTGTGCCTCATGGTGTTCCCGTCACGGCCGTCGCTCTGTGTACAAACCTGCAAGCAGTTGCGGTGAGATTTTCTGTGCACATTCTTCTCACCGTCTGCTCGATATACTTACCACCCGACGAAGCAGTAAGCCTTTCCGACTTGAAAGACCTGGTTGACCAGCTGCCGCCTCCTTTTTCCCTTCTTCGAGATTTTAATGCACATCATCTGCTGTGGGGAGAACAAGGTTGGGACTCATGGGGCTGTCCTGTTGAGTCCCTCCTGTCCAACACGTCCCTCTGTCTCTTTAACTCGGGGACGAGCACCTACTTTCATGAACCCAGCCGCTCGTACTCAGCCATTGTTCTGTCGCTGTGTTCGCCATCTAACTTTCCTGACTGGTCTTGGAGCGTGTCTGATGATCTCCTTGGTAGTGATAGTTGTTTTCCAATTTTTCTTCACTTCGCGTGTGACGGTTATTGCCCTCCTACCCATCCTGCTAGATGGAACATTGATCAGGTCAAGTGGGACGCATTCACTGCTTCGGCGACTATCACTCCTGATATGGTATCCACAGGCACAATCAGTGAAGCTGTTGCAGTGGTTACGGATTGTGTTGTGCACGAGGCAGAACTTTCCATTCCGAAGATGTCGACTAATCTTTCACATTGTCTGAAGCCTTAGTGGAATTCCGAATGCAAGGCAGCACATCAGGCTCAGCATAAGGCTTGGGGTAGGTTTTGTCGCTTCCCCACCGAAGCTAATCTTGCTTTTCAGAAAGCCAAGGCTTGTGCATGCCTGGTCCGTCGCATCATAAACGGGAGTCCTGAATCCAGTATGTTTCCAGGATCACCACCTCTACTAGCTCTAAGATCGTTTGGGACAGGATTCGCAAAGTTCAGGGAAAGTACCCATCTGGGGTGATCTTCATTCTCAAAAGTGATGGCCGAACGGTTGCTGACGCTCAGGGTATTGCTGACTGCCTTGGCAGTGCATTTTCTTCAGTGTCCAACAGCAGCAATTATCCTTCTTCGTTCCAGCAGCTTCAGCCATAGCTTGAGAGGAAAAGAATATCCGTCAGACCGTTTTCCTCGGAGGACTATAACAGCATGCTGATTGCCGTGGAACTCAAGATTGCTTTGAATCGGTCTGGCTGAACATCTGTCAGATCAGATAACATCCGCTACGACATGCTGAAGAAGCACCTTTCTCCATCATCTCTGGACTGTCTGCTAATTCTGTTTAACAGGATTTGGCAAGAGCATGTCTTTCCCGATTCTTGGCGGACAGCTATTGTCATACTTGTTCTCAAACCTGGTAAGGATCCCACAAACCTGTTGAACTACCTTCCCATCGCTGACGAGCTGCCTTTGCAAAGTGCTAGAACGCATCATTAATTTTCATTTGATATTTTATTTGGAAGCACATCACATTTCATCTCATCAGAGTGGTTTCCGTTGATTTCGCTCCACCACTGATCATCTTCGCCTTGAAACATCTATCGGGGAGGAATTTGTCTGGCGTCGGCACATGGTCTCCGTGTTCTTCAACATGGAAAAGGCTTACGATCGGACGTGGGGATTAGGAATTCTTCATTATCTGCATGACTGCAGATTGTGAGTAAACTTGTCAACTTTCATTTCTGGCTTTCTCCAGAACCAGGTGTTCCATGTGCTCATCGGGTCGACTCTCTCTGCGCTGTGTCCACAAGAGCAGGGTGTCCCTCAAGGCTCCATTTTATCAGTCACTCTTTTCATGCTTTGTGTT
The DNA here is from genome assembly GCA_039090855.1 of Macrothele yani. Taxonomy (NCBI): domain Eukaryota; kingdom Metazoa; phylum Arthropoda; class Arachnida; order Araneae; family Macrothelidae; genus Macrothele; species Macrothele yani. The sequence continues at coordinate 65,741,909 of CM077012.1, forward strand.
AATCACATTTTCACATTACTTCCACCGATGGTTCGTGGATCGATGTATGTGGATTATCTTCAGATTCCGTGTGCTTCCGTCAACATGCGCACGATTGAGAGGCAATTGCAGTCTGCCATTACTAAGATATCTTCCTAGGCTTTACGTAATGGTTTTGGCTTCTCGTCACAGAAGACCGTTTGCGTGCATTTTTGCCACAAACTGGGTCTTCACCCAGACCCTCATCTCCGTCTGGGGACCTCTACCATCCCTGTGGTGTCAGAAGTTAAGTTCCTAGGATTGACCTTTGACCGCGCACTCACTTCTGTCCTCACATTCAGTCCTTGAAGGTGAAGTGCGCGCAGTCTTTGAGTATCCTTAAGGTCCTCTCCCGAACATCTTAGGGTGTTGACAGGTGCTCGATGCTCCACATTTATCACTCTCTTGTGCGCTCAAGTTTGGACTATGGATATGTAACGTACAGTTCTACACAGCCTTCTGTATTAAGTCTCCTTGATCCGGTTTATCACCTGCGCTTTTCGTACTTCTCTTGTACATAGCCTGTATGCCGAGTCACATGAACCGCCATTGTGCCTTTGCCGCCAGCAACTGTCTCTCCAGTTTTACATCAAGCTGAAGTCTCTACCTCATCATCCACTGCATGATTCCATTTTCAACCCACAATGTGTCCGCTTATTTTCCAACCACCCTTTTTGTGTTCCAACTTTCGGGATTCGGATGTCAGACATGGTGCGCGATGCTGACCTAGACTTATCGATGATTGGTGTGACCGAAGCTTTTCATGATCCTCCTTGGCAGTCAGCTCAGGTGATGGCCGATGCGTCTCTTTCTGTGTGGCCTAAGTCCTCCATGCTTGTGCGTGTTTACCAGCAGCTTTTTGTCAAGCACCTTTCGCTGCACTCCAATTTTGTGTCTGTCTTAACAGATGGCTCGAAATCCGGTGATGTTGTAGGATCTGTTTTTGTGTGTACTGATGAGACGTATGCTGAATAGATTCCGCCAGCAGCGACCGTCTTTACGGTGGAAATGCATGCAGTTCACCTGACCTTGCTTCACATCCAGTACTGGTTTCACCGTCGTGCCATGCTTTGCACTTATTCCCAGTCTGTGATCCAAGTTTTATCTTCTCCTGAGGGTGTTGATTCTCCAGTCCCCAGGGATGTTCACCATCTCCTGTGGACTTTGACTGGTGCTGGATTCCTGGTCCGCTTCTGTGACTGTCGCTGTTTTTCGAGATTTTTGTCCTGGCATCCGTGCATTCATCCTGGCTGAGTGGCAGTCCCTCTGGTCTCAGCAGGGCAGGAACAAACTTCTCTCCATCAAACCACAGATTGGACTATGGCAATCTAGTTTGCGAAGTTGTACTTGCGTGTCTCTGCATTGGGCATTGTCGTTTCATTCACCTCTTCTTGCTGTGTGGCAACACTGCCCCAATGTGTGAGACGTGCAACTCTCGTCTTACTGTTGTTCATGTTCTATGTAGTTGTGTTCGTTTTCGTGCTGCCCGTTTTCACTATTTTCATTCTCATTTGTTCGTCGACTACGTATCTACGCTGCATAAGCTCTTAGATGACCACTGCGATACATTCGCAGTTTTTTCATTTTTGAAACAAATTGACTTTTTTAAACGTATCTAGGTCTACACTTTTCTTCCATCTCATTTTCACCTTTACTGCATCAGCCTGATTTTAACCATCATACTATGTTTTTAAAACTACTTCTGTGGTTGTCTTGTACCTGGTGCTCTTTGGCCAAACATGGCCCTGGCGCCAAAAAACCCACCAACCAACCAAAGTCACTTGTAAATCCAACGTCAAATTTATATGTAGAGGGGAAAGAAAACAATAGTTGGTTCTGGGGGGGGGTACTGAAACACTTTGTATTTTATTTTGTTTTGGATAGAGCTCCCCCATCTTTCTTGTTTATCCCCTATTGTTATGTTTAACTCTTAGTAATGGGGTGGAATTTCACATTGAGTTGTCGAAGAGAAGTGTTCCTTCCTCCTACAGTCTTCCTGATGTTCGTCAGTGTTCTCCCAGTTTTGTTTGTGCAAGATTATAACTTAGCTAAAATCAAGAGTAAATAAATCCAAGGTGCCCAGTCGCCATGGCGCCTGAAAAATTTCACTTGGCGCCCGAGATTTCAAATTCTATTCTGAAAATTGGATTTTTCAAACTTTGGCTTTCCGTCATCTCGTTTATAAAGCAACACATACAATACCTGAATTTTTTTCTGTTTGTTTCTTTTTTTGTAGACTACTTACCATAAAATCAGAATAATGAATATCTATTTTTGACACTATCACAAGCAGAGTTCTGCATTCTGCAGCAATATTAGCAGTAGTAATTTAGGCTGAAGTTATGCAGAGCAACCTAAGAGAGATATGTATGCACACTGTGGTGTACACATTAGAGATGTTCATACCTGTAGCATTGATTTCGTGTGGGGTGCTTTCAACTGTATTTATTGATTAATGGTTTTAATGAATGTTATAAACCAGTAAACAAACCTGAACTTTCTGAAATGAAAACCTATTTTGTAATGCAGCTACTGATACAAGTGTATAATATATTAGCCAATTTTTAACTGAATTTTTACTAATATCTAAGATAAATTTATTAATTTTGACTGTTGAAGGTCACAATTCTGTACGTGTAGTTTTTGTGTATACACACTGTGTATGTGTAGTTATCAATTATGGTTTTCTCTTTGTATCTCTTGAAAAAATGTGCTGGCACCAGGGGTTTGTCTACCAGTGGTTATAAGGAATATGTAATCCCCTCTCCCCCTGTAAATGAAGTGTAAAAGATCATATACAAATTTAGAAAGCAGTTGAAATTGTTTTTTGTACTGATACCATTTTTGTTCAGACCTTCCTCAGGTGGAGGTATCAGTTCATTGTCTCAGAAGCTGTTATGAATATGTTTGTCAGAGCTTATGTAGACACATTCTTTTGACATTTAACATCAGTATACCTGAATGAAATTACTGATGGAAATAAATGTGGCGATGCTAGACATGATTCCCATGCTGAAAGTCATCCATATCAGCAATGGACTGCATATTTCTAAAGATTTTCTGTGTGAAGAAAGAACATGTGTAGAAAAACAGTTTTAACTTGGTTGCTTTTTCTCAGTTTAGTAATTCTCCACGTGATTTTCACACGTTAACTAAGTTTTCACTTTGTATAACCATACATCAGATTCAAAAAGATTTTATGGGCAGATGAAGGCCAAATTAATGATGCAAGTAGACATGCCTCAGAAAACTTGAAAATTACATCGTCCTGGAACAGGAATTGAACCTGCATCTCCTGATTTACAGAGGGCGAGTCGAAAGTTTTGCAATATTTGGATCTCTTTATGTCTTTATATGTATCTTTACGACAAAAGCTGACTAGCATTCAAAGTATAGGCCATCGTGTTGCACCGTCTTTAGCCATCTTTCTGCCAGTTCTTCGATTCCACGGCGGTACCAGTTCTTGTCCTTTGAGGCAAAGAACTCCTTCATCCCAGCTGCCACCTTCTCCTGGTTGTCGAAGGAAGTGGGCTATGGACCGGAACAAGTAATAAGTCGTCAGGGCAAGGTCTGGACTGTATGCTGGGCGTGGCATCAGTTCGGTGCCCCTTAAGTTCCTGGAGTTTTTCCCAGGTCGTTCGCACGGTATGAGGCTGAGCATTGTCCTGCTCGTAGGAGAGCATGCTTTCTGTTCACCAGTGCCAGGCACTTCTCCAAAATGACATACATCCACTCCAGCTGTTCAGAGTAGAGGTTGGCGTTGATGGTCTGACCGTCTGGAAAAAATTCCCAATGGATTATCCCCTCAAAATTCCACCAGATGAGAGCATCACCTTGTGCTCCAAATGCCCACGTTTGGCAACATGTTCAGGTAGCTGACCCGAACTCAACCACTGCCGTTGTGTGTTAGGATTATGGAAATAGACCCACTTTTCATTGCACGTAACAATTCTCTTGATGAAACATACATTGCGTGGGTTTTCTAGGAGTTTTGTGCATACTTCCACTCGGCAGTTTGCTTCAGCTGGCCTCAGTTCATGAGAGACAACGCGGCAGCTCCTGTAGACCTTGCCAAAGTCTCGAAGGTGGTGAACCTCTGTGGTCCGTGATATGCACAACTCACCTGATAATCTCTGAGTGCTTGTTGTCGGATTTGCCTCTACGACCTTGTGCATGGCTTACAAATCCACAGTTCACGGCCTACACGACCTTGGCTGATCGTCAAGGTTTATGTCACATGAGCAAAATTTCTTGAACCTCTGGTTGCAGTGCTGTTGCCCACGGAACCTTCCCCTTTCACATGACAAATGTTTCATGTTGCTTGAGCAGCGTTATGGCTGAGTTCAAACTCGTAAAGCAAAAGTTTCCTAATTAGGCGGTTGTTGCTGTTCATCTTTTAGGCGTCCCAACGACAGACAGAACGACGACATGCAATGCTGCTCACAGCAACGACTACCACTTTTATATCCCTTTCGACTGACTTCAGTGCGCAACTTGAACTAGTTTAAACACATGACATACCCGCCGCAGTAGATGCATTTATGTAAATATTGCAAAACTTTCGACTCACCCTTACGTTCGAGTATGTAACCGTTACACCACCCAGAACAAGGAACCTCCAAGCAACTGAGGATGTGTTTTGGGACTCAGCTTGCATGCTGCTAAGATGAAGGATCATATATGCTTCGATTAGCCCATGGCGGAGTGTTTCATCTGAGTCCCAAAACACATCAGTTGTTTGGAGGTTTCTTGTTCTGGGTGGTGTAATGGTAACATACTCGAACGTAAATCAGGAGATGCGGGTTTGATTCCCGTTCTAGAATGATGTAATTTTCAAGATTTCTAAGGCATGTCTACTTGTATACATGACGGGGGCGGCGGAAAGTGAAGTTCGTTGACCAGGCCCGGAATTTCGAATCGTGGTGCTTCCCCCTCCCCCCTTTCCTTCCCGCTTCCCAGAACAAACAGAAGAAAAACAATGCCTAAAGAGCTTTGTTAGGGATTAGGACCACCTAACTACTTACCTAGAGGAACTTTCTAAGGCACATCACAACAAAAAAATCGCACATATGCCAAATAAAAAAAAATAAAATTAAAAAAAAAATCTTGGCTGAAATTATTGACTGGGCCCGCGCAGTTCCGCCGCCTCTGATACATGAGATTCTTCCATGGATTTGCAGAATTCCCCTTTTTCGTCATCATTTGGGTCATTCTAGAGGAGATCAATGGAAAACTAAAGAGGAATTTTGGGAGGATTAGTTTGGAGGGGGGGGTCATCATTTTCTGTTTGGGGACAGTATTTCGTCTTTTAGAACTTTCTAAAATGGGAGTGGAGATTCATATCATAATCTCTTTTTCTCACATGTTACCTCTCCCCAGTATTGTGAAATATCATTTTATTGCATAGTATTTGTACTTTGGCTTGAAACTGTAGGCAACAATTTCCAAAAATGGTAGATGAAGTGAAAATTTCCCTGTAATCTTCAGACATAATATTCTTCCTCGGATTTGAGAAATTTCGCCTTTTCCGTCATCATTTGGGTCATTCTCAAGGTTGATGCATAATTGAACGGAAATTTTTGGTGGATTGGTAGATGGTGGGGTCCTTTTGAAAGACTAGTTCTGAAAAATTTATAAGACTAATTTTGGATGAGGATGGAATTACGTTTTTCAAAATTTTTTGAAGATGGAAGTTATATTGGTCAAAGATTTCTCTCGTAATCGTATTTATTTTTCTCGTGAGGTTCTTCCTGCCTAGTATTATTGTTAAATATTGATTTATTCCATAAATATTTGTATTTCAGCTTGAAAATGGAAATTAAATATCCATAAACGAAAATCGGACTGAGAGATGATTTCTCTCATAATTGTGCAGCCCCCCCCCCCCCCCAATTTTCCATTTCAGCTTGATAGGTAAGAGAAATTTCCAAAAATGGAAGTGATGATGGGAAATTTGCAAGGATTGATGCATGGTGTTCAAAAAATATTCATGTTCTCAAGGATACATGATTTGTCTAAAGTAGTGAAAGCTTTGATATCATGGTTCTCAGGCCAAAAGTTTCGTCAGTATGATCAATGAATTTGTTGTCATCTGAAGGCATAAGAAAGAAAGAAGTGTCAATAATGAAATGATAATTGAAAGATATTAGCAAAAAGAAAAATTAATCAATGAATGCTGCAGCTGCAAATGCAAAGATTACTGTGAAACTTGCTGAGAAAATACAAAGCTTGCTTGCAAGAGGAAACTTGAGCTGTTGTTCTAGCAAGTACAACAAAACAGGGGAAAAAAAAACTGTTTGAAGCAATGTCTTTTAAAAACAGTTATATTTTGTTTTGAATACTGAGTAATTTTATATTGGGAATACAGTGATGTGCTCCAGTTAATATTTATATAAATAAATTACAGTGAACAATTCAGTCTTTCTCATGCTGTGTTATATTCACTCTCTCACTGCACATTCAAATTTGTTTACCGGTTGAAAAGTTCAGTTGGGGTTTTTTTTTTTGTCATCAGTCTCATGTATGTATAAATCATCTCGAAGCTTAGCTATGATAGAGCAAGCCACAGAAGCAATTTCTAAAGTGGCCTCTGGAATGCATACAATGTACTGGCCAGAAGACATATTTGTTTAAACAATGGTGGTTTTGAAAAGCACAAAAAAAAAAAAAAAAAAAAAAAAAGGAGCTACACAAACAGCATCAAAAATTGGTAAGGTATGCAGGTGAGGTATGCATAATCAGTTCAACATATTATTGCCAAAAAACTAGTTAAGTTGAAGGTTAAATAATTTATATAATTATAGTGTTTTGTTTCCATAACTATAAAGTGTTTATCTTGTAGTTGTTTCTGAAATGTGATGTTTTGATGTTTTTAATTATTGAAGAGTATCCCTGCCCCCTCTTTTTTTTTCAAAGTTTTGTTCCTACATTGCTGTGTTATACTGTCATTTTATAAACAATTTACATTTCTTTAGGAATGTTTCCCATTCAGATGTGGATCTTTCTGTGAGGCCGAAGACCAGAATTGTTTTTGCACGAAAAAAGGTATGGTTCATATTATATACTTGTGATTCATCTTTTAGCTGATGCTAATTCTGTTATTGAGGGTTTAGACATCCTTATAGTTTTATAAAATTTAAGGTGCTTAATGGTCCTATGTTGTAGTGCAAAAATATGAGCATTTTTAGGAGTCTATGTTCATTATCTGAAATGTTAGAGCTATGTAAAGTGTGATTAAAAAAAATGGCTAAAATTTTTTTTTTTTTTTTTTTTTTGGCTAGCGGACTGTCCAATTGAGATATAGAACTGGGAGTGGTCTCCATTTAAAGCCCATTTAATAAGCTCTCATAGGATATACAACAAAGTAGGGTTAATAAAGGTTTTTTTTTTTTTTTTTTTTTTTAAATCCGTTTTTAAAAATTTGTTCATACTTATTTGTAACTATCCATAAAATAACTTTTTTGGAGGTGAGGTGTGAGGGTGGGAGGGGGATCATAAGATAAGAGAAAACACATGCATATATGATCAGAATAAATGTGACCCAGATGTGCTGTTTTGTACTTCCACCCCCCGTCGTTGTGTAGCTTTTTGGATTTCTTGTTTGTTGTATTATCTCTAGGAGTGAGCCTATATAACTGTTATGTTGCGGCCATAAAAAAGTGAAGAAAACAAATACCCAGTGCATTATAATTCAATAGCCACATATAAAATTATATCATTATAAATATAACTCACATTATTGTTTCAGTTCAATCCATTTTTGCACAAGTGGTCATAATTTTAGTCTTTTTTAGGCTAATGAATGGATAGACGGCTTGAGTAGCTTGTTTGACTTCTTGAGTTCAGAGGGTTTATGTACAGCCAGTTAATGTTGCAGGGTTAACTCTACATAGGATATACGTCAACAGAACATCTGGAATTTTAGAGTAAGGGAATGAAGGAGATGGGCCCACTGAGTGAAGGAATGTTAACTTTACTTCATCCTTCTGTTCCTGTTTTGCTAAAGTGTAGCCCAACCACCAATTACCACTGTAGTGTGCAATGACATAACCACATATCTTGCTGAAAGCAAGTCTTCCTGCACATGGTAGTATGTTGAACTAATATTTGAGAAAAAGAGAAAGGTTTGGCCAAGATTTTTGTTTCACATGAAGGTATGAAAACATGTAGTTTCAAATTCCTGGTACAGCTTGTGCTTTGCTGAAGCGATCTGTCAAAAATCCTTTTGTTGCAATGCAGCCTCTGTAACATGTAATGTATGTGAAGTCACTTTTTGAAATTTTTTCTTTCATCCATTCATAGAATTGTCTTGGTGTCATTATTATTTCGTCATGTGGTCTTTGGAGACTTGATCTAGCTGCCAACCTTTTCACTGCCCTCAACACCATTACATGCTTCTTTGCCATGAGCTGTAGCAGGAAAATGTCACTCAGCTGCAATGTTTTAAATCTTTTTTTATGGTGACATAAAAAAAATTGTTTTTAAATTGTGCCGCAGAGTCATCTGAAAAATAATAATCCATTCTTTTGGGTAATTTCTAAAATCTGCTGTTCAAAAAGTCTTGTTTCTGTTGAAATGCAGTATTGTGTTAGAGACACTCTCAAACAAATCACAATAAAGCTGGCATGCTCACTTTTTCACGTGGTTTAAAATTTGGAACAAATAAATGCATTGTAGTTTGGCTGTTGGTTCATTGATAGAACTGTGCTTTATCTTGCACAAAAGAATGGTCTTCTAAAATTGTACAGGACAGCAATTTCTGAATCGGGCAAATTTTCTTTGACTTGATTCGTAAATGAACCAGTAGCAGATCCAGTGTGAGATGACACCCCCCATCCTCCCCCCAAGCAGGTTTTTTTTTTTCCTTTTTAAATGGCCAATATCTAAATAAATAATGCATTTATTTATCTAAAATTCTAGTAATAAATCCACAGGTTTTCAAAAAAAGTTCTCATAACAGCCAAGATTTGCTTTGTTGTTTAGCTGTGAAGGGCAAATTTTCTTTGACTTGATTCAGTAGCAAATCCAGTGTGGGATGATAGTAACCCCCCCCCCCAGCATGTTTTTTTTTTTTTCCTTTTTAAATGGAAGGCATGACAGACTTCCGCAGAAATCCATTTTTTTCTGTTCCGTTTTTTATGTTACCGATATTATTCCAAAAGTGCAATAAAAGATTTGTGGGGGTATGCAGAAAACAAAATCGTAATGACTTTGAACGACGGGATGGTTACGGCTGAGAATGACGTCACCTATTCCAGGGATGGAAATTCTGCGCCAAAGTGGGCCAAAACAAAAGTCTTGCACCGTCTTGCTACAAAAGGCAGTTTTTGCGCCATTGGATGCCAGAACCTCTGTGCATCGTCGGGACTTCGGACGGAGCAAAGATTTCGCCGGTTATCGTAATCCCCGCTCGCGCCACGTTCCCTCTACCCTGTGTTGTTGTTAAATGTCAGTCATTTTATACTTTGGATGCAGTGATGTGCTACAGTTTAATATTTACATAAATAAATTTCAGTGAATCCCAAAGCATGCATGTTAAACAAATTCAGTGCCTTCTCAAAAATAATGAAGGCATTATTAAGTTGCTTTCCTGACTCTTGAAGTGGAAAATTCCTTTAGTATGATGAGGGATGTACTTGACAAAGAATCCAGCAACGTGAAAATTGAAGAATTTTTTATCTGTTCAAACCATGAAATATAAGCTACTGAATCAGGATAAGTCAGCCTTGGAATTTTTAAGAAAAACGATTTTTTGCATGATCCTGTAAATAGAGATTTATGCCAAAATATGAAATCATCATATTCAGAATATAAGAAAGAATTACAAGATAAGGAAAAAGAAATGAAAAGAAGATGGAAGGAGCTAAATATCTCTAATAACTTATGCAGCGAATTAAAATCAAATGAATTGGTTCAACAGAAAAAAACTTTAGCCAGCTAATTCATAAAAGAAGGTTGAAACAAATTGTTAGACCGAAACAACTTAAGAAAATGAAATTTAATTAGTTGTGAATGACTTTTATTATTTATCTACAAAATGTCTAACGTTTTCGCAAGCATTTATCATATTTCTTCATTAAGAATTTTGTGTCAAATCAAGAATGAACATTTATTCTTCATCAAACTTTTATTACTTATCAACAAACATGTCTGAAGTTTTTCAAAGCTTCAAGATTTCATTTCCATACAACATTGTTATCGTATAAAGATATTTGAACATTTGATTAATTTCATTTGATTAAAGACATCGTTCTGTACTAAGGTGAGTGATTTTCTATGCATATGAACACATCAGCAATTTTTCCCCTTACATTATATTGTACTATATATTTAATTTTCTTGAAACAAAATACATGCAATAAATCTATTTAGTTGGCAGGCATGTGACAATACCTAAATGTCATAGATACATGTACTTGGAGTGCCACTTTTCCAAAATAAGAAATCAACGCTGCCAACGTTTTGTACTAGTTTTGTACAGTTTTGTACACCCAAAAGAAAATTTTGTACACCACCGGAAGTGGTACTTTTCGGCTCTTTAAAAGTGGCACTCCAAGTACATGCTGGAGTGCCACTTTTTCAAAATCGAAAATAAATACTGCCAAAGTTTTGTACTAGTTTTGTACAGTTTTGTACACCCAAAAGAAAATTTTGTACACCACCGGAAGTAGTACTTTTCGGCTCTCAAAAAGTGGCGCTCCAAGTACATGCTGAGTGCCACTTTCTCAAAATCGAAAATAACTACTGCCAAAGTTTTGTACTAGTTTTGTACAGTTTTGTACACCCAAAAGAAAATTTTGTACACCACCGGAAGTGGTATTTTTCGGCTCTTTAAAAGTGGCACTCCAAGTACATGCTGGAGTGCCACTTTTTCGAAATCGAAAATAAATACTGCCAAAGTTTTGTACTAGTTTTGTACAGTTTTGTACACCCAAAAGAAAATTTTGTACACCACCGGAAGTAGTACTTTTCGGCTCTCTAAAAGTGGCACTCCAAGTACATGCTGAATGCCACTTTCTCAAAATCGAAAATAACTACTGCCAAAGTTTTGTACTAGTTTTGTACAGTTTTGTACACCCAAAAGAAAATTTTGTACACCACCGGAAGTAGTACTTTTCGGCTCTCTAAAAGTGGCACTCCAAGTACATGCTGAGTGCCACTTTCTCAAAATCGAAAATAACTACTGCCAAAGTTTTGTACTAGTTTTGTACAGTTTTGTACATCCAAAAGAAAATTTTGTACACCACTAGAAGTGGTACTTTTTGACTCTCCTTTGTAGCCCTCGAGCATGTACTTGGAGTGCCACTTTTCCAAAAACAAAAATAAACACTGCCAGAGTGTTGTCCTAGTTTTGTACAGTTTTGTACACCCAAAAGAAAATTTTGTACACCACAGGAAGTGGTACTTTTTGACTCCCCTTTGTGGCCCTCGAGCATGTACTTGGAGTGCCACTTTTCCAAAAAGGAAAATAAGCACTGTTTTAGTTTTGTACAGTTTTGTACACCCAAAAGAAAATTTTGTACACCACCGGAAATAGTTCTTTTTGACTCTCCTTTGTGGCCCTCGAGCATGTACTTGGAGTGCCATTTTTCCGAAAACGAAAATAAACACTGCCAGAGTGCAGTCCTAGTTTTGTACAGTTTTGTACACTCAAAAGAAAATTGTGTACACCACCGGAAGTAGTACTTTTTGATTTTTCTTTGTGGCCCTCGAGCATGTACTTGGAGAGCCAATTTTCCAAAATTGAAAAAAAAAACACTGTTAGAGTGTTGTCCTAGTTTTGTACACCCAAAAGAAAATTTCGTACACCACCGGAAGTGGTACTTTTTGACTCTCCTTTGTGGCCCTCGAGCATGAACTTGGAGTGCCACTTTTCCAAAAATTAAAAAAAACACTGCCAGAGTGATGTCATAGTTTTGTACACCCAAAAGAAGATTTTGTACACCACCGGAAGTGGTACTTTTTGACTCTTGATTTTCGAAGCAGTAGCTTAAATGGTTAACTAATTTTATTAATATTCCTAGTTTGTTGCATATAAAACACACTTTTGTAATAACCCAGAAGCAGAACGGCCAAGTTGGAAAAATCACCAAAAGAATTTATGTTTAAAATCTCCTTTCCCTTAATTTTCCACTCAATGAAAGTTCGAAGGTCATCTTTATAAAAAATCGTCACATTGTGATTCATCATTTGACACAAAATAGCTCTTAGATCAACATATAGCAGCAATACGTATTCGTTTAAATCTCTTTCTTTATATCAGTTCCCCACAATTACTTGCAAATCTTTCTCTCTACACCCCTCCCCATTTTTACAATCAAGGTTGTCCATAAATTTTGCTGTGACTCACTGTCAGTGTCGCTAAAATGTACAAGCTGTTAGAGAAGTAGCGGACTTTTCAGTGGGAAAATCTTTAGTTTAGAAGCAACTCGAAAGGAGGGTTAAGTTACAGGTATAAGTCACAGACTGAAATTCAAGCAATCTGAATTTCTGCGCAATGTTTTTTCCATCTAGTGGTTTTCAGTTTAAACAAAATTTTTATATTTAAGCATTGCTTTGTAGAAATAAAAAGATATTCAGTGAAACTTTGGCTATGCGTACTCCAGTTATATTTTTTGATATTTATACGTAATTCTGCATTAGTCCCGATATTTTACTGTATTTTCTAAGCTTTTCCAATTCGATAATAGCTAATTAATTCATTTATACGCTTTTTGCGATGTACATAAATTTTGTAATTTCTGATTATCACAAACTCACAGTTCTTTGATTCGTTTACGTAACCGGTATATCGCAAGTTTGAGAGAATCGAGACAGCGTTACTGAGTTCTTGGTGCAGCCAAAGTTGAACCTTCACCCCATCAGAGAAGGGTATGCTGTTTACTTTCGGTTAGCGTTCTTGTGTTCCTTCTACGTGCAAAGTTGAACCTTGATCTCATCAGAGAGGGATATGTTGTTTAGTTTCGGTTTGGATGAAAAATTTATTTCGCAATCTTTGCTCTGAATAAAACGTGCACTTAGGCAAGCTACAACTCTTGGCATGGTGCGGACGTCTTTTTGTTGTTGTAGTTCAGAGGTGCCTTTCAGCAGCCCCCACCACGGAATTTTTTATTTTTTCAGACACCATTCGTTTGAACCGCAATAGTTGTTGAGTTATTTAAAAAACAAAGTGGGGGGGCTGGTGAAATGGTACCCCCAAAAAATAGATATTTCAAATTTCAGCATAGCCATTCGTTAATAAATCGTATGAACTGGAATGAACTCCATTTTCATCGTTTGAACCACAATAGTTTTGAGATATTTAACAAATAATATTGAGAATTTGCATATAAATATAGGAGGCCGACAATTTCACCAGCCCCCACTATGGAAATTCAAAATTTCGAAATAGCCATTCGTTAGTAAATCGTATGAACCGGAATGAACTCCATTTCTATCGTTTGAACCGCAATAGTTTTTGAGATATTTAAAAAATAATATTGAGAATTTGCATATATACAGAAAGACCGACCATTTCACCAGCCCCCCACCATGGAAATTCAAAATTTCAAAATAGGCATTCGTTAGCAAATCGTATGAACTGAAAAGAACTCCATTTTCATCGTTTGAACCGCAATAGTTTTTGAGATATTTAAAAAATAATGTTACGGGCCTATCATTTCACCCCCCATCATGGAAATTCAAAATTCCGAAATAGCCATTCGTTAGTAAATCGTATGAACAGGAATGAACTTCATTTTTATCGTTTGAACCGCAATAGTTTTTGAAATATTTAATAAATAATAGAATTTACATATACGCACAGAGAACGACCATTTCACCAGCCCCCACCCCCATGGAAATTCAAAATTTCAAAATAGGCATTCGTTAGCAAATCGTATGAACCGAAAAGAACTCCATTTTCATCGTTTGAACCGCAATAGTTTTTGAGATATTTAAAAAAGAATGTCACAGGCCTACACCATTTCCCCCCCTTCATCATGGAAATTCAAAATTCCGAAATAGCCATTCGTTAGTAAATCGTATGAACAGGAATGAACTCCATTTTTATCGTTTGAACCGCAATAGTTTTTGAGATATTTAAAAAATAATATTGAGATTTTGCATATATACAGAGAGACCGACCATTTCACCAGCCCCCCACCATGGAAATTCAAAATTTCAAAATAGCCATTCGTTAGCAAATCGTATGAACCGAAAAGAACTCCATTTTCATCGTTTGAACCGCAATAATTTTTGAGATATTTAAAAAAGAATGTTACAGGCCATTTCATCCCCCTCCCCCCTCATCATGGAAATTCAAAATTCCGAAATAGCCATTCGTTAGTAAATCGTATGAACAGGAATGAACTCCATTTTTATCGTTTGAACCGCAATAGTTTTTGAGATATTTAAAAAATAATATTGAGATTTTGCATATATACAGAGAGACCGACCATTTCACCAGCCCCCCACAATGGAAATTCAAAATTTCAAAATAGCCTTTCGTTAGCAAATCGTATGAACCGAATAGAACTCCATTTTCATTGTTTGAACCGCAATAATTTTTGAGATATTTAAAAAAGAATGTTACAGGCCATTTCATCCCCCTCCCCCTCATCATAGAAATTTGAAATTCCGAAATAGCCATTCGTTAGTAAATCGTATGAACAGGAGTGAACTCCATTTTTATCGATTGAACCGCAATAGTTTTTGAGATATCTAAAAAATAATATTGAGAATTTGCATATATACAGAGAGACCGACCATTTCACCAGCCCCCCCCCCCCCCCACCATGGAAATTCAAAATTTCAAAATAACTATTCGTTAGCTAATCGTATAAACCGAAAAGAACTCCATTTTCTTCGTTTGAACCGCAATAGTTTTTGAGATATTTAACAAATAATGTTACAGGCCTACCATTTCACCCCCCCCTCATCATGGAAATTCAAAATTCCGAAATAGCCATTCGTTAGTAAATCGTATGAACAGGAATGGACTCCCTTTTATCGTTTGAAGCGCAATAGTTTTTGAAATATTTAATAAATAATATTGAGAATTTGCATATATACAGAGAGACTGACCATTTCACCAGCCCCCCCCCCCCCCTCCATGGAAATTCAAAATTTCAAAATAGCCATTCGTTAGCAAATCGTATGAACCGAAAAGAACTCCATTTTCATCGTATGAACCGCAATAGTTTTTGAGAAATTTAACAAATAATATTACAGGCCTGCCATTTCACCCCCCCCCTCATCATGGAAATTCAAAATTTCGAAATAGCCATTCGTTAGTAAATCGTATGAATAGGAATGAACTCCATTTTTATCGTTTGAACCGCAACAGTTTTTTTTTATTGGAGATTTAACGACCACCGTGAGCAACTCAATGGGCTATAAGCAGTCGCCCGTCCCTAATTCAGGGTCACTGGTTCCAGGGAAGGGAGAGAGCCAGTGCCGTAAAACCAACACAACATTCATGCCTCACCGGGATTCGAACCCGTACCCTGTTCGAACGAATGATCAGAGTCCGTCGCTTAGACCACTGCGTCACCGCTCGGCCAACAGTTTTTGATAGATTTAAAAAAAAAAAGTTTGAGAAAATTGGGGGACGACCATTGCACACACCCCCTGGAAAAATTCAAAATTTCAAAATAGCCATTCGTTAGCAAATCGTATGAACCGAGGGGAAATCCATTTTCATCGTTTGAACCACAACAGTTTTTGAGAAAAAAATAACAATATTGAGAACTTATGTATAATATATTCGAGACCGACCATCACCCCCTCTCACCATGTAAATTCATTAAAAATTTCAAGATAGTCATTCGTTAGTAAATGGTGTGAACCGGAATAAACGCCATTTTCATAGTTTGAATAGCAATAGTTTTGGAGATGTTTAAAAAATAATGTTAGTAGCCCACGATTTCACCTGCCTTCCCCCCCCCCCCCACCCCACCCCAACCTGGACATTTCCCATTTCAGGATAGCTATTCGTTAGCATGGTGTGAATCAGAAAGACCTCCTTCTTCATCGTTCGAATCTTGATAGTTTTTGAGATATTTGTAATAAGGGTAATGGAGGATAATGAAGAAGTAATTTGTTTTGCACAAAGTCTTTCATTCGTTCCTGACATTAGCCGAAAGAACTCCCCGTTTCTAGCTTTGAACCCCAGCAGTTGAAAAGACATTCCAAAAACAACGTGACGTTGCTTTATTAGGTATCGAGGACTAGTACACAGGAGAATGGAAAATAAATGGCATGATAAAACAATAAGAATAACGGTACTGGACGAGCAGCACAAAGCAGTCTGTAAAAGCCAATCAGGACATACAAATATAAACGAAGCTGAACGAGCAGCACAGGGCAATCTGTGATAGGCGAAGCACACTGGAACAGTCACTGAGCAGAAGGAACGACGGACATGGAGATGGAGAATACATCGAACTGGGGGCTGCTTTTCATGCTCCGGGGCGCAGCATGAAAAGCAGAAAACGAGGTTCAACAGATAACACTTGCAAAGATGGCATGGTGTAGGTAACAGCACGGGGCAATCAATTAGCATGAGGCAAAGTAATAACGATAAGTATCTGACGAGATGAGTCACACTGGATGAGCAAGTAACGTAGCACAACAGTAGAAGGTATGCTGAGGCACATGGCATGACATAAGACAAATACTCGACGAGACAGGAAAAACAAGCCCACGGAACACCTGAAAAAACTAACTGGATGCGAACAGCAATATAGGGCAATCCAGGACAGTGACGAAAGGTATAAGAGAAGAATCGCGCATAACAATGCACACAGGAAGAAGCTCTGTGAACAAAACGATGTGACGGGTTCACGGAAGTAGGCACCGGGCGGATGTTTGAAAGAACCGAGATGTGGAGAAAACATGGCGGTACATAGGATACAACGGAAAGGAAAAGGTTGGATACAACGCATAACAGAAACATGCAAAGGAGTAAGACGGAACAGCAGCAAGGCAAAGACGGCAGGAAGCGAAACATCATGCAAGTGCAGACAGAAACTAATCGGTCAGAACCAGATCAATGAGGCGATTTTGAGTATCACCAAGGTAGCAATTAAGAAAACTTTAATAACGAGATATCTCAGGGGTAAGACCTCGTGAGGTCAACGAAAACTTGGAGGAAGCAGCGAATATCCTCGATCATATTCGAGTAATCAGCTGGATCATGTGAGTCAAGAAGGGGATCCAAACCAGCGTCACAAGAAGAGGCAAAGAACAAGGGTTGGCAGCATCTTGGAAGAGAATCTTCGAATACCCAGGGACAGCTTGGAGGCGAGCGACAATTGCAGTGGAAACGGAGGGAGTACCAATAAGGTCGGCGAAAGCAGCAACAGTAGAATTAGGAGCGGAACCTGAAGAACGATGAAGAGAAGGCTGAGCGACCGCGGTTCGCTTAGTACGAGTCTCTCGATTAGAGCGACGACGGCACTTCTTATTAGAAGCAGTACCAACAGGGACGTGGTGATGAAGAAGGAGTAACCGACAGCAAGTGAGAAGTCTGACAAGGAAGATCTGGATCATGTGCGCATAACGCAAGCAAAGGGGCAACTGATGGGGCAACAGGAGCTGGTGAAGGTGAGGCTTCACACAAATCCAGAAGAGTAGCTGTGCTGGAAAGCGGGGACCGATCACGGGACCAGAAATCGAAAGGAAGACAACAATACCAGAGGCTTCAGAAGAGCTCGGAGAAGGTGAAACGGGCGGAGAACACACCGGAGTACTGGAACGGCTGAAGAAAGGATGAGCGTCTGAGGGTGACGAGGCTGACGTACACAGCGAAGATGATGGAGCAGAGAATCCCGGGGTTGGGATTGACGAGGTGACGTGCGAAAACAAAGAAGGCAGCACCTGAACAGGCGGAGAAAGGTCGGCAACGGGATGTGACAAAGCACAGACAACAGACTACGAAGAAGAAAGCAAGACAGACGAAGGCACCGAAGCAGGAGCAGTGGATCCAGATGTATCCACAAGAGGCAACGCTAGTGGAGAAGGAAAAAGACCTGCAGAGGAAGGCAACGACAATCGAGATGGAGACTAAGAAGGTGGAAGCGAAACAAGCGCAGGCGTGGTGACCGGAAGTGAAGAAGGGGGTTCTGTGATGGGCACTTGAGCAGCCGTTGAGGAAGAACAAGAAGAGGTGAGCGGACACTGCAAGCGATGATGACCAGGCGTTTTACATGAGAAGCAATGATACGCAGTGAACACGTTTATAACGACATTGTGATGAACACAAAGCACCTGGAAAGCAGTGGGGCAGGAAGTAATGGAGTCCATATCAGGGAAGAGAACTGAGGCTTGGCGTCGGAAGCCTAAATAAGGACGATCACCTTGATCGGCGGGGAGCGTGCGAATAACACAAACAATGCGCCCACACCGAGAAAGAAATGCATGTAAAACCGTCGTCGGAGCTGACGTTCGCAAACGGAGGACTTTGCTATGACATTTGTTACAGTTCAAACTGTGGTTACGAAGATACTGCAATATCGGAAAGTATGTTTACAATTAATCCCGCGGATGCTGACTGACCACCATAAGGAAGAATGTATGGGTTGGAGTTTGAACCACTTGCTGCGTTACAAAGCAGAGGGTGATGCATTTACTTTGCGCATAGTGGCAGGTGACGAATCGCGGTGCCACCACTTTGAGCCATCCAGCAAACCAGCGAGCATGCAATGGAAACATCCCGGATCACCAAAACACATAAAATTCAAGTCACAGGACTCCGCCGGGGAGGTTATGCTGACCGCTTTTTTGACCATGAAGGGCTTTTGTTGGTGGACTTTAAAGAGCCTCACGTGAACAGCAATGCCAACCACTACATCGACACAGTGGACAAGCTGCATAAAGCAATCAAGAATGGGTGACCTGGCATGCTTTCGCGTGGTGTGATTCTGTTGCACACATTATGCAGGATGCGTTAGCACGGAAAGGGTGAGAGGTTCTGCACCACCCAGCCTATAGCCCGGATCTGTCGACATGTGACTTTCATGTTGACAGATCCAAATGGTTCAAGGAGAAACTAAAGTTCCTCTTTCCAGACGGTATGCGTCGTCTTTCCAAGCAAGGGGATGCGTGTTAATTCTGCCACACCTGCGGATGTAACTCTTCGTTCGTTTATATATATATATATATAAACGAACAATGGACAGCCGAAATTTTAGATTGGATTCCAAGGGACAGGAAAAGACCCAGAAAAAGACCACATGGGAGATGGGTGGATGAAATTCGAAAGTATGCCGGGGTGACATGGAGGAGACTGGCACAAGATAGACCGTTGTGGAGGAAACTTGGGGAGACCTTCGTCCAGCAGTGGATTGATAATGGTTGACAATGATGATGATGATATAGTAAAGTGGGGGAGGTTTCGTTTGTTCGCTCGAACAGAGTGAGAGAGAGAGTGTGTGTTTCCGGGAAGAGTAAACGAACTCTTGTTGTGAGAGCCCCCGTTGCTCGTGCTCCTCGGATACTTAAGTAAGAGGCGGCGTTAAGTCACGTGACGACACGTTCGCTCTTACAGAGTTTTCCCGGTTCATACGATTTAATAACGAATGGCTATTTTAAAATTTTGAAATTCCATGGGGGGGGAATTGTCGGCTCCATATTTTCTGAATCCTTTTTTTTGTAGGTATGTCAAACACTATTACGGTTCAAACGATAATAATGGAGTTCTTTTCGGTTCATACGATTTTTTAATTGGAGGGGTCCGGCTATAAGCAGTCGCCCGTCCCCAATTTAGGGTCACTGGTTCCAGGGAAGGGAGAGAGCCAGTGCCGTAAGACAAACACAACATCCATGCCTGACCGGGATTCGAACCCGGACACCTTACGGACGAATGATCAGAGGCCAACGCCTTAGACCACTGCGCCACCGGGGCGGCCATACGATTTACTAACGAATGGCTATGAAATTTCGAATTCCATGGAGGGGGGGGGGGTTTAATGGTGTAGGCTTGTAACATCCTTTTTTCAATACCTCAAAAACTATTGCGGTTTAAACGATGAAAATGGAGTTCTTTTCGGTTCATACGATTTGCTAACGAATGGCTATTTTGAAATTTTGAATTTCCATGGGGGGGGGGGGGGACATGGTCGGTCTCTGTATATATGCAAATTCTCAATATTATTTATTAAATATTTCAAAAACTATTGCGGTTCGAACGATAAAAATAGAGTCCATTCCTGTTCATACGCTTTACCAACGAATGGCTATTTCGGAATTTTGAATTTCCATGATGAGGGGGGGGTGAAATTGTAGGCCTGTAACATTATTTGTTAAATATCTCAAAAACTATTGCGGTTCAAACGATGAAAATGGAGTTCTTTTCGGTTTATACGATTAGCTAACAAATGGCTATTTTGAAATTTTGAATTTCCATGGTGGGGGGGGGGGGGCTGTTGAAATGGTCGGTCTCTCTGTATATGTGCAAATTCTCAATATTATTTTTTAAATATCTCAAAAACTATTGCGGTTCAAAGATAAAAATGGAGCTCATTCCTGTTCATACGATTTGCTAACGAATGGCTATTTCGGAATTTTGAATTTCCATGATGAGGGGGAGGGGGATGAAATGGCCTGTAACATTCTTTTTTAAATATCTCAAAAACTATTGCGGTTCAAACGATGAAAATGGAGTTCTTTTCAGTTCATACGATTTGCTAACGAATGCCTATTTTGAAATTTTGAATTTCCATGGTGGGGGGCTGGTGAAATGGTCGGTCTCTCTGTATATGTGCAAATTCTCAATATTATTTTTTAAATATCTCAAAAACTATTGCGGTTCAAAGATAAAAATGGAGTTCATTCCTGTTCATACGATTTGCTAACGAATGGCTATTTCGGAATTTTGAATTTCCATGATGAGGGGGGAGGGGGATGAAATGGCCTGTAACATTCTTTTTAAATATCTCAAAAACTATTGCGGTTCAAACGATGAAAATGGAGTTCTTTTCAGTTCATACGATTTGCTAACGAATGCCTATTTTGAAATTTTGAATTTCCATGGTGGGGGGCTGGTGAAATGGTCGGTCTCTCTGTATATGTGCAAATTCTCAATATTATTTTTTAAATATCTCAAAAACTATTGCGGTTCAAACGATAAAAATGGAGCTCATTCCTGTTCATACGATTTGCTAACGAATGGCTATTTCGGAATTTTGAATTTCCATGATGAGGGGGAGGGGGATGAAAAGGCCTGTAACATTCTTTTAAATATCTCAAAAATGATTGCGGTTCAAACGATGAAAATAGAGTTCTTTTCGGTTCATACGATTTGCTAACGAATGGCTATTTTGAAATTTTGAATTTCCATGATGAAGGGGGAGGGGGTAAATGGTGTAGGCCTGTGACATTCTTTTTTAAATATCTCAAAAACTATTGCGGTTCAAACGATGAAAATGGAGTTCTTTTCGGTTTATACGATTAGGTAACAAATGGCTATTTTGAAATTTTGAATTTCCATGGGGGGGGGGGGGCTGGTGAAATGGTCGGTCTCTCTGTATATGTGCAAATTCTCAATATTATTTTTTAAATATCTCAAAAACTATTGCGGTTCAAACGATAAAAATGGAGTTCATTCCTGTTCATACGATTTACTAACGAATGGCGATTTCGGAATTTCAAATTTCTATGAAGAGGGGGGATGAATGGCCTGTAACATTCTTTTTTAAATATCTCAAAAACTATTGCGGTTCAAACGATGAAAATGGAGTTCTTTTCGGATCATACGATTTGCTAACGAATGGCTATTTCGAAATTTTGAATTTCCATGGGGGTGGGGGCTGGTGAAATGGTCCGTCTCTGTGCGTATATGTAAATTCTATTATTTATTAAATATTTCAAAAACTATTGCGGTTCAAACGATAAAAATGGAGTTCATTCCTGTTCATACGGTTTACTAACGAATGGCTATTTCAGAATTTTGAATTTCCATGATGAGGGGGTGGGTGAAATGATAGGCCCGTAACATTATTTTTTAAATATCTCAAAAACTATTGCGGTTCAAACGATGAAAATGGAGTTCTTTTCAGTTCATACGATTTGCTAACGAATGCCTATTTTGAAATTTTGAATTTCCATGGTGGGGGGCTGGTGAAATGGTCGGTCTTTCTGTATATATGCAAATTCTCAATATTATTTTTTAAATATCTCAAAAACTATTGCGGTTCAAATGATAGAAATGGAGTTCATTCCGGTTCATACGATTTACTAACGAATGGCTATTTCGAAATTTTGAATTTCCATGGTGGGGGGCTGGTGAAATGGTCGGCCTCCTATATTTATATGCAAATTCTCAATATTATTTGTTAAATATCTCAAAAACTATTGTGGTTCAAACGATGAAAATGGAGTTCATTCCAGTTCATACGATTTATTAACGAATGGCTATGCTGAAATTTGAAATATCTATTTTTTGGGGGTACCATTTCACCAGCCCCCCACTTTGTTTTTTAAATAACTCAAAAACTATTGCGGTTCAAACAAAAAAAAATTTGAGTTCATTCCGGTTCATACGTGGTACAAATGAATGGTGCAAAAAATTTAAAAATTCCATGGTGGGGGGCTATCGTTTCACCAGCCCCCCACTTTGTTTTTTAAATATCTCCAAAACTTTTGCGGTTCAAACGAAAAAAACCGAGTTCATTCCGGTTCATACGTGGTACAAACGAATGGTGTCTGAAAAATTAAAAAAATCCGTGGTGGGGGCTGGTGAAATGCACCTGTACTTCAGCCATGAAATAGATGGTGCAAAACTTAATAACGTTCATAGTTTTGTTTTTTCTCTGACTTTGACAAATTTTAAACAAGCAAAGATTAGAGAATATTTTACTCAATACTATTGAGAAATCTACTTGTAAACAATTTGCTTTGAAAAAAGCAATGCTAATAAAGAAGGAGTAGTAGGGGTATGAATATAAAAACAAAATAACATTCGGATTTACAACAAAGTTTTTAAAAAGTAAAGATTTTTTTTTCACGTATTGAAAATGCGAAATTGTACATAATCATTTTGTCATGTAGTTTTTAAAATATTTGGCCAAACTTTGGGAACTTGTTTAACCGCCATTTTGGTGATAAAAAAAATCATATAACGGGCCGGAAACTTTTTCCCGCTGCGTTATCCCCCATGAGCATGGGCGTCCGCTGCAACCTTTCCGGGGAGGGGGAAAACTGGTATACTCCCACTATCATAATTATTGCTTAAATTTATAGTACCCCTGAGTCTTTATATGGCATAGTGGGGGTTGGGTCAGGCGAGTGCATCGAGCCCCTAAAGCTAGGGAGTGGGTTCGGAGCACTGATATCCCCCCCACCCCCAAAGTTTGGGAACTTGGACACATCTTTCTTTCTATAGTCAATATTTAGTATTGAAATAACGGACAATAATAATAATTATGTCATTTACCAATTACTGGTCACTGATTATTCATATCTGAGTCAAAAGTTTAACGTTATTGTAGGCTTCTTGCTAAATTTAATAATCAACTTTTAATAAAGTCTTTTTGTATGGAAACATTCACTTGGGGTTACGTAAAACAATTGCACTGCTCCATCGTCCTTTATTGAGTATGAGTATAAACCCCCTTTTTTTATAGACATTTATCTGTTAATTTTATATCCCCTTCAATTTTCTGTTTCTTGCACTTTAGAAGAGATACTATGAAATAAAAACTGCAAACGTCTTGGGTTTTGTCCAAATCTATCAATTACATTTTGAATGAGTTCATGTTTATTCTCAAAAACCTTTTCTCGATGAATACTCATCATGCACAGTCCAGATAAACGTCCATCTGCCATTTTTGACCTTAACCAGGTTTTTAACCGTTCTCATAGTGCTGAAGGACCTCTCCACTGGGCAGGTTGTTACTGGTAATGTTTGAACAATAAGAATAGCCTGTCGAACAGAAGGAAACAGATCACTGTGTTTGAGCACGCCTAAAGTTCGTCTTCACATCCATCATCTTGTTTTTTCCTTCCTGACCACATTTCAAACTGTTATGGATAGGTTTTGCTCATGTGTGTAATTAATAGTTAAGTTTAGCAAATGTTAAAATTAAGGTAAATGTTGACTTTAGGTGAAAATTAAAATTTGGGAGACGGGTGGATGCATTTCGAAACAAAAAGTAAATTCAATCAATTAAGGCCATGATAAATGAAAATAAAATGCAATGGAATTAGGACATTCCAAAAGTTATTACGACATTCCAAAAGTTATTATTGAAAGTTTGCGTTATTTGAATTTACGATGAGCTGTGACACTTGCAAGTGTAAAATAAGTAATTGTTTACATGTGTACCAAATTTGTGAACACTAAAAAATGGATGGTACACTTTGGAAGCACTGATATCCTAAGTGCAAACCCCCAAATACATGGCGTCAGTTGAATAAACAAATACATCGCACTTTCACGTTTTATCAACACACAGCATAACAATTTTTCGGTTGCTGGATGTCCTACACATTAAAGCTATTCGACCCTTTGGCTCCGGGTTGTGATACGATCGCTCTGCAATCGCCTTATTGGTGCACTGCTGAAGGAAAGTGCGAGGCCACATGGAGATTCCTCGTGGAGGATGTGTATCCTACAATTGTCGGTGGCTGTACTAAACTATGTAATTATTGCCTTGATGTTTTTCTTAACACTCACGGCTACCCGTCACCGTTGCATCTGTAAAGAGATCGTTTTCCAAATTAAAATTTGTAAAAACTATTTGAGAAGCATCATGTCACAAGATAGGCTGCAGGAATTGTCACTGCATAGAAAGGCAGTTTGCCAAAAGAATGGACCTCAACGCTTAATAATTTCGCCAAAAAATGAAGGCTAGAAAGAAAGACTTAGGCCTAAAAACATGAAAATGTCCACTTATCGCATAATTAATTTTCCACTTGTATTTTAATCATACAATTATAATTTATATTATATCTGTATTATGTAGTTATGTGGCACACTCAGTGGTCGAAGTGGCACAGAGCTACTGCCAGTATGGTGTAGACCATAGATCCACATAGTATAAATAGGAGGTTTCGAAAGAAATACATTCCATTCCGTATAATTGCTTTTTTTTTTTTTTTTTTTTTTTTTTTTTTTTTTTGGTATTGAAAAATTAATGTATATAATTTTATAAAATTAATGTAAAAATAAAAAAAACTTCATTGAAGGGTTTGTGGTCGGTCTCTTTCAGTCTCAGCTGCTAATTATCAATTTTATCCGTTAAAAATGCCATTTGCCGTTTTTTGCGTTAAAATTTGTTCTTTCATCCTGATATCTTTACGTAGTTTGTGAAGAGTTTATAATTTATTACATACCGGGATGGTAAATAACGTTTTTTTTAACTGCCGGTATGCTCACTTCCATTTTGTTAACTACCGGTATGCCATACCGGCACATTTCGAACACTGGGTATTATAGTACTCGTATATTTGTAAACAACACATACCTGCACATTGCATTTCCACACGCACTTTTTTTTTCCTGGCCTGCATTGAAGTTTTGTTGTACATGCAAATTAATATCTGCAGCTACGAAATCCATATTGCATTCTTGCAGTGTAGAATACTGAATTCCCTGTTTGTATACAACCATATCCAATAACGATCACTAAAGTCTCATAGTTGTTACCCTTAAACATTTAAATGTATTTTACCGAATTCGTTTCAATGCGATAAAACGTATATTCATGATTATGCATCTGACAGCTCACCGTGTTAAATCTGACTGGCTGATTGATAATCTTGCATTATGTACTTCTGTTCCAAAATTTATTTTAAAAGTTAAAACTACAGGGCTCTATAGGTAGTTCCTTTACTTTACCAGACATCAGTCTCCCTAACTTCCTGACATCCCCATTTTCCCAAAACAAACACCGTGAAAAACACATCCTCCCTAGTGTCCGAAATTCTGGAAAAATTATTATGCTTAGGGATGCTGAAATAAACTTTCCGGGGTTGCACAAGTGGTGCTAGTTACGCCACTGCGAATGCGCCGAGGTGTTTTGCAACTTCCCCCTCCCCCAACCTTTTTTTTTTTTTTTTTTTTGATTGGAGGTTTAACGACCACCGTGAGCAACTCAATGGGCTATAAGCAGTCGCCCGTCCCTAATTTAGGGTCACTGGTTCCAGGGAAGGGAGAGAGCCAGTGCCGTAAGACAAACACAACATCCATGCCTGATCGGGATTCGAACCCGGACTCCTTACGGACGAATGATCAGAGGCCAACGCCTTAGACCACTGCGCCACCGGGGCGGCCCCCAACCTTGCTCGGCACGGCTGCTAGACTGGAAGCGATGATATGCGCTGATTTGAATTCCTTTTCCTCGCATTTCCGAAATGCTTTTGCCGAAAGCATTGCTTAACAAAGCAACAAAAAACTGTTTCTTTTCTTCCTTTGCTATAAAAATGAAGGCTCCGACAATGTCTTAGTTTATACAAGACAACCGCACGAAAATTTGCGACCTTGAACAAATAAAAGTTGCGTATAATGAACACAAAAACAGCTGGTTGTGTATAATTAACAGGAGTAAAAGTATGTAATAAACTGGAAAGAGATAGTAGTGTTAACTTCTGGATTTCGAAAGATGACACTCTAAGAGCATGCTGGACAACCAAAGAGAACCATCGCCGGAGGAGTACATAACTCTCTTTTGTCTGTACAAAACTAGTACAATATTCTGGCAGTGTTTATTTTCGATTTTAGAAATATGGCACTCCAAGTACATGCTCGAGTGCCACAAAAGGAGAGTCAAAAAGTACCACTTCCGGTGGTGTACAACATTTTCTTTTGGGTATACAAAACTAGGACAACACTCTGGCAGTGTTTGTTTTTTTCAATTTTGGAAAAGTGGCACTACAAGTACAAGGTCGAGAGCCACAAAGGAGAGCCAAAAGGTACCACTTCCGGTGGTGTACAAAATTTTCTTTTGGGTGTACAAAACTGTACAAAACTAGTACAAAACTTTGGCAGTATTTATTTTTGATTTTGAGAAAGTGGCACTCAGCATGTACTTGGAGTGCCACTTTAACAGAGCCGAAAAGTACTACTTCCGGTGGTGTACAAAATTTTCTTTTGGGTGTACAAAACTGTACAAAACTAGTACAAAACTTTGGCAGTAGTTATTTTCGATTTTGAGAAAGTGGCATTCAGCATGTACTTGGAGTGCCACTTTTAGAGAGCCGAAAAGTACTACTTCCGGTGGTGTACAAAATTTTCTTTTGGGTGTACAAAACTGTACAAA